>CM027124.1:27717683-28317683 GCA_015476505.1 Urochloa ruziziensis
GCGAAGCCGATATCTTTGGTAGCCAATTCCCATCAGATTAGCCAGATGAAGAAGAAATCATCCTTCGCCGATGCGGTTCTTTTGGTGAAGCAACCTCATCCTTTAGTAGTGATCGAGCCACACCAGATGCGGTTTCAAGTGCTTCTATCATGGCTTTAATGATGACAGTTTGATCTGGTTCCCATACAATGATCCAGTAATCATTTCAAAAATCCAATTAAGTTCCAATTTGATTCAGCTACCTCTGATGGCTCAAAGCCGATTTTTAAAGAAATGATTGTTCCCAACATCCTTCCAGTCTCATCTCGTAGTAATTTCTCCTACGAATTCTACTATCCTTTAGTGATAACAACTAGGTTTCGGCCAAGCTCCTCCCAAATTATATTTTGCTGATCAAATCAGACCCTGAGAATTATTAATCTCTGACTCAGCTTTCTGTCGAGTCCTGGGTCGGATCCCGAACATAGATACATCCAATTTCAAGACTTGGAAACTCGTCTCAGCAACATCTCAAGCCTCTAAGTCATGGTGGAAGGAATGGTCAAAGCACTTGTTCTGTAAATCGCCAAATTATTACTGCCGAATTTTTTATTCAGATTTTGTCACTGATCCTCAGGTAAAATTATTTCCACGTTCTCTTCTTCCATTTGCAATTTTCGACCGCTTACTCTATTCACTTTTATAGGAAGAATATTACATGCTATAGGATCTAGGATACCGACTAGAGGGGGGGGGGGGGTGAATAGGCGGTTTGAACTAAAATCAAAGCACTAATAAAAAATTATTAGTAACACAAGAGAATTCCTAATTCTATTCAACTCTAGACTAGCTGAATGTTTGCAACCTAAGGTGACAAGTATCAATTCAATCTCTAGGAATGTAAATGCTCAAATTAAATTGCAAGAAAGTAGATGAGCAAAGAAATAACCAATCACACTAGAGACCAAATTTATCCCGTGGTGTCGATGACTTGCCGGTCACCCCGAATCCACGTTGAGGTGGATTCAAAGCTTCAACCGCTCCTCTATCAAGTCACACTTGATGTATGAGCCGGCTTGAATCAATGAACCTCTCCAAACCTCGATTCCACTAGAGTTGCCCTTCACCACTCCAGCGAGGTGAGCACAAAACCTCTCACAAGAACAACCAAGGCTTCCTCACAATCTTCTTGAAGAGCTCAATGGTTTCCACAACTCCAAGCCGTCTCGGAGGAAGGCAACCTCCAAGAGTAACAAGCCGATGATGCTTGCTTGGAGTCTCCCTAGTGCCACAAAGCTCAAACTCTTGATGCAATGCACTAGGATGCTCTCAATCTCACAAAGATGCAATCCCTAAGCCAAGTGAGTGAGAGAGAGGGGGAAGAAGGCTCAAATATGTCAAGGAAGCTTTCAAAGTGCCAAGAGAGCTTATCAAGGGCCGGAGCTCAAGTATATATAGCCCCCGTAACTAGCCGTTGCATTCAAAATGCGTCAAAACATGGCACACGCGGACAATCTGCCTTAGAAAGTCCAGATGGTCCACCATTCAAAGTAACGGCTAGTTTCAAAGTCAAACTGTGCCAGAGTCGACCGTTGCAGCTCGAGCGGACCGTCCGCCTCACAGTGGGCGGACCGTCCGCCTCACAGTGGGCGGACCGTCTGCCGTTCAAAAGAAACTCCAACACAGGAACGCCAAGTTCTTGTTTCGATTCAAAGTTAGCCGGTAAACCGTCCGCCCGATCTGGCTGGAACGTCCGCCGATCAAATCGAACGACAACTCAGAAACAAAATGTTTCTGTCTAACCAGCTCACAGGGCCAGCGGACCGTCCGCCCTTCAAGGAAAAAAATGATTGCTGCTCAGACAGGACTACCACTAGACTAGTTCGTGGTCATACAAGAAAATGGCGGACCGCCCGCTCGTTGGGGCCGGACCGTCCGCCGTTATCGAGATTCAGCCCACCAGAACACATGAAGTTTCTGCCTCTTATTTCACTTTTACCTGCGGACCGTCCGCCCTCACAAATTTCAGCAAGACAGGACAACTCAAAAAACGCTAAGTCATTGAACGGTCCGCCATTCAAATGGCAGGCCGTCCGCCTCTCAAGCACAGTTTGCCAAACACGACAAGTGTTTTCGCACCGGTCTTTCCACTTTTTCAAACACGTTTTTCCTAAATGCATGCAATGCAATTGTTTGAGCAAAGTAGCACCATAGAACCGTCAAGCAAATGAAATTGGCCCCTCTTGATAGTACGTTTATCTAGCCTATTAGTCCGGTCAATTCTCATCCTTTAATCACCTCTTGACCGGTAAAATGAAAAGCCCTATCTTATACCTTTGCCTTGAGCCATCCAACATGAATTCACCAAGAATGTCACCAAGAATGCCCAATCATATCAAGGATCAACTCATCTCCGGGACTAACCTAAACTCATACCTCCAATGAAATTGTTAGTCCATGATGGTTGTTATTAATTACCAACATCCAAATTAGGGACCTAGATGCTTTCAATCTCCCCCTTTTTGGTAATTGATGACAACACTATTTAAGGAGTGATGAGAGTGTTTCAAGTCAACTTCATACACTAGGCAATTAGTAGACTTGAGACGGAATTTTGATGTCACTTACCCATATACCTTTGAAATGAACTAGTAAAGGTGCACGTGCCTGCACTTGCCACAGGCACGTGCGTAACCAAAATATAGAATGAAAACACATGATGTTCTAAAAAATTATACAAAATGCAGCCAACAGTTTGTTATTGGCATATATGTACGATAAAGAATTGCAAAATAGAAACCAAAATAAATTAAATTGTATGGTCATTGCTGCATTGGCAGACATCAAATTACATAAGGCGTTGAAGGTTACAAGGTAAGGCAACACTGCTAGTTTTGCTGTACCTTTTTTAGAAAAAGGAAAAATTCCGGCCTCTGCGACCGCACACAGCCATATTTTTACAATATTTCAGCTCTAAAGCTGATCACAAATAATAGGAAAAGGCGTACACAAATGAAGGGAAATAATCAAAAGCAAAGTATATTGTTGCTTCTCCATCCATTCTTGCCAAAGATATCCAAAGCGATGATCTCCAATGCTTTGCTTGCTGAACGGACAGTTTCCCTTGTTTGCTCTCGCTGTAATAGGGCCCAGAATCGCAACCAATATGCTCCCCTGAAAACAGCTTGCATAAAAGAGGTAATACTTTTTTTTCAAAAATTGAGTCATTACGTGTACACCAAATTGCCCACATAAGTGCTGCAACCCCCACAAAAATCAATAGTCTTTCTTTCTTTCTTATGCCCGTTAACCAATTTCCAAGCATATTAGCTATTGACTTAGGTGGATTTAACCCGGTAGCTATATGGACAATCCTCTAGATATTTTTAGCATGCTGACAGTCAAAAAAGAGATGTTTAATTGTTTCATTATAATCACAAAAACAACATTTTTGACTCCCAGACCAATTTCTTTTTGCCAGATTGTCCTTTGTCAAAATTACACCTCGTTGAGGGGTACCAAAGAAAAATCTTTATTTTTAAAGGAACCTTCAGCTTCCATATGAACTTATTATTGAAAGGGGTGCCCTGGTTGATTAGATATTGATACATAGACCACACTGTAAAATAGCCATGCCTATGTAAATCCCAGGTGAAAATGTCCCTTCCATTTGAAAGCTGGTAAGATGCAATTTTTGCTATTAGGTTATGCCAAGCTAGAAGTTTATCCCCAACTAAGGCTCTTCAAAAAGAGATATTCAGTGGCGTTTGATTTATCACATCTGCCACTTTGACGTGAGGATAATGGACAATATTGTACAAGTTAGGAAATTGATCCTCAAAGGTTTAGAGCCCATCCAAGTGTCCTCCCAAAATCTGGTTTATGACCCATCTTTTAGCTTGAAGGTGCCACATCCCAAAAACTCTTCCGTGACCTTTAATAGACCTTTCCAAAAGTGCGAGTCTCCAGGTTTAATTTGAACCGGAGATAAACACTTTGAACTCAGATATTTATTCCTGAGTAAAGTCTGCCAGGTGCCTTCTTCATTAAGTAACTTATACAACCACTTACTAAGAAGGCATTTGTTTTGAATCCAGAGATTTGTTATTCCCAAACCCCCTTGATCTTTAGGATGACATCAGATATCTCATTTGGCTAGGCAATATTTTCGTTTATCATTATTGCCTTGCCAAAAGAATCTGGATCGATAAAAGTCCAATCTTTTAAGGACACCTTTAGGTATTTCAAAAAAGGACATCATAAACATGGGAAGGCTGCTTAACACAGAATTCAATAAAATCAGCCGTCCCCCATAGGATAAATGCTTGGCTTTCCAAGTACTTAGTTTATTTTTAAATCTTTCCTCAATTACACTCCAATCCAAAATTCGGAGTTTATGGTAGTGCATCGGAATACCTAAGTACCTGAAAGGGTATTCCCCCAAGTCACAGCCAAACAATTCAGTATATTCTTGCTCGTACTGTTTAGCCTCTCCATAACAAAAAACCTCACTCTTGTGGAAGTTAATTTTCAATCCTGATAATTGTTCAAAGACACAAAGCAATAGCTTCATATTTTTAGCTTGCTCCAAATCATGATCCATAAATAAGATCGTGTCATCTGCATATTGCAAAATAGACAATCCATCTTCCACAAGGTGGGGTATCACCCCTTTCATTTGTCCATCTTCCTTTGCTCTCTTGATTAAAATAGATAGCATATCTACCACAATGTTGAAAAGGATGGGTGACATAGGGTCTCCTTGTCTTAGTCCTTTTTTTGTTTGAAAGTAGTGTCCAATGTCATCATTAATTTTGATGCCCACACTACGTCCTGTAACAAAATTTTCAACCCATGTACACCACCGCTGACAAAACCCCTTCATTCGGAGTGTTTGTTGTAGAAATGACCATTTTACCTTATTGTAGGCCTTTTCAAAGTCAATTTTGAGAATCATGCCATTAAGTGTTTTGGCAGGTAGTTCATGGATTGTTTCGTGTAATATCACTACTCATGTTCCAACCTGGCATGAATGCTGTTTGGGATGGTCGAACCACTTTGTTAGCAACTCCCATGACTCTATTTGTAGCAACTAGCAACCTTTGTGAATATTTTAAAACTCAAATTGAGTAGACAAATGGGTCTATATTGTTGTATTTTTGTGCCTCTTTAATTTTTCGTAAAAGAGTAATTACTCCAAAATTTAGGCTATACAACGGAAGACGTTCGTCATAAAATTCAATGAATAACGCCATAAGGTCTGGTTTTATAATATTCTAGAACACTTGATAAAACTCAGCTGGAAAGCCGTCTGGACCAGGGGATTTATTATGTTCCATTTGAAATACTGCCTCTTTTACCTCTTTCTCTGTGAATGGTGCAATAAGGAGATTATTTTCCTCCTCTGTCACCTGAGGTATGTCATGATTATAGTTTTCCACCATGCTAAAGTTATTATCCTCTGATGGTCCAAACAACCCCTGTAATAGTTTGTGATATATGCTTTTAATTCAGCATCACCCACAATTACTCCATCATCTTGCTCTAATTTGAAGATGTGTTGTTTTCTGTGTTTACCATTAGCAACCAAATGAAAATATTGGGTGTTATCATCCCCTTCCAAGAGGTCTTTAGTCTTTGCCCTCTCGTACCATTTAATCTCTTCTTCCCTCAAAAGGTGAACTAATCGTTCATTGAGGTACCGTTTGAGATTTAAATCATACTCAGAGAGTGCAGTAATTTCTGCCTTTTTATCTAATTCATCGATCATTCAGACTAATATCTTCTTCTCTTTTCTATTCTGGCCTGCTGTATTTTTGGCCCATCCTCTAAGAAATTGCCCGAGTGCCCTTATTTTATTTTGCCATTTTTCCATAGCAGTGGTTCCTCCAGTTTCTGTTTGCCATTTATTAGCAACTAAATCATAAAAACCTTCTCTTATTAACCAACCTCATTCAAATTTAAATAGAGGTTGTTGTCTATTATGAGAAGAAGCACCAGTATTTAATAATAAAGGTGTATGATCCGAATTACTTCTGTCTTTAGCTAGTACTGTTGTAAGTGGGAATTTTTGCTCCCATTCTGTACGAACCAAGACTCTGTCTAATTTCTCATATGTCGGGTCATCTCCGCTGCTCGCCCATGTATATTGGCGACCCACCATTTCAATCTCTTTGAGATCTAGAGACTGGATGACCATATTGAATAAATCTGGCCATTTTGGTTCAAAATTATTCTTGTTTTTATCTTTAGGACAACACATAATATTGAAATCCCCACCAACTATGTATGGTAGTGTTTCTTTACTACACGTATGTGCCAGCTCTGTTAAAAAGTTTTTCTTGTCCAGTTGTTGTGCAGGGCCATATACCGCAAACAACGACCATTTGAAGTCATCATTTTTATTACGAAGTGTGAACTTAACATAGAAGTCACCCTCGTCAATGGCTCCAATATCATATACCGTGAGGTCAATGCCAAGGAGAATTCACCAGAACGACAATGCGGTTCCATGCAGTGCCAAATGTATTCCTTGCCACCACATAATTTTTTTAAGGTCCCATCTGGGAATTGATCCCGACCCGTCTCCACGAGAGCAATAAAATCAATTTGCTCTTCTTTTACCATGTCTTCCAAGTAACCATGTTTAGCCAAGTCTCCAAGACCTCTGCTATTCCAAAAGATCCCTTTCATTTGAGACTCAATTTGGATGGTGTAATATATCTTTTAAGTGTAAATCCCACCTTGCCCCTTTTTGCAGAGCTAGATTTATTTTTGCAAGGGGTGGCTTTAAGCTCACAACATATGTGATCCAACCCTTCCTCATACATGCTGTTATCAAAATTCCCACATGCACTGTTAAGCAGTGCATCTAAATTATCATCGTCTTCCTCATCCAGGTTAATCTTAGGAGAGGTAGACCTGTTCTTAGAACTTTTTCCTCTTGCCGAAACCGTGAGCCTATGGATTTCTATGTTTTTAAGAGAGATAACAGAAGAAGAAATGGCACTATTATCTCTACCCATAGAAACACCTAGGTTGGCTGCTATACTTGAAACGACATCATGATTAAAAGATGGGAAAGATGGACAGGTACCTGGCTCCAATGAATTTTTTTGGCCACCTGGTTCGTCGCCTTTTCCATTATGTTATCATCCTCTTGGTAGCTGCCCGTTTAATTGAGCTTCCTTCTGGTACACTGTACTCAGCTGATATATCCATCTCATCTATGCCAATTATATTATTCAATGATTGGAGTGCATTCGCCATTGCCATGTTGGTTAAATTTGCACGGATTCCATTTTTCTTGGACAGCTTTTGTAACAATTTCCTTGGGAGCTGCTGGAATATTTTTTTGCGCTCTCCTGGACTTGTCGTAGGTGACTTATCTACTGCTGCAATTATGCCTATACTGTCTGTAGGTTCACATAACGCGAGGCCTGGATTACGACGAGACCAATCCATCAAAGTTTTGCCTACTGTATTACTCGGCCCAGGTGTTGGCTTCACCAGTGGCACATTTGCTTGAACATGTCCCTGCTGAACCGGATTTGGCCGACACCCTGCTGAACCAGACTTCTGTGACATGCTTGCCGGATATGATGTTGCAGTTCGGCGCTGAAAATCAATCAGCTTCGGCATTAGGATATCGCCGAGAGTTCTCATAGGCGAGCACCTAGGCTTAGGCAGTGGACCCTTCCATCCTTTCTTATCATTCCATGGCCAGTAACCATTCGCCTGGCGATGGAATTTGGAACGTTTCAAATCATCAGCTTGTTGAGACTGCCATGCCTTCAGACCTGCCATCGGAGCATCACACATAGATCCTGCATCCAAAGATGAGCTCACCTGAGGGTTGTCCTCAACAATGCCAAGGTCTTCATCGATCTCAGACTCCGAGTCTGAGTTATGAGCCCAAAATTTTCCATTAATCTGTCCTTGTGACACCCCCGTGACGAACTTGCGTGGTCCTGAATTTCGCTGAATTAATTCATCAATGGATGACAGCCGACACCTTGCAGATTCCACATCCATCGTCAACCCTCCTGATCTACCCCGGAACGCCATATGGATCGATGGCGCGAGAATGCCGTGACAGCGTTGTCTCATGCCGTCCCCCTGCCACCATAGGGCATTGGCTATTGTTGTGGAGGTTTAGGGCTGACACCACCGATCCAACGAGAGATGCATCCGCGGCCAGCTTGAGCAGAGAAATCCCGTGGGATGCGATGTGGAAGGGCCGGCTACTGCGGCATCTTGATCCGCGGCCGGCAGCGTCGGCGGCAGCCGCAGCGTCAGCGACAGCGGCGACGGTGGCTGCGGCGGCGTCGGCGGCGGCAGCGGCGCGGCGACGGCAGTAGGGGCTGCGGATAACACTCCTACCCTTTATCACCCGCCATGTCTGCTTCTAACACGGCCCACAACTCTTGCTGCAGCACTGGCACCTGCCGAGAAGGTTGTCTAACCTTAACTGATATCAATCCATATATGTAAGGCACTTCTTACCTGCCTGAATGTTTCTCAGTAGTGCTATCATCTGCGTCCATATACATGAAGTTATAGATCATCCAAAAGAACAATAACAATATCAATAAATCTTCTTCACTTGAGGTGCTAGTTCCTTTGGACTGTGGAGACAATTCCAGAAGGCTTTTGACACGTAGTTCTTGTTGTCTCTGATTCACAGTTGTGGCTGGTGAGAGAAAGAAATCAATTAACTGCTCGGTAAAAGAACCAAATTCAGAACCCATATCACCAGATTGCAGTAAGTAATCTAAAATTATTTTAGCATAGTAGTTTAAAGTAAAATAAAAATGAGATAAAAGTGCACTCTGTCAATCAGATAAAAAAATAACTGGACATGAAGCTAGGAAATTTTTAGAAACTTTTACCTTGCTGCCCACTGCGCAGTTTTATTAGCAACCTAGCAGCTAATAGACATCATGTAGTCTGGTATCCATAAGCTAAAATTGCAAAATAGACATAATTCCAGGTACCCTGGACCGGCAAACTTGCTTTTAAATGTACATTGCGATCTGTGTAATATATTTATTTACTAAGTAGGACCAAATTTCTAAGTAGGACCAAGGTAAATATAAGTTGCGTGATATACTTTTATTATCAACATCTCAAACCACAATATATAGAGAACACTACTTAGGCAATATTAACGTGCTAAGCATTTAAGATTACAAAAACTGTAACCACACTCTCTAATGCATTTTCTTGCTAAAACAATTTAAAGCAGGCTTAAATTTGTTTAGTTTATTGGAAAGGAAAAAATTGAGCAATTTATTGATCCATGAAATGATAATTTTGTTGAGAAGATGATATTTTTCAAACTAAAGTTTGTTTCAGTTTTCCCAATTAACCGGATGGAGTGCATTCACAATATTTTGGGAGAGGTAAATAGAAGGATTTTCAACCCATGACTTCTCAAGTGGTTGAAAGAACAGGAATATGTTATCAGTAAAAGGAGCCATATCCCCATGTCAGGAACCCAATATCCCAACTGATACTTGATGGACTGTAGGCACTATATAGAACAGAAAATTATAAAAAACAATCTTTATGCACAAGCTATTAAATCAATTCACGGGTGAGAAGAAATATTTCAAATATTGATAGGGACTGTATCAATGTTATACACCTACTTGGCAACAAATTAATAACAATAGCGAGGAGCTTCCTATACATGCCAGAAACAAAGATCCACTTCTTTCTTCTCTTATGTACTAATAATCAGTTATTAGCTCGGTGTTGCAGTTGCAGTAGACTGGTATTTATATATTACTTTCTGTGTTATTTGTTTTAACTTAAATTCTCAAGGCCATGCACGCATGTAACACCCCGCCCTCCAAAGCCGCACCGCCCAGCCCTTCCGAGGGGCGGGCACGCGTACACATAGCACCCTGCTTACACTTTCGTCCTCGCTTCGTGTAAAAGGGTTAACCCGAAGGTGCTATGGCTGGGGGGCAAAGGCTTATAAGTTGGCTCCACCCTTGCTCAACTAGCAATGTGGTACTAAACTCGCGCACACCGCGCTAACAGGCCACTACTGGGCCGAAACAAATGGGCCGGGTGTGACATACACCCCCCTCAAAGAACCCGACGTCAACGTCCCAGACCGCCCCCTCTTGGCGCACGCCCGTACGTCCAGTGCCAGCGCCATATGCCATGCCGTGTGTCCCATCCGGGCCCACACGCGCCATGCGCCCTATGCCCGCACACTGACCCCTACGAGCAACCGCGAGGGTCGGCTCTGATACCATTTGTAACACCTCGCCCTCTAAACCCGCACCGCCCAGCCCTTCCGAGGGGCGGGCACGCGTACACATAGCACCCTGCTTACACTTTCGTCCTCGCTTCGTGTAAAAGGGTTAACCCGAAGGTGCTATGGCTGGGGGGCAAAGGCTTATAAGTTGGCTCCACCCTTGCTCAACTAGCAAGGTGGTACTAAACTCGCGCACACCGCGCTAACAGGCCACTACTGGGCCGAAACAAATGGGCCGGGTGTGACAACGCATATATACTGCTATATATAATTGCTTTGACTTAAATTTCTCAAGGCCATGCACACGTACTGCCATTTCCTATGTTGCCATGTCAGAAAAGTTTTTTGACCCAAAAGGATGATAAAAAGTAAGCAAAATTATAAGGGATACAAAATTTTGAAGATTATTTCGCAAAGAGAGCAAAATGATCTGAATGGTTGATTAGGAAGAAGCATAACAGACTGACCTCATAGATAGGTACAGTACCTAACAACTTTCCAAACACTGAAACATGTGGCTGGAAAATTCAACTAATATAACACGGCACATATGCAAACAGCACAGCCAACCCAATGGGGTAAAACAAAACAGCCCTGCCCGAAATTCAAGAGCAAGTATATTTCTTAGACATTCTCTGAATTTTGGCAGCAATATAACAGATCCAGACTTTCAAATTAATTCATAAATGCAATCTAGTCATAGAAAAACATAACCCATCTTTTTATTTGCAGTCAACTAACAATTATAATCATGCGAAATAAAATGGAAGAGAACATGTGACAATCATTTTTACGCAATAAAAATAATTATCAGAATTACGGATACATAAGCATGGAGTGGAATAATCATATGAGGGAAGCTTACCAAATAGTGGGACCGAATGGGTGATGACTGAAGATTTACATTTAGGAAGGATGTGCTGCCCAGGTTGACAGACTGAGAAACAGAGCAGCAAAAACACATTACCAGACTGAGAAATACAGCAGCAAGATCAAACAATGAAAATAGTTCTGAGAAAGAACAGCAAGCTCCTGTAAACGGTAACAAGATTGCAAATTGAGTAAGAATAAGCTGGATACATACCCATGAGGAAATTATCTGGCTTGATGTATCGATGTCGAAAAGACTTGGAGTGGACAAATTCTACTCGATTTATCTATAGATGGGGAATGTCCATAACTCATTTTTTATAGCTGTGAAAAGATTAATTTATTTAAACAAAATAATTCAACCGGAGAAACAGAGATGCTTTGGAGGGAGATGGTTTATTGTAGGAACCACATAGATACATTATATAAAACGATCATGTGTGCCTGTGTGCAGATGCAAGGGTGCAATGTGGATTATTGGTAGCAAGTGTGGGGTCATGGGTAACGGAAAAGGTAAATCAAACACATATATCGAGAGTTATTTAGCATGCTATTATTGCTATAGAAAAAACAAATGTACTAATACTTTGAGAAGAAATAGCATGCATGACGATTTGCGTACCATCTGATCAGCAAGCGTAAGTGCAGTCTTCAGAGATAATTTCCTGCTGCACAAATTAAACAGATCCTCAAGGCTTGGCCCAAGCAAATCCATAACCCAAGACATTGTAATCTCCTTCTACACCAAACCATCTTATGTACGGGATTCCAGCTGTCAGAACAAAGATTATCAATCACTTGCCCAACACATTCTTACATCACAAAGAAAACATGAACAGCCAAAAGCCTCCATACTTCCTCCTTGCAGAATCCTATAAATCTTTGATTCGTAGACTAAGGATGCTTTGTCTTCACATTTGCTTGCAAAATAATCAAAGGCTATCAAAAGTCAAGTTAATAAGCTGAGCGTAGCAATCAAGCCTAATAGCATAGCACTTATGAAGTACATAATTCATGAAAGCACTAATCTACTGCAAGCAACTCTGGTACCGATTGCTGGTACCATCAGGATAATTTTTCTACCATGAACATTCAGTTGTTCGCATTTTACCTGTATGAAAGCAATGGATAGATGAACCTCGCCATGTCGATCCATTGGCACATGGTGGCGTTGCTGGTGATGATATCGTTCCTATCATCCCTGACACGATCGTGGAAAGGGGTGAGTGCGGGCGCCATCTGCTTGAATCAAAGAATCAAAGGAGGAAAAGAGGGAGGAGATTAATTTGCATACACGGAAGAGTAGGGAGCGAGGGGTGGGCTTCCGACGCATGACGGGTTCGGCGGCTTAGGGGTCCAGGGTGTGAAGACTGAAGAATGCCCCTGTCATTACCGGGTAGAGGTGGAAAGGGTTGCTGCGGCGGCACCGTCGTGTCGCCATCGCCCGAGGACGGGGCCACGGGGGACGGCGGGGGTCAACTTTCGTCGTCGTGGTTGTAGGCGGCCATGTTGACCCACTGCCTAGTGAGGAGCACCCGGTCGCACTCGGTCTCGCGGACCCTAGAGGACGAGCAGGAGGCAGCGCGTGGGATCTTCAAGGCGGCCGCGCGACGGAGGTGGTCCAGGGAGCCCTCGCGTTCAGGATCTGCGCGGTGGGCGCGCACGCCGCGGAGGTCCTCGGCCACCAACAGCTCGTGCCGCGCTCGCTCCTTGAACGCGACCAGGGACTCAGCCGAGAAGATGAAGGCGACGAAGATGCCGTTGGCGAGGTCGATGACCTGGAAGATGAACAGGCGCAGGTGGTGATTGACGATGCTTTTCAAGGGGAAAAGGACTGGATGAACTGACAAGGCGAGGTACGTCGGCATCGGGGGAATGGCATCGGCGACGGCGTGGAGGATATCGGCGCCCTCGGCATCATAGTTGATGGAGACGAGCAGCCGCCGTCTAGGTGCTGCTCGGTGCCGAAGCGCGACTCGCGCCACCGACGACCCTCATCTCCGCCAGCGCTGGGGCACCCTGGCTCCTGGCCGGCTCCCGCCCATGCTCCCCCACGCACGGGGGTGGAGACGGCTGCCGTAGATGGGGAGGGGAAGCGGTAGGCGACGCTGGGAAAGAATGGGAAGCGGAGGAGAGGCGCTGAGAGAAAAAGGGGGAGCGCCCCACTGGATCCCCCCTATGCCCGAGAGAGAAACAGCGCTCCTCGATCCGCCGCGTGCTGGGGAATGGAAAGGGAAACGCGGATGATGGGATGGATGGGATCCGAAGGGTGAGAAGGAAGGCGACGTGATTGACGGGGGCAGGTCGGGTGGGTATAGCGGGCGGGTAGGCAGATCGTGGTACACGAAAAATTTCTACTTTCCTCCTTTTCTGCTACCTTCATTCGATGAGAGGCGTTAGGTCCCCGCCAAGGAGCTCTCTTGAGCATCCCTTCATTGCTTGATGGCTCAACATTTTTTATGAAGTCTTGTCAAGTGAGGTCTCAGTGAGGGGTATGAAGGAGTTTTGAAATTCACTTTTTTACTAATTGTTTTGGATCCTTATTGAAATGAATAGATGGTGGATAAATGTCAACAAAATTCAATAAAATAGAGATAAGCTCCCCCTTGATACATGCATATGGATTTGACATTATTTTGTGCACATATACTCGGATATGGAAATTTTGACGGAGCTTCCCCTACGAAAATGGAAACCGAGGCAACAATTCAATTTCCAAGAATATTTCAAAGTGAACCACCAAGATAACCTTCCCTCAGTTTCCACAAGTTAGTACTAGATTAACCACAAGAT
This sequence comes from Urochloa ruziziensis, assembly GCA_015476505.1. Lineage (NCBI taxonomy): Eukaryota > Viridiplantae > Streptophyta > Magnoliopsida > Poales > Poaceae > Urochloa > Urochloa ruziziensis. The sequence continues at coordinate 27,731,599 of CM027124.1, forward strand.
AGAGATATGTAGCAAGCCAACATAGTTTGTCACAAAATACAATACCAAGTTCTAGTACCACACAAGTGCATAGATATTACTACACGCCAAGTTCATGCAAGCACAAAATGTAAGGTTCGACATAAAAAAAAACATATGCATGCCATGGTAAGGTCCAAATGCACCATCATGAGCTCCCCCTAGATGATAGCTCCTCCTGAATCACTCTCAAATCTTCTCCCCCTTTGGCATCGATGACCAAAAACCAAAGATCACTCGTCATGATCATCCTGAGGCGGCTGCGGAGGAAAATATGGCTGGTGAGGATAGAACTCTTGTGGCGGTGCAGGAGCCGGAAAGTATGTGTGAAAATGTCCTCTAAAAGCCTCAAAGTCCTGCTGGAGGTGCTCCTGCCTGTCAACAATGTTCTGGAAGTCTTCATGGGTGGATAATCCATCAAATTGCTCCTTAAGTGCCTCCATTTCACAGTCAATATTGTAACCCATATTATTCATTCTGTTCATGATGGGTGTATAGAAAGTCTGCTGTATGTGTGTGCCAAACTGAGTAAGACGAGAGTCAAGCTGCTGCTAAAAGTTTTGCTGCATCTGCTGCCCAAAGGACCGAAATCCTGCATCGAGCTGACTCTGAAACTGCTGCTGCATGTCATGAAACCCTTGCTGCATCTGCTAGCCAAGACCCTGCTGCATGTTCTGAAAATATGGATCAAAGAAGCGAGCCGAAGGTGCCCAATGTGGATGCACAGGTGGAGGAGGAGGCATAGCCTGAGCATCAACATCAACTGCAGGTGGCATATCCTGAGCATTACCCTCTTCCTCATCATCCTCATCATCACCTCCATTATCAGGGAATGGATTCACGTCTCTACCAAGGAAGGTGGTATCATTGTTATATGGCCGATATGGTAAATGAGACACCTCACATGGCCCTTCAAAACCAGTCTTGCTTTTGATGAGAGACATGATATATGGAGCATAATAAATGTTTATCTCAAGATTGAGCTTCTTGCTTGCAATCTGAGTGAGTTAGTATCAAGTCAACAACATTCATTTTTCTTCCAAACATCACATGACTAACAAAGTTCCTTGATATCCCAACAAATCCATCTTTGTATCCACTCTTGGGCAAGATAGTGACTCTAGCAATTTTATTGATAACAGCAGGATGATGCCTAAGACCCTTAGTCTTTCCATAATCAACTGGGATACGAAGTCTCAAAGGTTCATAAAACTGAATAATATCATCAGTGTCGAGCTTATCTTCATTTGCTATGTCAATGCTAGTTTCATCAGAAATTAATGCATAGTTGATGTGGTTCACACTAGCAAAATCAGAAAAAGTAGCTTCATACTTTCTATGACCAGTCATCCACTCAAGAGTTTTTGCTTCCAAGTTGATCTCAACTGTGGCATAGAATTGTCTAACAAGTGTTTGATTCCAATTGCATCTATGCTCTAGAAAATCTCTAAGTCCAATGGCCTCAAACTTGGGAATCAAATCACACAAAACCGGTTGCTCAAGCAAAAAGTGACCAAAGAAGGCATCTTCTTGTACCTGAGTGTGGAAGAACACGTTGTTGGTGTTGCGTGGAAGATCATATTGATATGGAGTTCTTTCGCTTCAAAAAGCATTTGTGGTCCATCTCTTTCTAGGAGCGGCATGAGAGTCCACATCAATAATCTCAACCATATGAACCCTTTGTTCCATTTCCTCATCTTCATCAGAAGAGAGAGCCACTGAAGATTCAGACATTAAATCATTAGGGTCCGGGTTGTAATCGACATCATGAAGATCGTCATCATGCCTTGTCCTTATGGAGGAACTTCCACTCCGAATCTTGCTAGAGAGAACCTTCTTCACATTTTTAGCGGCACCATGATTGCCTCTGTCATAAACAAGTCACAAGTATAAACTTTTGATTGAATAATCTTTAACGAATACCCCTCAAGCTACCCCTGCTCAGGCTGCCTCGACAGCAACAGGCGGACCGTCCGCCGTGCAATGTGCGGCAACGAACCTGAACAGGAGCATTCAAATTTGATTCCCTCATATCTTGAGACATACAACGATTCAACCAACCAAAATTGAAACATAGCATCTCCTCAACACTAGCAACAACTTCCCCAAACAGATTTCACGAATCCATGGACGAATTCCAGATCACCACTTCAAACCTTAACTTCATTCAAACTTGAAATCCAACCAAACTGAGAGGATTTGAAGAAATACCGAGAGGACATGGTGGAGGATCACGCGGAGAGTCTGAAGATGTGCTCGGACGATCCAGGGAACGTGCCAAATCCCCTCCACAAGAGGAGGTCCTTCTCACGGTCAAGAACGAGAGAGAGAGTGTATGGTGACGGTTTATGTCGATTTTGGGAAGAAAGGGGGGGAGCGGGGGGTGAGCAGATCAAGCTCGGCTGGCTGGGCCCCCCGCGCGCCAGGCAGGCGCGGACGGTCCGCCTGTGAGGGGCGGACGGTCCACCGTTAAAATCTCGGTGGCGTCCAGAAAATGAATGCTTCTATGTGATTTTCCAACGTCAATCGCGGACGGTCCGGGCTCCCATGCACGGACGGTCCACCTCACAAATGTTGGCCGAACTCAAATTTGCACATATTCTTTCCAAGAAGATGTTTTCTTTCACCGTTGACCTGTGGACGGTCCGCCTCTTACCTGCAGACAGTCCGCCGGCGACTGCCAATTTTAACCCGAGAGCTGCCAATTTGAGATTGATTTTCACTTTCAACTTGGGTTCATTGCTCATGATAAACTTCAATATGACCAATAGCATCAATATAAAATTTCAAATCCTTATCGAAGTGATTTGGACCAAGATGCAATGAGAAATGCATGAATGTGGAAAGTAAACGAAAATAGCTCAAAAATACACCTAAAAATGCTAGTGAGGATGCTAAGAGATGCATGAAGCACAAGCAAGCACATGCACTCGGTTTCAAGCCACATTTGAGATATCAATGACATTTAGCTCATTCCTTAGCTTGCAAAAGCGTTGCTCATCTAATGGCTTGGTGAATATATCCGCCAATTGATCATTTGTACTAATTCCATCAATCTTGATATCACCCTTGCTCACATGATCTCTAAGAAAATGATGCCGAATATCAATATGTTTGGTTCTTGAATGTTGAACCAGATTATTTGCATTCTTCATGGCACTTTCATTATCACATAAAAGAGGCACTTCTTTGAAGTTCACACCATAATCAAGAAGTGAGCACAACAACTTCCGGCCGAAATATATTCCGCTTCGACGGTAGAAAGAGCCACCGAATTTTGTTTCTTTGAAGACCATGAAACAAGTTACCTTCCAAGAAATTGACATCCACCGAAAGTGCTCTTCCTATCAACTTTGCAATCGGCATAATTCGAGTCCGAATAACCAACAAATTCAAATTGAGCTCCCTTGGGATACCAAAGACCAATATCTGGAGAAAATTTCAAATATCTAAATATCCTCTTCACGGCAGTCAAATGACACACTTTTGGTGCCGCTTGAAACCTTGCACACATGCACACACTAAACATGATATCGGGCCTAGATGTGGTAAAATAAAGCAAACTACCTATCATGGATCTATAAAGCTTTAAATCTACCTGTTTACCTCCCTCGTCAAGTTGAAGATGTCCATTTGTAGCCATGGGGGTCTTGATTGGCTTAGCATCATCCATGCAAAATTTCTTCAATAAATCCTTCACATATTTAGATTGGCAAACAAATGTGCCTTCCTTGAGTTGCTTAATTTGAAGACCGAGAAAGAAATTCAATTCACCAATCATAGACATTTTGAATTCATTTGACATCATCTCCCCAAATTCTTCACAAAAATCTTGATTTGTTGACCCAAAGATGATGTCATCAACATATATTTGGCATACAAACAAATCCTTGCCAATGCATTTAGTGAACAAAGTAGTATCAACTTTCCCAATCTTGAAGCCTTTAGAGATGAGAAAATCCCTTAGCCTCTCATACCATGCCCGAGGGGCTTGTTTAAGACCATAGAGAGCCTTGGATAACATATACACATGATTTGGCTTCATGGGATCCTCAAAACCGGGAGGTTGCTCAACATAAACAAGTTCACTAATTTTGCCATTCAAGAAGGCACTTTTCACATCCATTTGATAAAGCTTTATATTATGAGAGCAAGCATAAGCCAATAAAATTCTAATAGCTTCCAATCTAGCTACGGGAGCAAATGTCTCACCAAAATCCAACCCTTCAACTTGAGTATATCGTTGTGCAACCAATCTTGCCTTGTTTCTCACAACAATGTCATCCTCATTTTGCTTGTTTCTAAAGAACCATTTAGTGTCTATCACATTGTAATTCTTGGGCTTCTCAACTAATTCCCATACTTCATTTTGGGTGAAATTATTCAATTATTCATGCATAGCATTCACTCAATCCGGATCTTGTAGTGCTTCATCTATCCGGTTTGGCTCAAGAAAGGATACAAATGAGTAGTGTTCACAAAATGAGGCAACACAAGATCGAGTTTGAACACCCTTTCTAATATCCCCCACAATTTTATCAATGGGATGATCTTTGGCAATGGTATGAGAAATTCTTGTTTCAACATCCGGCTCTTGAGTTGATGTAGATGGTGAGGTAGATGGTTCCACTTGAACAATGTCGTTTGATGCGTCATTGCTTGGCTCAATCACTTGTTCAACTTGATCATTTTGGATTGAGGTAGATGGATTTGCTCTAATGGAAATATTTGGATCCTCATCCTCATCTTCCTCTCTTGGCCTCACATCTCCAATTGAAATATTCTTGATAGCATCTCTCACATCACTAGACTTGTCATGTTCATCTTGACACCCATTGGATTCATCAAAATTTACATCACATGTTTCTTCTACAATGCCATGGGTCTTGTTGTATACTCTATAAGCCTTGCTACATGATGAATATCCAAGGAGAAATCCTTCACCACATTTACTTTGAAACTTTGACAACCGAGATCCTTTCCTAAGAATATAGCATTTGCAACCAAAAACCCAAAAATAAGAGATATTTGGCTTTCTTCCAATAAGCAACTCATATCGAGTCTTGTTCAAGAATCGATGGCAATAAAGTCTATTTGAAGCATGACAAGCGGTGTTGATGGCTTCGGCCCAAAATGAATCCGAAACATTGTATTCCGAAAGCATTAACCTTGCCATATCAATCAAAGTCCTATTCTTTCTCTCCTCAAGACCCTTTTGCTTCGGACTGTACTTGGATGAGAATTCATGCTTGACACCCTTGTCATCACAAAATTCATCAACCCTTGTGTTTCTAAATTCACTACCATTGTCACTCCTTACTTTCTTCAATTTGAGCTCAAATTCATTTTCAGCCCTTGTCACAAATTTTTTGAAGATGTCATATGTGTCGGCCTTGTCATGAAGAAAGAACACCCAAGTGTACCTTGTGAAATCATCAAAAATCACAACACAATAGCAATTTCCACCAATACTTCTATATGTGGTTGGTCCAAACAAATCCATATGTAATAACTCCAAAGCTCTTGAGGTAGACATGATGCTTTTGGATGGGTGAGGGTTAGCAACTTGTTTTCCGGCTTGACAAGCACTACATAATTTATCCTTCTCAAATTTCAAATCTTTCAACCCAACAACAAGATCATATTGCAATAATCGATTGAGTTGTTTAATGACAACTTGAGCAAGTCTTGCTATGCCACAACCAACCTTTTGCTGACTTGGTAAATAAGCAAGAGACTAGATTTGCATGACTTGATGAGAGCACACCGCATTTCTCATGATGTGGTTGGAGAAGTTTGTTTTCTATGGAAAAGCAATCGGTCCTTCTTCAAAATATGATAGACTTGCTGAGTATCTGGCTGCAGGAAATCATTTTCCTCTAGGCAAGCTTCTTCTTGGGGCAGTATACAACCTTATGCATGTGGTAGCTCCTTGGTGATTCATAAACCTATGGCTGAACCTTTACAAGCAGAAGATTTGCGAAGCCGATATCTTTGGCAGCCAATTCCCATCAGATTAGCCAGATGATGAAGAAATCATCCTTCGCCGATGCAGTTCTTTTGGCGAAGCAGCCTCATCCTTTAGCAGTGATCGAGCCACACCAGATCGGTTATCATTATATTTCAAGTGCTTCTATCATGGCTTTAATGGTGACAGTTTGATCTGGTTCCCATACAATGATCCCAGTAATCATTTCAAAAATCCAATTAAGTTCCAATTTGATTCATCTACCTCCGATGACTCAAAGCCGATTTTTAAAGAAATGATTGTTCCCAACATCCTTCCGGTCTCATCTCGTAGTAATTTCTCCTACGAATTCTACTATCCTTTAGTGATAGCAAGAAAACTAGCTTTCGGCCAAGCTCCTCCCAAATTATATTTTGCTGATCAAATCAGACCCTGAGAATTATTAATCTCTGACTCAGCTTTCTGTCGAGTCCTGGATCGGATCGCGAACATAGATACATCCAATTTCAAGATTTGGAAACTCGTCTCAGCAATATCTCAAGCCTCTAAGTCATGGTGGAAGGAAAGGTCAAAGCACTTTGAAACGACCTGAAATCCCGTTTCCAAGATTCCAAGCCTCTGCACCTTAGTGACAGTCCCAGGAAGTGGCTATCACGTGCAATCCCTATCTCAAGCAATACAAATCCATACAAAATAGAAATAAAGAGAGTAATAGCTAGATTTATTACATAAGTACCTGGTACAACAATTCGGCCTAAGCCGGAACAAATCCCACACGACTAAACCAAACAAGGTAAAACATCCTGCGAAGCGATCTATGCGGAAGCGGTAGACTCCAATCCTCGGGCCAACCTAAGCGAAGCACGAGCACCTAGTCTTCAAACCAGTCACTTGTGTCACACCATCTACCCGAGAAGCAGGTAGGCCATGTCAACTCCCAAAGGCAGCAAGCCAAGGTGGAAAAGAAAGTATTCTACATGCACGGATAATCTATATCTGGCTGTGGAGGTTATGCAGCGCAGCAGCATTTCAAGGAAGTGAGCAAAAGCAATATTCATAATCCTAACAGTATCCATCTCTAGGGGTCCTCACCCCCAACACATTGCCAGATCACCTCCCGTGATCCAGCCCCACAAGAATCTGCAATGCAGAGTACTCTAACCCCTCCGCATCTCAACGGCCTCAGTCGGGCTCACCACTCGAGGGAGAGAAGCAGCACAAGAAAAGTCTAGTCTGCAAGTAGCGGTACTAAATCCGACTCGGTCCTAAATTGCAGAGAGTGGGCATCTCCCAAAACAAATTGTGCCTCTGCACAGTATGCAAACCACACAGGCTTGCCTCCCAAATGCCTCAAAACGTGTCCTGCCTATGGGCACGGTGTGAGGTGCTCTCAGATCAACACCCCGGCAAAGTACAAGCCCGCTCCAGCGAAAACACATCAAGGAGTATACACAAACTCACCTAAGACACACACCAGGAATATCCCATCCCGTCCATCATATCATCATCCATCTCATCCATAACACAAAGGCAGTTATGATGATAAAGTGAACTAGCCGGTGTGGAGGGCTAGTTCACACATAGGTCAACAAGGAACAAGATATAAAATAAGGTTGTGCATGGTTCATCAATAAGGCGTCAAAGCATCAAACAAGTGCGCTAGCATCTACGCATATAGGGATCTAAGTGATTGAGAGCTGACATGACACCTTGTTTATTGTAGTCATACTCTTCATTGAAGTCCACTCTGGTGTAGCCGAAGTCGAGGTGGTCTTCCGGGTCGAAGGAGTTCTTCACGGTCGTAGCTCGGATCTGATAGGAACAAGATACGACGTGAAAATAAATACTCGGCATTACATCTATTGCATAAAATCCAAGAACATCAAACTAGAAGAGCCAAATAACATCAAACTAGCTATAAACAGCACCGGATCAATTTTACGAATTTAATACAACTGGTTTCATATTTTTCGGAGGTACGGTGAATTAGTTATGATTTTCTGAAGTTTATTAGGCTGAAAACTATTTACTAAAAGGGTTAAACCATTTAATTAAATAGAAGGGGCTAAACTGTAAAAGAACAGAAGGTGGAAGGACCTATTTGTAATTATGGAAAAGTCTAGAGGGTTTTGTGTAAAAAAGCCAGGGGTCCGGGTTTGATGACGTCAACATGGGCCCCGCTGACGTCATCGTTGACTCGGTCAATGGGTCAACGCTGCGTGGCTGTCCACGTAGGCGGTCAACGCCTACGTGGTGCTGGCGTGGTGGTGGACGTGCCAGCAGGCGTGGCGATTGGCGGGATCCGGTGTGGCTGTGCTGAGACGTGGTAGTCTGGTCAGATGTGTGGTCGGAATAAAGGGACAACGCGTGGCTGCTTGGATCCTCTGCGGCAGCCGGGATCCGGCGCGGCTACGCGCGGCTGCGGCTGCGGCGCGCGGCGGTGAGTGGCGGCGCTAGCTAAAAAGGAAAGGCGACACGTCGGGCGGCTCACCGTGGGATGACGGCGAAGGTCGGCGTGGCCAGCGACGGAGCGAGGCGGTGAGCAGCTTCTCCTCCGGTGAGGTCGACTGCAAGCGGCTCCCCCCTGGTGCGGACGACGGCGAGCGGCTCCTCTTCGACTTGGGCGATGGCGGCTCCCGGCTTCGACGGCAGCGCTCTGGCTCGGTGTAGGCGTCGGCTCTGGCTTTGCACGGTCGCGGGGCTTCGGTTTCTCCTTCTTCTTTCCCTGGTGCAGGCGGCGACGGGCTTCCTCTCCCCTTCGCGGCAGCTCCTGCTTCCCCGGCGACGAACTCCGGCTCACGGCAGCTCCCTCCTTCTCCTCTTCCCTCTCCTCCTTCTCCCGCAGCGGCTCCCCTCCGCTTCTCTCCCGGCTTCCTCTCCCAGCGAGCTCCTCCTTCTCCTCCCCCTTCCTTCCTCTTCCTTCTCCTCCCTGATCCCTTGCTCCTTCCTCTCTCTCTCTCGTAGCAGCTACTGGGGAAGGGCCGAGGCCCGAATTGGATGGGTAGGAGCTCGGGTGCTCCTCCCTTTTGTAGGCGGACAGGACGCTAGGGTTTGGGGACGCGGCGCGGTAGCGTGGCGCGGATGCCGAGGGCAGGGAGGTCATCTGCCTTCCTCGACGCGACCGGGCGGTTGCCCTAGGGCTCAACTTCTTGGCGGCCAAGGCAGGGCTGAGGTGGCGGTCTAGATGGCGACGCGACGTGGCGGAGCCGAGGTGTCACAGCGCGGTTGGATGGCCAGGGATAAAGGCGAAGCGGAGGTGGAAAGCGTCGGGGTGGCTGGTGACTCAGGGGAGAAGAGAAACAGTGGGCGCCCCGACATGCGGGACCCGCAAGGCAGAGAGAGGAGGCGGTTGGGCTCGGCTGTGCTGCGAGGCCAGCTGGGCCGGGAACTGGGCCGTGTGGGGTGCGGGTGAAGACGGGGTGGCACTGGGCTGAAAGACCGGACGGGCTGGTTACGAGGTTGGGTCGGCCTGGTAAGGTTAGTTCTCTTCTTCTTTTTCTTATTTCTATTTCCTTAGGTTTAGGTTTAAACTAGTTTTGGTTTTAATTTTGAACTGATTTCAAAATTCAAACCACACATTTGAGAACCAATAAACCCAAATAAAGCCAACTCACACATGCTTTCATGAATTTTAAATAAATGCACAAATTTATTTACTAAGAATTTTGGAAAGGGAGAATTAACCTTAAATTTCAAAAGAATTTTTATGAATTGCACAACACCAATCAAAGATTTAAATTTTTACTAATTTTCATTAATTTGACTTGTACAATTTTCAGGGTCATTACACACTTGTTCTGTAAGTCGCCGAATTATTACTGCCGGATTTTCGACTCAAATTTCGTCACTGATCCTCAGGTAAAATTATTTCCACGTTCTCTTCTTCCATTTGCAATTTTCGACCGCTTACTCTATTCATCTTTGTAGGAAGAAGATTACAAGCTATAGGATCTAGGATACCGAGTAGGGGGGGGTGAATAGGCGGTTTGAACTAAAATCAAAGCACTAATTAAAATTTATTAGTAACACAAGAGAATTTCTAATTCTATTCAACTCTAGACTAGGTGAAGGTTTGCAACCTAAGGTGACAAGTATCAATTCAATCTCTAGGAATGTAAATGCTCAAAATAAATTGCAAGAACATAGATGAGCAAAGAAATAACCGATCACACTAGAGACCAAATTTATCCCGTGGTGTCGATGACTTCCGGTCACCCCTAATCCACGTTAAGGTGGATTCAAAGCTTCAACCGCTCCTCTATCAAGTCACACTTGATGTATGAGCCGGCTTGAATCAATGAACTTCTCCAAACCTCGATTCCATTAGAGTTGCCCTTCACCACTCACAAGACCTCTCACAAGAACAACCAAGGCTTCTTCACAATCTTCTTGAAGAGCTCAATGGTTTCCACAACTCCAAGCCGTCTAGGAGGCAGCAACCTCCAAGAGTAACAAGCCGATGACGCTTGCTTGAAGTCTCCCTAGTGCCACAAAGCTCAAACTCTTGACGCAATGCACTAGGATGCTCTCAATCTCACAAAGATGCAATCCCTAAGCCAAGTGAGTGAGAGAGAGGAGGAAGAAGGCACAAATATGTCAAGGAAGCTTTTCAAAGCGTCAAGAGAGCCTCTCAAGGGCCGGAGCTCAAGTATATATACCCCCTTCCCCAGTAGCTAGCCGTTGCATTCAAAATTCGTCAAAACAAGGCACATGTGGACAGTTCACCTTAGAAAGTATGGACGGTCTGCCATTCAAAGTAACGGCTAGTTTCAAAGTCAAATTGTGTCAGAGTCGACCGTTGCAGCTCGTGCGGACCGTCCGCCTCACAGGGGGCGGACCGTCCGCCGTTCAAAAGAAACTCCAACATAGGAATGCCAAGTTCGTATCTCGATACAAAGTTAGCAGGCAGACCGTCCACCCGATCTGGCCGGACCGTCCGCCGTTCAAATCAAACGACAACTCAGAAGCAAAATGTTTTTGCCAAACCAGCTCACGGGGCCGGCGGGCCATTCGCCAAGACTGGCCAGACCGTCTGCCCTTCAAGGAAAAAAAAAGATCGCTGCTCAGACAAAACTACCACCGGACTAGTTGGTGGTCATACACGAGACTGGCAGACCGTCCGCCCATTGGGGCCGGACCGTCCACCGTTATCGAGATTCAGCCCACCAGAAACATGAAGTTTCTGCCTCCTATTTCCCCTTTACCCGCGGACCATCTGCCATACAGGGCCGGACCGTCCTCCCTTGCAAATTTCAGCAAGACAGGACAACTCGAAAAATGCTAAGTCATTGTACGGTCCGCCGTTCAAATGGCAGGCCGTCCGCCTCTCAAGCACAGTTAGCCAAACACGACAAATGTTTTTGCACCGGTCTTTCCACTTTTTCAAACACATTTTTCCTAAATGCATGCAATGCAATTGTTTGAGCAAAGTAGCACCATAGAACCGTCAAGCAAATGAAATTGACCCCTCTTGATAGTACGGCTATCTATCCTATTAGCCCAGTCAATTCTCATCCTTTTATCACCTCTTGACCGGTAAAATGAAAAGCCCTATCTTATACCTTTGCCTTGAGCCATCCGACATGAATTCACCAAGAATGTCACCATCGAAGTACAGTGTCCAGTACTCGACGTTGGCTGCAGCCGGAGGCAACTGGATCTCGGTCCATTCGGCGATGAAGGCGACAAGGGCCTGTGATTTTATTGCTGTGCACGGTGTGTAGGATATCACATGCCCCATGAGCTCGAGCGCCCACTTTGCGATCCGCTCGGAAGCGTCGCGGCTCTGGATAACCTCACCCAACAGGAATGATGTCACAACTGTCACCGGATGCGACTCAAAGTAGTGGATAAATTTCTGCTTGGTGATGAGGACGCCGTACAGGAGCTTCTGTACATGCGGGTAGCGCGTCTTGGATTCGCACAAGACTTCGCTCATGAAGTAGACTGGGTGCTGAACCTTGAGCGCCTGACCCTCCTCCTCCCTCTTAACTACCAGCGCAGCGCTAACCACCTGGGTAGTCGTCGTGAGGTAGAGCAAAAGGGGCTCGCCAGGGTTAGAGGCATCAGGATCGGCGCCTTGGACAGGACCTCTTTGAGCCTTTCAAGGGCTCTCTGGGCCTCGTTCGTCCACACGAATTGGTCAATCTTCTTCAGAAGTTGGTAGAGGGGGAGAACCCATTCCCTGAGCCCCAAAATGAACCGATTGAGGGCCGCCAAGCAACCTATAACACGCTGCACCCCCTTTAGGTTCTGGATGGGTCCCATCCTATCGATGGCCACGATCTTGTCCGGGTTGGGCACGATGAAGCCTAGGAGCATCCCTCGGGGGACACCAACAATGCATTTCTCAAGGTTCAACTTGACATTTTTAGCTTGGAGTTTTGCGAAGGTTTTCTCGAGATCGTCTATGAGCTGGTTGGCATTCTTAGTCTTGACTATGATGTCATCGACATATGCCTCGATGGTCGGTCCGACTAGCTTGTCGAATATCCGGATCATTCACCTCTAGTAGGTGGCTCCGGCATTCTTCAACCCAAAGGGCATTCTTACGTAACAATACGACCCGAATGTGGTGATGAACGAAGTCGCGAGCTGGTGGGACTCCTTCATCGTGATCTGATGGTACCCAGATTACGCATCTAAAAACATAGGAGGTCACATCCCAAAGTGGAGTCGACTATCTGATCAATTCGTGGGAAAGGAAAGGGATCCTTGGGACACGCCTTGTTCAGGTTTGTATAGTCAATACACATTCTCCATTTTCCACAATGTTTAGGAAGAGTAAAATGCACCAGGGGTCCTTAAACTTGTTTCGGGGTGCCACTTAGGTCCATGAACTTGAAAAATGAACATCCAGCACCCGGTACTTGCTAAGTTGTGCTACTTGGGTCCATACCCCTTCAAAATATACAAAAAAACCCTTCATTTTTTTATCTTATTTTACATTTTCATCCCCATCCTCATCTCCCTCCCTTCTTTCTCAAGGATGGCAGTAGTGACCGCTCCTGCTCCTCCCCATGGTGGCAGTCCGCTCCTCCCTACGCGCTACCTGCTCCTCTGCACGCCCGTCACCACCCGCTCTTCTCGCACAGGCCACCAACTCTCCCCCATTCCAGCCATCCGCCGCCGCAAGCTGCTCGCCTCTGTGCCGGCCTCGATGTGGCGGCGAGCCCACCCGCTCCGCCCCGTGTCGGTCCACAGGCGATCGCCCACCTCCTCAATCCATGGCCGGGGCTGGCACACGAGTCAAATCAGAGCACAACCAGACGCATTCAGCAGTTTGTCAAGCCAAATCAAAAAACGGGCTGACGAAATATGAGGTCGTGTAAGCCAAATCGGAACAGGGGCAAGTGAAATTGTCTTGTTGTTGATGAAATCGAAGCAAGCGCTGGTAACGGCAAGGACTGTGTCGCTAGCTATGTCCATTCCCATCGCCGCGATGTCCGTGTCTCCACTGCACCCGGGGCGGTAGCGCAGCCCGCGCTGGCATCCTCAACAATGTCAGTGCTGAGCAGCGTGGACATGCACGAAGGCGACAAGCCCGAACTTGGGCAGTAGCGAAGCTCTGCGGACTTCACCTCCTCCTCCGTCGTACGAATCTCTGCTAGCTCCACAAGGTCCATGGCGGAGATGAGAATTGAGGAGGAGGCCACAACTCGACCTCCACCGCTGCTCCTTGTGCGCTTGACTTGCCTCCGCGTGGAGCTCGCTGCCGCATTGAGGCTAGTGCAGAGCACCTTGCGGCAGGGGACAGCGGGCGTGGGGGCGAGCAGGTGGCCGGCACGGGAAGAGCGGGCGCCGGTGAAGGACCAAAACGGCGACCAGAGAGGGGGGGAGTGAATGGGAGCCGATAAAAATTCTTTCCAACCGATCCGGCTATTTTCCAACTCAACTCCGAAACCACCGAAAGCGATCTTGCCAAGATCACGTAGCCACTGTCAAGCTACTGACCCTAGGAACAAGAAATACGCAGCGGAACTTGAATCGATCGAAACGAACACAAAACGACCCGAAACACGACTCGATCCAACACACCCAGGGGGCGGTTAAACCGGGTCAGGGGGGCGGTTAAACCGCCCTGGCCTGGGAAGCTCGGGAAAAAGTCAAACCGAAAGTGGATCTCCCAAACCGCTTGAGCTCTTGAGGCGAGATTTTGGTCAGATGATCTAGACCTCCAGTGGAGTGTTTTCCCAAAAGATCTCAGCCTCTAACTCAGTACAACTCCCGGAATCTCAGATCTCGTGAAGAACACCATGACCTCGAGTTCATCCCGAAAATCTCAAATCCAAAGCGATTCCCGGCGTTTGGGGGCAAAGGATCACCAGCAAAAGAGGCACAAGGCAATCATATGTGAATCCCCCAAAGAAATCCGAGAGAAAACGCCCTAGAAAGAGAAGAACGAAAATCCCCCAAAAATAGATCCGAAAATACCCACGAAAATAGAAAAGGAAAAGGAGCTCGTGGAATCAAATCATGGCACAAAGATGAGCAGCACAAACTCCATCACATAACCATGAATTCACCTATACAAACTAGGAAAGATTCGAAGTAGTTCTAGGTGGAGGGGATGAAGGGGAAAACTAGTTCAAAGGAAAAACTAAAGAGATAACTAGAGAGATGACAGCCACCATGCCCTGAAGGGCCTATTAGTAGTCCAAGTGGTGGTGCTCTAAAGACTAAACTACCCCTAAGTGATACATACCCCTCAGGGGCAAATTTGACATTTGGTTCTCAGATATTTTCCGGCTGGGACACCTTCCACCGCAAGCTAGCTTCCCTCCGACGCAAGCCTTGCAGTCATGCCGCGTGTCCTCCGGATCGAAGCTCCTCGACGCCGAGTTTTGGGCCGGCCCAGGGGAGACGGTTAAACCGCCCCTAGCTGATGCCACAGCCCAGTGGCCCATCTTCGCCACGTTGAGTCCTCGGTCCTTGGTTTTGAGGACCAAACCAAGGGAAACCGTCCACCGATGATTTTGTGGCCAAATCACCAAACCCCGCGCGCAAACTTCGGTTGTTAGCCGCCACCTTGCGCCGGCTTCTCGTCCGCGTACGAGCTTCGGATGTGAGCCTACCTCACACCAGAACCACGTCCCCTTGCTCGTTCTTGCCAGCATGTGAACCGCACTTGATCCACCGGCCACCGGGTCCCTCGAACCAATGCCTACTTGTCTCTCCACTCCTCGGAGGCCGCCATGGCTAAGACCTTTTGCGCCTGTTCTTCACCTGCACCAATGCAACCAAGCCGCATTCTACACCTGCAATACTTAAGCCAAGGGAAACGTCAATCCACACCACGTTGTCAATCACTCATCACACCAGGAAGCGACCATCCACCGGTCCTCGGACACACCGGGTCCTCAATCTCCCCCTTGATGAGTGCATTGACAACACACACATAGTAACCATTGAGATAAAGAAAATATAAAAGAAATCGAAAACAAGACTCAAGCAAGT
Organism: Urochloa ruziziensis; assembly: GCA_015476505.1. Classification (NCBI taxonomy): domain Eukaryota; kingdom Viridiplantae; phylum Streptophyta; class Magnoliopsida; order Poales; family Poaceae; genus Urochloa; species Urochloa ruziziensis. The sequence continues at coordinate 27,747,041 of CM027124.1, forward strand.
GACTAAAAGCAAGAACAAGCCGAGAACAAAGTCACTTCGCAAGAGAAAACTCCAGAAACGTCGACCCTTCAAGAAGAAGCGAAAGGGCTCAACACTATCGGCAAAAGAGCAAAAACACCAAACACAAGTCACAAATTTCCAATTCACTTTTCAGAACACTCAAAACACTCCCCCTGCAAAGATGCAACTCCCCCTAAACAAGTGAACTTGTGCGTGCGAAAAACACACGAAAATGGCTCAAATCTCCACAAACCATGTGCACTCAGCACAGGGGCGGTTAAACCGCCCAGGGGGGGCGGTTAAACCGCCCCTGGCAGATGACCAAGGCCCAAAAAGTGCAAAATGTGCAAACCAACTCGCAACGATGCCGTTTCAACTTGAAAACCTTCCAAATATGCCCAGCAAGATATTCCAATGCTCAATCTCTCAGAAACTTCACAAATTTTCAAAAACTCTCACTTGGGCAAAACTCTCAATCTCTCACACAAAACCAACAACTTCTAGAGCAAAATCGTTCTTATAAATTCAGCAACATCTCCCCCTTGCAAAATGCTCCAGAAATTCTCCCCCTTGTTGACAATGCACAGATCAAGGAAAAATGTACAAAAAGCAACTACAAGCTTCTCAAATATACAATGAGCAATACAAAATGCTACAAGTTAGAGAAGAGGCAAACAAGATAGTTCATCATGTCACACGGGCATTGCCATCAAGAAGGTGAAGACATATATCCAATTGACAAAGCCATGCGCAAGTTGTGTAGTTTTATAAAAAATGTCACCACATGAGCAAAGTCCTATCCATGGATTGTTCAAGCAAAAATGAACTTCATCTCACCAAAATCATGAAAGGACAAGCATTCTTGACAAAAGATCATCATAAACGCCCAAGTTCTACATCATGTCATGTCAAAGCACGGAGCCATGTGTTCACTTCTCATGGGAGACTTCTCCGGCAAACAACATGCAACCGCTTAGCACCCATGTGTGCAAGTGTGTGCAATGGTGAAAGCATGGAGACATGAGCATAATTTTTCTGCAAATAAATCTTTTTCTCATCTTTCTTCTTTCATGCATAGACATCTCATTTTTCAAGTTTTTCAAGTTAAGCATGGTACATGAAATGTCTTTGCGACAAAAAGAAGCTTATGCTCCTCCACAAGATAAAGCATGGGCTAAACATTCACAATGACAAAGGTCTTCGACCCAATTGAAAAGAATATCACATCCTAGCATGATCTTAAGCAAGATATAGCCATTTCGGCTCAAACAAGACATGCAAAGGCATTTACTCATGGGTGAAAGAGTTTAAGTTCAGTTTGTCATTTTAATTCGAAAAGAGACTATCTCAATAGAATATATATCAAAACCATCAAGAGCATAGCCATCCATACAATCAATCCCTAGCCAGCCTGCCTAAACTCTAAAATGTAGCAAGTTGTACCAATCACTGCATATAAGAGAAGCTCATCCTAAGATATGATACAAAAGATGAAATCAAGATACAAAAGCAAGAAAAATGTACATCAAGATACAAAGATGGTACAATAGTGTACATGTGCTACAAGAGAAGCCTCCAAAACTCAGCTCAGAAAAACGCACACACACCAAGTTCCCCTCGCAAGCGGGTGAAGATAGCTTGGTCAAGTGGTTTGGTGAAAATGTCTGCAAGCTGGTTTTGGGTAGAAACGTGGGCAAGCTCAATATCTCCTTTCTCCACATGATCTCTCAGAAAGTGGTACCTCACTTCTATGTGTTTGGTTTTGGAATGAAGCACGGGATTTTTGGCTACGCTTATGGCACTGGTGCTATCACAAAGAAGTGGAACATGGGACATGTCTAATCCAAAATCTCTCAAGGTGTAAGTGATCCAAAGCAACTGAGAACAGTAGCTAGCAGCAGCAACATACTCGGCCGCTGTGGTGGATTGGGCTACACTAGACTGCTTGCGAGAAGACCAAGACACAAGAGACGAACCAAGAAACTGACACTGACCAGAAGTAGACTTGCGATCAACACGACATCCAGCAAAATCCGCATCAGAAAAACCATGAAGTGCAAGAGTGGAATCAGCTGAATACCAAAGACCCAGCTCAGGAGTAAACTTAAGATACCTGAAAATCTGCTTGACTGGCCTGATGATGTGAAGTCCTCGGTGAAGCCTGAAAACGAGCGCACAGACACACGCTGAACTGTATGTCCGGCCTCGTCGCCGTCAAGTAGAGGAGGGAGCCGATCATGCTCCGGTACTCCTTCTGGTCCACTGGTTCTCCGTCCTCATCCGCATCCAAAGCTATAGTCGTACTCATCAGCGTAGTCATCGGCTTGGAGTCGCTCATGTCGAATTTCTTGAGAATGTCCTTGGTGTACTTGCTTTGGTGCACGAACATCCCATCCTTGGTTTGCTTGATCTGCAGCCTGAGAAAGAACTGCAACTCTCCCATCATCGACATCTCAAATTCCCTGTTCATATCGTCTGCAAACTTGGCAACAAGATCATGAGAAGAGCCACCAAAAATGATATCATCCACGTAAATCTGAACGATTAAAAGATCATTGCCATTTCTCAACAAGAAGAGCGTTTTATCAACCTTCCCCATCACAAACCCCTTGCTGAGCAAGAACCCTCTCAACCTGCCATACCACGCTCTGGGTGCTTGCTTTAGGCCATATAAAGCTCGGTGGAGTTTGTACACTCGGTGTGGGTATCTCTCACTCTCAAAACCCGGGGGCTGCCTCACATACACTTCTTCCTCGATCACCCCATTCAAGAAGGCACTCTTCACATCCATTTGGTACAATTTGAACCCTTTAGCAACTGCAAATGCTAGAAGGATCCGAATTGCCTCCAAACGGGCAACAGGAGCAAATGTCTCCTCATAATCTATCCCCTCCTGCCGCGAAAACCCCTGAGCAACCAACCTCGCTTTGTTTCTCACAATCTCACCACTCTCATCCCTCTTGTTCTTGAACACCCACTTGGTTCCTATAGGATGGCAATTTGGAGGTGGTTCTACTAACTTCCACACCTGATTTCTCTCAAAGTTTTCAAGCTCTTCATGCATGGCAGTGACCCAATCAGAATCAGATAAAGCGTGTCCAACATTTTTGGGCTCAAAAGACAGCGACAAAAGCAGAATGAGCATAATGAGAGATGTTCTGTGACCTCGACCGTGTAGTGCGTTCATCCAAGTTCCCGATGATCTTCGAAGGTGGATGATCCCTCTGTACCAGCCGGGGAGCTTCTCGCCTCGAGATTGCCTCCCCCTCAGCATCAGCTTCCACTTGAACTCGATCTGGAGCGCGACTCGACGAAGGTGTAGCAGAGGGGCCGTCGTCGAACGTCGTGGTAGTAGTGGAAGTAGAAGGTACACAATCTCCACATGGTGCATGAATCTCTTCATCATCTTCATCATCAGGCTGTTCTTCCTCAAAGATGGGCTGTCCCAAATCATCATCACTTGCACACTCAAAAGCAGAAGAGCTACACAGAATGGTCTCATCGAAGGTGACTTCGCAAGTCTCCATGATTTGGTTAGTCTCAAGATTGAGCACACGATATGCTCGAGAATGATTAGCATAACCAAGAAAAATTCCATCCATCGAACGAGACTCAAACTTGTCCAAATTTCCTTTCTTCAAGATGAAACACTTGCAACCAAAGACCCGAAAGTGACTCACACGGGGGGAACGACCATGGAAAAGCTCATAGCAAGTTTTCTTCTTGAAAGCACGAAGAAAAATCCGATTTGAAACATAGCAAGCTGTGTTCACCGCTTCTGCCCAATACTTCCTAGGAGTCCTATGCTCATCTAGCATCGTCCTAGCCATCTCACAAAGTGTTCGATTCTTTCTTTCAACAACACCATTCTGACAAGCAACATATGGCGAAGAGTATTGATGTTTGAGACCAAGATCACGACAGAAGGCATCAAAACGAGTGTTCTTAAATTCCGTACCATTGTCACTACGTATAGCTCTCATGGCACCACCATTACTCTCGTTTTTCAACCTCAAAATCAGATCTCGAACAAAATCAAATGTCTCATCCTTGAACGCCAGAAAGAACACCCAAGCATACCGAGAAAAATCATCCACAACCACAAGAACATACCACTTCCCACCAACTGAACGAACACGAGCGGGACCAACCAAGTCCATGTGCAAAAGCTCCCCTGGACGCTCAGTCATAACATCTGTCAAAGGTGGGTGGGAAGCAGCAACCATTTTACCATGCCTACAAGGTGCACAAATCAAATCTTTCTCGAACTTGAGCTTGGGCAATCCTCGGATAAGGTCAAGAGCACTCAAGCGTGTGAGTAGATCAAAGCTCACATGACCCAATCTCCTATGCCACTTCCAAAGCTCAGAAGAAGTATCAGCGATCAAACACCATGAAAGAGCAAAAGATCAAGAAAAATCAGCACGAAAAATCTGTCCCTCGGGAATGATCATACACACAAGGTCACCTCGAGAATCAAGAATTTTAGAATCACCATGCTTAAATCGAACCTCATAACCCTCATCAAGAAGCTGAGAAACTGAAAGCAAATTGAAACCAAGATTCTTGACAAGAGCAACCCGCTTCAACATGAAATTGTCACTAACCTGAATAGCACCCTCAGACAACACTCTACCTCTACCCTTATCCCCAAAAGTGATGTACTGCCTGGACACCACCGGGGTGAGACTGGAGAACCACTTCCCATTACCTGTCATGTGTCTCGAGCAGCCAGAATCCATCAACCAAAAGTTCTCCAAGCCTCCCACCTGCACAATCAGAAACGAGAACGAGAATGAGCGAATGAATCGACACTGGGGTTAGCACAAAATGAGTCAAACCAGTGTCGGGCCATCTGCTCAAAAGAGGGGTTAGCAAAATCAACTCTACCACGTGAAACTGTGCCTAGCAAACTCACGACTAGGTGGAACACCACGACTGGCAACCACAGGAACTGTGCGCACAAAGGCATCGCCTCTCGGCCAGAGTGAACGAGACACAGGCACACTACGGGAAGAGTAGTACCTGTCCCTGTTCCCCACCTCCTTCTCTCTTCTCACCTCCCTCTTCTTCCTCCAACAGAACTCCTCAAGGTGTCCATCCCTTCCACAATGCTCACAATGAAAGCGGACTGGCTTTGGCTTTGGGGTTTCTCTCAGCTATGCCCTCTCTCTCGGCTGGTAAACCCCACTCCTCACAAAGGTCACTCTCCTCTGAAAGTTATCTGTCTTCGGTGGAAACTTGGGAGGATCTGGAGTGGTGTCAAGCTTGTTTAGCAGGTGGTTGGGTTTGGGTGTGAAGGTGTTCTTGAGAATGGTTTTTGGTGGGTTTGTGGGAATGTTTGCGGTGGAGCCCTCAGGATCTCTCTCTCTCTCACCACTACTCTCACCAACCTTCTCAGAACCTAGACCACAACCATCTGCTCTCTTAAAACCAGCAATCAACATCTTGAGCTAAGGCTCGCGACCCGACAACCAACCCAAACACTGTCGCAACTCATCATCCTCATCTTGCAAGCGATTCACACACTGCTCTAGCTCAACATTCTTCAATGCAACAACATCACAAGCAGAACATGAATTTGCAATGGGAGATTTCAGTTGTGCTTCAAGTGAACTAATCATGGTGCGTGATTCAAGCAACTGAGCATGCAAAGCAGGACAAGAAGTACAAGCACCTAGCAAAGATGATCTAGACTTCAACTCAGCAAGCTCAACCCTAGCACCCTCTAGTTCGTCTAAGCAAGTCATGTGTTTCTCCTTAAGCACAACCAGATCAGCAATATGCACATCACAAAACGAGCATTCAACTTCATCAGACACAAGAGGAGCATCTTTCAACACAGCAATCTCTGACTCAAGCTTAGCTGCTCTCTCCCTAGACTCGCAAAGCAAAGACTCAAACTTCATAGCCTTCTTTCCAGTCTCAGAAAGCAAGGTCTCAAGCTCAGCCACTCTATCCTTGGACTCTCCTAGCAAAGACCTAAACTCCCTCTTCTCCTTGTTGGTCTTCCTAAGCACATCATCACGGTTATCGACCAACTGCTCTAATCTAGCAATCTCCTGACGCAAAGAGGTGGGATCTGTCAATACCTCATCCTCGGAGTCGGAGTCGGAGTCGTCCTTGCTCTTCACGGAGTCGTGCGCCAGTGGTGCAGTAGTCGACGGCGGCGAAGGAGATGCCATTAAAGTTGCGGTTCAAGCTCTTCTTCTCCTTATGGTGGCAGCGGTCTTCATCTTCACTGCTTGAGCTTGACGACGTGTTGGTGGAGCTTGTGTCGATGTCGCTCGCATCATGCCACCATCGCTCGAGATCTGTTCTTCTTGTGTCCACCGTGCTTGTTCTTTGACCTTCTCTCGTCCTTGTTCTTGTGCTTGGAGCAGGTACTCGTCCTTGGGACGGTGCTTGTGGTCGTCTCGCGGGCGGTGCTTGCGGTTGTAGTCGTTCTTGATCTCCTCGGGGCACTCGGCGATGAAGTGGCCCATCTTCCCGCATCTGTAGCACGTACTCCCGGCACGCCTCGAACCCTTCCGGTTCCGGTACATCCGCTTAAACCTCCTCGTGAGCAACGCGAGATCCTCCTCGCTCAGCACCTCATATTCTTCATCTGGAAGAGACACAAGAGAAGACAAAGCAAAGTGTCTAGGAGTGTTAGCATGTCCATATCCAGAGCCACCGACTAGAGCCAGACTATGGGGATCAGTCGGACTCTTAGCCTTGGCAAGCAGCTGTCTGTCAACCTCAGAAGACTTCAATTTCGAGAAAAGCTCATTGACAGACAAAGTTTCATAGTTTGCCGACTCCATGATCGCCTCAACCTTGGCACCCCACACGGATCTATCAAGTGCTTGCAGGAGCTTGATAGCTCGGTCATGATCCGAGTATGGAAGTACGGTAATGTTGGCTTTCATGTTGTTGACAATAGAAGTGAAACGCTGAAACAAAGCATCAACAGACTCTCCTGGAAAATGAGCATAATTCTCATATTCTCTGCGATACATCGAGAAGAGCCTAGCCTTGACATGGCTATCACCACCGTGGGCTACCTTGAGCTTCTGCCAGATCTGGCTAGCTAGGTCCTCGCCCAAAACACGCTCAAACTCCTCGGCAGACAAAGCACGGAACAAGTAGTCAACAGCTCTAGCATTCGCTTCAAACTTATCCTTTGCATCCTGGGCATCTAAGTTGGTGGGATTGACATAGTTTTCATCTTTCATCACATCCCACAGCAACTTTCCTTTGCCTCGCAAGAAAGCGCCCATACGCGCAACCCAGTTCGGGTAGTTCTTCCCATCGAAGTGCGGAGGCCCGGAACCCCGATCTTGGTACGCCATCTTTGGATCTTAGACTGGTTAGAGTCGCAAAGACCCGTAACCTGCTCTGATACCAATTGAAGGACCGAAACGGCGACCAGAGAGGGGGGGAGTGAATGGGAGCTGATAAAAATTCTTTCCAACCGATCCGGCTATTTTCCCAACTCAACTCCGAAACCTCTGAAAGCGATCTTGCCAAGATCATGTAGCCACTGTCAAGCTACTGACCCTAGAAACAAGAAATACGCATCGGAACTTGAATTGATTGAAACGAACACAAAACGACCCGAACACGACTCGATCCAACACACCCAGTGGGCGGTTAAACCGGGTCAGGGGGGCGGTTAAACCGTCCTGGCCTGGGAAGCTCGTGAAAAAGTCAAACCGAAAGTGGATCTCCCAAACCGCTTGAGCTCTTGAGGCGAGATTTTGGTCAGATGATCTAGACCTCCAGTGGAGTGTTTTCCCAAAAGATCTCGGCCTCTAACTCAGTACAACTCCTGGAATCTCAGATCTCATGAAGAACACCATGACCTCGAGTTCATCCCGAAAATCTCAAATCTAAAGCGATTCTCGGCGTTTTGGGGCAAAGGATCACCAGCAAAAGAGGCACAAGGCACTCTTTTGCCACAGCCCAGTGGCCCATCTTCGCCACGTCGTGTCCTCGGTCCTTGGTTTTGAGGCCCAAACCAAGGGAAACCGTCCACCGATGATTTTGTGGCCAAATCACCAAACCCCGCGCGCAAACTTTGGTTGTTAGCCGCCACCTTGCGCCGGCTTCTCGTCCGCGTACGAGCTTCGGTTGTGAGCCGCTACCTCGCACCGGAACCACGTCCCCTTGCTCGTTCTTGCCAGCATGTGAACCGCACTTGATCCACCGGCCACCGGGTCCCTCGAACCAAGCCTACTTGTCTCTCCACTCCTCGGAGGCCGCCATGGCTAAGACCTTTCGCGCCTGTTCTTCACCTGCACCAATGCAACCAAGCCGCATTCTACACCTGCAATATTTAAGCCAAGGGAAACGTCAATCCACACCACGTTGTCAATCACTCATCACACCAGGAAGCAACGATCCACCGGTCCTCGGACACACCGGGTCCTCAGCCGGGCGGCGCGCGGTGCACGGGGAGGAGTAGGCGGCCGACATGGAGGAGGAGCAGTAGCAGCCACTGCTATCGGCCTTGAGAGGGGAGGGGAGACTAGGATGAGGATGAAAATGTAAAAGAAGATAAAAAATGACGGGTATTTTTGTATATTTTGAAGGGGTATGGACCCAAGTGGCACAACTTAGCAAGTACCGGGTGCCAAATATTCATTTTTCAAGTTAATGGACCTAAGTGGCACCCCATGACAAGTTTAAAGGCCCATGGTGCATTTTACTCTTTTTGGAACAAGAACAGGATTGGCTATCCAGTCAGGATGGAGGAGTTCCTTGATTAATCCCGCCGCCAGGAGCTTTGCGAGATCTCCTCACCGATGTCCTTGTGTGTCTCCTCGTCCAATCGGCGTAGACGCTGCTTGACCGACTTGGATCCTGGCTTGATCCTCAAGGCATGCTCGGCGACTTCCTTCGGGTTGCCAGGCATATCCGAGGGTTTCCACGCAAAGACGACAGCGCTCGCGCAGAGGAAGTCGACGAGCGCACTTTTCTATTTGGGGTCGAGGTTGGACATGATCTGCACTGCCTTCTCCCCTTAACTATTGGGGTCGAGCGGGATCTTCTTGGTACCCTCCGTAGGCTCAAACAATCCGCTCTTGCAGTTGGAGTCAGGCGTCCCCTCGATGACTTGCTGCTTGATCTGGTCGAGCTCGAGGGAGCCGACAATTGTGGCAGAGAGCTCAGGGCACTTGGGGTCACAGATGTAAGCATGCTCCTCCGTCGTCCTGAAGGTGACCACCCCCTTTGGCCCTAGGAACAAGATCAACATAGAGGAACTCGAATCGAACAAATCCAACAAGAATCGAATGAAAACAACCCAAATCAGCAACTCTCGGCCAGGGGCGGTCACACCTCTCTCCAGGGGCGGTTGCACCGCCCTTGCCTAGCACATCAGCCAGGGGCGGTCACACTAGTATCCGAGGGCGGTTGCACCGGTCCTGCCAGACAGCACGGGAAAAACTCGAACTCAAGGTCAACTCATGAACGGATCTCCCAAACGGTTTGGAGTCTTGAGACGAAACTTTGGGTAGATGATATACACCTCAAGGAGAGGCTATGCCCCAAAAATCTCGGCCTCTAACTCTCTAGAAGTCAGGAAATTTCAAATCTAGCGAAGAACGCACCCTCTGTTGGCACTCCTTAGCGTCACGTTTTAGCAACGCTCAAGAGCGCGTAGATATATGTCGTTGTATGCAAAATTAATTATGCAAGCGCACAGAATATATCTCGTTGTAGCACTTCACCTCGGGAGTTACCCCAGGGTATCGTATTTATATTTCCGCAGGGAAGCAGATGGTTAAAGTGTATTGAAGAATGAAATGATATATCTTGCCAGAAATATCAAGCCACAAACCCAGGGCACAAACTCTAAGTTTGGGTGGATAATGGTCAAGTTAATGATCGGATAGAAGGTCTGAAAGACCTGCGACACACGGAGCACCTATTTCTAAAGAAAAGGAAAGACGTTGGGAGAGACCGGACCTAGACTCTTTCTAACTCAGAGCAAAAGGCACTCTAGCCTTAGCCTAGACCCTAGCTTAGATACCGGGAACAGAGCTCGCTTCGACGGCTAGAACGGGAGAACCTCAGAACGGGGTGAGAGAGGGGTTCTCCGGGCTCAGCACTACTGTTATGAATACACCCGAACGTGGTGGACTACGAAGGACGGACAGGGCTGTCACCACCTGCCGCCTACCACTGCAGTTCCGTGGGGTGCAACACACTTCCTAGTTAATCAACAAGCCAGACACCACGTCTGCACTCGATGATTAAGATTTCTCTTAAGGCCTGTCAAGAGAAATCCCCGTCTTCCCTAAGGCGTCTTACGGCCCGGTCAAGGCGAGCAAACCCGCGAGATAAAACCCGGTAGAGCTAAACTAAACTCTACACTAAAACTAAAGGGGAAAAGGACTTTGCTCTAAAGAGAGCAAGATCTTTACTCTAAAAGAAGAGCAAGAAAGAAATATAAAAGATAACTTAAGCTCTGAAGTAAGAAAGTAATTATATAAATAACCTCTTCAAAAGAAGGAAAGGATACAAGAGCTTTACCAGAACTCCGAAGACTCCGAAGATCTGAGCTAAGCTCGACTCGACTCTACTGCCAACTCTAATCCTAATCTAAGAAATGAAAAGATACTAGAGCTCCCTTCAAGTAAAGACTTGAGATATGTGGTGTGTGTCTTCCCAAGGTGAATGAGCTTCCTTTTATAGCCTCCAGGGGGTGGATGTCAGCGTCATTAGCACGCCAAGGATCTGCTTAAGCTTCACGCGAAGGAGGAGACGTGTCGGCCACAGAGGGAGGCCGGTCGGCATGGGCTAGGCCGGCCGGCCTGGCCCTGGTGCCACTTGGCACCGGCCTCTGCAGGAACGGTCCTGATGCTCTCCCAAGGTCGGTAACAATTGCGTTTAGTGAAGCTTGTCCGAGAATCCTAGGATGTGGGCCCTTCAATCCATGTGCTTTCACCTCTAGGCCTTTCGGGTCCTTGGATCAAACCGACATTGTTTGCACAGTGCTTGATCATCCTGGGCACTTGGCATGGCTTGTGGATCAATGACGTGGCCAGACCTGGCCAGGGGAGGCCGGTCGGCCTGGCCCTGTGCCAGGTTTGGCCCTTGTTTCTCCTAGTTCATCCTGCAAGCACAACTCATCCAAAACTTGTGGAATTTGTCAGTAAAAATACTTTTATGTATGGAAAATTATATGATCATCCTCATTTTACCGAAATGTTGACGGTCACTACGAGGTTATAATGGCCGTCAACACGCCCCCAAGCTTAGACTCTTGCTCGTCCTCGAGCAAGGCTAAAACTCTAGGTTCGGTAGGTCAGGAGTTGCTTCAATGTGTATACTCTTAAAGTACCCTGTGCTTAAGCCAAAACTCAACGAATCACTTGAATAAGTTGGCATAAAAGAGAACTCATACCATGGTTCCATGTGGGGCTGCATTGATTCACGTTTTGGGCTATTGAGAGCTTGAACGGTCATCTCTAAAGTATTTCCTGCAACTTTTCAGGTTCCATCTCGGAGATATGAATTTTTCAAAAGATGGTTTACTCATTCCCCGATGGTACTCTCGAGTCACTCAAGGTGTTTAATCCTCACTCTTGGTCGGGATTGACCAATGTTTCCCTACACTAAGGCTGAAGTGGAGTTGTGGGTAGGGTAAGAGTGGCATACCTTGGTTACTTCTGTTGTCGAGTCGAAGAGTGGTCCGCGAGCGATGGCACTCGTCAAATTCCGGTCTTTGGAATTCATGGGGTTTCAAATGGAGAGGGAAAAGGTGTGATGCTCAAAGGTCTTTGGGACTCCTTATTATTTCTCTCTCTCATATTTTTGAGATGTTTCTTCTCTCTCTTTTTTTTCAGATGGAGCATTTGTCTCCATTTTTTTTTCTCGAATACATCTCTTCTCTTACTTTGGTAACAGAGAGGGATTCAACTTTGTATGGAGTAATTGAGGACCTTTTGGGGTGAGCTTTATGATGAGGTGAGTGTATGTCATCGACGGTGGACGTCAACCCCGGAGCGGGACTTTGACTAGTCGGACATTTTGAGGCTGAGGTGGATGGGAAGACCGGTAAATGTCAAGTACCTTCTGCAAGCGGACTTCACCATTCGACAAGACTCAAAGCAACTCAAGATAGCATATGGTAGTTTCAACAAATATATAACTGTTTAGGCTCTGGATAGGACATTTTAAACCATCGAGGAAGATTCACCATGTAACATTTTATAAAAACTTCCGAGAGGTTCCTTACTAAGCATGCAGTTATACCTCGAAACAAACCATATCAAAACTCACAATAACTTAAACAATGAACAAGTGCTCTTGCTCCCATAGTTTTATCACGGCGGATCCTTAAATGCCAATGAACTCAAATACTCAAGAGTAAAGGATTAAGCACGAGGCACTTAGAGGGCGTAAACAGAGCAACTATTCATCATTCCAGAGGTACTCAACCATAGTTCCATACATAAAGACATCTTTTGGAGCTTTTATTATGTTTTTATTTTTTTATTATTTTTTTAACATTTTATTTCATCATAGCACGGCAAGGCAAGGCAAGGCAAAGGCAAGGCAAGGCAACGGTAAGGCAACGGCAACGGCACGGCAAACGGTAACGGCAAGGCAACGGCAAGGCAAACGGCAAGGCAACGGCGACGGCTTTCGATCATACCTGAGACTCCCCCAAGCTTCGATGAAGCTCACTGGTAGTACTGGTTGGGGTCGTAATGCATGTAGTTGAAGAAGCCGTGGATGTCGGTCTGGAGGGATGTGGTCATCCCCCAGTTCTGTTGCGCGAGATCAGTGTTGTGTGCAACTGCATCTCTGAGTTGCTGTTGTTGCAGCGTCATCGTCTCCATCCTGGTATTAAGATCAGCGATCCCCCGGGAGACCGGGTTCTCGTAGTCATACCTGGTGGAGGCGGATGGTCCGACCTGCGGGCCGTATCCTGCCGTTCCTTGGTGGTAGTCGAATGCCTCCTCAAAGTTCATGTTGGCTGTGGGGTTCTCTGTCGGCTGCTGGTAGTCGTACTCGGGCTGCTGCTGGTAGCGGTACTCGGGCTGAGGCGCGGTAGAAGTTCCGGCTTCATCATCATGCCTGGCTCGCCTGCCACGTGTTGTAAGGCCTGCAACACTGTGGCGAGCGGGTTCCCTCCTTCTGAGCTGCATGGTTAGACTTCTCGCTGATCTCAGCGACAAAGCTGGGCATGGAAGCTCGACTTCGTCGATGAAACCAGGATAGCACATGAAAAGAGCATGGCCAGGGCCCTCGCGCATCAAGTGACCCTGGATGAAATGGTCTAAACCAATGCAAGACTGATATTCTTGTGTGGCGGGAAGGAAGGTGACTTGAGCGCCCTGCAAAGCACCCACATGGGTGGCAATGCGGGTGACTAGCGAGGTTATGTCAATTGTGGCCGGCCACTGACTAACCTCTGCCAGTTATCAAGCATGCTAAATCAGGCATAAACAAATTTTCTTGACCATGGCATAAAGGCACTCTAAATCAGGCAAGAGGCAAAGACGCAAATCAGCATGCGGGTGGACCACCATAGCGATCCACTTCGCCAGGAAACGAAGAGTGGGGTTCTGGATGGCAGTGATGCTATTTTTCCCCGAGGATGGCTCGCCTGTGATGCTATCCCACCATGCGGCACGGTTGTACCGGTGGTTAGTCACCAACAGGTTGGCATCAATGATGCATCTCTTGTTGAAACCAAGAGCCTCACTGAGTTGCTTCGGGGTCAAGATAAAATCCTCATTGAAAAATTGAAAGCAAATGTTTGTCTCGTTGGGACGAACTTCGATTTTCAAACTCATCAAAAACTCCATAGTAAGAAAGTGTGAACCTCTTTCCGTGACGGGGTAGAAGTTTTGCCATCCGGCATTGTTGAACGCCCATTCCATGTCTCCTCCGAGACCGGTCTTGATCAGCAGCATGGGGTCGAAGTACTTGGCGTGTGTGAAGTAGCGGCTCTGGAGCTGGTCCAGCACCATTCTCTCGTCTTCGGTCCGAGTAACGATGTGCTCGATCCGAGTCATGATCCTGATGCGGAGCCTGTTCCTCGGCACCTCCTCCTCCTGGGACTCTGTGTCGTGTCGAGTTGAGTCGACAGACATAGTATCCCGGGAAGTTGATGATCCCTGAGAGCGGCGAGAGCTCGAAGAGGTGAGCTTGGTCATGACTCCATGTGCCGTCTGACGTGCCTTAGTCCACATGATTCCTGCAAAAGGTTAGTCTCACAATACCCGAAGGAAATCAGGGGTTAGACAGTCAGAGGTTAGGCGTTCTTGTGGGAGATTAATCACCACAACTCGGTTAGTCTTCTTGTGGGGTAAGAACCACCACAAACGTTCTCGTTCAAACGGCAGGGGTTTGTTCTCACAAGAATTCAAGAATGGATTTTAGCAGAATTTCCTTGTGGTTTAAACTCTAACCTTACTTAGAGAATTTCGAAATTCAAGCGAGGAAGAAGGGAAACGCTCAAGATGCATGCATACCTGTGCTTGGGGCGTCTTCCTTCTGAGCTGGGCACCGGCTTTTATAGAGGCGCGGCAGGGGGAGGCCGGCCGGCCTGAGGCAGGCCGATCGGCCTGCACATGGCGCCGGTCGTCCCCATCCCGTGCGTCGGTGGTCACTGCCCTGTGCTTGGTGCTCTGGTAGGTGAGGATGGGACAGCAACGGTAGCGAGAGGCCGGCCGGCCTGGCTGGGGCCGTTTGGCCTGGTGTTGTATCCAAATTTCTCCATCCTCTCGTGTCGTGTCCTCCCACATGTTCTTGTTCCTTGCTTGCTGTGATCTAGGCCACTGAAATTGACAAGTAGGGCCGGCCGGCCTGAAGTTTGGCCGAAAAAATATATATATATTTTATATGCTTCCTAATGCACAAATGAAATAAGAATGCAAGCTTTGAAAATTAAACATGCTGTGCTGAATGAAAAGAATTGAAATGTAAAACCTATTCTTTATGCAATGCAAGATACGTACCATATACCTTATGGCGAGGGCTCGAGTTTTTCGTCCTGAGCGGAACTCTCTGAATCCTTGTTCGGGACTGCTTTTACCCGCCATTCCTTTCGGACTGGACGGGACTTGGATTCAACCTCCTTATCACGCTTTGCTTGCTCCTCCAGCGCTTTGGTTCTCGATATTCTTCGCCGTGCATGATAGCGATCATGCCTCTTCTTTTCCTTGGCGGCGAAGGCTTCCACCATCTTCATGAGCGTTTCTACGCTCGGCATCTTGGACTTCCGGGGCATGACTTCTTCGACCATATTGACTTGATGGGGGATCTCCTTAGGACGGAAAGAGAAACTCTCGGTCCCTCCGTTAATCCTCAGTTGAATGGTCCCACGTCCCACGTCAATGTTTGCATTCGCAGTACTTAAGAACGGTCTCCCAAGGATGAGAGAGTTCGTTGCTCCGGCTTCCATATCTAGGACGATGAAATCCACAGGGATGAAGAAATCCCTGATTTTGACCGGAACATTTTCTGCGACTCCATGGGGGTAGCGGATCGATTGATCCGCTAGCTGCAAACACATGGGTGTAGAGACAAGCGATATATGTTTAAGGTGGTCAAAGACTCTCTTGGGCATTACGCTGACGCTCGCCCCCAAGTCACATAGGGCGTTGTCGAAGTCATGGCCTCCAATTGAGCATGATATTGTGGGGCAGCCAGGATCTTTCTTCTTGAGGTGGGGCCCGAGTATAGCAGAGCTACATTCCTCGGTCAGCTGTACCGTCTCCCTTGTGGGTAAAGTCTGCTTGTTGCTAAGTATATCCTTGATGTACTTGGCATATGTCGGGACCTGCAAAGCATCAAGTAATGGTATGTTGATGTATACCTTCTTGATTACCTCGACGAACTTGTCGAATTGTTCGTCGGCCACGGGTCTTCTCCTCCGTTCTGGGAACGGGAGGAAAGTGGGATCTCGGCTGTAGCTTGAGGCTTGTGGTGCCTCGTTCCCCTCCTTTGAGACAGGGGTGGTTTCCTCGTCGTCTTCCTCTTCGGCGGCCACCTCGGTTTGGCTAGCTTCCTTCTGTCGGGTACCTGCATCCTGCAGATTGTGTGGATCCCGCGTGGACTTGCCAGTCCGCGTGGTCACCGCACTAACATTTTCCTTGAAAGGAACCTCCGGTTGCCCGGGTAACTTTCCCGCATTTGGGTTAGGACATGATGCAGCCAGCTGAGCCACTTGAGTTTCAATCATTTTATTGAAGCTCAGCTGGTTCTTAACGACAGAATTGAAAGCTTCTATCTGGGAGGCCATTGACTCCATAACCTTATCATTAGCAAGAGATTTCTTGCTAATGCTATCGTTAATTTGTTTTCGGCCATACCAGATGTCCTTTAGCGACGGTTGAAAACCGTTGTTAGAGCCATTACCTTGTTGTTGGCCGAAGGGGAAATTGGGCTTGGAATTCCAACCTTGTTGAGGACGGAAGCCTGAATTGTTGTTATTTCCAATGAAGTAGGCTTCTTCTTGTGTCGTCGGGCAAGTGTCGCCCGAGTGTCCTGCTTCTCCACACGTTTCACACGTGATTCTCTCCTCCATGATCTGATTTATCTCCTTGCCAGGAGATTCCATCTTCTTCAAGAGAAGGTCCATCTTAGCGGCCAGCATATCAACGGATCAATTTGATGTACTCCCTTGCGGGGAGCTTGTCTTTCTCCTATCCAGCTCTGGTGAGTGGATATTTTCTCGATTAGCGCCTTCGCTGCGTCTACATCCAACGAGAGGAAAGCTCCTCCCGCGGCTCCATCCAACATCTCTTGCGATCGTCGGCTCAGGCTGTGGAAGAAGTTCTGGGTAATCAGCCAATCTTCCACACCATGGTGGGGGCAGGCTGCAATATATTCTTGCAGTCGCTCCCAAGCTTCGGGAATTGTTTCTCCGTCTAGCTGCTGAAAGCTAGTGATTTTTCCTCGGAGGGCATTGGTCTTGCCCACCGGAAAGTACTTGGCCAGAAATGCGTCTGCGCACGTCTGCCAGCGTCCTTCAAATGATGCCTTGTTGGCGTAAAACCACTCCTTTGCTTTCCCAAGCAAGGAGAATGGGAAGAGTTGAAGGCGGATGTTGTTGATCGGTGTGCCATTGGGGTTGATAGTACTGCACACCTCCAGAAAATTCCGAAGGTGAGCGTTCGCATCCTCAATCGCCTTTCCGCAGAAAGGGCTGGCCTGAACCATGTTTACCAGGCCAGTCCTCAGCTCAAATGCACCTTCCTGTGCGTTCGACAGTCCCGGGAAATTGCTGCTTGACGGGGCTGAGAACTCACGGAGCGTCTTCTTAGCTTGAGCCATAATCTCTGGAGACTCTGGGGCAGAAGAAAACGACGAATCTGATTCGGACTCGGAGTCGGATGACGACTCGAGTATATTGCTTGAGCTGAGTGAAATCTGAGGAGGTACGACTCTCTTTCGCACTATTCTTCCAATGCGATCTGGATTTGGATCAAAGTTTGATGGTAGGTTGAAACCAGTCATGCACTACCCTGCAAAACACATCAAAAATAGACGAATGTTGCAGTGGTGAGGTCACTAAGGTTAGTGGTTTGGTAAATCTGTAAAGATAATCAAATGATTCAACAATAACTTTAGCCAATTGCTTCCCTGGCAACGGCGCCAGAAATGCTTGTTGGCACTCCTTAGCGTCACGTTTTAGCAACGCTCAAGAGCGCGTAGATATATGTCGTTGTATGCAAAATTAATTCTGCAAGCGCACAGAATATCTCGTTGTAGCACTTCACCTCGGGAGTTACCCTAGGGTATCGTATTTATATTTCTGCAGGGAAGCAGATGGTTAAAGTGTATTGAAGAATGAAATGATATATCTTGCCAGAAATATCAAGCCACAAACCCAGGGGCACAAACTCTAAGTTTGGGTGGATAATGGTCAAGTTAATGACCGGATAGAAGGTCTGAAAGACCAGCGACACACGGAGCACCTATTTCTAAAGAAAAGGAAAGACGTTGGGAGAGACCGGACCTAGACTCTTTCTAACTCAGAGCAAAAGGCACTCTAGCCTTAGCCTAGACCCTAGCTTAGATACCGGGAACAGAGCTCGCTTCGACGGCTAGAACGGGAGAACCTCAGAACGGGGTGAGAGAGGGGGTTCTCCGGGCTCAGCACTACTGTTGTGAATACACCCGAATGTGGTGGACTACGAAGGACGGACACGGCTGTCACCACCTGCCGCCTACCACTGCAGTTCCGTGGGGTGCAACACACTTCCTAGTTAATCAACAACCCAGACACCACGTCTGCACTCGATGATTAAGATTTCTCTTGAGGCCTGTCAAGAGAAATCCCCGTCTTCCCTAAGGCGTCTTACGGCCCGGTCAAGGCGAGCAAACCCGCGAGATAAAACCCGGTAGGGCTAAACTAAACTCTACACTAAAACTAAAGGGGAAAAGGACTTTGCTCTAAAGAGAGCAAGATCTTTACTCTAAAAGAAGAGCAAGAAAGAAATATAAAAGATAACTTAAGCTCTGAAGTAAGAAAGTAATTATATAAATAACCTCTTCAAAAGAAGGAAAGGATACAAGAGCTTTACCAGAACTCCGAAGACTCCGAAGATCCGAGCTAAGCTCAACTCGACTCTACTCCCAACTCTAATCCTAATCTAAGAAATGAAAAGATACTAGAGCTCCCTTCAAGTAAAGACTTGAGATATGTGGTGTGTGTCTTCCCAAGGTGAATGAGCTTCCTTTTATAGCCTCCAGGGGGTGGATGTCAGCGTCATTAGCACGCCAAGGATCTGCTTAAGCTTCACGCGAAGGAGGAGACGTGGCGGCCACAGAGGGAGGCCGGTCGGCCTGGGCTAGGCCGGCCGGCCTGGCCCTGGTGCCACTTGGCACCGTCCTCTGCAGGAACGGTCCTGATGCTCTCCCAAGGTCGGTAACAGTTGCGTTTAGTTGAAGCTTGTCCGAGAATCCTAGGATGTGGGCCCTTCAATCCATGTGCTTTCACCTCTAGGCCTTTCGGGTCCTTGGATCAAACCGACGTTGTTTGCACGGTGCTTGATCATCCTGGGCACTTGGCATGGCTTGTGGATCAATGACGTGGCCAGACCTGGCCAGGGGAGGCCGGTCGGCCTGGCTTAGGCCGGCCGGCCTGGCTCTGTGCCAGGTTTGGCCCTTGTTTCTCTTGGTTCATCCTGCAAGCACAACTCATCCAAAACTTGTGGAATTTGTCAGTAAAAATACTTTTATGTATGGAATATGGTATGATCATCCTCATTTTACCGAAATGTTGACGGTCACTACGAGGTTATAATGGCCGTCAACACCCTCCACGAGTTCATCCCGAAGTCTTCAAATCTAGACCGATTCCTGGCGTTTGGGGGCAAGGGATCACCAAGAAAAGAGGCACAAGGCACTCATGCGTGATTCCCCCAAAGAAATCCAAGAGAAAAGGGGCTAGAAAGTGAAGAACGAAAATCCCCCAAAAATAGCTCCAAAAATACCTCCGAAAATAGGAAAGAAAAGGGAGCTCGTGGATTCAAATCATGGCACAAAGATGAACAAAACAAGCTCAATCAACAAACCATGAATTCACCTATACAAACTACGAATGATTCGAAATAGTTCTAGGTGGAGGGGATGAAGGGGAAAACTAGTTCAAAGAGAAATCAAAGAGATAACTAAAGAGATAACTAGAGAGATAACAGCCACCACCCCTAAGGGGTCTATTATATAGTCCAAACGGTGGTGCACGAAAGACTAAACTACCCCTAAGCGATACATACCCCTCAGAGGGCGAATATGACATTTTCCGTGGAGTTTTTTCCGGCTGGGACACCTTCCACCGCAAGCTAGCTTCCCTCCAACGCAAGCCTTGCGATCACGCCGCGTGTCCTCCGGATTGAAGCTCCTTGACGCTCACGGGTGACCTGCCTAGGTGGGACCGGTCGCACCGCCCTTGGGGGGCGATTGGACCGCCCCTGCCTGGCAGGCCGGGCCGTCTCTACGTCGAGTCCTCGGCCTTGGTTTTGAGGCCGAAACCAAGGGAAACCGTCCACCCGGTGGTCTTCTAGCCAAACCACCAAACCCTCCGTGCAAGCTTCGGTTGTGAGCCGCCACCTTGCACCGACTTCATGTCCACGTACGAGCTTCGGTCGTGAGCCGCTACCTCGCACCGGAACCACGTCCCCTCGCTCGTTCTTGCCACCATGTGTACCGCACTTGATCCATCTGGCCACCGGGTCCCTCGAACCAAGCCTACTTGTGTCTCCACTCCCTGGAGGCCGCCATGGCTAAGACCTTTCACGCCTGTTCTTCACCTGCACCAACGCAATCAAGCCGCATTCTACACCTGCAATACTTGAGCCAAGGGAAACGTCAATCTACACCACGTTGTCAATCACTCATCACACCAGGAAGCGACCATCCACCGGTCCTCGGACACACCGGGTCCTCAATCTCCCCCTTGATGAGTGCATTGACAACACACACATAGTGACCATGGATATAAAAAGAAAGTAGAAAAGAAATCAAAAAACAACTCTCAAGCAAGTGACTAAAAGCAAGAACAAGCCAAAACAAAGTCACTCAGAAGAGAAAACTCCAGAAGCGCCGACCCTTCAAGAAGAAGCGAAAGGGCTCAATACCATCGGCAAATGAGCAAAGCACAAAACACAAGTCACGAATCTCCAAATCAATTTTCAGAACACTCAAAGCACTCCCCCTGCATTGATGCAAACTCCCCCTAAACAAGTGAACTTGTGCATGTGAACATGCATTCAAATCCCACAAAAGCTTCATGCCACTTCACAGGACCGGTTTCACCGCCCTGGAGGGCCGGTTGCACCGCCCTGCAGGGTCGGTCAAACCGCCCTGCCCAGTCAAGGCACAAAAATGCAAGTCACAAAAAAATGCTCGCAATGATGTCGTTTCAACTTGAAAACCTTCCATAAGTGCCCAGCAATGTATTCCAATGCTCAAACTCTTCCCCTTGTTGGCAATGCACAAATCAAGGCAAAAATGTAAAAATTTCAACTCTAGGCTTCTCAAATAGGCAATGAGCGATACAAAATTCTACAAGTTAGAGAAAAAGCAAACAAGATAGGTCATGGCATCATAAGGGCATTGCCATCAAGAAAGTGAAGATATATAGCCATTTGACATAGCCATGATCAATTTGTGCAATTTTATCAAAAGTTTCACCTCATGAGCAAAGTCCTAAACATGGATCATTTAAGCAAAAATAAACTTCATCTCACCAAGACCATGTAAGGACAAGCATTCTTGACAAAAGATCATTACAAACGCCCAAAATCTATCTCATGTCATGTCAAAGCACGGAGCCATGTGTTCACTTCTCAAGGGAGACTTCTGCGGTAAACAACATGCAACCGCTTAGCACCCATGTGTGCAAGTGTGTGCAATGGTGAAAGCATAGAGAAATAAGAATAATATTTTCAAATATATCTTTTCTCATCTTTCTTCTTTCATGCATAGACATCTCATTTTTCAAGTTTTTCAAATCAAGCATGGTACATGAAATGTCTTTGCGAAAAAAAGAAGCTTATGCTCCTCCACAAGATAAAACATGGGCTAAACATTCACAATGACAAAGGTCTTTGACCCAATTGAAAAGAACATCAAATCCTAGCATGGTCTTTAGCAAGATATAGCCATTTCGGATCAAACAAGACATGCAAAGGCATTTACTCATGGGTGAAAAGAGTTTAAGTTCAGTTTGTCATTTTAATTCAAGAAGAGACTATCTCAAAAGAATATATATCAAAACCATCAAGAGCATAGCCATCCATACAATCAGTCTCTAGCCAGCCTGCCTAAACTCTAAAATGTAGCAAGTTGTAGCAATCACTGCATATAGGAGAAGCTCATCCTAAGATATGATACAAATCCAGCATGATATATCACAAGATGCAAAGATGAAAACTATACATCAAGATACAAAAACAGAAAAATGTACATCAAGATACAAAGATGGTACAATAGTATACATATGCTACAAGAGAAGCCTCCAAAACTCAGCTCAGAAAAACGCACACACACCAAGTTCCCCTCGCAAGCGGGTGAAGGTAGCTTGGTCAAGTGGTTTGGTGAAAATGTCTGCAAGCTGGTTTTGGGTAGAAACATGGGCAAGCTCAATATCTCCTTTCTCCACATGATCTCTCAGAAAGTGGTACCTCACTTCTATGTGTTTGGTTTTGGAATGAAGCACAGGATTTTTGGCTACGCTTATGGCACTGGTGCTATCACAAAGAAGTGGAACATGGGACATGTCTAAGCCAAAGTCTCTCAAGGTGTAGGTGATCCAAAGCAACTAGGAACAACAGCTAGCAGCAGCAACATACTCGGCTTCTGTGGTGGATTGGGCTACACTAGACTGCTTGCGAGAAGACCAAGACACAAGAGACGAACCAAGAAACTGACACTGGCCAGAAGTAGACTTGCGAGCAACACGACACCCAGCAAAATCCACATCAGAAAAACCATGGAGTGCAAGTGAGGACTCAGCAGAATACCAAAGACCCAGCTCAGGAGTAAACTTGAGATACCTAAAAATCCGCTTGACGGCCTGACGATGTGAAGTCCTCGGTGAAGCCTGAAAACGAGCACACAGACACTCGCTAAACTGTATGTCCGGCCTCGTCGCCGTCGAGTAGAGGAGGGAGCCGATCATGCTTCGGTACTCCTTCTGGTCCACTGGTTCTCTGTCCTCATCCGCATCCAATGCTGTAGACATACTCATCGGTGTAGTCATCGGCTTGGAGTCTCTCATGTCGAATTTCTTGAGAATGTCCTTGGTGTACTTGCTTTGGTGCACGAACAGTCCCATCCTTGGTTTGCTTGATCTGCAGCCTGAGAAAGAACTGCAACTCTCCCATCATCGACATCTCAAATTCCCTGCTCATATCGTCTGCAAACTTGGCAACAAGATCATGAGAAGAGCCACCAAAAATGATATCATCCACGTAAATCTAAATGATTAAAAGATCATTGCCATTCCTCAACAAGAAGAGCGTCTTATCAACCTTTCCCATCACAAACCCCTTGCTAAGCAAGAACCCCCTCAACCTGCCATACCACGCTCTGGGTGCTTGCTTTAGGCCATATAAAGCTCGGTGGAGTTTGTACACTCGGTGCTAGTATCTCTCACTCTCAAAACCCGGGTGCTGCCTCACATACACTTCTTCCTCGATCACCCCATTTAGAAAGGCACTCTCCACGTCCATTTGGTACAACTTGAATCCTTTTGTAACAGAGAATGCTAGAAGGATCCGAATTGCCTCCAAACGGGCAACAGGAGCAAAGGTCTCCTCATAATATACCCCCTCCTGCTGCGAAAACCCTTGAGCAACCAACCTCGCTTTGTTTCTCACTATCTCTCCACCCTCATCCCTCTTGTTTTTGAAAACCCACTTGGTTCCTATAGGATGGCAATTTGGAGGTGGTTCAACTAACTCTCACACCTGGTTTCTCTCAAAGTTTTCAAGCTCTTCATGCATGGCATTGACCCAATCAGAATCAGATAAAGCGTGCCCAACATTTTTGGGCTCGAAAGATGCAACAAATGCAGAATGAGCAAAATGAGAGATGTTCTGTGACCTCGACTGTGTAGTGCATTCATCCAAGTTCCCGATGATCTTCGAAGGTGGATGATCCCTCTATACCAGCCGGGGAGCTTCTCGCCTCGAGATTGCGTCCCCCTCAACATCAGCTTCCACTTGAACTCGGTCATGTGCGCGACTCAACGAAGGTGTAGCAGTGGGGCCGTCGTCGAACGTCGTAGTAGTAGTGGAAGTAGAAGGTACACAGTCTCCACACGGTGCATGATTCTCCTCATCATCTTCTTCATCAAACTGCTCTTCCTCAAAGTTAGACTGTCCCAACTCATCATCACCTGCACACTCAAAGACAGAAGAGCTACACAGAATGGTCTCCTCGAAAGTGCCTTCGCAAATCTCCATGATTTGGTTAGTTTCAAGATTGAGCACACGATATGCTCGAGAGTGATTAGCATAACCAAGAAAAATTCCATCCATCGAACGAGACTCAAACTTGTCCAAATTTCCTTTCTTCAAAATGAAACACTTGCAACCAAATACTCGAAAGTGACTCACACGTGGGGAACGACCATGGAAAAGCTCATAGCAAGTTTTCTTCTTGAAAGCACGAAGGAAAATCCGATTTGAAACATGACAAGCTGTATTCACCGCCTCTGCCCAATACTTCCTAGGAGTCCTATGCACATCTAGCATCGTCCTAGCCATCTCACAAAGCGTCCGATTCTTCCTTTCAACAACTCCATTTTGACAAGCAACATATGGCGAAGAATATTGATGTTCGAGACCAAGATCATGACAAAATGCATCAAAACGAGTGTTCTTAAATTCCGTACCATTGTCACTGCGTATAGCTCTCATGGCACCACCATTACTCTCGTTTTTCAACCTCAAAATTAGATCTCGAACAAAATCAAATGTCTCATCCTTCGACGCCAGAAAGAACACCCAAGCATACCAAAAAAGTCATCCACAACCACAAGAACATACCACTTCCCACCAACTGAATGAACGCGAGCGGGACCAACCAAGTCCATATGCAAAAGCTCCCCTGGACGCTCAGTCATAACATCTGTCAAAGGTGGATGGGAAGCAGCAACCATCTTACCATGCCTGCAAGGTGCACAAACCAAATCTTTCTCGAACTTGAGCTTGGGCAATCCTCGGATAAGGTCAAGAGCACTCAAGCGTGTGAGTAAATCAAAGCTCACATGACCCAATCTCCTATGCCACTTCCAAAGCTCAGAAAAAGTACCAGCGATCAAACACCGTGAAGGACCAAAAGATCGAGAAAAATCAGCAGGAAAAATCTGTCCCTCGGGAATGATCATACACACAAGATCACCTCGAGAATCAAGAATCCGAGAATCACCACTCTTAAACCGAACCTCATAACCCTCATCAAGAAGCTGAGAAACTGAAAGCAAATTAAAACCAAGATTCTTGGCAAGAGCAACCCGCTTCAACATAAAACTGTCGCTCACCTGAATAGCATCCTCAGACAGCACTCTACCTCTACCCTTATCCCCGAAAGTGATGTACTACCTAGACACCACCGGGGTGAGACTGGAGAACCACTTACTATTACCTGTCATATGTCTCGAACAGCCGGAATCCATCAACTCTCACACCTGGTTTCTCTCAAAGTTTTCAAGCTCTTCATGCATGGCATTGACCCAATCAGAATCAGATAAAGCGTGCCCAACATTTTTGGGCTCGAAAGATGCAACAAATGCAGAATGAGCAAAATGAGAGATGTTCTGTGACCTCGACCGTGTAGTGCATTCATCCAAGTTCCCGATGATCTTCGAAGGTGGATGATCCCTCTATACCAGCCGGGGAGCTTCTCGCCTCGAGATTGCGTCCCCCTCAACATCAGCTTCCACTTGAACTCGGTCATGTGCGCGACTCAACGAAGGTGTAGCAGTGGGGCCATCGTCGAATGTAGTAGTAGTAGTGGAAGTAGAAGGTACACAGTCTCCACACGGTGCATGATTCTCCTCATCATCTTCTTCATCAAACTGCTCTTCCTCAAAGATAGACTGTCCCAACTCATCATCACCTGCACACTCAAAGACAGAAGAGCTACACAGAATGGTCTCGTCGAAAGTGCCTTCGCAAGTCTCCATGATTTGGTTAGTTTCAAGATTGAGCACACGATATGCTCGAGAGTGATTAGCATTACCAAGAAAAATTCCATCCATCGAACGAGACTCAAACTTGTCCAAATTTCCTTTCTTCAAAATGAAACACTTGCAACCAAATACCCGAAAGTGACTCACACGTGGGGAACGACCATGGAAAAGCTCATAGCAAGTTTTCTTCTTGAAAGCACAAAGGAAAATCCGATTTGAAACATGACAAGCTGTATTCACCGCCTCTGCCCAATACTTCCTAGGAGTCCTATGCACATCTAGCATCGTCCTAGCCATCTCACAAAGCGTCCGATTCTTCCTTTCAACAACTCCATTTTGACAAGCAACATATGGCGAAGAATATTGATGTTCGAGACCAAGATCATGACAAAATGCATCAAAACGAGTGTTCTTAAATTCCGTACCATTGTCACTGCGTATAGCTCTCATGGCACCACCATTACTCTCGTTTTTCAACCTCAAAATCAGATCTCGAACAAAATCAAATGTCTCATCCTTCGACGCCAGAAAGAACACCCAAGCATACCAAAAAAGTCATCCACAACCACAAGAACATACCACTTCCCACCAACTGAATGAACGCGAGCGGGACCAACCAAGTCCATATGCAAAAGCTCCCCTGGACGCTCAGTCATAACATCTGTCAAAGGTGGATGGGAAGCAACAACCATCTTACCATGCCTGCAAGGTGCACAAACCAAATCTTTCTCGAACTTGAGCTTGGGCAATCCTCGGATAAGGTCAAGAGCACTCAAGCGATTGCCTGGAGAAACAAAAGTCTGCTCGTCGTAGGAATATGTGTGGTTCTGGGCAGGCTGCACTCAAGTCAAGGATTAGCACAATCAAACAATAAATGCAAAGCTGAATAATAGTGCTAAACAAGTAACAAAGCTGCTGGAAACAAGTGCCACCCGCGATGGATCAAGCAAAGGCAACAAGGAAGTGAGGTGCAGAAACGGAAAATCTCCCAGGCCGCGTTACGCTGTGTAAACGGCATTTTTTGGCCTCGAAACCGGCTTCACCCTGCGTTACACAGGGTGCCCGTATAGGAAATTTCGTAAGCTTTCCGGAAAAAAAAAGAACGCCGAAATCGGAGATCCGAGCGAAAAGTTATGGCCGTTACAAAACAGATGTTCGTAATGACACAAAACTGCCAAACGAAAAACCGAACTTTCCAAAAACGAGATGCTCTTTCCTTTTTTTTATTCTTTCCTTTGTCTTTCTTCTCAGAACTTTCCTTTTTTTATTTCCTTTTTTTGTCTTTCTTTTTTTTCTTTCCTTTTTTTCTCTTTCCTCAAACAGAAACACGAAACCGAGTAGGGTTCGGTTGGATCGGCGGCGCGTGGAGTGCGGCTTGGGGAAGGAAAACGAAACCGAATAGGGTTCGGTTGGAGGGGGGTAATGGCGTGGTAACTCGGCGTGGTGGCGGCGGCATGGTTTTGTAGGGTTTGTGGTGATGCAAACGGCGGCGACGGCGCTGGTGGTTATGATGATTGCGGCGGCGGTGGCGCTGGTGGCGAGGTAGGACGGCGGCGGCGGCGGTGGTGGAGATGGAAAGTGGCGGAAGCACAAAGTAACCAGCAACAAATTAACGCGAAGCACACAAATTCAACAACGCAAATTATTGAAAGAAAGTGCAAGGCGAAGAAAGGTTTTGGGACAATGGTCTAACCTGATTTTTTTTTGGTTTTTGTGGACTGTAGGTAATGGAACAACACTCGATAAAAACTCACCGATCAACCTGGAAAGTTGATACCATTTGATAGAGCTGGAGTGCCCGATCTTTCAGTGAGTGGAGGATAATTTCGACTTGGGCGGAAGTAGACCCTCACGATCCGACTACGACGAGCGAACCCGAAGCGCCAATGCAATCGCTGAACCAACTCCCTGTGGTTACCGACCCTGCTGAAGCAAGATCAGCCTGATCACGAAGATCAATTCCTGTGCGCAATCGAAGAACGAACAAGAACGAGAGGCGAGCAATCTTATTATCACTCGAAGGTGGAATTCTGAATCACGAGGACAGCACGTATTTGTGCGGCCGTGAATGTAGCTAAAAGCTAGATGTAAAACAAAACTCAAGGATGCTAATGACGGCTATAGGGTTTAATAGCACGGCCACAAGGGAGTTGGGGTCGTGCTACAACCCTAGGACGCGTCCCTAATGGACCCAACTCGATACACGGCTCATTGGGCCAAAATAAGGTGGTGCAGCACCTTGGACAGAAAACAGTCTGACTCAAAATGACGATTGCGGCCGCCTCGGTGAAGATATGAAGCTGATTCTGGATCCATCTGAAAGTAGACTTGATAAGCTTTCCATCAAGTACTTGATCGCCCAAAACGGAGTCTGGATGAAGTCGTGGTGGCCGTCACAAGTTGACGTTCGTGCGCAGTCCGAATCCAGCCACATATCCTTCATTCTTTAGCACCATGACGTAGTTTAACTCTCTTGCACGAGCCCGAGTGATTGGCCCTGAAGGTGGTGCTTGGGGTGAAGGTGCTGCTGGTGTAGATGTACCATTGATGTCCTCATCACCTCGAGCCCTTGCGGTTCTGGTACATGCGCTCGAATCTACTGGTCAGCAACGCGAGATCCTCCTCGCTCAGCACCTCATACTCCTCATCTGGAAGAGACACAAGAGAAGACAAGGCAAAGTGTTTGGAAGCATTAACATGTCTATAACCAGATCCACCAACTAGAGCCAGACTATGGGAATCAGTCGGACTCTTAGCCTTGGCGATCAACTTTCTATCAACCTTAGAAGACTTCAACTTCGAGAAAAGCTCATCAACTCTCAAGGTTTCATAGTTAGCTGACTCCATGATCGCCTCAACCTTGGCACCCCACACGGACCGATCAAGGGAAAGCAAGAGCTTCAAGGCTCTGTCATGATCCGTGTATGGGAGTGCGGCAATGTTGGCTTTCATGTTGTTGACTATGGCAGTAAAGCGCTGAAACATCGCATCAACTGACTCACCAGGCAACTGCTCAAAGTTCTCATACTCTCTGCGATACACCGAGAAAAGCCTAGCCTTCACATGGCTATCACCACCGTGGGCTACCTTGAGCTTCTGCCAGATCTGGCTAGCTAGGTCCTCGCCCAAAACTCGCTCAAACTCCTCAGTCGACAAAGCACGAAACAAGTAGTCCACAGCCCTAGCGTTGGCCTCGAATTTATCTCTTGCACCCTGGGCATCTAAGTTGGTAGGATTGACATAGTTTTCATCTTTGGTCACATCCCACAACAACTTTCCTTTGCCTCGCAAGAAAGCACCCATACGCGCAACCCAGTTCGGATAATTCTTCCCATCGAAGTGCGGAGGCCTGGAACCCTGATCTTGGTACGCCATCTTTGGATCTTAGACTGGTTAGAGTCGCAAAGACCCGTAACCGGCTCTGATACCAATTGAAGGACCGATTAGGCGACCAGAGAGGTGGGGAGTGAATGGGAGCCGATAAAAATCCCTCTCAAGATCCTGCTTCTCCCAACTCAATCCAAATCCAATGGACCGACCTTGCCAAGGTCACGTAGCTACTGTGAGGCTGAAGACCCGGTGTGTCCGAGGGCCGGTGGATGGTCGCTTCCTGGTGTGATGAGTGATTGACAATGTGGTGTGGATTGACGTTTCCCTTGGCTCAAGTATTGCAGGTGTAGAATGCGGCTTGGTTGCATTGGTGCAGGTGAAGAACAGGCGCGAAAGGTCTTAGCCATGGCGGCCTCCGAGGAGCGGAGAAACAAGTAGGCTTGGTTCGAGGGACCCGGTGGCCGGATGGATCAAGTGCGGTTCACATGCTGGCAAGAACGAGCAAGGGGACGTGGTTCCGGTGCGAGGTAGCGGCTCACAACCGAAGCTCGTACGCGGACGAGAAGCCGGTGCAAGGTGGCGGCTAACGACCGAAGCTTGCGCGCGGGGTTTGGTGATTTGGCCACAAAATCATCGGTAGACGGTTTCCCTTGGTTTGGGCCTAAAAACCAAGGACTGAGGACTCGACGCGGCGAAGATGGGCTGCTGGGCCAAGTGTGGCTGGCAGGGGCGGTTTAACCGCCCCTAGGGCCGGTTTAACCGCCCCCCCTGGGCAGGCCTAAAAACGGCGTCGAGGAGCTTCGATCCGGAGGACACTGCGGCGTGACTGCAAGGCTTGCGTCGGAGGGAAGCTAGCTTGCGGTGGAAGGTGTCCCAGCCGGAAAATATCTGAAAACCAAATGTCATATTTGCCCCTGAGGGGTATGTATCACTTAGGGGTAGTTTAGTCTTTAGAGCACCACCACTTGGACTACTAATAGGCCCCCCAGGGCATGGTGGCTGTCATCTCTTCTAGTTATCTCTTTAGTTCTAGTTTCCCCTTCATCCCCTCCACCTAGAACTATTTCGAATCATTCCTAGTTTGTATAGGTGAATTCATGGTTATGTGATTGAGTTTGTGCTGCTCATCTTTGTGCCATGATTTGAATCCACGAGTTCCCTTTTCTTTTTCTATTTTCGGAGGTATTTTCGGAGCTATTTTTGGGGGATTTTTGTTGTTCTCTTCCTAGGACGTTTTCTCTCGGATTTCTTTGGGGGATTCACATATGAGTGCCTTGTGCCTCTTTTGCTGGTGATCTCTTACCCCCAAACGCCGGGAAATCGCTTTGGATTTGCAGTTTTCGGGATGAACTCGGGGTGGAATTGTTCTTCACGAGATCTGAGATTCCGGGAGTTCTAGAGTATTTGAGGCCGAGATTTTTGGGGAATATACTCCACTGAAGGTGTACATCATCTCTCCAAAGTTTCGTCTCAAGAGCTCTAGCCGTTTGGGAGATCGACTCATGAGTTGACTTTTTCCCGAGAGCTCCCAGATTGACCGCCCCCAGGAGGTTAAACCGCCCCCCTAGGCGGTTAAACCGCCCCTAGGGAGGTTAAACCGCCCCTGGCTGGGTAGAGAAGGTTTTGCCTCGTTTTGGTTTGTTTTGTGTTCGTTTCGATCGATTTGAGTTCCGCTGTGTGTTTCTTGCTCCTAGGGTCAGTAGCTTGACAGTGGCTACGTGATCTTGGCAAGATCGCTTTCGGAGGCGTTGGAGTTGATTTGGGAGAATAGCCGGATTGGTTGAAAAGAATTTTTATCGGCTCCCATTCACTCCCCCCTCTCTGGTCGCCGATTCGGTCCTTCAATTGGTATCAAAGCCGGTTACAGGTCTTTGCGACTCTAACCAGTCTAAAATCCAAAGATGGCGTACCAAGATCGGGGTTCCGGGCCTCCGCACTTCGACGGGAAGAACTACCCGAACTGGGTTGCGCGTATGGGCGCTTTCTTGCGAGGCAAAGGAAAGTTGTTGTGGGATGTGACCGAAGATGAAAATTATGTCAATCCTACCAACTTAGATGCCCAGGGTGCAAGAGATAAATTCAAGGCCAACGCTAGGGCTGTCGACTACTTGTTTCGTGCTTTGTCGGCTGAGGAGTTTGAGAGAGTTTTGGGCGAGGACCTAGCTAGCCAGATCTGGCTAAAGCTCAAGGTAGCCCATGGTGGTGATAGTCATGTTAAGGCTAGGCTTTTCTCGGTATATCGTAGAGAGTACGAGAACTTTGAGCAGTTGGATAGTGAGTCGGTCGATGCGATGTTTCAGCGCTTTACTGCCATAGTCAACAACATGAAAGCCAACATTGCCGCACTCCCATACACGGATCATGACAGAGCTTTGAAGCTCTTGCTTTCCCTTGATCGGTCCGTGTGGGGTGCCAAGGTTGAGGCGATCATGGAGTCGGCTAACTATGAAACCTTGAGAGTTGATGAGCTTTTCTCGAAGTTGAAATCTTCAGAGGTTGATAGACGGTTTCTTGCCGAGGTTAAGAGTCCGACTGATCCCCATAGTCTGGCCCTAGTCGGTGGCTCTGGTTATGGACAGGCTAACACTTCCAGACACTTTGCTTTGTCTTCTCTTGTGTCTCTTCCAGATGAAGAATATGAGGTGCTGAGCGAGGAGGATCTCGCGTTGCTCACGAGGAAGTTCGAGCGGATGTACCAGAACCGCAAGGGTTCGAGGCGTGCCGGGAGTACGTGCTACAGATGCGGGAAGATGGGCCACTTCATCGCCGAGTGCCCCGAGGAAATCAAGAAACACAAGCACCGCCCGCGAGATGAGCACAAGCACCGCTCCAAGGACAAGCACCACTCCAAGCACAAGAACAAGGAGGAGAACACCGACACCTCGTCAAGCTCAAGCAGCGAGGAAGAAAACCGCGGCCACCGCAAGGAGAAGAAGCACAAGAACCGCAACTTCAACGGGCTTTCTGGGGTCGCTATGAACTTCTGCACCATGGCTCACGACTCCAACAACAAGAACATCTCCGACTACGACTCCGACTCCGACTCCGAGGATGAGGTATTGACTGATCCCATCTCTTTGCGTAAGGAGATTGCTAGATTAGAGCAGTTGGTCGATAATCGCGATGATGTGCTTAGGAAGACCAACAAGGAGAAGAGAGAGTTTAGGTCTTTGCTAGGAGAGTCAAAGGAAAGAATAGCTGAGCTTGAGGCCTTACTTTCTGAGACTGGAAAGAAGGCGATGGATTTTGAGTCTGTGCTTAGCGAGTCTAGCAAGAAAGTGGCTGAGCTTGAAACTGAGTTGGCAAGTGCTAGAGCTGAGATAGGTGTGTTGAAAGATGCTCCTATTGTTTCTGATGAGATTGAATGCTCTTTCTGTGATGTGCATCTTGCTGATTTGGTAGCTCTTAAGGACAAACACATGACATGCCTAGATGATCTAGAAGATGCTAGGGTTGAGATTGCTGAGTTGAAGTCTAGACCTTCTTTGCTAGGTGCTTATACTTCTTGTCCTGTTTTACATGCTCAGTTGCTTGAATCTCGTACCATGATCAGTTCGCTTGAAGCTCAATTGAAATCTCCTATTGCAAACTCTTGTTCGGCTTGCGATGTTGTTGCTTTGAGGAATGTTGAGCTGGCGCAATCTGTTGATCGTTTGCAAGATGAAAATGATGAGTTGCGTCAATGTTTGGGTTGGTTGTCGGGTCGCGAGCCACAGCTTAAGATGTTGATTGCTGGGTTCAAGAGAGCTGATGGTCGTGGTCTGGGTTCTGAGAAAGTTGGTGAGTGTAGTGGTGAGAAAGAGAGAGAGCAAACTAGTTCCACCACAAGTACCCCAACACCACCAGAGAAAACTCCACCAAAGAACAACTTCACACCTAAACCCAACCACCTGTTGAACAAGCTTGACACCACTCCAGATCCTCCCAAGTTTCCCCCAAAGACAAGCGACTTCCAAAAGAGAGTGACCTTTGTGAAGAGTGGGGTTTACCAGCCGAGAGAGAAGCCACAGCCGAGAGAAACCCCAAAGCCAAAGCCAGTCCGCTTCCATTGTGATCATTGTGGAAGGGATGGTCACCTAGAGGAGTTTTGCTGGAGGAAGAAGAGGGAGGTGAGACGAGAGAAGGAGATGGGGAACAGGGACAGGTACCACTCTTACCGTAGTGTGCCTGTGACTCATTCACCCTTGCCTAGGAGAGAGGGCTTTGTGCGTACAGCTCCTTCGTTTGGTAGTCGTGGTGTTCCAGCTAGTCGTGAGTTTGCTAGGCGGCCTCCGGTTCGTGGTCAGTTTGGTTCAGGGAGGTTCGACCGTAGCTTCGAGGCGACGAGAGAGTCTAGGCCACGTTTTCTCCCGCGTGGTGCTAGAGGTCCGATGGTGAGAGACGAGAGGGTACCACGTAGTGACGTTGATTTTGCTAACCCCTCTTTTGAGCAGATGACCCGACACTGGTTTAACTCCTTCTGTGCTAACCCCAGTGTTGAGTCATTCGCTCGTTCTCGTTCTCGCTTTTGATTGTGCAGGTGTGAGGTATGGAGAACATGAGCTTGGTGACTCTTGGTCTTTTGCATGATCAAGGTTTGATGGTTCTCCACACCTTTTTTGGATGGCCCCGATGTGGCCCTTGTACACTATGTATTGTGAGTATATCCCTTGTACACTCTTGTGTTCATCTGTGTATATTTAGCTTGCTTTGTGCCTGTATCATGATTTTTATGTT
This sequence comes from Urochloa ruziziensis, assembly GCA_015476505.1. Lineage (NCBI taxonomy): Eukaryota > Viridiplantae > Streptophyta > Magnoliopsida > Poales > Poaceae > Urochloa > Urochloa ruziziensis. The sequence continues at coordinate 27,780,741 of CM027124.1, forward strand.
TTCTGTAGCATATTGTACATTTGTTTATCTGGTATCATTTTAGTTGGTATCTTTTGTTGCATTTTGCTCATTTGAGATTTCTCTTCCTTTTATGATGGAGCTTTCCATTTGCTTTTGTACACCTTTTCTAGTTTTTCTAGGTGTCTTTGATTGAGGGGGAGCTCGGCTTTATTTAATGGGGAGTATTTGCTCGACTTGATTTGGAAAGGAGAGGATCTTGCTTAGAGCTTTTGGATAGCATGAGTTTGTGAGGTTGCTGAGTTGGCACTTTGGTTGTGCATTTCATGGGTGTTTGAAATTTGAACCTGAACCTTGGATTTGCATTTTGGTTGCACATTCCAGGGGGAGCTTTGTATTTGTGCTTTGATCGCGCTTGTGTTTTGAGTTTGAGCTTGCCCATGTTTCTACCCAAAACCAGCTTGCAGACATTTTCTCTAAGCCACTTGACCAAGTTACTTTCACCCGCTTGCGAGGGGAACTTGGTGTGTGTGCGTTTTTCTGAGCTGAGTTTTGGAGGCTTCTCTTGTAGCATATGTATACTATTGTACCATCTTTGTATCTTGATGTACATTTTTCTGATTTTTTTATCTTGATGTATAGTTTTCATCTTTGCATCTTGTGATATATCATGCTGCATATGTATCATATTTTAGGATGAGCTTCTCCTATATGCAGTGATTGCTACAACTTGCTACATTTTAGAGTCTAGGCAGGCTGGCTAGGGATTGATTGTATGGATGGCTATGCTCTTGATGGTTTTGATATATATTCTCTTGAGATAGTCTCCTTTTTGAATTAAAATGACAAACTGAACTTAAACTCTTTCACCCATGAGTAAGTGCCTTTGCATGTCTTGTTTGAGCCGAAATGGCTATATCTTGCTTAAGATCATGCTAGGATGTGATATTCTTTTCAATTGGGTCAAAGACCTTTGTCATTGTAAATGTTTAGCCCATGCTTTATCTTGTGGAGGAGCATAAGCTTCTTTTTGTCGCAAAGACATTTCATGTACCATGCTTAATTTGAAAAACTTGAAAAATGAGATGTCTATGCATGAAAGAAGAAAGATGAGAAAAAGATATATTTGCAGAAAATTATGCTCATGTCTCTATGCTTTCACCATTGCACACACTTGCACACATGGGTGCTAAGCGGTTGCATGTTGTTTGCCGGAGAAGTCTCCCATGAGAAGTGAACACATGGCTCCGTGCTTTGACATGACATGAGGTAGAACTTGGGCGTTTATGATGATCTTTTGTCAAGAATGCGTGTCCTTCCATGTTTTTGGTGAGATGAAGTTCATTTTTGCTTGAACAATCCATGGTTAGGACTTTGCTCATGTGGTGACATTTTTGATAAAACTACACAACTTGCTCATGGCTTTGTCAATTGGATATATGTCTTCACCTTCTTGATGGCAATGCCTGTGTGACATGATGAACTATCTTGTTTGCCTCTTCTCTAACTTGTAGCATTTTGTATTGCTCATTGTATATTTGAGAAGCTTGTAGTTGCATTTTGTACATTTTTCCTTGATTTGTGCATTGTCAACAAGGGGGAGAATTTCTGGAGCATTTTGCAAGGGGGAGGAATTGCTGAATTTATGAGAAAGCTTTTGTGCTAAAATTTGTTGGATTTGTGTGAGAGATTGAAAGTTTTGCCAATTGTGAGTTTTCGAAAATTTGTGAAGTTTCTGAGAGTTTGATCATTGGAATATCTTGCTGGGCATATTTGGAATGTTTTCAAGTTGAAACGGCATCGTTGCGAGTTCGTTTGTGCAATTTTGGCATTTTTGGGTTTGGTCATCTGCCAGGGGCGGTTTAACCGCCCCGCCTGGGCGGTTTAACCGCCCCTGTGCTGAGTGCACAAGAATTGTGAAAGTTTGAGCCATTTTCGAGTGTTTTTCGCACGCATAAGTTCACTTGTTCGGGGGAGTTGCATCTTTGCAGGGGGAGTGCTTTGGATGTCCTGAAAAGTGATTTGGAAGTTTTGAGATTTGTGATTGATGTTGTGTGTTTTTGCTGTTTTGCCGATGGTGTTGAGACCTTTCGCTTCTTCTTGAAGGGTCGGCGTTTCTGGAGCTTTCTCTTGCGAAGTGACTTTGTTCTCAGCTTGTTCTTACTTTAAGTCACTTGCTTGAGTCTTGTTTTCGATTTCTTTTATATTTTCTTTATCTCAATGGTTACTATGTGTGTGTTGTCAATGCACTCATCAAAGGGGAGATTGAAGACCCGGTGTGTCCGAGGGCCGGTGGATGGTCGCTTCCTGGTGTGATGAGTGATTGACAACGTGGTGTGGATTGACGTTTCCCTTGGCTCAAGTATTGCAGGTGTAGAATGCGGCTTGGTTGCATTGGTGCAGGTGAAGAACAGGCGCGAAAGGTCTTAGCCATGGCGGCCTCCGAGGAGCGGAGAGAACAAGTAGGCTTGGTTCGAGGGACCCGGTGGCCGGATGGATCAAGTGCGGTTCACATGCTGGCAAGAACGAGCAAGGGGACGTGGTTCCGGTGCGAGGTAGCGGCTCACAACCGAAGCTCGTACGCGGACGAGAAGCCGGTGCAAGGTGGCGGCTAACGACCGAAGCTTGCGCGCGGGGTTTGGTGATTTGGCCACAAAATCATCGGTGCACGGTTTCCCTTGGTTTGGGCCTCAAAACCAAGGACTGAGGACTCGACGTGGCTGAAGATGGGCTGCTGGGCCAAGTGTGGCTGGCAGGGGCGTTTAACCGCCCCCTAGGGCCGGTTTAACCGCCCCCCTGGGCAGGCCTAAAAACGGCGTCGAGGAGCTTCGATCCGGAAGGACACGCGGCGTGACTGCAAGGCTTGCGTCGGAGGGAAGCTAGCTTGCGGTGGAAGGTGTCCCAGCCGGAAAATATCTGAAAACCAAATGTCATATTTTCCCCTGAGAGGTATGTATCACTTAGGGGTAGTTTAGTCTTTAGAGCACCACCACTTGGACTACTAATAGGCCCCCCAGGGCATGGTGGCTGTCATCTCTTCTAGTTATCTCTTTAGATCTAGTTTCCCCTTCATCCCCTCCACCTAGAACTATTTCGAATCATTCCTAGTTTGTATAGGTGAATTCATGGTTATGTGATTGAGTTTGTGCTGTTCATCTTTGTGCCATGATTTGAATCCACGAGTTCCCTTTTCTTTTTCTATTTTCGGAGGTATTTTCGGAGCTATTTTTGGGGGATTTTTGTTCTTCTCTTCCTAGGACGTTTTCTCTCGGATTTCTTTGGGGGATTCACATATGAGTGCCTTGTGCCTCTTTTGCTGGTGATCTCTTACCCCCAAACGCCGGGAATCGCTTTGGATTTGCAGTTTTCAGGATGAACTCGGGGTGGAATTGTTCTTCACGAGATCTGAGATTCCGGGAGTTCTAGAGTATTTGAGGCCGAGATTTTTGGGGAATATACTCCACTGAAGGTGTACATCATCTCTCCAAAGTTTCGTCTCAAGAGCTCTAGCCGTTTGGGAGATCGACTCATGAGTTGACTTTTTCCCGAGAGCTCCCAGATTGACCGCCCCCAGGAGGTTAAACCGCCCCCCTAGGCGGTTAAACTGCCCCTAGGGAGGTTAAACCGCCCCTGGCTGGGTAGAGAAGGTTTTGCCTCGTTTTGGTTTGTTTTGTGTTCGTTTCGATCGATTTGAGTTCCGCTGTGTGTTTCTTGCTCCTAGGGTCAGTAGCTTGACTAGTGGCTACGTGATCTTGGCAAGATCGCTTTCGGAGGCGTTGGAGTTGATTTGGGAGAATAGCCGGATTGGTTGAAAAGAATTTTTATCGGCTCCCATTCACTCCCCCCCTCTGTGGTCGCCGATTCGGTCCTTCAGAGGCTACTGACCCTAGGAACAAGATCAACGCAGCGGAACTCGAATCGAACAAATCCAACAAGAATCGAACGAAAACAACCCAAATCGGCAACTCTCGGCCACGGGCGGATCACACCTCTCTCCAGGGGTGGTTGCACCGCCCTTGCCTAGCACATCAGCCAGGGGCGGTCACAACGGTATCCGAGGGCGGTTGCACCGGTCCTGCCAGACAGCACGGGAAAAACTCGAACTCAAGGTCAACTCACGAACGGATCTCCCAAACGGTTTGGAGTCTTGAGACGAAACTTTGGGTAGATGATATACACCTCAAGGATAGGCTATGACCCAAAAATCTCGACCTCTAACTCCCTAGAACTCAGGGAATTTTACATCTAGCGAAGAAAACCCTCCACGATTTCATCCCAAAATCTTCAAATCTATACCGATTCCCGGCGTTTGGGGGCAAGGAATCACCAAGAAAAGAGGCACAAGGCACTCATGCATGATTCCCCTAAAGAAATCCGAGAGAAAACGGGCTCGAAAGTGAAGAATGAAAACCCCCCAAAAATATCTCCAAAAATACCTCCGAAAATAGGAAAAGAAAAGGGAGCTCGTGGATTCAAATCATGGCACAAAGATGAACGGAACAAGCTCAATCAACAAACCATGAATTCACCTATACAAACTACGAATGATTCGAAATAGTTCTAGGTGGAGGGGGATGAAGGGGAAAGCTAGTTCAAAGAGAAATCAAAGAGATAACTAAAGAGATAACTAGAGAGATAACAGCCACCACCCCTAGGGGGTCTATTATATAGTCCAAATGGTGGTGCTCGAAAGACTAAACTACCCCTAAGCGATACATACCCCTCAGGGGCGAATATGACATTTTCTGTGAAGATTTTTTCGGCTGGGACACCTTCCACCGCAAGCTAGCTTCCCTCTGACGCAAGCCTTGCGATCATGGCGCGTGTCCTCCGGATCGAAGCTCCTCGACGCTCACGGGCGACCTGCCCAGTTGGGACTGGTCACACCGCCCCTTGGGGCGGTTGAACTGCCCCTGGCTGGTAGGCCAGGCCGTCTCTACGTCGAGTCCTCGGTCTTGATTTTGAGGCCCAAACCAAGGGAAACCGTCCACCCGGTGGTCTTCTGGCCAAACCACCAAACCCCGCGTGCAAGCTTCGGTTGTGAGCCGCCACCTTGCACCGGCTTCATGTCCGCGTACGAGCTTCGGTCGTGAGCCGCTACCTCACACCGGAACCACGTCCCCTCGCTTGTTCTTGCCACCATGTGAACTGCACTTGATCCATCTGGCCACCGGGTCCCTCGAACCAAGCCTACTTGTCTCTCCACTCCCTGGAGGCCGCCATGGCTAAGACCTTTCGCGCCTGTTCTTCACCTGCACCAACGCAATCAAGCCGCATTCTACACCTGCAATACTTGAGCCAAGGGAAACGTCAATCTACACCACGTTGTCAATCACTCATCACACCAGGAAGCGACCATCCACTGGTCCTCGGACACACCGGGTCCTCACCTTGCACATCGTGCCATTGAGGAAGGCGTTGATGACTTCGGCGTCGGTGGTCCCGGGAAGCTTGTTGCACTATCGCGAGAAGCGCCGGATATACTCGCGTAGAGTCTCTATAGCTTTCTGCCTGCAATGCTTGAGGTCCCAGGAGTTCTCAGGGTGGGAGTACGTCCCCTGGAAGTTGCCGACAAAGAACCGCTTCAGATCCTGCCCGTCGTGAATCTGATTGGCTGGAAGGTGTTCGAGCTTGGTTCGGGATGACTCGGTGAGGTAGAGGGGCATGTTGCGGATAGCGAAGAGGTCATCGGTCGATCCCCCAGCTTGACACGCAAGCCTGAAGTCTTGGCGCTAGAGCTCAGGGTTTGTCTCCCCTCCGTACTTGGGGATAGATGTAGGCAGTCGGAACCATGACGGCAAAAGGCAGGTTCGGATGATAGCGCTGAAGACCCATGGGCCCAAAGCGTCGTTGCTCGGGCTAAGATCTTTCGTGTCATCGTACCGACCCCCACATCGTGGATGATGGGGTTGGTCTGCTTCCCGCCCGTGGCCAAGCATCTCTCGGCGTCGAGCCTTGAGAGTGTGTTGGGCGTCTCGGTTCTCACCGATGCAATCCATAACCGGCGGCCTCCTCGGTGGATGAACGCTCGGATCGGCTTGCTCGACGGACTCATTGCCGCGTCGAGACTGTTCATGCTGCCTATGAGCTTGTTGGCTTGCGGCTCACTAGAGGAGAAGCTCAGCTTCACGCTGGACGCGCCTTGCCTCTGGCGTGGCTGGCTGCGGAAGCTCCTGTATGTGGGCGGCCGCCACTGCTATGTTCTGGCTGGCATGGAAGAAAGGCTGCGAATCGCTGCCATCGCGGATCGTTCGCTGTTGAACCTCTCGCCCGCGCTCCTATACCTGTCACCGTCCACGTGCGTGCGCCAATGCCTCTTCCTCTTGGCGCTTGATTTCCACCTAGAGCTGCACTCGCTGTGCGTCGAGGCGGTGCTGGTTCTCGAGGAGCTCTCGTTGACGCTCCCTGAGAAGGTCCAACTAGACGTAACGAGGAGGTGGGGTTTGAGCGTGGCACCGCTCGACCGCATTGGCGACGACGGACCCACCTCGCGTACGGGGCGCGTCTCCTTCTACCATTGCGGCAGCCGCCTGTTGATGACCATTATAACTGAGTAGTGACCATCAACATTTTGGTAAAATGAGGATGATCATACCATGTTCCATACATAAATATGTTTTATTGACAAATTCCACAAGTTTTGGATCAGTTGTGCTTGCAGGACAAATCAGGAGAAATCAGGGCCAAACCTGGCACAGAGCCAGACCAGCCGGCCTATCCTTGGTCGACTGGCCTCCCCTAGCCACCTCTGGCCACGTCATTGATCCACAAGCTGAGCCAAGTATCATAGATGATCAAGAGAAATGCATTTGATGTCGGTTTGATCCAAAGACCCGAAGGGCCTAGAGTGCGAGACACATGGATTGAAGGGTCCACAACCTAGGATTCTCGGATAGCCTCAACAGAACGCAACTGTTACCGACCTCTGGAGAGCATCAGGACTGTCCCTGCGAAAGGCGGTGCCACTTCGCACTAGAGCCGGGCCGGCCGGACTGAGGGAGGCCGATCGGCCTCCCCCTGTGGCCGCCACGTGCCCCCCTCTGCGTGAAGCTTAAGCAAGTGCTTAGCTTGCTAATGACGCCGTGCTTCGCCCCTAAAGACTATAAAAGGAGAGCTCATCCACCTTGGGAAACACACACCACACTTCTCAAGTCTATACTTGAAGGGAGCCATTGTATCTTTTCCATTTCTTAGATTAGGATTAGAGTTGGGAGTAGAGTCGAGTCGAGCTTAGCTCGGATCTTCGGAGTTTTGGTAAAGCTCTTGTATCCTTTCCTTCATTTGAAGAGTTTATCAAAACAATTACTTTTTTATTTCAGAGCTTAAGTTTATCTTTTATATTTATTTCTTGCTCTTCTTTTAGAGTAAAGATCTTGCTCTCTTTAGAGTAAAGTTTTATCCCCCTTTAGTCTTAGTGTAGAGTTTAGTTTAGCTCTACCGGGTTTTATCTCACTGTTGACGGCCATTATAACCTAGTATTGACCATCAACATTTCGGTAAATGAGGATGATCATACCATGTTCCATACATAAAAGTGTTTTTACTGACCAATTCCACAAGTTTTGGATGAGTTGTGATTGCAGGGTGAAACAGGTGAAACAGGGCCAAACCTAGCACAGAGCTAGGCCAGCCGGCCCAGCCCAGGCCGACCGGCCTCCCCTCGGCCAGGTCAGGCCACGCCACTGATTCACATGCTAAACTAAGTATCCAAGATGATCAAGAGATGTGCAATCAATGTCGGTTTGATCCAAGGACCCGAAAGGTCTAGAGTGGAATGAACATGGATTGAAGGGCCCACAACCTCAGATTCTTGGACAGCCTCAACTGAACGCAACCGTTACCGACCTCAGGAAGCAATCAGGAGCATCCACGATGAAGGCGGTGGCCAGGGGAGCCAGGTGTAGGCCTAATCGGCCTACACCAGGCCGGCCGACCCCCTGCTGCAACCTCACGCGACCATCTTCGGCGTGGAAGTTAAGCAAGTCGTTGGCGTGATGGTTACGGTGGCTACCGACCATGGGAGGCTATAAAAGGCCACCTTCTCTTCAATCCAAGACACACACCGCAGTTCTCAAGTTCATACTTGAAGGGAGCTCTTGTATCTTTTCCATTTCTTAGATTAGGATTAGAGTTGGGAGTAGAGTCGAGTCGAGCTTAGCTCGGATCTTCGGAGTTCTGGTAAAGCTCTTGTATCCTTTCCTTCATTTGAAGCGTTTATCAAAACAATTACTTTCTTATTTCGGAGCTTAAGTTTATCTTTTATATTTATCTCTTGCTCTTCTTTTTAGAGTAAAGATCTTGCTCTCCTTAGAGTAAAGTTTTGTCCCCCTTTAGTCTTAGTGTAGAGTTTAGTTTAGCTCTACCGGGTTTATTCTCGCGGGTTTGCTCGCCTTGACCGGGCCGTAAGACGCCTTAGGGAAGACGGGGATTACTCTTGACATGCCTCAAGAGAAATCTTAATCTTCGAGTGCTGACGTGGTATCTGGCTTGTTGATTAACTAGGAAGTGTGTTGCACCCCACGGAACAGCAGTGGTAGGCGGCAGGTGGTGACAGCCCTGTCCGTCCTTCGGAGTCCACCACGTTCGGGTGTATTCATAACAGTAGTGCTAAGCCTGGAGAACCCCCTCTCTCACCCTGTTCTGAGGTTCTCCTGTTCTATCCTTCGAAATGAGCTCTGTTCCCGGTATCTAAGCTAGAGTCTAGGCTAAGGTTAGAGTGCCTTTTGCTCCCAGTTAGGAAGTGCCTAGGTCCGGTCTCTCCCAACATCTTTCCTTTTCTATAGATTTAGGTGCTCCTGTGTGTCGTTGGCCTTTTAGACCTTCTATCCGGTCATTTACTTGACCATTATCTCCAAACCTAGAGTTTGTGCCCCTGGGTTTGTGGCTTGATATTTCTGGCAAGATATATCATTTCATTCTTCAATAGACTTTAACCATTCCGCTTCCCTGCAGAAATATAAATACGATACCGTGGGATAACTCCCTACGTGAAGTGCTACAATGAGATATATTCTGTGTGCTTGCAGAATCAATTTTGCATACAACGACATATATCTTCGCGCTCTTGAAGCGTTGCTAAAACGTGACGCTAAGGAGTGCCAACAAGCATTTCTGGCGCCGTTGCTGGGAAGCAATTGGCTAAAGTTATTGCTGAATTATTTGATAATCTTTATAGATTTACCAACCACTAACCTTAGTGACTTCACCACTGCAATATTCATCTATTGTTGATGTGTTTGCAGGGTACTGCATGACTGGTTTCAACCTACCATCAAACTTTGATCCTAATCCAGAACGCATTGGAAGAGTACTGCGAAGGAGATTCGTACCTCCTCAGATTTCACTTAGCTCAAGCAACACATTCGAGTCGTTATCCGACTCCGAGTCCAAACCAGATTCAGGTTCATTGTATTCTTCGGCCCCATAATCACCAGATATAATGGCTCAGCCAAAGAAGACACTCCGTGAGTTCTCAGCCTCGTCAAGCAGCAACTTCCTGGGACTATCGAATGCACAGGAAGGGGCATTTGAGCTGAGATCTAGCCTAGTCAACATGGTTCAGGCTAGCTCTTTCTGTGGAAAGGCAATTGAGGATGCCAACGCTCACCTTCAGAATTTCCTGGAGGTGTGCAGCACTATTAACCCCAATGGCACACCGATCAACAGCATCCGCCTAGAACTCTTCCCATTCTCTCTGCTTGGGAAATCCAAGGAATTGTTCTATGCCAACAAAGCATCCTTTGAAGGACGCTGGCAGACGTGTGCCGATGCATTTCTGACCAGGTACTTTCCGGTGGGCAAGACCAATGCCCTCTAAGGAGCAGCTATACGGAGAATCAGTCCCAGAAGCTTGGGAGCGACTGCAAGAGTACATTGCAGCCTGCCCCCACCATGGTGTGGAAGACTGGTTGATCACTCAAAACTTCTTCCACAGCCTGAGTCGCCAATCGCAAGAGCTCTTGGATGCAGGTGTGGGAGGAGCATTCCTCTCGCTAGATGTAGACACAGCAAAGACACTGATCGAGAAGATATCCTCTCACCAAAGTTGGGTGGGAAAGAGACAAGCTCCCCGCACCAAGGGAGTACACCAGATTGACTCCGTCGATATGCTGGTAGCTAAGATGGACCTCCTATTGAAAAGATGGAATCTCCTAGTAAGGAGATGAATCAGATCATGGAGGAAAGAATCACATGTGAAACATGTGGAGAAGCAGGACACTCGGGTAACAATTGCCCGATGACGCAAGAGGAAGCCTACTTTATCGGGAACAACAAAAATTCAAGCTTTCGTCCTCAACAAGTTTGGAATTCCACCTCCCCTATGGCCAACAGCAAGGTAATAGCTCTAACAACGGTTTCTAGCCGCCGTTAAAAGATATCTGGTATGGCCAAAAAAAAATTAACGATAACATTAGCAAGAAATTTCTCGCTAATGATAAAGTTATGGAGTCGATGGCCTCCCAGATAGAAGCTTTCAATTATGTTGTTAAGAACCAGCTGAGCTTCAACAAAATGATTGAAACTCAAGTAGCTCAGCTGGCTTCATCCTGTCCTAACCCAAATGCGGGAAAGTTAACCGGGCAACTGGAGGTTCCTTTCAAGGAAAATATTAGTGCGGTTACCATGCGGACTAGCAAGTCCACGCGGGACCCACACAATCCTCAAGATGCAGGTACCCAACAAAAGAAAGCTAGTGACACCGAGCTAGCCGCTGAAGAGGAAGACGACGAGGAATCCATCCCTGTCTCAAAGGAGGGGAACAAGGCACCTAAAGTCTCTACCGACAGCCGTGATCCCACTTTCCTCCCGTTCCTCGAATAGAGGAGAAGACCAGTGGCCGACGAGCAATTCGACAAGTTCGTCGAGGTAATCAAGAAGGTATACATCAACATGCCACTTCTTGATGCTTTACAGGTCCCAACATATGCCAAGTACATCACATCAAGGATATACTTAGCAATAAGAGGACTCTACCCACAAGGGAGACGGAACAGCTAACCGAGGAATGCAGCTCCGCTATAATCGGGCCCCACCTCAAGAAGGAAAAAGATCCTGGCTGCCCCACAATTTCATGCTCAATTGGAGGCCAAGATTTCGACAACGCCCTATGTGACTTGGGGGTGAGCGTCAGCGTGATGCCCAAGGTAGTTTTCGACCACCTTAAACACATATTGATTGTCTCCACACCCATGTGTTTGCAGCTAGCGGATCAATCGGTCCGCTACCCCTATGGAGTCGCAGAAAATGTTCCAGTCAAGATCAGGGATTTCTTCGCCCCTGTGGATTTCATTGTTCTTGACATGGAAGCCGAAGCAAAGAACTCTCTCATTCTTGGGTGACCGTTCTTGAGTACTGCGAATGCAAACATTGACGTGGGAAAGGGGACCATCCTACTGAGGATCAACGAAGAAACCAAAAATTTCTCCTACCGTCCTAAAGAGACCCCTCAACAAGTCAATATGGTCGAAGAAATCAGAAATCCAAGGATGCCAACCATAGAATCGCTCATGAAGATGGTGGAAGCCTTCGCCGCCAAAGAAAAAAAAGGCATGACCGTTATCATGCACAGCGAAGGATATCGAGAACCAAAGTGCTGGAAGGGCAAGCAAAGCGCGACAAGGAGGTTGAATCCAAGCCCCATCCGATCCGAAAGGAATGGCGGGTAAAAGCAGTCCCGAACGAAGAATCGGAGAGTTCCGCTCAGGACGTAAAACTCGAGCCCTCGCCATAAGGTAAATGGTACGTATCCATGCATTGCAAATAGAATAGGTTCCTTTTCCTTGCATTTCAATTCTTTCTTTCAGCACAGCATGTTTACTTTTCGAAACTCACATCCATATTTTATTTATGCATTGCTTAGCAAATAAAAAAATTTGGCCAAATGCCAGGCCGACCGGCCCCACCTAGGCGGGTCGGCCTAACTGTATGCATGGGCATAACACGAGGAGGATGGAGCAGATTGGAGCCAGCACCAGGCCCAGCGGCCCCATGCAGGCCGGCCGGCGTCCCTCCACCGCTCCTATCCCATCTTCACCAGCCAGAGCATGTTGCATAGGAAATATACCACCGACGCATGGGATGGGCACCAGCCGTGCTATGTGTAGGCCGATCGGCCTCACACTGGCCGGCCGGGCTCCCTCCGTCGCGCCTCTATAAAAGCCGAAGTCCAGCACGCTGAGAAACTCACCCCAAGTGCAGGTATGCAAGCATGCTCAGCACTGCACTTTTCCCTTGCTCTGAATCTCGAAAATCTCTAGGCAAGATTAGAGTGCAACTATAAGAAAATTATCCTAAAATTGATCTTTGAATTCTTGTGTGAGCAAACTTCTTCCGGTTGAATGAGAACGTTTGTGGTGGTTCTTACCCCACAAGAACGACTAACCGAGTTGTGGTGATTAATCTCCCACAAGAACGTCTAACTGCTGATTTCCTAACCCTTGATTTCCTTCGGGTATTGTAGAACTAATCTTTTGCTGGAATCATGTGGTCTAAGACGAAAGCGAAGGCACGAGGGGTGGTGACTAGGTTCAGCTCCTCAAATACCCGACGCTCTTAAGGATCATCTGCCTCCCGGGAAACTATGTCCGTTGATTCAACTCAACAGGACACGATTTCCCAGGAGAGCGAGAGGCATGAGGTGCCCGGGAGCAGGATCCGTATCTGGATTATGACCCAATACAATCGTGCCCAATGGTGGGATAGCATCACAATTGAGCCTCTCTCAGGGCAAAACAGCATCACTGCTATCCATAATCCCACGCTTCACTTTTTGACAAAGTGGATTGCCATGGTGGTCCACCCACGCTCGAATTTGCGTCTCTGCCTTTTTCCTGATTTAGAGTGCCTTTATGCCATGGTGAAGAAAATTCGTTTCTCACCTATCATGCGCATGCTCGATGATTGGCAGAGGCTAGTCACTGGCCGAGCCACGATTGACATAACCTCGCTGGTCACTCGCATTGCCACCCATGTTGGTGCTCTGCAGGGCGCTCAAGTTTCCTTCCTACCCACTTCACAGGAGTATCAGTCTTGCACCGGTTTAGACCATTTTACCCAGGGTCACTTGATTCGTGAAGGCCCTGGCCATACTCTCTTTATGTGTTACCCCAGTTTCATCGATGAAGTCGAGCTTCCATGCCCAGCTCTTTCGTTGAAATTGGTGAAGAGTCTAACCTTGCAGCTCAGGAGAAGGGAACCCGCTCGCCACAGTGTCGCAAGACCCATGACACATGGCAGGCGCGCCAGGCACGATAGCGAAGCTGGGGCATCTACCGCACCTCAGCACGAGTACCACCAGCAGCAGCAGACCGGACCCACTATCCATATGAACTTCGATGAGACGTTCGACTACTACCGGGAGACAGGACGTGGACCGCAATTCGGACCATCTGCGTCTGCCAGGTATGACTACGAGAACCCGGTCGCCCGGGGAATCTCAAAGCTCAATGCCAGGTTGGACACGGTGAGCTTACAACAGCAGTAGATCAGCGACGACCTCATGCACAACACCGACCTCACCCAGTAGAACTAGGGGATGACCACATTCCTCCAGACCGACCTTGACGGCTTTTACAGCTACATGCACTATGACCCCAACTAGTACTACCAGTGAGCTTCGTTGAAGCTTGGGGGAGTCCCTGGTAAGTTCGAAACTCCCCCCTTGCCTTGACTTGCCTTGCCTTGCCTTGATGATGATGATGATGATATATATAATCATAAAAAAATATGTATATTAAGTAATAATAAATAAATGTTGAATAAAAAGCTCCTTATGTATGGAAGTATGGTTGATAACCTTGGGAATGATGAATGGTTGCTCTGTTTATGCCCTCTAAGTGCCTCGTGCTTAAACCTTTACTTTTTGAATATTTGAGTTCATTGGCATTTAAGGATCCATCATGATTAACTGTGGGAGTAGAGCACATTTTCATCGTCTAAGTTGTTGTGAGTTTAGATATGGTTTGCTTCGGAGTACAACTGTATGCTTAGTAAGGAACCTCTCGAAAGTTTTTATAAAAATGTTACATGGTAATTCTTCCACGACGGTTTATATATCCTATCCAGAGCCTAAACAATTATATCATACGAGCTACCATATGCTATCTTGAGTTGTTTTGAGTCGTGTCGAATGGTAAGTCCGCTTGCAGAAGGCACTGGTCATCTACCGGTCTTTCCCATCATACATCCACCTCATTGATAGCTCTCACACCCGGTTTTCCACAGAAACCCAAATGCTGCCATATGTGTGCCCAGAACATCCAGACAACACATATAGCTTACAAATATGGTAATACAGAGAACACAATGCTCGAATAAAACAATTTACATCAGAGTTTACAGAAATTACACGGCGAAAGTCTATTTATCCAAGTTCTTTTAGTCGAGCCTCAAGTCCACAGGGACACCGACTGGTTGACCACAGCTCAGATGTACAAAGGGTCTTTTGGTAAATCTTCAGCCACTGCCTCACAAACTGCTCCTTCTGATTACCCGTTCGGGATTTTGTTGATTGAATACAAGTGTAAGTATTCCATCATACATAGCAAGTATAACACAGAGGTATGAAAGGCTTAAAAGGCTTGACACGGTTGAACTGCATTTAGCACTTTTAGTTGGTTCATTTTAACATTATCCAACTTACTACAAAGTGAGTAACTCCCAGTTGTAAACCCAATGTTGGTGGTCGTTACGATACGGTTTCACCACCAACATTCCGTCACATTTCAGGCTCATCTTGCTCATAACAAAGTAAAATTGATTATTTCTAATGAGTTCCACAAGTTTTGTATAATTTGTGAGTGCAGGAGCAAGCAAGCAAAAGATGAGCCATGGTTGACACAAAGCCAGGCCGGCCGGCCCCCTTCTGTGGCCAATTGCCACGTCCTTGATCCAGATGATCACAAACACAAGTCAGATGATCCTGAGACGTGCGATCAACGTCGGTTTGATCCAAAGAACCGAAAGGCCTAAGCTACATTTGCATGGATTGAAGGGCCCACCAACATGGGATTCTCGGACAGCCTCAATCCAACGCAACCGTTACCGACCTCAGGGTGCAATCCAGAGCGTCCCTGAAGAAGGTGGTGCCACGGGGCAGCAAGGCCAGGCCGATCGGCCTGGCCTAGGCCGGCCGGCCTCCCCAGAGGCCGCCACCTGTCCCCCTTCGCGTGGCAGTTAAGCAGAGTATTAGCTTACACATGACGCCTGCAACCGCCCCTGGAAGCTATAAAAGGGACTCTGCTTCACCTTGAGAGAGCATCCATCAAATCATCCAAAGGAGAGAAGATTAGCTTAGTGAGTTTGAGTTCTCATCTTTAGAGTAGAGTAGGGAGAGAGTGGGTGAGTTGCTCGGGTGACAGCCGAGCTTTGTAGAGAGAGTCCGGGATTTCTCTCTCGGTCTCGTCTCGACATTTCCGCCCCCGAGGAATATATTCAAGAGTTATCTTCAGTAAGTCCTCGGTCCCTTGTCTTTAGTACTTTGCTAGTTTACAACTTACTTTCAGCAAGTTATCATATTTATCTTTGATCTGCGGGTACCTGAGTCTGCGCGAGTGACAGCGACTCTTGTTTGGGGTTTCCTCTATAGCCCTTCGCGTTGGGTGGAGGTCAGTGACTGAAAGCTTAGGCGTGGTGCCTGTGCTGGCTAGTCATCTCAGGTTGTGTTGCACCCCACGGAACTGCAGTGGTAGGCGGCAGGTGGTGACAACCCTGTCCGTCCTTTGTATTCCACCACGTTCGGGTGTACTCATAACAGTAGTGCTAAGCCCGGAAGAACCCCTCTCTCACCCCGTTCTGAGTTCTTCCCATTCTAGCCGTCGAAGCAGATCAGGTTAGGTATCGATAGTTTGTCTGGGGTAACGAGTAGCTAACTAAAGTCAAACTCTCTACCCATTTATCCTTTTTCTCCTTGGTGGATCCGGTTAAAAAAGTTCTAGGCTAGTCGCGTCTGCCGTTCCTTGGATTCGATATCCAGGTTCTTACTCCCCTGGTGAAAGGCTACATCGGACTCCGTGTGCTTGTGGATTTTAGTTAGGCTAAGGAGTGCAAACAAGCTTTTCTAGCGTCATTGCCGGGGAACGGTAGCAACACTAGTGTAAGGTCTTTTTAGCCGTACACTTTTTCCCCCATAACCATCTATCACATGGAGTTTTCTCCTAGTTACCCGACGGTTCCATCTAGCGAGTATTTGGAACCGCCTTCATCTTGCCACCCCATACCACCTCATGGCTTCGAGATCCGTCCCAGTCTCGTTACCATGGTTCGTGCACAGTCTTTCGGTGGAACGAAGGACGAAAGTCCCTATGCTCACTTGCAGGTTTTCGAGGAGAATTGCTCTCTTCTGATTATACCCGGCGTAAACCAAGACACTATACGATGGAAACTTTTCCCATTTTCTCTGATGGGAAATGCAAAATCTTGGTACGACCGGACTGCAAGGGGATTTAGCGGAGATTGGATCAAGTTGAAGGACGAGTTTTGTCTGTTCTTTTACCCTGTCTCCAAGATCTTGAAACTCAGAGTCGAGTTGATGACATATCAGCAAGGCAATGAGTCACTTGGAGCCACGTGGGAGCGGTTCATAAAATTGGCCAACTCAGGGCCACCGCATAACATTCCAAAGGAAATGCTTATGCAGCATTTTGTTGGTGCATTGAAGCCGGAGAGTGCACAGTTCTTGAACATCACCTCCGCAGGGTCAGTGCTATACAAGACAGTGGATGAGGTACGAGAAATCTTGGAAAAGGTTCTCAACTCTACCAACAAACCCCACAGACAAGCAGCCACTACTCGCCCTCACATTCAATCCGCCTCCTTCGATCATAGAGGAAGTGCTCGAACACCCCAAGTCCTCAGACCATGAAAATATTCTTGACGATCTGCCGCACTTCATTCCCGAGCTCTTTACAGAAGAAGAGTACTTGGAGATCGGCAATACATCACGTATGCCCATGGAACAAGTGTGCGCAAGTTCAAGGTCTAAGGCGTTCATTCCAGAAGCCGTACCGCAGATCGAGGGTTTAACTGCGATCATGAGCAAGGAATGGACGGAGGAAATTGAAAGTTGCGAAGACATCATCCGAATTACCCGCAACTTCAGAGTACTCCATTGCGCTATTGAGGGAACTGACTCTCAGGAAGTTGCCTACGACCCGAAGGTCGGGAGTAATATCATATCAAGTGCACTCGCATCACAAGTGCAACCAGACGAACCCCGGTCCTTCTCCCGTAAGCACCTCAAGTGGATCGACGGCCAGATGATGGAATGCAGAGGAATCATCCGTGTTGTGCCCGTACACATGGGATGCAACAGGATTTTTCTAGACTTCCACATCTTCGATATCCCTAGAGGCGACAACTTCTTCCTGATCGGACAGCCAATAGAGCACCTTGCCAACCCGAACCATGATCGAGCCACGATACAGTTCAAGGTTGGTAAAGAGATCATCCCGGTCAGCCTTGTGCGGTCAGTGAACACTATCGCAGAGGCCCGATCCGAGACAGACCCAGTGGAGAAAGCAGTTAGCTCCGCTCAAGAAGAGCAAGCTCAGTCCTCACAGGCTGAAGAGGCTAACCATTTTATCCAAGAGGCAGAAACGGACGGTTTTATAAAACTCGATGAGGAAGAAAAGCCACAACACCCCCCTCCTGAGTTGAAGCCGCTGCCTCCTGGACTTAGATACGCTTTCCTCCACAATGACCGACGCTCGCCAGTCGTCATCAGTGACAAACTGACAGAGAATGAGACTCGGCAGCTTATCACAGTCCTAGAGAAGCACCGGTCTGTCTTCGGGTATTCTCTACAGGACTTGAAGGGGATCAACCCCAGCTTATGCACCCATCGCATACCTATGGAGCCGGACCATACGCCGTCTAGAGAACATCAACGACGGCTGAATGATGCGATGAGGGAGGTAGTCAAGAAAGAAGTGTTGAAGCTTCTGCACGCGGGTATAATCTATCCCGTGCAAGACAGTGAATGGGTCAGCCCAGTTCAAGTTGTGCCGAAGAAGGGTGGAATGACAGTTATCCAGAACGAGAAGAATGAACTTATCCCTCAGAGGACCGTTACTGGATGGAGGATGTGTATCGATTACAGGAAGCTTAACAAAGCTACCCGTAAAGATCACTTTCCTCTCCCCTTCATCGACGAAATGCTTGAGCGGTTGGCAAACCACTCATTTTTCTGCTTCCTTGATGGATACTCTTGTTATCATCAAATTCCTATTCATCCCGATGACCAGAGCAAGACTACCTTCACCTGCCCCTACGGAACATTCGCCTACCGGCGGATGTCTTTCGGCCTATGCAATGCACCTGCTTCATTTCAGCGGTGTATGATGGCGATATTCTCTGACCTGATCAAACAGATCATGGAAGTATTCATGGATGACTTTACCGTATATGGTAAAACCTTCGACAACTGTCTTGAGCACTTGGAAAGAGTTCTCAAGAGGTGCGAAGAGCATCACCTTATCCTAAATTGGGAAAAGTGCCACTTCATGGTCAGAGAAGGAATTGTGCTGGGACACAAGGTGTCAGAAAGAGGAATAGAAGTTGACAAGGCAAAAATAGAAGTTATCGAACAACTACCACCCCCGACGAATGTCAAGGGTGTGCGAAGTTTTCTGGGACATGCTGGCTTTTACCGAAGATTCATCAAAGATTTCTCCCAGGTAGCCAGACCTCTTACAAGCCTCCTGGCTAAAGAAGCACCCTTCAACTTCGATGAAGATTGCCTTCTCGCCTTCTACACCCTCAAGAAGGCACTTATCTCAGCTCCCATCATACAACCGCCCGATTGAAATCTTCCATTCGAGATCATGTGCGACGCTAGCGACTATGCAGTCGGGGCAGTGCTCAGTCAATGCAAGGATAAACAGCATTACGCTATATCTTATGCAAGCAAGACATTGACCGGAGCTCAGTTGAATTACGCGACAACGGAGAAGGAACTCCTGGCAGTGGTGTTTGCCATGGACAAGTTCAGATCTTACTTGGTTGGTGCCAAGGTGATAGTATACACAGACCATGCTGCACTAAAGTACCTCTTGACCAAGAAAGATGCTAATCCACGACTCGTTCGTTGGATTCTACTCCTTCAAGAGTTTGATTTAGAAATACGAGACAAGAAGGGGACAGATAATTGTGTGGCGGATCATCTCTCAAGAATGCAGGTTCAAGGGTCGGATCTTCCGATCAATGACTATCTCAGAGATGATACTCTCCTCAAGGTCACCACATCCAGTCCATGGTACGCAAACTTGGTAAATTTCATGGTGACTGGATATGTGCCTCTAGGAGAAGACAAAAAGAAGCTAATCTACCTCAGCAGATTTCACCTTTGGGATGACCCCTATCTGTTCAAAGTTTGTGCTGACGGGTTGCTCCGACGATGCATCCCTCATGAGGAAACACATAAGATCCTTGATCGTTGCCATTCATCACCGTACGGAGGACATTACGGAATTTCCGAACCCATGCAAAGGTCTGGCAGAGTGGATTCTTCTGGCCAACCATGTATGGAGACGCTAAGGAATTCGTACGGAGATGTGCCAGGTGTCAGAGACACGGGAATATCAACGCCCGTGATGCTATGCCACTGCAAAATAACCTTCAGTTGGAGATTTTTGACGTGTGGGGAATAGACTTTATGGGTCCTTTCCCTGCATCCGAGCAGTGTGAGTATATCCTGGTGGCAGTCGATTATGTTTCCAAATGGGTGGAGGCACTTCCGTGCACGGCAGCCGACTCGAAAAGTTCAAGGAAGATGTTCGAAGAGATCATCTTTCCCCGTTTTGGAGTACCTCGAGTCGTGATCAGTGATGGAGGATCACACTTCATCGACAAGACGTTCCAGAAGTGCCTAAGCGACTTAGGAGTAGATCACCGAGTGGCTACACCTTATCACCCCCAGACCAGCGGGCAAGCAGAAACATCAAACAAACAAATCAAGAACATTCTGCAAAAGACGGTCAATGCAATGGGGACAGGGTGGAAGCGAAAATTACCGGAAGCACTTTGGGCATATAGAACAGCGTTCAAAACACCGATAGGGATGACTCCCTACCAGCTGGTATATGGCAAGACATGCCACTTACCGGTTGAGCTAGAATTCAAGTCCCATTGGGCGATCAAGAGGTGGAACATGGATCTCCAGACGGCCGGACTCAAAAGAAGAATGCAATTGGCCGAGCTGGATGAATGGAGGGAAAAGGCCTACCACAACGCCAAGCTATATAAAGAAAGAACAAAGAGATGGCATGACAAGCGCATCAAGATCAAGCATTTCAAAGCGGGAGATCATGTATTACTCTTTAACTCCCGTATTCGCTTGTTTGGTCATGTTAAGCTTAGAAGTAAGTGGGAAGGTCCTTTTAGAGTCTTAGATGCCGCCGATCATGGCGCGATAACCCTCCAGGATAATGACGGAAATACTTTCAAGGCCAATGGCCAAAGATTGAAAATATTTCTCGAATCCGAAATGCCGGAGCTCAGAGAGATGGACGTCTACGAGCTAACCGAGATACCTAGTCCAGGTCCGGGCGGGACCTAAAAATGACCCTTATCTAGGATAGATTTCCCTTTTCTATTTTTCTTTTCCTTTTCTTAAACTTTTTCTAGCCAAACCACAAAGATTTTCTGGTAGAAGAGCAAAGGAAGCTTGCATGAAAAATTTCATGGGCTCTCGGGACAAGGCCAGGCCGGCCGGCCTCACCCAGGCCGACCGGCCCAGCACCGGCTCGACTCGAGACGCTCCTCGTTTGAATGAGTCTCGGTGCTATCCTTTCCGAGAATCTGTGGGGTTTCGAAGGGAGGAGCGTCGTTTTAAAACGAAAGGCCCCCGCTCTTCTTCTCCCTCAGAACACTCGAGCCTTCTTCTCTAGAAACGTTCTTTCCTTTGAGAGATCTCAGCCATGGCCTCGCAATCCAGCCACCAAGACTCCAACTCGGCCTCTCACGGTAGCCGTTCCCCTTCCGAGTCCTTGAAAGGGACACCGGGATCCTCCAACTCCAGCAGCGTCCGAATCATTGAGAGGGTGACGTTCGTCGACGTCGTCGCAGCGCAGCCGGAGGCCCGGCGGCCACACCCCCAGGCCGATCGGCCTGGGGCAGGCCGGCCGGCCTCCCCTCGCCGCCTCTCTGGCTCGCCTTTGGGCAGGGCCTCCCTCCGTGATCCTCAGGAGGAGGGTCAGGGGAGTTCGCAGCCCAAGACGCCCCGAAGGCCAACCACGGGACTTTTGTCCCTGAAGAAGGCCATCGGGAAGCGCCCCGTCTCCTCGCCGCTCAAGAAGGAGATCGTGCCGCTCTTCATCTCCACCTCACCGGGGTACTCACCGTAGTACACCCCGGGAAGTCCTAGCCCTCCACGCCGGGAAGGGCCAGGCATCGGGAAGGGGCTTTTCTTAGCCCCTAAGAAGCCCGACGAGGGGAGGAAGCGTTTCATGACGCCCCCTCCGATCCAAGGACCTCCCAGACTGATGGAGTGGTCTGACGAGGAGGAGGAGGAGGACGTAGAGGAGCCGAGGAGGAAGCTCGCCGCACTACAGCTGAGGGTCAACAACATGGATGAGCGCGTGGCGGAGGCGGTGATCGGGCAAATGGAGGCCGATGATAAGATAGAGATCCTTCGCAAGGCGATGGCCTCCAAGGTCAAGCGCCTCGCGAAGGCAACCGGCAATGAACACCTCTACCGCCCAAAGGAGGATTAGTTAGGTTTAGAATTAGTTTAGAATTTTGGGTGCTAGTTTAGATTTCCCTTTTGATTTCTTTCATTCATTTTCCCTTGTATGCAGCACCCCCACATTTGTTTTCCCTAAGTTTGAATGAAATAAATTGATTTATTTGAAAGAAGAGGCTCATATATAAAAGAAAAGAATAAAATGAATGGTTGGTGCACACTTGTGTGCCAACCAAACCCTCGGTCTGATTTTTCAGTGAAGCACGCAGAAAAACGATGTACAGGAGCTGTACTGGTCACTGGCCAAGGCACGACCAGACCTGGCACAATGCTAGGCCGGCCGGCCCCCTTCTGTGGCCAATTGCCACGTCCTTGATTCAGATGATCCTGAGACGTGCGATCAACGTCGGTTTGATCCAAAGAACCGAAAGGCCTAAGCTACACTTGCATGGATTGAAGGGCCCACCAATATGGGATTCTCGGATAGCCTCAATCCAACGCAACCGTTACCGACCTCAGGGTGCAATCCAGAGCGTCCCTGAAGAAGGCGGTGCCACGGGGCAGCAAGGCCAGGCCGATCGGCCTGGCCTAGGCCGGCCGGCCTCCCCCAGAGGCCGCCACCTGTCCCCCTTCGCGTGGCAGTTAAGCAGAGTATTAGCTTACACTTGACGCCTGCAACCACCCCTGAAAGCTATAAAAGGGACCCTCCTTCACCTTGAGAGAGCTTAGTGAGTTTGAGTTCTCATCTTTAGAGTAGAGTAGGGAGAGAGTGGGTGAGTTGCTCGGGTGACAGCCGAGCTTTGTAGAGAGAGTCCGGGATTTCTCTCTCGGTCTCGTCTCGACATTTCCGCCCCCGAGGAATATATTCAAGAGTTATCTTCAGTAAGTCCTCGGTCCCTTGTCTTTAGTACTTCGCTAGTTTATAACTTACTTTCAGCAAGTTATCATCTTTATCTTTGATCTGCGGGTACCTGAGTCTGCGCGAGTGACAGCGACTCTTGTTTGGGGTTTCCTCTATAGCCCTTCGCGTTGGGTGGAGGTCAGTGACTGAAAGCTTAGGCGTGGTGCCTGTGCTGGCTAGTTATCTCAGGTTGTGTTGCACCCCACGGAACTGCAGTGGTAGGCGGCAGGTGGTGACAGCCCTGTCCGTCCTTTGTATTCCACCACGTTCGGGTGTACTCATAACAGTAGTGCTGAGCCCGGAAGAACCCCTCTCTCACCCCGTTCTGAGTTCTTCCCGTTCTAGCCGTCGAAGCAGATCAGGTTAGGTATCGATAGTTTGTCTGGGGTAACGAGTAGCTAACTAGAGTCAAGCTCTCTACCCATTTATCCTTTTTCTCCTTGGTGGATCCGGTTAAAAAAGTTCTAGGCTAGTCGCGTCTGCCGTTCCTTGGATTTGATATCCAGGTTCTTACTCCCCTGGTGAAAGGCTACATCGGACTCCGTGCGCTTGCGGATTTTAGTTAGGCTAAGGAGTGCCAAAACCCAATTAAAGAGTGTAAGTATAATTACAGGAATAAACATCATCTTCATTAAGAGAGCCACTAATCAGAAAGGATCCAGACCGCTCGTGACCGTGAGCACGGCTATCATGATAGATTTACACTCCGCAGAGGTTTCGCCCTTTACCCAACTGTTAGCGTAAAAGCTCAAAGAGCTTTCAACCCAACCACGCACGTACCACGCTTCCGAGGTGTGAGTGCATAGGGACGCTACAAGTTTTTTCACTAGACACGCTAACAAGCACAGTAGCCGTTTTGGTCCAACTTGCAACGCATGACCCCAAGGCATCAAGATTGACTTACACCTATGGATAAACACACCATAGGGGATCAATGGCGACCAGAGCGCGGGCATTGCCCTTTCGGCGCAACGTGTGGAGTTCCCATCACACGGGGACTCCCAGCACGGGACTGTGCCTAACGAGACATAGCCAACGGATCTCAGAGCACAGGTGAGTCCGTTCTCGATGGATCAAGTCCATGCTTGCACCGCAAGATCCTCATGTACGCCTTTCGGTAACCAGTGGCAAGCTAGAGACGTACGAGCTACTTGACCAAGACCAGAGCCATAATAGTTCCGGCGGCGGCGACTGGTTCCTGGGTTGCCGCTTTCCGAACCGGACCTTACAGAGAGACACTAGAGCATTCACGAAGCAAAGCTCTAGCTCTCTGAACCATGTTGCTAAAAAAGCAAGTTTTACCATCATGTTGAAGTGAACCTTTAAATCAATATTAACACTTAAATAAAGGTGACAGTAGCTGCGCTTAGCAAAGACTACCCATAAATGCATAAACCCGGGGTGTCAAGGAATTGGGTATTAAAACTAGGATCAACCTTAAGGTAATCAGAATTAGACACATGCAAGTATGAAACAATTAGTTTCAAAGGTGTGTGGGAAGCAAGGGTTGTCCATGCTATACTTGCCTTAAATCCAATTAATAATTGCTCCGGATCTTCAGCTCTTGTTGTTCGACATCCTCGAACGAAGTTCCTTCTCCTACTCGTAGCAATCATCTGAAGCAATCACTCTAGAGCAAACATACAAGCAACAAATAGAGACAACTAAGAACAATACATCAATCAAAAGAAAAGCTTTGAAAGAATGTTCTAAACGACAAGGCTCGATCGAAGGACATGCGACCGCGAAGAAACGCTTAAGGCGGACTACGGGTGAGAAGAAACAACTATCGAAAGATTTGATCATGCAAGACAAGAACTAGGTGCTTTGTTTATTTTAATGAAGAAAACATAATGTAAAGGATATTTCAGAGAAGTACCCTATGTTATAATTAGTCCAATTCATACTCATTTTTAGAAAGATGGTGTAAAGCCTAGTCATATTTTATTTAGAGATGTTTATGTATAAGTTATGCAAATTAAACATTTAATTTAGAAATAAAGTACATGTGATCATCTAAGCGTAGGTGTTTATATCTCGAGTTCAACTAAGCCAGTTATAGTAGGGAACACATTTATGTTGATATTAATCATATTATCTTTTTTGTGAAAATCGAGATATAACCTATTTAACTTTTATTTAGAAAATCAAATGTGATATATATATTAATCAAATTTAACATTTAGCTTAGAAACATCGAGGTGTAGCTCTATTTGACTTTTACTTGAAAACACAATTAAATAGCATTAGTCAAATTGATATTAGTTATGAAAATCGAATGTAAGAAAAGGCATTCTATTTGACATTAATCAAGTTAATTCTAAATTAAATTATAAAAGCAGGTTTCATGGTAAACAACTCCTCTAACATATGCTTTATGTTATTACGAACCTAACACAACTTGAACGGATCGAAACGTAGCTAAAACGTGGATTCTATGGGCATTTAAAGGCTGTGAGGACCTATTCGCGATTTACTATAGCCAACAGGGGCTAGCAGAGAAGTTTCACGTGACTCAGTGAATAGTCACCGTGAATAGATAATTTCTCGGGGTCAGATCTGTAAAAGTTCAGGCCTTGGGCTAGATTGATAGAACCTAATAGTTCGAAGGGGTTTTCCGCAAGATCTGCAAGACACAGGAAAAAGACTAAAGATTACAGGATTCCTCAGGGGGCCAAACGCAAAAGTGCAGGGGCCTTCTTCTTCCTCCCGCTACAGCCGCCCAGCGGCTCGGGGTGGCGAAATCACCGGCAGCCTGGGCGGCCAGGGGCTCGGCGGACAGGGGCGCGAGGGGGTCTCGTAGAGGTGCTCACCGGCGGCGGAGGACGACGGAGGCGGCTGCATTTCGACCGGGGGGCGGCGGACGACAATGGCGGCTTGGGTTCCTTGTGCGTAGGCGGTGCTCTGGTGGGGGTCGGTCGATGAGGAGAGGCGGCGGGTGTGCGGCTTGTCATGGCGGACCTCATGGACTCGTCGGCTTCGTCCGGCGACCCAAGGAGCCGGCGAATCGGGCGGGCAAACCTTGGCGGCAGCGCTCGGTTCGGCAGCCCATGCGGCGGCGGCACTGCGCGAGGGAAGGAGGAGTTGGCGGTGGCGCACAACGGCGACAACATGCGGGCGCGGGCGAGGGTGCCTCGGCCTTTATAGGCGCGCGGGGAGGGGGCGAGGCAGGCGCGCGGCGCGCACGCCGAGTTTGCCGCCGGCAGCGGCGGCGGCGGTACGCAGGCCGTGGGAGGCGGCTGACGGGTGGGCTGGCGCGGTTGGGCCGACCTGCTGGGCCACGGGGTCGGTGGGCTGGCTGCTGGGCTGCGGGGTGCGGGCTGGCCGGGCCGGCCTAGGCGGGAAGGGAGAGGGAAAAGCCGGGGCGGGTGGCTAACGGGTCGGGTCGGGTTCGACTGGATCCGGCCCGATCCGTTAAGGTTTTGGGTTTAACATTTTCTGAAAATTATTTCTAATGCAGAAACAAATCTAGAAAATTCTAGAGAATGTTTTTAAAGCACCAAAAATACCTAGAAAATTCCAAAAATTCCAGGAAAAATCCCAGAGATAGATTGGGACAAGATGAGTCCAAATAAAATATCAGGAGCTCATAAAAAGGATTATAGAGCCTTCTAATAAATATTAGGAGCTCTAGGAAAAGGAGAATTAATTTCTGGAAAAGTCCAGAAAATTCCCAGAAGAACCTAAACGTCGCGTAAACACATTTTAAAAGCTTTGCACTCATGAAACACCAAAATGCATCAGCATGAATGCAACACACATAACGACTTATTTAATTTTCAAAAGAACCATCAATTGTTTTTCCTATGCTAAATTCCCTGTAAAGTAAATAAGTATTGGAAAAGTTTTAAAATTATGAGAAATCGTTGTTAAATTTTTATTTTTAATCACATCCTGAAATCCAAGCCTCAAATGTCCGACTAATCAATTTTCCGCTCCGGGGTTGATGTCCACCGTCGTCGACATACACTCGCAACACCCCCATCACCAAGCTCATCCCAAAGGTCCTCAACTACTCCATACAAAGTTGAAATCCTCTCTGTTATCAAAGGAGAAAAGAGATGCATTAGAAGAAAAAAGAGAGAAGTTGGAGAAAAATGCTCCATCCAAAAAAAAGAAGAGAAAAGCATCTCAAAAGCCTCAAATGTCCGACTAATCAATTTTCCGCTCCGGGGTTGATGTCCACCGTCGTCGACATACACTCGCAACACCCCCATCACCAAGCTCATCCCAAAGGTCCTCAATTACTCCATACAAAGTTGAAATCCTCTCTGTTATCAAAGGAGAAAAGAGATGCATTAGAAGAAAAAAGAGAGAAGTTGGAGAAAAATGCTCCATCCAAAAAAAAGAAGAGAAAAGCATCTCAAAATTAAGAGAGAAAGAGCAAGGAGTTCCAAGACCTTTGAGCATAAACACCTTATCCATTTCCACTTGAAAACCCATAAATTCCAAAGACCGGGATTTGACGAGTGCCATCGCTCGCGAACCACTCTTCGACTCGACAACAGAAGTAACCAAGGTATGCCACTCTTACCCTACCTATAACTCCACTTCAGCCTTAGAGTTGGGAAAGTTGGTCACACTTGACAAAAAGTGAGGATTAAACACCTTGAGTGACTCGAGAGTACCATCGGGGAATGATTTAAACCATCTTTTGAAAAATTCATATCTCTAAGATGGAACCTGAAAAGCTGCTAGAAATACTTCGAAAATTACAGTTCAGGCTCTCAACAGCCCAAGAGGTGAACCGCTGCAGCCCCACGTTGAACCGTTGTATGAGTTCTCTTTTATGCCAACTTATTCAAATGATTTGTTGAGTTTTGGCTTGAGCACAAGGTACCTAAAGGGTATACACATTGAAGCTACTCCTGACCCACCGAACCTAGAGTTTTAGCCTTGCTCGAGGACGAGCAAGAGTCTAAGCTTGGGGGCGTGTTGACGGCCATTATAACTGAGTAGTGACCGCCAACATTTTGGTAAAATGAGGATGATCATACCATGTTCCATACATAAATATGTTTTTATTGACAAATTTCACAAGTTTTAGATGAGTTGTGCTTGCAGGACAAATCAGGAGAAATCAGGGCCAAACCTAGCACAGAGCCAGTCCGGCCGGCCTATCCTAGGCCGACCGGCCTCCCTGACCACCTCTGGCCATGTCATTGATCCACAAGCTGAGCCAAGTATCCTAAACGATCAAGAGACGTGCATTTGATGTCGGTTTGATCCAAGGACCCGAAGGGCTATTGGCACTCCTTAGCGTCACGTTTTAGCAATGCTCAAGAGCGCGAAGATATATGTCGTTGTATGCAAAATTAATTCTGCAAGCGCACAGAATATATCTTGTTGTAGCACTTCACCTCGGGAGTTATCCCAAGGTATCGTATTTATATTTCCACAGGGAAGCAGATGGTTAAAGTGTATCGAAGAATGATATGATAAATCTTGCCAGAAATATCAAGCCAAAAACCCAAGGGTACAAACTCTAGGTTTGAGGGATAATGGTCAAATGAATGACCGGATAGAAGGTCTAAAAGACCAGAGACACACAGGAGCTCCTAAGTCTATAGAAAAGGAAAGATGTTGGGAGAGACCGGACTTAGATACTTCCTAAATCAGAGCGAAAGACACTCTAGCCTTAGCCTAGACTCTAGTTTAGATAACTGGAATAGAGCTCGCTTCGACGGCTAGAACGGAAGAACCTCAGAACGGGGTCAGAGAGGGGTTTCTCCAGGCTCAGCACTACTGTTATGAATACACCCGAACGTGGTGGACCATGAAGGACGGACAGGGCTGTCACCACCTGCCGCCTACCACTGCAGTTCTGTGGGGTGCAACACACTTCCTAGTTAATCAACAAGCCAGACACCACGTCTTCATTCGATGATTAAGATTTCTCTTGAGGCCTGTCAAGAGAAATCCCCATCTTCCCTAAGGCGTCTTACGGCCCGGTCAAGGCGAGCAAACCCACGAGATAAAACCCGGTAGAGCTAAAACTAAGCCCTACGCTAAAACTAAAGGGAGACAAAACTTAAGCTCTGAAAAGATAACTTAAACTCTGAAAAGATAACTTAAACTCTGAAAAGATAACTTAAACTATGAAAAGAGCTAAGAACTTTACTCTAAGAGAAGAGGAAGAAACAAATATGAAAGATAACTTAAACTCTAAAAAGAGCTAAGAACTTTACTCTAAGGGAAGAGCAAGAAATAAATATGAAAGATAACTTAAGCTGTGAATAAGATAGTATTGTTATGATAAACTCTTCAAAAGAAGAAAAGGATACAAGAGCTTTACTAGAACTCCGAAGACTCCAAAAATCCGAGCTAAGCTTGACTCGACTCTACTCCCAACTCTAATCCTAATCTAAGAAATGGAAAAGATACAAGGGCTCCCTTGAAGTAAAGACTTGAGAAGTGTGGTGTGTGTCGTGGGGTGAAGAGGAGGTGGCCTTTTATAGCCTCCGAAGGTCGGTAGCCAGCTTAACGGTCACGCCAACCACCTGCTTAACCTCCACGCTGAAGTTGGTCGCGTGAAGATGCAGCAGGGGGCCGACCGGCCTGGTGTAGGCCGATCGGCCTACAACTGGCACCCCTGGCCACCGCCTTCGTCGTGGACTCTCCTGATTGCTTCCTGAGGTCGCTAACTGTTGCGTTCAGTTGAGGTTGTCCAAGAATCCGAGGTCGGTGGGCCCTTCAATCCTTGTGCTTCCCACTCTAAGCCTTTCGGGTCCTTGGATCAAACCTACGTTGATTGCATGGTGCTTGATCATCCTGGGTGTTTGCTTGAGCTCCTGGATCAGTGACGTGGCCAGACCTAGCCAGGGGAGGCCGATCGGCCTGGGCTAGGCCGGCCGGCCTGGCTCTGTGCCAGGTTTGGCCCTTGTTTCACCTGTTTCATCCTGCAACCATAACTCATCCAAAACTTGTGGAATTTGTTATTATAAACACTTTCATGCATGGAACATGGTATGATCATCCTCATTTCACCGAATTGTTGACGGTCAAAACTGGGTTGTAATGGCCGTCAACAAGGGCCTAGAGTGGAAGACACATGGATTGAAGGGCCCACAACCTAGGATTCTCAGACAGCTTCAACGGAATGCAACCGTTACCGACTTTTGGAGAGCATGAGGACCGTCCCTGCGAAAGGCGGTGCCACTTGGCACCAGAGCCGGGCCGGCCGGCCTGAGGGAGGCCGATCGGCCTCCCCCTGTGGCCGCCACGTGCCCCCCTCTGCGTGAAGCTTAAGCAAGTGCTTAGCTTGCTAATGACACCAAGATTTGCCCCTGAAGACTATAAAAGGAGAGCTCATCCACCTTGGGAAACACGCACCACACTTCTCAAGTCTATATTGAAGGGAGCTCTTGTATTTTTTCCATTTCTTAGATTATGATTAGAATTGGGAGTAGAGTCTAGTCGAGCTTAGATCGGATCTTCGGAGTCTTCGGAGTTCTGGTAAAGCTCTTGTATCCTTTCCTTCCATTTGAAGAGTTTATCAAAACAATTACTTTGACTGCCGCTGGAGAGGAGGTCCCATTCAGTCCAGCCGTTCGAAAATATCCCTGGGACAGATTTGGTTGCGTAGCCCACCATCCCCACAAACTCGGCGTTCTTGGTGGCAGTGGCCAGCTGCTTCTTGATGAAGCAACAGTACGCCTCCGTGGCATTAGCCATGCCGAAGCGAAATCGTGATGGCCTGGCTTCGACGCTAAGCTTCACGTTCGCCGTGTTCCCGTCCAGGGGAATGCAAGCGCTAACGCTGAAGAGCGGTGCTGTGATGAGCTGCTCCTGGGTGACAGGAGTGCACAGGAGGTCACTGAGCCGTCGAAGAGGCGACGTTGCCCTGCTTACAGGCGGGGATCGAGGCACCGGCAGGCACGTCAACGCGCCGTGTAGCCCCAGCACGACGAATGCCTCCGCCGCCTCGCTAGCAGCGGGACCAACAAAAATCCCAGGGGATGCCATGGTGTGAATACGGACAGGTGTGCCGTCCCTGGCGATGACGAAGTTGGCGTTGCCGAGGTTGATGCGCTCGCTGGGGACCCGGAGATCGTCCCCGGTGGCCGCGTCGTTGAGTGTGGAGATGACAGGAGCGGGACCGTTGATCCGCTCGAACATGCCCTGCGTGGTGATGATGAAGTCAAGGGTGCCTATGCGTACGATCACACCAGGAACCCAAGACATCGCGACATCAACCATCTGATGCTGAAAAGAACGAACGTGCAATCAGGCCCCTACCTGCATGCCACTGTCAGTGTTCGGTATCACCGGATAAATTATTTCTAGGATTGCACGTTATCTTGGGATGGTTAGTGGATTTGACATGAGGGTTATACTGGTTCGGGCTGGCCTAGGGCCCACACGGACGCAGGAATAACTCCAACGGAGGATATGGCAACGAGTAGAGACCGTGGCCCCCAAGGCAACACAGGACTCTACAGAATATGGAAACTAGTCAACATAAGGAAAGCACTCACATAGCAAGGCTTGCCCAGGTTACTACTCGAATTATACTAGGATTCCACCCTTGTAACCATGCCAACCAGTATATAAGGTTGGACAGGGACCCCCCTCAAAACAATCTATCTCAACTGAGAACTCACAAGTACAATAGCTCATACAAATAACAGCCCAATCTCATAGAATATAAGGAATCTCGGCTAGTCTCTCTGATCATCGATCGAGAAGACAAGCTTGTACTCATATTCACCCTATGTAATACAAGATCAACAACAGGACGTAGGGTATTACGCCTAGTTGGCGGCCTGAACCTGTATAAATCTCGTGTCATGTAATCGTCGAGTTCCTGATTCTACTATCACTCCATCGAAACTCTACTACCTTGGGATACCCCTTGGTAAGACTGCCGCTAAAACACCGACATCAGGCACGCCAGGTAGGGGTGATCGTCAAGAATCCCGTGGAGAATTCAACGACTTCAGAACAAATTCAACGACTTCAGAACCAAGCTCAAGAAGATGATCAACAACGGCGACTCACTTCAGTCAGGAAAGGCATCGCCTAGCGTGGAGGAGCTCATCAAAAATTTCGACGAAATCCAGCTATCTGACATCATCAAATGGCAAACGCTCGAATCAAGATTGCCCTCAAAATACTCGATCGCGACTCGGACTTTGATGAGGACATCACCAGTACATCTACACCAGCAGCACCTTCACCCCAAGCACCACCTTCAGGGCCGATCACTCGGGCTCGTGCAAGAGCGTTGAACTACGTCATGGTGCTAAAGAATGAAGGATATGTGGCTGGATTCAGACTGCGCACAAACGTCAACTTGTGACGGCCGCCACGACTTCATCCGGACTCCGTTTTGGGCGATCAAGTACTTGATGGAAAGCTTATCAAGTCTACTTTCAGATGGATCCGGACTCACCTTCATATCTTCACCGAGGCGGCCGCAATGGTCATTTTGAGTCAGACTGTTTTCTGTCCAAGGTGCTGCGCCACCTTATTTTGGCCCAATGGGCCGTGTATCGAGTTGGGTCCATTAGGGACGCGTCCTAGGGTTGTAGCACGACCCCAACTCCCTTGTGGCCGTGCTATTAAACCCTATACCGTCATTAGCATCCTCGAGTTTTGTTTTACATCTAGCTTTAGCTACACCGAACACGCACAAATACGTGCTATCCTCGTGTGATTCAGAACTCCACCTTCGAGTGATATTAAGATTGCTCGCCTTCTTTTTCTTGTTCGTTCTTTGATTGCGTACAGGAAGTTCTGATCTTGATTGCAACAGGGTCGGTAACCACAGGGAGTTGGTTCAGCGATTGCATTGGCGCTTCGGGTTCGCTCGTCGTAGTCGGATCGTGAGGGTCGACTTCCACCAAATCAAAATTATCCTCCACTCACCGAAAGATCGGGCACTCCAGCTCTATCAAGTGGTATCAGCTTTCCAGGTTGATCGGTGAGTTTTTATCGAGTGTTGTTCCATTACCTACAGTCCACAAAACCCAAAAAAAATTCAGGTTAGACCATTGTCCCAAAACCTTTTTCGCCTTGCAATTTCTTTCAATAATTTGCGTTGTTGAATTTGTGTGCTTCGCGTTAATTTGTTGCTGGTCACTTTGTGCTTCCGCCGCTTCCCATCTCCACCGCCGCCGCCACCGCCGCTGTCCTACCTCGCCACCAGCACCACCGCCGCCGCAATCATCATCACCACCAGCGCCGTTACCCCCTCCAACCGAACCCTACTCGGTTTCGTTTTCCTTCCCCAAGCCGCACTCCACGCGTCGCCGATCCAACCGAACCCTACTCGGTTTCGTGTTTCTGTTTGAGGAAAGAGAAAAAAAGGAAAGAAAAAAAGGAAAGGAAAGAAAAAAAAAGGAAAAAAAGGAAAGTTCTGAGAAGAAAGACGAAGGAAAGAATTAAAAAAAAGGAAAGCGCAGTTCGTTTTTGGAATGTTCGGTTTTTCGTTTGGCAGGTTTGTGTCGTTACGAACACCCGTTTTGTAACGGCCATAACTTTTCGCTCGGATCTCCGATTTCAGCGTTCTTTTTTTTCCGGAAACCTTACGAAATTTCCTATACAGGGCACCCGGCGTAGCGCCGGTGAACCCGGTTTCGAGGCCAAAAAACGCCGTTTACACAGCGTAATGTGGCCCGAGAGATTTTCCGTTTCTGCAGCCCACTTCCTTGTTGCCTTCCCTTGATCCATCGCGGGTGGCACTTGTTACCAGCAACTTTGTTACGTGTTTAGCACTATTATTCAGCTTTGCATTTATTGTTTGATTGTGCTAATCCTTGACTTGAGTGCAGCCTACCCAGAACTACACATATTCCTACGACGAGCAGACTTTTGTTTCTCCAGGCAATCGCTGCTCCAATCTTTCACAGGTGCCACTTGTTGTCTGCGATCGCCCCTGTTGCTTGGTAAGAACAGATAAGAACTTGATCGTAGCATCTTTGTGAGCTTTCCACCTACACCTTTGTTGTCGTAGGATTTGTTTTTCTTGTGTTTACGCTAACCATGTCAGGAGACGACGACAAGATGGACTCCAAGCTGCAAGGCATGCGGGCAGACCTTGATGGACTTAAAGACGACATAAAGACGCTGCACGAGAAGGTTGATTCCGCGCTCTCTTCATCCAATGAGCGTCTCGACCAGCAGGACCTTGCTCAGACAGCCGCCAAGTGTACATTTGACGCCTTGACGGCCCGGCTTGATGCGATGAACACGACGCTCACGACGATGCAGAAGGGCTATGGTGGTGACACAGAATATGAGGATGGAGACCGTCAACCTCGTGCCCGCCGTGTGGTACGTAATCCGGTTAATGATTCATTTGCGAAGATTAAATTTAAGATTCCTACTTTTAATGGCAAGTATGATCCTGCTGCATATCTTGATTGGGAGTTAGAGGTAGAACAAAAATTTTCATGTCATGATATCCCTGCTACGTCTCAAGTTAAGGCTGCTATTAGTGAATTTACTGAGTTTGCTTTAATTTGGTGGCGTGAATATAAACTCAAACATCCCACTGCTGTTCCATCTACTTGGGCTCAATTAAAAGCCGCTATGCAACATCGTTTTGTTCCTTCTTATTATGCCTGAGATCTGCTTAACACCATGCAGCGATTCCAGCAAGGCCAACGATCCGTTGAGGAGTATTACCAAGAGTTACAAAAGGGTATGATTCGTTGTGGTTTATTTGAACAGGATGATGCTGCCATGGCAAGATTTCGTGGTGGATTGAACAGGGAAATTCAGGATATACTTGATTATAAGGAGTATAATGATATGACCACGTTATTTGAATATGCTTGCAAAGCTGAACGTGAAGTGCAGGGACGCCGTTCGAAGACATATACTAACCCTTTTGCAGGAAGAAGCCCGTCGTCCAGCTCTACATCTTCCACTCCAGCACCTTCTACACCTAGCACTACGCCGCGTGAGAAGACGACGAAACTTGCAGCACCTTCGACGAAACCTACACCAGGCGCAGCTTCTTCCTCGGGACGTACACGAGATGTTCGGTGTTTTCGTTGCCAAGGCTTTGGGCACATGATTCGGGACTGTCCCAACACCCGTGCTTTGATCATACGTGACGATGGTGAGTACTCTTCTGCTAGTGATTCCGATGAACCTCACCATACTATGATTGCCACTAACCATGCAGATAATGAGGCGGTCCATGCTACTCCTAGTGACGCAGATAGGTATGAAAGTCTTGTTGTGCAGCGTGTTCTTAGTACACAGGTCGCCCCGCCAGAGAAAAATCAGCGACACACTCTTTTCCATACAAAGGGTGTTGTGCAGGAGCGATCGATTCGCATCATCATTGACAGTGGTAGCTGCAACAACTTGGTGAGTACAGCGCTGGTAGAGAAGTTGTCCTTACCCACCCATAAGCATCCGCATCTCTATCATATTCAGTGGCTTAATGATGGTGGAAAGATTAAAGTAACACAGTCGATACGTGTTCCGTTCTCCATAGGTGCCTATTCTGATTTTGTTGATTGTGATGTTATTCCTATGGAGGCATGTTCTTTGTTACTTGGTAGACCTTGGCAATATGATACTGATAGCTTGCATCATGGTCGTTCGAATCATTATTCTCTCATGTTTAAAGGTCAGAAAATAATTATACATCCCATGACACCTGAACAAATTGTTAAAGATGACCTTGCTCGAGCCGCTAAAAATGCTAAACAACTTGTACCATCACCTTCTGAAATCAAGTTGAATGCGCCTGTTTTATTTGGTACACGTGCTGATTTTGTTGATCTTTGTGTTGATGAGCTACCTTGTTATGCACTTGTATGTTCTAGTGTGCTCGTTTCACTTGATGATGTACCATCTTTGGATATTCCCCCTGCGGTTGCTAACATTTTGCAGGAGTACGCTGATGTGTTTCCCAAAGATTTACCATCGGGACTACCTCTACTTCGTGGCATTGAGCACCAGATGGACTTCATTCCCGGCGCACAGCTTCCGAATCGCGCCCCGTACCGCACAAATCCCGACGAGACGAAAGAGATTCAGCGCCAGGTCCAGGCGTTGCTTGACAAAGGGTACATTCGTGAGTCTCTTAGTCCTTGCTCCGTTCCAGTGTTACTTGTTCCCAAGAAGGATGGATCGTGGCGTATGTGTGTAGATTGTCGTGCTATTAATAACGTCACTATTCGTTATCGATATCCTATACCACGCCTTGATGATATGCTAGATGAGCTTAGTGGTGCCATTATTTTTACTAAGATTGATTTGCGTAGTGGTTACCATCAGATTCGAATGAAATTGGGCGATGAATGGAAAACGGCTTTTAAAACTAAATTTGGTTTATATGAATGGTAGGTTATGCCGTTTGGTTTGACTAATGCTCCCAGCACTTTTATGCGTTTGATGAATGAAGTCCTCAGGCCTTTCATAGGTTTGTTTGTTGTTGTATATTTTGATGATATCTTGATTTACATCAAGTCTATGGAAGAGCATTTCGAACATTTGCGTGCTGTTTTTAATGCGTTGCGTGCAGCTCACTTGTTTGCTAACATGGAAAAATGCATCTTCTGCACACAACGTGTTTCGTTTCTTGGTTATGTTGTTACTCCATAGGGTATTGAGGTGGATAGCAGCAAGATTGATGCAATTCGGGAATGGCCT
The DNA here is from genome assembly GCA_015476505.1 of Urochloa ruziziensis. NCBI lineage: Eukaryota > Viridiplantae > Streptophyta > Magnoliopsida > Poales > Poaceae > Urochloa > Urochloa ruziziensis. Next base: position 27,816,896 of record CM027124.1, read on the forward strand.
ACACCGACGACGGTTACGCAGATTCGGAGTTTTCTTGGGCTTGCAGGTTTCTACCGTCGATTCGTACGAGATTTTAGCTCTATTGCAGCACCTCTACATGAGCTTACAAAGAAAGGTGTGCCTTTTACTTGGACTGATTCCCAGGAGCTCGCCTTCACTACATTGAAAGATAAGTTAACACATGCTCCTCTTTTGCAATTGCCTGATTTTGGTAAAATATTTGAGCTCGAATGTGATGCCAGTGGTATTGGGTTAGGTGCTGTTCTGTTACAAGAAGGAAAACCAGTTGCTTATTTCAGTGAAAAATTAAGCGGTGCTAGTTTGAAATATTCTACTTATGATAAAGAACTTTATGCTTTAGTGCGTACTTTGCAAACGTGGCAGCACTATCTCTGGCATCATGAGTTTATAATCCATTCTGATCATGAGGCTTTAAAACATATTCGTACCCAAACTAATCTGAACCGTCGTCATGCTAATTGGGTAGAATTCATTGAGTCTTTTCCTTACATCATTAAACACAAGAACGGGAAGGACAATGTGATTGCTGATGCTTTGTCTCGCCGATATAATATGCTGTCACAATTGGATTTTAAAATTTTTGGTTTACACACTATGAAGGATCAATATGTCGATGATAATGATTTTAAAGATGCTTATAAACATTGTATGACTGGTAAACCATGGGGGAAATTTCACATGCAGGATGGGTTCCTGTTTCGCGCTAACAAGCTGTGTATTCCAGCTAGCTCGATTCGTCTTTTGTTGTTACAGGAAGCTCATGGAGGCGGACTAATGGGACATTTTGGCGTTTACAAAACGCTTGAGGTGCTGGCCACCCACTTCTTTTGGCCTCGGATGCGTCCTGATGTTGAGCGCTTGGTTGCACGATGCACTACATGTCAAAAGGCTAAGTCACGTTTGAACAACCATGGTTTGTATATGCCTTTGTCTGTCCCTACTTTACCTTGGCTTGATATTTCTATGGACTTTGTTTTGGGATTGCCTAGAACTAAGAAGGGGAGGGATAGCATTTTTGTGGTTGTTGATAGATTCTCTAAAATGGCTCATTTCATTCCTTGTCATAAAACTGATGATGCTAGTCATGTTGCTGAATTGTTCTTTAGGGAGATTATTCGTTTACATGGTGTTCCTAAAACAATTGTGTCTGATCGTGATGCTAAGTTTCTAAGTCACTTTTGGAGATCTCTTTGGAACAATTTAGGCACTAAATTGCTGTTTAGCACAACTTGTCACCCACAAACTGATGGACAAACTGAAGTGGTCAATAGAACTTTGTCAACCATGCTTAGGGCTGTTTTGGATAAAAATCTGAACCGTTGGGAAGATTGTTTACCTCATGTTGAGTTTGCTTATAATCATGCAACACATTCTTCTACAAAGATGTGCCCTTTTCAGATTGTTTATGGTTATATTCCTCGGGCGCCTATTGATTTATTTTCGCTTGATGCTGTGGACGCCCCACATATTGATGCCGTTGAACATGTTGACCATATGATTAACCTACATGAACAAACACAACAAACCATTGCTGCTACTAATGCTAAGTATCAAGTTGCTGGTAGTAAAGGAAGAAAACATGTTACTTTTGAACCCGGTGATATGGTTTGGTTGCATTTGAGGAAGGATCGTTTTCCTACTTTGCGTCGTTCTAAATTAATGCCTCGTGCTGCTGGTCCTTTTAAAGTGCTAACCAAGATTAATGATAATGCTTATGTCCTTGACCTGCCTGCGGAGTTTGGTGTTTCCACTAGTTTTAATGTTGCAGATTTGAAACCATATGCGGGCGAGGATGAGGAGTTGCCGTCGAGGACGACTTCAGTTCAAGAAGGGGAGGACGATGAGGACATCACCAGTACATCTACACCAGCAGCACCTTCACCCCAAGCACCACCTTCAGGGCCGATCACTCGGGCTCGTGCAAGAGAGTTGAACTACGTCATGGTGCTAAAGAATGAAGGATATGTGGCTGGATTCGGACTGCGCACAAATGTCAACTTGTGACGGCCGCCACGACTTCATCCGGACTCCGCTTTGGGCGATCAAGTTGCTTGCTAAGGCTAAGAGTCCGACTGATCCCCATAGTCTGGCTCTAGTCGGTGGCTCTGGATATGGACATGCTAACACTCCTAGACACTTTGCTTTGTCTTCTCTTGTGTCCCTTCCAGATGAAGAATATGAGGTGCTGAGCGAGGAGGATCTCGCGTTGCTCATGAGGAGGTTCGAGCGGATGTACCTAGAACCGGAAGGGTTCGAGGCGTGCGGGGAGTACGTGCTATAGATGCGGGAAGATGGGCCACTTCATCGCCGAGTGCCCCGAGGAGATCAAGAACGACTACAACCGCAAGCACCGCCCGCGAGACGACCACAAGCACCGTCCCAAGGACGAGTACCGCTCCAAGCACAGGAACAAGGACGAGAGAAGATCCAAGAACAAGCACGGTGGACACAAGAAGCACAGATCTCGAGCGATGGTGGCTGATGCGAGCGACATCGACACAAGCTCCACCAACACGTCGTCAAGCTCAAGCAGTGAAGATGAGGACCGCGGCCACCGCAAGGAGAAGAAGAGCTTGAACCGCAACTTCAACGGCATCTCCTTCACCGCCGTCGACTACTGCACCATGGCGCACGACTCCGTGAAGAGCAAGGATGACTCCGACTCCGAGGATGAGGTATTGACAGATCCCACCTCTTTGCGTCAGGAGATTGCTAGATTAGAGCAGTTGGTCGATAACCGTGATGATGTGTTTAGAAAGACCAACAAGGAAAAGAGGGAGTTTAGGTCTTTGCTAGGGGAGTCCAAGGATAGAGTGGCTGAGCTTGAGACCTTGCTTTCTGAGACTGGAAAGAAGGCTATGGAGTTTGAGTCTTTGCTTTGCGAGTCTAGGGAGAGAGCAGATAAGCTTGAGTCTGAGATTGCCATGTTGAAGGATGCTCCTCTTGTGTCTGATGAGGTTGAATGCTCGTTTTGTGATGTGCATATGGCTGATCTTGTTGTGCTTAAGGAGAAACACATGACTTGCTTGGATGAACTAGAGGGTGCTAGAGTTGAGCTTGCTGAGTTGAAGTCTAGGTCATCTTTGCTAGGTGCTTGTACTTCTTGTCCTGCTTTGCATGCTCAGTTGCTTGAATCACGCACCATGATTAGTTCACTTGAAGCACAACTTAAATCTCCCATTGCGAATTCATGTTCTGCTTGTGATGTTGTTGCATTGAAAAATGTTGAGTTAGAGCAGTGTGTGAATCGCTTGCAAGATGAGAATGATGAGCTGAGACAGTGTTTGGGTTGGTTGTCTGGTCGCGAGCCTCAGCTTAAGATGTTGATTGCTAGTTTTAAGAGAGCTGATGGTTGTGGCCTTGGTTCTGAGAAGGTTGGTGAGAGTAGTGGTGAGAGAGAGAGAGATCCAGAGAGCTCCACCGCAAACATTCCCACAAACCCACCAAAAGCCATTCTCAAGAACACCTTCACACCCAAACCAAACCACCTGCTAAACAAGCTTGACACCACTCCAGATCCTCCCAAGTTTCCACCTAAGACAGAGAACTTTCAGAGGAGAGTGACCTTTGTGAGGAGTGGGGTTTACCAGCCGAGAGAGAGGGCACAGCCGAGAGAAACCCAAAGCCAAAGCCAGTCCGCTTCCATTGTGAGCATTGTGGAAGGGATGGACACCTTGAGGAGTTCTGTTGGAGGAAGAAGAGGGAGGTGAGAAGAGAGAAGGAGGTGGGGAACAGGAACAGGTACTACTCTTCTCGTAGTGTGCCTGTGTCTCGTTCACCCTGGCCGAGAGGCGACGCCTTTGTGCGCACAGTTCCTGTGGTTGCCAGTCGTGGTGTTTCAGCTGTTCGTGAGTTTGCTAGGCGGCCTCCGTTTCGTGGTCAGTTTGGTTCAGGGAGGTTCGACCGTAGCTTTGAGGGTAGGAGAGAGTCTAGGCCACGTTTTCCCCCGCGTGGTGCTAGAGGTCCGATGGTGAGAGACGAGAGAGTTTCACGTGGTAGAGTTGATTTTGCTAACCCCTCTTTTGAGCAGATGGCCCGACACTGGTTTGACTCGATTTGTGCTAACCCCAGTGTCGAGTCATTCGCTCATTCTCGTTCTCGGTTCTGATTGTGCAGGTGGGAGGCTTGGAGAACTTTTGGTTGATGGATTCTGGCTGTTCGAGACACATGACAGGTAATGGGAAGTGGTTCTCCAGTCTCACCCCGGTGGTGTCCAGGCAGTACATCACTTTCGGGGATAAGGGTAGAGGTAGAGTGTTGTCTGAGGGTGCTATTCAGGTGAGCGACAATTTCATGCTGAAGCGAGTTGCTCTTGTCAAGAATCTTGGTTTCAATTTGCTCTCAGTTTCTCAGCTTCTTGATGAGGGTTATGAGGTTCGTTTTAAGCGTGGCGATTCGAAAATTCTTGATTCTCGAGGTGACCTTGTGTGTATGATCATTCCTGAGGGACAGATTTTTCGTGCTGATTTTTCTCGATCTTTTGGTCCTTCACGGTGTTTGATCGCTGGTACTTCTTCTGAGCTTTGGATGTGGCATAGGAGATTGGGTCATGTGAGCTTTGATCTACTCACACGCTTGAGTGCTCTTGACCTTATCTGAGGATTGCCCAAGCTCAAGTTCGAGAAAGATTTGGTTTGTGCACCTTGTAGGCATGGAAAAATGGTTGCTGCTTCTCACCCACCTTTGACAGATGTTATGACTGAGCGTCCAGGGGAGCTTTTGCACATGGACTTGGTTGGTCCCGCTCGCGTTCGTTCAGTCGGTGGGAAGTGGTATGTTCTTGTGGTTGTGGATGATTTTTCTCGGTATGCTTGGGTGTTCTTTCTGGCGTCGAAGGATGAGACTTTTGATTTTGTTTGAGATCTGATTTTGAGGTTGAAAAACGAGAGTAATGGTGGTGCCATGAGAGCTATACGTAGCGACAATGGTACGGAATTTAAGAACACTCGTTTTGATGCCTTCTGTCGTGATCTTGGTCTCGAACATCAATACTCTTCGCCATATGTTGCTTGTCAGAATGGTGTTGTTGAGATAAAGAATAGAACACTTTGTGAGATGGCTAGGACGATGCTAGATGAGCATAGGACTCCTAGGAAGTATTGGGCAGAAGCGGTGAACACAGCTTGCTATGTTTCAAATCGGATTTTCCTTCGTGCTTTCAAGAAGAAAACTTGCTATGAGCTTTTCCATGGTCGTTCCCCCCGTGTGAGTCACTTTCGGGTTTTTGGTTGCAAGTGTTTCATCTTGAAGAAAGGAAATTTGGACAAGTTTGAGTCTCGTTCGATGGATGGAATTTTTCTTGGTTATGCTAATCACTCTCGAGCATATCGTGTGCTCAATCTTGAAACTAACCAAATCCATGGAGACTTGCGAAGTCACCTTCGACGAGACCATTCCGTGTAGCTCTTCTGCTTTTGAGTGTGCAGGTGATGATGACTTGGGACAGCCCATCTTTGAGGAAGAACAGCTTGATGATGAAGACGATGAGGAGATTCATGCACCGTGTGTAGATCGTGTACCTTCTACTTCCACTACTACCACGACGTTCGACGACGGCCCCTCTGCTACACCTTCGTCGAGTCGCGCTCCAGATCGAGTTCAAGTGGAAGCTGATGTTGAGGGGGAGGCAATCTCGAGGCGAGAAGCTCCCCGGCTGGTACAGAGGGATCATCCACCTTCGAAGATCATCGGGAACTTGGATGAACGCACTACACGGTCGAGGTCACAGAACATCTCTCATTATGCTCATTCTGCTTTTGTCGCGTCTTTTGAGCCCAAAAATGTTGGACACGCTTTATCTGATTCTGATTGGGTCAATGCCATGCATGAAGAGCTTGAAAACTTTGAGAGAAATCAGGTGTGGAAGTTAGTAGAACCACCTCCAAATTGCCATCCCATAGGAACCAAGTGGGTGTTCAAGAACAAGAGGGATGAGAGTGGTGAGATTGTGAGAAACAAAGCGAGGTTGGTTGCTCAGGGGTTTTCGCAGCAGGAGGGGATAGATTATGAGGAGACATTTGCTCCTGTTGCCCGTTTGGAGGCAATTCGGATCCTTCTAGCATTTGCAGTTGCTAAAGGGTTCAAATTGTACCAAATGGATGTGAAGAGTGCCTTCTTGAATGGGGTGATCGAGGAAGAAGTGTATGTGAGGCAGCCCCCGGGTTTTGAGAGTGAGAGATACCCACACCGAGTGTACAAACTCCACCGAGCTTTATATGGCCTAAAGCAAGCACCCAGAGCGTGGTATGGCAGGTTGAGAGGGTTCTTGCTTAGCAAGGGGTTTGTGATGGGGAAGGTTGATAAAACGCTCTTCTTGTTGAGAAATGGCAATGATCTTTTAATCGTTCAGATTTACGTGGATGATATCATTTTTGGTGGCTCTTCTCATGATCTTGTTGCCAAGTTTGCAGACGATATGAGCAGGGAATTTGAGATGTCGATGATGGGAGAGTTGCAGTTCTTTCTCGGGCTGCAGATCAAGCAAACCAAGGATGGGACATTCGTGCACCAAAGCAAGTACACCAAGGACATTCTCAAGAAATTCGACACTGAGCGACTCCAAGCCGATGACTACGCCGATGAGTACGACTACAGCTTTGGATGCGGATGAGGACGGAGAACCAGTGGACCAGAAGGAGTACCGGAGCATGATCGGCTCCCTCCTCTACTTGACGGCGACGAGGCCGGACATACAGTTCAGCGTGTGTCTGTGCGCTCGTTTTCAGGCTTCACCGAGGACTTCACATCGTCAGGCCGTCAAGAGGATTTTCAGGTATCTCAAGTTTACTCCTGAGCTTGGTCTTTGGTATTCTGCCGATTCCACTCTTGCACTTCATGGTTTTTCTGATGCGGATTTTGCTGGATGTCGTGTTGATCGCAAGTCTACTTCTGGTCAGTGTCAGTTTCTTGGTTCGTCTCTTGTGTCTTGGTCTTCTCGCAAGCAGTCTAGTGTAGCCCAATCCACCACTGAAGCCGAGTATGTTGCTGCTGCTAGCTGTTGTTCTCAGTTGCTTTGGATCACATACACCTTGAGAGATTTTGGCTTAGACATGTCCCATGTTCCACTTCTTTGTGATAGCACCAGTGCCATAAGCGTAGCCAAAAATCCCGTGCTTCATTCCAAAACCAAACACATAGAAGTGAGGTACCACTTTCTGAGAGATCATGTGGAGAAAGGAGATATTGAGCTTGCCCATGTTTCTACCCAAAACCAGCTTGCAGACATTTTCACTAAGCCACTTGACCAAGTTACCTTCACCCGCTTGCGAGGAGAACTTGGTGTGTGTGCAGTTTTCTGAGCTGAGTTTTGGAGGCTTCTCTTGTAGCATATGTATACTTTTGTACCATCTTTGTATCTGGATGTACATTTTTCTTGATTTTGTATCTTGATTTCATCTTTTGTATCATATCTTAGGATGAGCTTCTCCTATATGCAGTGATTGGTACAACTTGCTACATTTTAGAGTTTAGGCAGGCTGGCTAGGGATTGATTGTATGGATGGCTATGCTCTTGATGGTTTTGATATATATTCTATTGAGATAGTCTCTTTTTGAATTAAAATGACAAACTGAACTTAAATCCTTCACCCATGAGTAAATGCCTTTGCATGTCTTGTTTGAGCCGAAATGGCTATATCTTGCTTAAGATCATGCTAGGGTGTGATATTCTTTTCAATTGGGTCAAAGACCTTTGTCATTGTAAATGTTTAGCCCATGCTTTATCTTGTGGAGGAGCATAAGCTTCTTTCTGTCGCAAAGACATTTCATGTACCATGCTTAATTTGAAAAACTTGAAAAATGAGATGTCTATGCATAAAAGAAGAAAGTTGAGAATAAAATATATTTGCAGAAAATTATGCTCATGTTTCCATGCTTTCACCATTGCACACACTTGCACACATGGGTGCTAAGCGGTTGCATGTTGTTTGCCGGAGAAGTCTCCCATGAGAAGTGAACACATGGCTCCGTGCTTTGACATGACATGAGGTAGAACTTGGGCGTTTATGATGATCTTTTGTCAAGAATGCGTGTCCTTTCATGATTTTGGTGAGGTGAAGTTCATTTTTGCTTGAACAATCCATGGTTAGGACTTTGCTCGTGTGGTGACATTTTTGATAAAACTACACAACTTGCTCTTGGCTTTGTCAATTGGATATATGTCTTCACCTTCTTGATGGCAATGCCCGTGTGACATGATGAACTATCTAGTTTGCCTCTTCTCTAACTTGTAGCATATTGTATTGCTCATTGTATATTTGAGAAGCTTGTAGTTGCATTTTTGCATTTTTGCTGTGCTGCCTGTGCATACTCGGCAGTGCCGACTTGTGCAACTCGGCAGTACCAGTTTTTGCACTTTGGGTTTTTTCTGACCTTGATTCATGCATTGTCAACATGGGGGCATTTCTAAAAGAAGAGGGAGAATTTCTGAAAATTTTCTGGAAAGATTTTGAAAGTTTGTGCAAGATTGCATTTTCTAAAAGAGAAGCACATGTGTTGTGGATTTGAGCCATTTTTGAGTGTTTTTCGCACGCACAAGTTCACTTGTTCAGGGGGAGTTGCATCTTTGCAGGGGGAGTGCCTTGAGTGTTCTGAAAAGTGAGCTGGAGGTTTTGAAGTTTGTGATTTGTGCTTTGTGCTTTTGCTCTTTTGCCGATGGTGTTGAGCCCTTTCGCTTCTTCTTGAAGGGTCGGCGTTTCTGGAGCTTTCTCTTGCAGAGTGACTTTGTTCTCAGCTTGTTCTTGCTTTTAGTCACTTGCTTGAGTCTCGTTTTCGATTTTTTTATATTTTTCTTTATCCCAATGGTTACTATGTGTGTGTTGTCAATGCACTCATCAAGGGGGAGATTGAGGACCCGGTGTGTCCGAGGACCGGTGGATGGTCGCTTCCTGGTGTGATGAGTGATTGACAACGTGGTGTGGATTGACGTTTCCCTTGGCTCAAGTATTGCAGGTGTAGAATGCGGCTTGGTTGCATTGGTGCAGGTGAAGAACAGGCGCGAAAGGTCTTAGCCATGGCGGCCTCCGAGGAGCGGAGAGACAAGTAGGCTTGGTTCGAGGGACCCGGTGGCCGGTGGATCAAGTGCGGTTCACATGCTGGCAAGAACGAGCAAGGGGACGTGCTTCCAGTGCGAGGTAGCGGCTCACAACCGAAGCTCGTACGCGGACGAGAAGCCGGCGCAAGGTGGCGGCTAACAACCGAAGTTTGCGCGCGGGGTTTGGTGATTTGGCCACAAAATCATCGGTGGACGGTTTCCCTTGGTTTGGGCCTCAAAACCAAGGACCGAGGACTCGACGTGGCCAAGATGGGCCGCTGGGCTGATTGTATGTACTAGGCAGTGCCGAGTTGAACAACTCGGCAGTGCCGAGTACATACACTCGACTGGGCCGGCCCAAAACTCGGCGTCGAGGAGCTTCGATCCGGAGGACACGCGGCGTGACTGCAAGGCTTGCGTCGGAGGGAAGCTAGCTTGCAGTGGAAGGTGCCCGAGCCGGAAAATATCTGAAGATCAAATGTCAAATTTGCCCCTGAGGGGTATGTATCACTTAGGGGTAGTTTAGTCTTTAGAGCACCACCACTTGGACTACTAATAGCCCCTTCCAGGGCTGGTGGCTGCCATCTCTCCAGTTATTTTCATTTGGCTTGTTTAGTTTTCCCCTTCCCTTCATCCTCTCCACCTAGAACTACTTCGAATCTTTCTTAGTTTTGTATAGGTGAATTCATGGTTATGTGATGGAGTTTGTGCTGCTCATCTTTGTGCCATGATTTGATTTCCCGAGCTCCTTCTTCCTTTTCTATCTTCGTGGGTATTTTCGGAGCTATTTTTGGGGGATTTTCGTTCTTCTCTTTCTAGGGCATTTTCTCTCGGATTTCTTTGGGGGATTCACGTATGAGTGCCTTGTGCCTCTTTTGCTGGTGATCCTTTGCCCCCAAGCGCCGAGAATCGCTTTGGATTTGAGATTTTCGGGATGAACTTGATTCATGGTGTTCATCACGAGATCTGAGTTTCCGGGAGTTGTACTGAGTTAGAGGCCGAGATCTTTTGGGAAAACACTCCACTGGAGGTCTAGATCATCTGACCAAAATCTCGCCTCAAGAGCTCAAGCCGTTTGGGAGATCCATCCACGAGTTGACTTTGGGGCTGGGCTGTTTGCATGTACTAGGCAGTGCCGAGTTTTGAAACCCGGCAGTGCCGAGTACATATACTCGAGAGCTGCATGTACTAGGCAGTGCCGAGTTTGGTAACCCGGCAGTGCCGAGTACATACACCCAGTGACAGATTTGTCAAGTTTTTGGATCGAGGATTCTTTCTGTGTTTCCGCTGCATGTTTCTTGTTCCTAGGGTCAGTAGCATCTCAGTTGCTACGTGATCTTGGCAAGATTGTGTTACAAAGTCCGGAAGTGATTTTGGGGTGAAAGCCGGATTTGGAAAAGAAAGTTTTATCGGCTCCCATTCACTCCCCCCCTCTCTGGCCGCCGTTTCGGTCCTTCAACAGTACTCCCTCTTCATCGAAGAGAACGAAACTACCCTAAGAGAGATCTAACTACTCTATGACTTGCTCAGTTATCGACCTAGTGGACTCCAAGTACTCTTCAAACTTGGCATCAGTACAATCGCCAGCTTTACTGCTCGGTACACTGCTTAAACTAAGCTCAGGAACCAAAGACTGGACGACAGCCAGGACATTATTAGCTACAAAAGTACACGTATGACGCAAGTATGAGTCAAAGCAACATGGAAGTTTTGCAAGGCAATCGAGAAGCAGTTGAGGTCGGGAGCCAGCAGGAGTTGGAGCAATGGAATCTGCAACCGCCGTGGCAGCCTCATCTAGGTCCTTGTAACGCTTGGCGAGAGCTTCCTGATCATGTTTCAGAGCATTATACAAACCCTAAAGACTCTTCGAGGATCGTTTCAATTGCTCGTTCTCATCAACGGCGTTCAGCATACCATCCTTCCACTTTGTTGCGGTCGACATGAAGCGTTGTTGACGCCGTTTTTTGACACGTCTCAAATCAACATCAAGAAAGGAAAGAAGGAGGAGATTCTGGATCCGAATCGGATGCTGGGGGCAAGGGCCGAAATCGGATACGAGCAATCTAAAGGATGTCCGATTCAGATGGTTATTCTATGGGCTTAACTGGGTCAAGTTGTACCATTTTATCTACCTTTTGAGTAATAGTTTTAGCTCATAATTTTTAGAGAGTTTCTTTCTTTTGCGTCAAGTTTAGCCGTGTCGTACTTGACCGGGAGTTTGTAATTCCAGGGTATAAATATAAACCCTGAGGATCATGGAAGGAATAATACACATTCAATACAACAAACCTTTACTTCTTGCAATTTACTTTCAAGTCAGCGACTTCGCCAAAGCTTTTCCTTTTTCGGGTTCTCTTGCGAGTTGAGGCGATTTCGATCCCCAAGGCTCGTGCGTGGATTCAGGTCCTCCTAGGCAAGTCGAGGCGATTTCGATCCCCAAAGGCTTGCTTGTGATTTCTATCCCTACTGAGTAACATCTAAGCTTTAGCATCTGGGCGCATCGCTGTTGCTTCGTTTAGATTTATTCGACAGTTATCGATATCAACTATATCTACAAGTTTCTTGTTATTTTAGCTTTTATCACGCCTTATCCAGCTTAAAACACGATCTGATCGGCTCTGTTGAAGGCTTTTCACTGATTTTACATAAAAGTTGTTTAACTTGTTCTAATTGTTGTTACCCTAAGCTCTATCGGATCGCATTTATAGTTATCTTTTATTGCTTAGCTTTAAATCGGCTCCTTGCTGTTAGAATATTGGAATCAGCTTTTTTGGTTGTTTCTCTGCATATCAGAATCGGTCTTTTCACATCCGTTTTCAGTGACGAAAGAATCAGCTTTCTAGCTGTTTCTTAACATCCGATTTTTATCCATGTCAATCAACAGGTCCGATTGACAGGCACGCCCCAGTTCTCAAGGCCAGGCATTCGCTCGTGTGTTCGCGCATCTGTCAAGTCCCATTTTTGCGTCAACACACTTTGGCACGCCCGGTGGGACATAAAATTTTAAGACCCATGGATTCACATCAGATACCACATATGTTCCAAATGCCTATATACCAACCTGTGTTCTGTCAACCAAGGAATTGGTATCGAAAAATTTATCAACAATATATGCCTCATCAGGTTATACAACCGATAGCTCCAATTGCTCAGATGTCAGTTCAGAGTTCAAAAGTAGAAGATTGTCAGCCACAGCATGCTCAAGCATCGGTTCAATACCGATTGGAGTCAACAGAAGATGGCCTTGAACAAGATTAGAAAAAAGCTTTAGAGAAAGCTATTGAAGAATATAGATTGGCATATCTCAAAACATTCAATATCAATAGGGAAGGAAGGGTGACTCAAATATATAATTTTCCGAAGCTAGAAGAATTTATAGTTAAAGAACAGCATGAAGAGTTGGTTTCTGAAGAAATTAAGGAATCTTTCCAAATTAACATGGTTGAGGTTGGTAATTGTGAAAATGAAGAAAGTCATCTTGATTTGTCAACATCAGATCAACAGCAAAATAACTGATCTCATAAGCCTGAATCAGTGGTACAAGATAAATCAGAAGTCATAGATGAACAAGATGAAGGAAAATTGGGTTATGGATTTACATCGGCTAACAAATTAGAAGAAGTTGATTTGGGAGATGGTGATAAGCCTAGGCCAACATACAACACAATTAGATCCTGAGTTCAAAACTAAATTGATTGCTTTGTTTCGAGAATTCAAGGATTGTTTTGCTTGGGAGCATTCTGAAATACCTAGTTTACATATATCAGTTGTTGAACATTGATTACCGATCAAACAAGGATTTTGGCCATACCAACAACCAGCGCGACGATGTGATCCTAAAATTCTTGATGACGTCAAGGCTGAAATTACATGATTAATAGGTGCAAAGTTTATTAGACAATGCCGATATGCAAAATGGATTTCTAACATCGTTAATGTGTATAAGAAAAATGGAAAACTTCGGGTTTGTAGTGATTTTAGGGACCTTATGCAAAGCTCCTTTGAGCTTTTGCGCGACTGGTGGTTAAAAGGTGAAACCTCTGCAGAGTGTAAATCTATCATGATAGCCGTGCTCTCGGTCACGAGCAGCCTGGATCCTTTTTATTAGAAGATTAAGTTGATGATGCTCTATGGTTCTAATGATATTTACATCTTTAATGGGGTTACAACCGGGAGTTCTTACACTTGTAGTAATTTGGTTAATGTTAAAATGAACCAACTAAAAGTGCTAAATGCAGTTCAGCCGTGTCAAGCCTTTCTTAAGCCTTCATGCATTCCTGTTATACTTGCTAAGTAAGATGGATTACTTACACTTGCATTCAATCAACAAAATCCCAGACGGGTAATCAGAAGGAGTAGCTTGTGAGGCAGTGGCTGAAGATTTATCAGAAGACCCTTCGTACATCTGAGATGTGGTCAACCAGTCGGTGTCCCTATGGACTTGAGGCTCTACCAGATGATAGTTAATAAATTAGTCTTCCGCTGTGTTAAGGCATGTGTCCTTTGTAAACTCTGATGTAAATTATTTGATTCGAGCATTGTGTTCTCTGTAATACCATATTTGTAAGCTATATGTGTTGTGTGGACTTCCTGGTCACACATATGGTAGCATTCAAGTTTTGTGTAAAACCGGGTGTGACAGATTGGTATCAGAGACGTGCTGACTGTAGGATCACAGCCTAGATAGAATGGTCGATTCCTAAGGTTCATTTTGATATAGAGACTTTCTCTATAATATCTTTGTTCTCTCTATTAACCCTCCTTACTCCTTGATTACATATCCACACCTTGACTGCTTACTTCTTACCCTTGACTTTTGGTCTTTCATCCCCACCTTGTTCTGCTATTGTTGAACCATTGAGCCTTACCTCTACAAATCCTTGACTACTTGATCTTCAATATCTATCCACTTTGATGAATGTATTTTTATCTACCTCCTGCACGTTATCACCCTCTTGATTTATTGGTGACGCTACAAAGCCTTCCATGTTTAAATTCCTGACCTTAACCAATCAATGCTCCTTGAAATTTCTATTTGTTCTCGTATCCTTGTTTATTCAACTTCACTTGATACTTCCTTTGCCTTTTATTCGTCTTCTTCTATTCATCTCCTCATAAACATTCTTTTGAGGATGTTTGTTTGTCCTCATTTAGATTTACTTATTCTCTTTGGAGTCTGTCCTTGAGTCTTTTAGATTCCAAAGACCCTTTTCTATACTCATCTAAGGTGATCCACACCACCTATTCTAATGTTGGTTCAAGCTTGACGTTAGAGCCCTGCTTAGGAATTAGGAGCACCCCTTTGCAGACACACTAACAACACATAGCATCGACTGACAATTGTTGACTGTTGGAGTTCTGTGTTTGCGTGATGATGTTTGGTTTTATGATCTTGTGTGATTTGCTTCTTTGTAATGATTGTTGGTGTATTGTTGGTCTTCTACCTACAATGACATCAGTTGCCTAGTTGGGTTCTTCTTTTGTAACTCCCATCTCCTTGTTACCTTCCTTTCTTTCTCTATAATCAAAGGGAGCATCTCGGAAGAGGAAGATGAAGCCAAGACCAACATCAAACGACAAGCATCTGCAACCGTCAACACACAAAGCAAGTCGAAGAAACAATGGCCCTACAGAATTCTCTTTCCCACCCTATTTCTTGCTTTCCTTCCATCTACTTCTCTCCGAAGACGACCCCAATAATGAGAATTATGAAGATTGAAGATTCTAAACCGCTCTACAAGAGGATGAACATCAACCTACCATGCAACAATAATCATCTTTGTTTCTCCTCCTTGCTTCTCCCCTTTTTCTGAATCTCAGGACGAGATTCCTGCTAAGAGGGGTAGTTCTGTAACACCCTGAAATTTGTTGACGTCTTAATGCTACTGATCTCTCATCTTTTTACCCCTTTGTTTCCCCTCCTTGCTACTATAAACCTTTGACATCCTTGCTTCTTTCTCCTCCATTGTTTCATCACCATCCTAACCATGATGAAGTCACCAGAGCTTCTCACCCTTACCAGGCTCAAATTGAAACTTGGAAAGAACTTATTAAGAGGGGTAGTTCCAAAGAAGATGAGGAGTTAAAGCGAGAAGAAGATGGCAATTGAAGACAATTGAAGAAAGGATCGCAATCAGACAAGCTAGTAAAGCCTAAGAGAGTAATGGGACAATCAATCCAGCTCTACTCAAATCACTTTAAAGAAGGAAGTTTGTGAACATCCTTGGAACCACACGAATAAGCCCATGAAGAAACAAGAAAGGCTGGAGCATGAAGTACGAGGAGACGTGATTGAGAAACTTCAACAAACTTATACTAAGGTTCCCTACAGGGATCATCACATGGTGATACGTTCGAGAATGGTTCCATGGATTACCTAACGACGAATTAACAACAAGGGATTCAAGAACCACCAGCACACGTCATATGGAGGTACGAGGAGCAAGACAAGAGTATTTGAAGCAATGAAACCCATAAACCTTCCTTCTCTTGCTGGCCTTTCTCCTGAATCTCGGGATGAGATTCCTGTTAAGGGGGGTAGTTTTGTCACACCTTGAAATTGCTGGATTTCAGGATGTGGTTAATAAGAAAAATTAAACAATGATTTCTCATAATTTTAAAACTTTTCCAACATTTATTTACTTCACAGGGAATTTAGTGTAGGAAAAAGAATTGATTGTCCTTTTGAAATTAGACTAGTTTGTTATGAGTGTGGGATTCATGCCGATGCATTCCGGTGTTTCAGGAGTGTTCAGGTTTTAAACTGCATTCATGCGACGTTTAGGTTCTTCTGAGAATTTTCTAGACTTTTTCGGAATTTAATTCTCCTTTTCCTAGAGCAATTTCTATTTATTAGAAGGCTCTATAATCCTTTTCATGAGCTCCAGATATTTTATTTGGACTCATCTTGTCCCAATCTACCTCTGGGAATTTTCCTAGAATTTTTGGATTTTCTAGGTATTTTTCGTGCTTTAAAAACATTTCCTAGAATTTTCTGGATTTGTTTTTGCATTGAAAATATTTTTCCGAAAAATAAAAAAAGGAAAATCCTAACACTTAGCGGATCGGGCCGGATCCGCTGAGCCCGACCCGACCCGCTAACCCCTCCACGGCCCCCGCGTCCGACCAACATCGTGGCCCGCGCCGAACCTGTATAAAATGGGCGGGAGCCCTAGTCGTGCTCCCCTGCTGCCGCACCGCCGCCGCCGCCCTTCGCCCACGCGCAGCGCCGCCGCCTGCCGCAGCCGCTGGTCGGGCCGAGCGCCGCTACCTCGGTTCGTCGCGACGAGGCGTAGCCGCGCCAGGCTGCCACCACGGGGAGGTCCCCGACGCCGAGCCGAACTCCTGCCGCCTCTCCTCTTCTCTAACCCGTCGTCGGAGTGCCGCCGCCGCTGGAAGACCGAAGCCGCCGCCCCGCCGTGCACCGCCGGCCGTCGCCTGGCCGATTCGCCGCGCGTGATGGCCGCCAGACGACGCCAACCCCGCCCGGAGCCTCCCCGAGCCGAGCCGCGCACCCGCCACCCGTCCACGTCGCCTCCTCGCTGAAGCGCCGCCACCCGAGGAACCCGAGCCGCCGCCGCCGCCGTCCACGCTGGATTCCCGCCGCTCCCATCCATCTCCGATGCCGGTGAGGACCTCTACAGGATCCCCTCAACCTTCTCTCTCCGTTCCCAACCTCGGCCTGAGCCCCTAGCCCCCCAAATCACCGGCAATTTTTGTCGCCCGATCTCCTGTCCACCATGGCTGTGTGCAGAGGAAGGAGATGACCATTTTGCAATTTGGCCCCCGGAGAAAGGTGTAACTTCTGTAGATTCTTTTGGGTCTTGGCAGATTCACAGAAAAACCCCTAGAATCTTTAGATCGTTTCAACCCAGCCCAAGATTTGCACGTTTGCAGATCTAACCCCAAATTTTTCTTTTGACTGTTCACTAAGTCTTGTGAAACTTCTCTGCTAGCCCCTGTTGGCTATAGTTAATCGCGAATAGGTCCCAGCAGCCTTTAAACGCCCATAGAATCTACGTTTTAGCCCCGTTTTGATCCGTTCAAGTTCCGTTAGGTTCGCTTTAACATAAAGTACACACTAGTGGTGATGTGTATCCCAACTTGTGCTTTTATAAATTATTTCCAAATTAATTTGATTAAAGCCTATTCAAATGCCTTTTCCTGATAAAAGCAAATTAGCAGTACATGTCAGTTTTCATAACTAATATTAACTTGACTAATGCTATCTCAATGTATTTCTAAATAAAATCTAATTAAAGCTACACCTCGGTGTTTCTAAATTGAATGTTAATTTGATTAATATAGAGTTCATTTGGCTTTCTAAATAAAAGCTATATAGGTTATACCTCGCTTTTATGAATAAAACTAATATGACTAATATTACTATCACTGCTTTCTAATAATAATTTGATTAGTATAACACAAATAATAAAGTTATTCGATTAGATGCTTCATATAACTCTTTTTCTAAACTTAGTTGTTTAATTGGTGTAATATGTACTTGAATGTTGATAAATAAAATTGGCTAAGTTCAACTCGTGTTTTCAAATGCAAATATAACTTGTGTTAATTCTAAATAGGGTGTTTCTCTGAAATAACCCATATACATGATTTTATCTAATTAATATATATCCAGCACATAGTCTTTTGTCTTGTAATCAAAGACCTTTCGATAGTGGTTTCCTTTTAATCGTAGTCCCGTTTTTAGCGTTTCATGCGCCTTTGCATTCGGAGCAACGAGCCTTTTCCTTTAGCACGCTCTTTTAAAAAATTCCTTTTTGATTGGTGTAATGTTCTTATTTGTGCTTGTTTGTCTATTTGTATGTTTGTGCTCGATGTTTGCTACGAGTAGAAGGAACGCCGTTCGCGGGTCTTGAAGAACAAGAGCTGAAGACCTGAGCAAATATACTGGAATTAAGGCAAGTATAGCATGGAAAATCTTTGTTACCTATTCCTCACTAATTAATTCATACATATGCATGTGTCTTAATTTGATTACCTTAAGGATTGCTCCTAGTCTTTTACCATGTACCTTGTTATCCCGGGTTTATGCATACGGGTAGCCTTGTGCTAAGCGCAGCTACATCACCTTTATTTAACTGTTAATCATGACTTAATGGTTCACTTCAACTTATGGTAAAAACTTGCTTTTTAGCAACATCGTTTAGGGAGCTAGAGCTTTGCTTCGTGTATGCTCTAGTGTCACTCCGTAAGGTCCGGTTCTTAAAGCGGCAACCCAGGAATCTGTCGCCACCATCGGAACTATTATGGCCCTAGACTTGGTCAAGTATCTTGTACGTCTCTAGCTTGCCACTAGTTACCGGAAGGCGTACGTGGGGAGCTTGCGGTGCAAGCATGGACTTGATCCACCGAGGACAGTCTCACCTGCGCTCTGAGTCTGTTGGCTATGTCTTGTTAGGCACAGTCCCGTGCTGGGAGTCCCTGTGTGATGGGAACTCCACACGTTGTGCCGAAAGGGCGATGCCCGTGCTCCGGACGCCATTAATCCCCCTGTGGTGCGTATATCCATGGGCGTACGTCAATCTCGATGCCTCGGGGTCATGCGTTTCAAGTTGGACCAAAACGGTTACTGTGCTTGTTAGGGTGTCTTGGGAAAAATCTCGTAGCATCCCTATGCCTTCACACCTAGGAAGTGTGAGTCGTGCGTGGTTGGGTGCAAAGCTCCTTTGAGCTTTTACGCGACCGGTGGTTAAAGGGTTAAACCTCTGCAGAGTTTAAATCTATCATGATAGCCGTGCTCTCGGTCACGAGCGGCCTGGATCATTTTTGATTAGAAGATGAAGTTGATGATGCTCTATGGTTCTAATGCTATTTACATCTTTAATGGGGTTACAACCGGGAGTTCTTACACTTGTAGTAATTTGGTTAATATTAAAATGAACCTCCTAAAAGTGCTAAATGCAGTTCAGCCGTGTCAAGCCTTTCTTAAGCCTTCATGCATTCCTGTTATACTTGCTAAGTAAGATGGATTACTTACACTTGCATTCAATCAACAAAATCCCGGACGGTAATCAAAAGGAGCAGCTTGTGAGACAGTGGCTGAAGATTTATTAGAAGACCCTTCGTACATCTGAGCTGTGGTCAACCAGTCGGTGTCCCTATGGACTTGAGGCTCTACCAGATGATAGTTAATAAATTAGTCTTCCGCTGTGTTAAGGCATGTGCCCTTTGTAAACTCTGATGTAAATTGTTTTATTCGAGCATTGTGTTCTCTATAATACCATATTTGTAAGCTATATGTGTTGTGTGGACTTCCTGGGCACACATATGGCAGCATTCAGGTTTTGTGTAAAACCGAGTGTGACACCTTAACAAAGCAACTCCGATGGATGGATATCTGTCGGTGATATGATCTTCGGCAGTCTTCCACGGGGTAGCCCATGGAAGTGATTTGTATGGAGGGAAGATCGCAAAGATCGGGAGCTAGATGGTTAGGGTGGACAGACGCAAGGATTTAGACAGGTTCGGGCCGTCAACTCGACGTAATACCCTACGTCCTGTTTTGGGGGTGTTGTATTGCGTGGATTGTAGATTGTATCGTTCTCTCCCTTTTGGAGGGGGTCCGTGCCCGCCTTATATATCGGGGAGGCAGGGTAACAAGTCGATTTGTAGCCGATCCTATCTCTAAGGATCCTTTCCTTCTTTACAAAAACTCCTATTCTAATTAGAACTTCTCCTTCTGGGTCCTTCCTTCATGCGCCGGCTTGTCCCGCACGTCATCAGGTCCAGAACGGTGGGCCGGGCCGCCCCCTATCGGGGGGTTGCCAGGCCTGCTTGTGAGGTACCCGGGGACCATATTCCCCACAGTAGCCCCCGAGCACTTCTTGGCCGATTGTTGGATATAATTGATCTGCCTTTTTCTTGCATGATCCGAGTGTTCCGCAACTTTGCCAGAATGCTTGATCAGATTTCCGAGTAGTTTAGGACTTCGTCCGAGTGGTTTCGAGGAAGATCCGAGTGCATGCTCAAACGTTCCTGAAAACGATTTTTTAATTGTAGCCTTAATGAGGGGAAGAAGTGCTCTTTTTCACGACGTGAAAGCGAAGTGTATACACTTAGCCCCCGAGCCTTGGGTAATTTTAGTATAAAATTGGCCAAGGGTCTTCAATTTTTCTCCATCAAAATCATGATCTTCAATGGCGTGCACCTCCTGGTGCACCCATTGGGTGTAGCCCCCGAGCCTTGAGCAGAGTAGAATAGTCTGGTCGAGGGTCAAATAGAATCCTATAAAAATCTTTTCGAACTTAATCCATCAATGGCGTGCACCTCCTGGTGCACCCATTGGGTGTAGCCCTCGAGTCTTGACTCGACTCGGCGCGATCGTGTCAAGACTCTAAAAGCTGTGAATCCTTGCTGAATCTTTTAGCCCCCATGCCTCTGGGCATGGATTTCGAATAATTCCCTCCTTTTAGGGAATTTTTACTAATTTTCCCTTTTTAGGGAATCTTTTCTCGAGCCCTTTGAACTCGGTGTGACTCCCGAGTCGTGTTCCACGACCCAGCCTGACCATATGGTAAATCACCTTCTCACAAGATCTATACTTATCAGCACTTGACCCGGATTTTCAAGTCAATTTAGAGATAGTATCGCATGCATTAAGTAAGAATCAATTGCAAGGTTGCAATATTAATTGCAAAAATAAGCCTAGCCATCGACCAATTGTAGCCTCACGACCGAGTAGTTTCTGCCCTTGAGCATTTGCTCACAAGCCCACGTAATTGTCAACTAACAGAACCGAAAGGTCGTGTCATCATTATTTAGCCTATCAAAGGCTTAAACCAGCCCATTTAGTCCCATTAATCCTGCTAGGCCCATTGTTTCCTAGGGAAACTAACAGTTGCCTTATGAAGCCAGTATATCACGAGATGTCGCGACTCCAACTCGCATCTTTGAATTTAAAGCGACGCGACGTGCCAGCGTCAGTTGAGTTCCCGAGACTGGCATCGCGCCGCGCGCGGGAGGAACGGTTTATTCCATTATAAGCCATCCCCGCCGCAATCTTCTTCCTTTCCTCGCCATTTGCCTTCACCGCATCCAAGTTCTCCTTTCCCGCTCAGGCGCAAACCCTAGATCCACCTTCATCGCTTCACACCTTCAATCCCCAATGTCTATTTGTTGCGGCTATGGCGCCAAAGCGGAAGGAGACATCGCCGGGGAAGAAATGGGCGGTCAAGGCCAAGACCACCACCGATGCCTCCGTGGACCGTGCCGCCGAGTGGAGGAAGTCCTCTACCACCACCAGGCGTCTCGAGCAGCTTGTCATCGACGGCATTCTCCCGGACCAGCAAACCGCCGAATGCCGCGCGGCCTTTGGTGAGTCTTTCCCCACCCCAAATTCCACTGATTTAGTGGTTTTTGAGTCCTTTCTTTTTCGTGGATTTGGTGTTCCTGCGCACCCTTTTCTCTGCGGCTTGCTCCATTTCTACGGGATCAGTCTCTGCGCACTGAACCCGAACTACATCCTTCACATTTCTATTTTCATCAACCTCTGTGAGGCCTATCTTGGGATAGAGCCTCACTTCAATCTTTTTTCTCTATCTCTTCTTGCTGAAGCCTCACCCTAGCACCGAGCGCCCGCATGTAGTTGGAGGCGCCGGGTTTCAACTCCGTGAGGGTCGAGGCCAGGAGTATTTTGAAATTCCTTTTCCTACCACCAATAAGGGGTGGCAATCCGAGTGGTTGTACATAGGGAACCACTCGCCTGCAACCGGGAGTTCCCATGAGCGGCCTGGATCCTTTTTGATCAGAAGATGAAGTTGATGATGCGCTATGGTTCTAATGCTATTTACATCTTTAATGGGGTTACAACCGGGAGTTCTTACACTTGTAGTAATTTGGTTAATATTAAAATGAACCTACTAAAAGTGCTAAATGCAGTTCAGCCGTGTCAAGCCTTTCTTAAGCCTTCATGCATTCCTGTTATACTTGCTAAGTAAGATGGATTACTTACACTTGCCTTCAATCAACAAAACCCCGGACGGTAATCAGAAGGAGCAGCTTGTGAGGCAGTGGCTGAAGATTTATCAGAAGACCCTTCGTACATCTGAGCTGTGGTCAACCAGTCGGTGTCCCTATGGACTTGAGGCTCTACCAGATGATAGTTAATAAATTAGTCTTCCGCTGTGTTAAGGCATGTGCCCTTTGTAAACTCTGATGTAAATTGTTTTATTCGAGCATTGTGTTCTCTATAATACCATATTTGTAAGCTATATGTGTTGTGTGGACTTCCTGGGCACACATATGGCAGCATTCAGGTTTTGTGTAAAACCGAGTGTGACACCTTAACGAAGCAACTCCGATGGATGGATATCCGATGCTGATCGCTGATTTATAGGTTGACGCGGCTGCGGGCCATAAAGTCATTAGTTTCTTGGATGGTAATGCTGGATGTAATCAGATTCTAATGGCTATTGAGGATATTCATAAAACTGCTTTCCGGTGTCCTGGGCACATCGGACTTTATGAATGGGTTGTCATGACCTTTGGGATTAAAAATGCTGGTGCAACATATCAAAGGGCCATGAATTATATTTTCATGAAATCATTGGAAAAATTGTTGAAATTTATATTGATGATGTAGTGGTAAAATCGGAGAGTTATGAAAAGCATTTATCCGATTTGCGTCAAACGTTGGAATGCACAAGGAAACATGGCCTCAAAATGAATCCCCTCAAATGTGCTTTTGGTGTATCAGCTGGACAATTTTAGGGATTTATGGTTCATGAAAGAGGAATTGAAATCAGCCAGAAAAGTATTAGTTCAATAAACAAGGTCGTTGCTCCAGGAAACAAGAAGAAACTTCAATCTTTGATTGGCAAGATCAATTTTATTAGAAGATTTATATCTAATCTTTCTGGCAAGATTCAGCCGTTCACTCCTTTGTTGAAATTAAAGGTCAATCAGGAGTTTATTTGGGGAAAAGAGAAAGAGGAAGCTTTGGATAGGATTAAGAAATATCTAACATCTCCTCCGATTTTAGTTCCTCCTCAGAAAGGTAAGCCGTTCTAATTATATTTATCGGCTCGTAATACTGCCATTGGATCGGCTTTGATTCAGGAGTTTGAAGGGAAGGAGCGGGTTGTGTATTTTGTTAGCAGAAGGCTTTTAGATGCTGAGACAAGATATTCTCCAGTTGAGAAATTATGCTTATGTCTATATTTTTCTTGCACAAAATTAAGACATTATTTATTGTCGGCTGAATGTAATGTTGTTAGTAAGGATGATGTGGTCCGATATATGTTATCTCTACTGATTTTGAATGGAAGAACCGGAAAATGGATTCTATGTCTTTTAGAGTTTGATTTATGATATGAATCTGCTCAAGCTATCAAGGGTCAAGTATTGGCTGATTTCATTGCTCAGCATTATGGATCTGATGTGGCTATGATAGAACCTATTCCTTGGACTTTGTTCTTCGATGGATCTGCATGTGGAGTCGGATCGGGTACCGGTGTTGTTTTTATTTCGCCTTGGGGGGCAACATTCGATTTCGCTTTACCGATTGAGAAAACTGCCACCAACAATCAAGCAAAATACAGAGACGTTCTCAAAGGTTTGCAATTATTGAGAGAAATTAAGGCTGATGCCGTAGAAATATTTGGAGATTTGATGCTGATTGTGAAGCAGATAACTGGAGAGTATGAATGCAATGATGATATTCTTTTGGGTTATCATGAAGAATGTCTTCGATTGTTTAAAGAATTCAAGGGAGTGAAAATTGAACACATCCCTAAACTCCAAAATCATGAAGCTAATCGGTTAGCTCAAAGTACGTCAGGGTATCGACCGATTCAAGAGGTAATGGAATCGGATTTAACTGATGACGATTGGAGAAAAGAAATTTTTGAATATCTAAAAGGTACATCTAAAAAGACAGAAAGGCGAATAAGGCTTTAGGCGATTAAATATGTGTTAATGGATGATAAATTATATTATCGGAACCTTGATGGTATGTTGCTTAGGTGTATCGGTCCTGAGGAAGCTAAAGTGTTGATGGGAGAAATTCATGAAGGCGTTTGTGGAGCTCATAAAATGAAATGGATGATTCGTCAAAATGGATATTTCTGGCCAACTATACTCAAGGATTGTTTCTGATATTATAAGGGGTGCCAAGATTGTCAGAAATTTGGCAATGTTTAGAGAGCTCCGGCTTCGGCTATGAATCCGATTATTAAGCCGTGGCCCTTCAGAGGATGGGGAATTGATTTAATCGGGCAGATAATCCACCATCTAGTAAAAATCATAAATTTATGGTGGTGGCGACTGATTATTTCACTAAGTGGGTTGAAGCCATTCCTCTAAAGAATGTGACATCAAATGATATGATCGAATTCGTGAAGGAACATATAATTTACCGATTTGGTATCCCTCAGACTATCACAACCGATCAGGGTACTATGTTTATTTCTGGAGAATTTGACGAGTTTGCTTCTAGTATGGGCATCAAGCTTTTAAATTTGTCTCCCTACTATGCTCAAGCTAATGGTCAGGCTGAATCTTCAAATAAGGGAATAGTCAAATTGATTAAAAGGAAAATTGAAGAAAATCCTAAAAGGTGGCATACTACTATAAGTGAATCATTGCGGGCATATCGGATGGCTTGTCATGGCGCCACGAAGTTATCTCCTTATCAGTTGGTATATGGTCATGACGATGTATTGCCTTGGGAAATTAGGACTGGATCTAGACGTATTGAGTTACAGGATGATCTGACAGTTGACAATTATGACATATTAATGAAGGAAGAATAAGAGGATTTGGCCAGTCATCGGTTAAGGGCTTTAAGTAATATTGAGAAAGATAAAGCTCGTGTAGCTCGATGGTATGATAAAAAGGTTAAAATTAAGAATTTTATTGAAGTAGATCTTGTTTGGAAATTGATTTTGCCAATCGGATCTAAAGATTCTAAATTCGGAAACTGGTCACCAACATGGGAAGGGCCATATAGGATTCATCGTTGTGTATCAGGCAATGCTTACATATTGGAGACACTTGGAGGAGAAGTGTTTACAAGGGCGTTAAATGGAAAATACTTGAAAAAATATTACCCTAGTATTTGGGTAGATTCATGAAATAATTTTTCAAATCAAGGATGTTTCAAAAAGCAAATAAAGAATCAGATATTCAGCCGTTTCAAACATTCATAGTCCGATTTCGTGTTGAAGCGGAAAGTACGTGAACAATAAAATGTATCGCCTTTTGGTCTAAAATTAACAAAGAAACGAAAGAAGTTGAAATGTACGGCAGGCTAGAGTGTTGGTTACAAAAGATCACAATTGTATCAAAAGAAGACCGCAAAGCATTTACAGAAGGGATCTAATCACATCTAGTGCTCGCTGACAAATACGATCGACATCTTTTACAACCCTTTGGTATTCTTCAATGGAGCCTTGGATCGGAGGGATGTTCCTGCGAAGCCTTAGGGCATCAGAGGCCTGAGACTTGAGAGTTTTGTTGAGTTCTTCGATTTCAATCGGAAATCGCTGGAGCTTGTTTTCTTCTTCTTCAAGTTCTTTGATAACCGATTGAAGCTCTTTTGTCAGCTCCACTTTACGAGCCTTCAGATGATCTACTCTTAATACTATTGATTGGCAATTTGTTTCAAGAAATATGATTCTGTCCTTGGTTGTGTTGGCCAAGTCTCTTTTCTCTTCTGCTGCTTTGATCAGAGATTCCCGATTCTGATGATCGGATATTCCTTCCTGTGCTTCGGCAAACCTGAGCTGATGGGCTTCAATGTAGGTTGTGGGAACGATGGCGGCTTGAGCTTTGCGAGAAAGATGAGGCCTCTACTGATGGAGGATTAACCGAATCAGTTCGGCATTTTGAATCAATATCGAAATATCTTGATCCATTAAAACTTGAACGTCCGGTAGCTTGTTTACATCATCAGGAAGTGTCTGGGTATCAGCATCGGACGGCTGGGTTGTAGCTAATAATGAATTCCTTTTCTCAATTGATTGAACTTCTTCTTCATCAAGAAGGCCTTTGATTGGGAAGTCGAAGAAGCTGTTGTCAATGGAGTCCTGCGCCTGGAAATATTTTTGATTACAAGTAGATCGAACAAGGAGGTAAAATTAATCAAGAATAATTAGTTACCTGTTTCAGATTTATCTCATCAAATCGGGTAGGTTGCCTTAGTAATTAATTTCGTACCGATTGAATTTGTTTCTCCGTAGCTTTGGAAGTGCCAGCTGGTTCTTGCTGAACCAAGCACGATATTAGAACATTTAGTTTGAGTTGGTTGACGTAAGCAAGGAAAAGGGGTTACCTGAGATATCGATGGATTAATAACTTCTGGGTGGCGGGACTCTTCTGTTTGATTAATTTCCCCTTCGACAGAGTTAATCGGAAGGTTCTGAGTTAAAGTTCTTGGAACAGATAATGGTTAAGAATCGGATAATTAGTTGTGAATCAAAGAAACCAGAGATATTTCCGATTGGAGTATTGGAAGCTGATGAAGCTGGGGAATCTTGATGAGGAGATGCATGAGGAGAACTTTGCCCTGCATTCTCTTCAGTGATTTGTTCTATGAAAAGAATCAGGATTAGTTGAGGAAGATAAAAGAAAAAAGGAGAATCAAAAGAGACAAATTGATACCTAGAATCGGTGATAGTTGTGGTATTGAGTCTTGAATAGCATTGGCAAGCATGGTAGCTGCTGGTGGGACGTCAACCACCACGATTTTAGTTTTCTTTGAAATTCTCTTCGTGGTGGTACTAGTCTTACGTTTTGTCGATTTCCCTTTGTAAATATCATCTACTGATGGAGCATTGTAGCCAATATGGGCATTATCTGTTGAAAGAGCATAATGGATTGGCCGTCCACTTTTACTCATGATCGGAGGGGTAATCTCTTTTTCTTGTAAAAGGACAGAGGTCAAAATAAGATATTGGTGGAAATGATAAAAATAAAGAATTAGGTCAAGAACTATCGATTACCTGCGAATTGGCAGCAAAGTTCGGATCAAACAGTTGACAATATGATGAAGCCGATTTGCAGAAGAGATGTTGTGAGCACTCAGTCCACCAAGACTTGAAAGATGGTGTAGCAATGGAAGCTATGCCTGCCAATTTCCAAGTGTTCAGATCGGACATTTCTAGATCAGGGACTCGGTCCAAAAGACGACAGAAAGCTAAGCCATTTTCGACTGAATCTCTATATTTGATCAAATCGGAAAAGTATAGCTTGATCGGCGCCTGGACAACACCTAATTGACGTGCCGCAGTAGAAGGGTAATAGAACTCATAGGAATATTCATCACCGGCAACAGGGAGTATATTGGGACGAATTATTTCTTTAAGGATGGATTTCATATTCTCGTCCGATAGCAGCAAATCAAGTTGGACGGTGGATGGATTTTCAAAGTCATTGTTGGGATCTTCGTAAGGAAACCAGATCAGGGCAGAGTTGCTAAGTCCGTTCTAGAAACATTTGAAGTACACTGCTAACTGATCTGGAGAAAATCGGTCGCCTTCCAGGGTTGCAGCGGCTTCTCCAAAAGATGTGCATCTGCGGATAACAATCTTGGTTCCTTCTGCTTGATCTGATGGGAATCTTTGTTTAGAAAGATTAACTTTCCAGGCTTGTTGCATGTGCAAGTTTAGCCACAAGTTCAAAAAGCACCATGGGCCTCCGTGGCAAGAAATCAAATCACCTTTCCTTAACTGGACAGATACTTCATGTAAGAGATGATAGACCGATCCGAGGAGGTATTTTCCCAATGGAAAATGATTGCCTGATGCTATATATTCTGCTATTTTTTGATACTTGCTGGAAGGAGCAAAAGATTTCACGCAGAAGACGAACTTTTCCAGCCACATGAGGAGGAAGGCAGAGTATTCTCTATGATCGATGGCACCACTACTCTTGGAATAATCGGTGATGTAATCTTTCCAACCCATTTTTGCCACCTTGATCTTGTGAGAAGCCTTGGCTAGGCTATCTGATCGGGTCGTCGAGGTAACATTGAGTCCTGTCAGCATGACCACATCGAGCAAAGAAGGTGACATCGGACCATGACCAAATAAGAATGTGTTCGCATGTCTTGTTTGAGCCGAAATGGCTATATCTGGCTTAAGATCATGTTAGGGTGTGATATTCTTTTCAATTGGGTCAAAGACCTTTGTCATTATAAATGTTTAGCCCATGCTTTATCTTGTGGAGGAGCATAAGCTTCTTTCTGTCGCAAAGACATTTCATGTACCATGCTAAACTTGAAAAACTTGAAAAATGAGATGTCTATGCATGAAAGAAGAAAGATGAGAAAAAGAAATATTTGCTGAATTTATGCTCCTGTCTCTATGCTTTCACCATTGCACACACTTGCACACATGGGTGCTAAGCGGTTGCATGTTGTTTGCCGGAGAAGTCTCCCATGAGAAGTGAACACATGGCTCCGTGCTTTGACATGACATGAGGTAGAACTTGGGCGTTTATGATGATCTTTTGTCAAGAATGCTTGTCCTTTCATGATCTTGGTAAGATGAAGTTTATTTTTGCTTAAACAATCCATGGTTAGGACTTTGCTCATGCGGTGACATTTTTGATAAAAATCCACAATTTGCTCATGGCTTTGTCAATTGGATATATGTCTTCACCTTCTTGATGGCAATGCCCGTGTGACATGATGAACTAGCTTGTATGCCTCTTCTCTAACTTGTAGCATTTTGTATTGCTCATTGTATATTTGAGAAGCTTGTAGTTGCATTTTGTACATTTTTGCCTTGATGTGTGCATTGTCAACAAGGGGGAGAATTTCTGGAGCATTTGGCAAGGGGAGTTGCTGCTGAATTTAGAAGAAAGCTTTTGCTCTAGATTTTGCCGGATTTGTGTGAGAGATTGAAAGTTTTGCCCAAATGTGGTTTTCTGAAAATTTGCAAAGTTTCTGAGAGTTTGATCATTGGAACATCTTGCTGGGCATATGTGGAAGGTTTTCAAGTTGTAACGGCATCGTTGCGAGTTGGTTTGTGCATTTTTGGCATTTTTGGCCTTGGTCATCTGCCAGGGGCGGTTTAACCGCCCCCCCTGGGCGGTTTAACCGCCCCTGTGCTGAGAGCACAAGTTTTGTGGAGAGTTGAGCCATTTTCGAGTGATTTTCGCACGCACAAGTTCACTTGTTCAGGGGGAGTTGCATCTTTGCAGGGGGAGTGCTTTGAGAGTCCTGAAAAGTGAGTTGGAGGATTTGAAGTTTGTGATATGTGCTTTGTGCTTTTGCTCTTTTGCCGATGGTGTTGAGCCCTTTCGCTTCTTCTTGAAGGGTCGGCGTTTCTGGAGCTTTCTCTTGCAGAGTGACTTTGTTCTCGGCTTGCTCTTGCTTTTAGTCACTTGCTTGAGTCTTGTTTTCAATTTTCTTTTATATTTTCTTCATATCAATTGGTTACTATGTGTGTGTTGTCAATGCACTCATCAAGGGGGAGATTGAGGACCCAGTGTGTCCGAGGACCGGTGGATGGTCGCTTCCTGGTGTGATGAGTGATTGACAACGTGGTGTGGATTAACGTTTCCCTTGGCTCAAGTATTGCAGGTGTAGAATGCGGCTTGGTTGCATTGGTGCAGGTGAAGAACAGGCGCGAAAGGTCTTAGCCATGGCGGCCTCCGAGGAGCGGAGAGACAAGTAGGCTTGGTTCGAGGGACCCGATGGCCGGTGGATCAAGTGCGGTTCACATGCTGGCAAGAACGAGCAAGGGGACGTGGTTCCGGTGCGAGGTAGCGGCTCACAACCGAAGCTCGTATGCGGACGAGAAGCCGGCGCAAGGTGGCGGCTAACAACCGAAGTTTGCGCGCGGGGTTTGGTGATTTGGCCACAAAATCATCGGTGGACGGTTTCCCTTGGTTTGGGCCTCAAAACCAAGGACCGAGGACTCGACGAGGCGAACTTGGGCAGCTGGGCCGAGTGAGGCTGACAGGGGCGGTTTAACCGCCCCCCAGGGCCGGTTTAACCGCCCCCCCTGGGCTAGGCCCAAGAACGGCGTCGAGGAGCTTCGATCCGGAGGACACGCGGCGTGACTGCAAGGCTTGCGTCGGAGGGAAGCTAGCTTGCAGTGGAAGGTGCCTGAG
Source organism: Urochloa ruziziensis (assembly GCA_015476505.1). Taxonomy (NCBI): domain Eukaryota; kingdom Viridiplantae; phylum Streptophyta; class Magnoliopsida; order Poales; family Poaceae; genus Urochloa; species Urochloa ruziziensis. Next base: position 27,847,029 of record CM027124.1, read on the forward strand.
CCGGAAAATATCTGAGATCAAAATGTCAAATTTGCCCCTGAGGGGTATGTATCACTTAGGGGTAGTTTAGTCTTTAGGACACCACCACTTGGACTACTAATAGGCCCCTTCAGGGCTGGTGGCTGTCATCTCTCTAGTTATCTCTTTAGGTTTTACTTTGAACTTGTTTTCCCCTTCATCCCCTCCACCTAGGACTACTTCGAATCATTCCTAGTTTGTATAGGTGAATTCATGGTTATGTGATGGAGTTTGTGCTGCTCATCTTTGTGCCATGATTTGATTTCCCGAGCTCCCTTTCCTTTTTCTATTTTCGTGGGTATTTTCGGAGCTATTTTTGGGGGATTTTCGTTCTTCTTGTTCTAGGGCGTTTTCTCTCGGATTTCTTTGGGGGATTCACGTATGAGTGCCTTGTGCCTCTTTTGCTGGTGATCCTTTGCCCCCAAACACCGAGAATCGCTCTGGATTTGAGATTTTCGGGATGAACTCGAGGTCATGGTGTTCTTCGCGAGATCTGCGATTCCGGGAGTTGTACTGAGTTAGAGGCCGAGATCTTTTGGGAAAACACTCCACTGGAGGTCTAGATCATCTGACCAAAATCTCGCCTCAAGAGCTCAAGCGGTTTGGGAGATCCACTTTTGTTTTGACTTTTTCCCGAGCCACCAAGGCCCGGGCGGTTTAACCGCCCCCCCTGGCCGGTTTAACCGCCCCCCTGGGTGTGTTAGATCGAGCCGCGTTTCGGGTCGTTTTGGTGTTCGTTTCGATTGGTTCGAGTTCCGCTGCTCGTTTCTTGTTCCTAGGGTCAGTAGCTTGACAGTGGCTACGTGATCTTGGCAAGATTGCTCTCGGAGGTTTCGGAGTTGTTTTGGGAGAATAGCCGGATCGATTAGAAAGAATTTTTATCGGCTCCCATTCACTCCCCCCCTCTCTGGTCGCCGTTTCGGTCCTTCAAAAAGAGTATGGCCAGGGCCCTCACGCATCAAGTGACCCTGGATGAAATGGTCTAAACCAATGCAGTACTGATATTCTTGTGTGGTTGGAAGGAAGGTGACTTGAGCGCCCTGCAAAGCACCAACATGGTTGGCGATGCGTGTGACTAGCGAGGTTATGTCAATTCTGGCTTGGCCACTGACTAACCTCTGCCAGTTCTCAAGCATGCTCATGACCGAAGAAAAGCGAATTTTCTTGACCATGGCATACAGGCACTCTAAATCAGGCAAAAGGCAAAGACGCAAATCAGTGCGCGGGTGGACCACCATAGCGATCCACTTCGCCAGGAAACGAAGAGTGGGGTTGTGGATAGCGGTAATGCTATTTTTCCCCGAGGATGGCTCCCCTGTGATGCTATCCCACCATGCGGCACGGTTGTACCGGTGGTTAGTCACCAGCAGGTTGGCATCAATGATGCATCTCTTGTTGAAACCAAGAGCCTCACTGAGTTGTTTTGGGGTCAAAACAAAATCCTCGTTGAAAAATCGAAAGCAAATGTTTGTCTCATTGGGACGAACTTCGATTTTCAAACTCATCAGAAACTCCATAGTAAGGAAGTGCGAACCTGTTTCCGTGACGGGGTAGAAGTTTTGCCATCCGGCATTGTTGAATGCCCGTTCCATGTCTCCTTCGAGACCGGTCTTGATCAGCAGCATGGGGTCGAAGTACTTGGCGTTTGTGAAGTAGCGGTCCTGGAGCTGGTCCAGCACCGATCTCTCGTCTTCGGTCCGAGCAACGATGTGCTCGACCCGAGTCATGATCCTGATGCGGAGCCTGTTCCTCGGCACCTCCTCCTCCTGTGACTCTGTGTCGTGTCGAGTTGAGTCGACAGACATAGTATCCCGGGAAGTAGATGACTCCCGAGAGCGGCGAGAGCTCGAAGAGGTGAGCTTGGTGACGACTCCACGTGCCTTAGTCCACATGATTCCTGCAAAAGATTAGTCTAACAATACCCGACGAAAATCAAGGGTTAGACAGTCAGATGTTAGGCGTTCTTGTGGGAGATTAATCACCACAACTCGGTTAGTCGTTCTTGTGGGGTCAGAACCACCACAAACGTTCTCGTTCAACCGGCAGGGGTTTGTTCTCACAAGGATTCAAGAATGGATTTTAGCAGAATTTCCTTGTGGTTTAAACTCTAACCTTACTTAGAGAATTTTGAAATTTAAGCGAGGGAGAAGGGAATTGAGCAGGATGAACGCATACCTGTGCTTGGGGCGTCTTCCTTCAGAGCTGGGCACTGGTATTTATAGAGGCACAGCAGGGGGAGGCCGGCCGGCCTGAGGCAGGCCGATCGGCCTGCACATGGCGCCGGTCGTGCCCATCCCGTGCGTCGGTGGTCACTGCCCTGTGCTGGGTGCTCTGGTAGGTGAGGATGGGACAACAACGGTGCTTGGAGGCCGGCCGGCCTGGCTGGGGCCGTTCGGCCTGGAGTTGTGTCCAATTTCCTCCATCCTCTCGTGTCGTGTCCTCCCACATGCTCTTGTTCCTTGCTTGCTGTGATCTGGCCAGTGGAGTTGACAAGTGGGGCCGGCCGGCCTAGGTGGGGCCGGCCGGCCTGAAGTTTGGCCGAAATATTTTTTTTATATGCTTCCTAATGCACAATTGAAATATAAATGCAAACTTCGAAAATTTAAACATGCTATGATGAACTGAAAAGAATTGAAATGAAAAACCTATTCTATATGCAATGCAAAGATACATACCATATACCTTATGGCGAGGGCTCGAGTTTTTCGTCCTGAGCGGAACTCTCCGAATCCTTGTTCGGGACTGCTTTTACCCGCCATTCCTTTCGGGCTGGACAGGACTTGGATTCAACCTCCTTATCGCGCTTTGCTTGCTCCTCCAGCGCTTTGGTTCTCGATATTCTTCGTCGTGCATGATAGCGATCATGCCTCTTCTTTTCTTTGGCGGCGAAGGCTTCCACCATCTTCATGAGCGTTTCTACGCTCGGCATCTTGGACTTTCAGGGCATGACTTCTTCGACCATATTGACTTGATGGGGATCTCCTTAGGACGGAAAGAGAAACTCTCGGTCCCTCCGTTAATCCTCAGTTGAATGGTCCCACGTCCCACGTCAATGTTTTCATTCACAGTACTTAAGAACGGTCTCCCAAGAATGAGAGAGTTCGTTGCTCCGGCTTCCATATCTAGGACGATGAAGTCCACAGGGATGAAGAAATCCCTGATCTTGACCGGAACATTTTCTGCGACTCCATGGGGGTAGCGGATCGATTGATCCGCTAGCTGCAAACACATGGGTGTAGAGACAAGCGATATATGTTTAAGGTGATCAAAGACTACCTTGGGCATTACTGCTGACGCTCGCCCCCAAGTCACATAGGGCATTGTCGAAGTCATGGCCTCCAATGGAGCATGATATTGTGGGGCAGCCAGGATCTTTCTTCTTAAGGTGGGGCCCGAGTATAGCTGAGCTACATTCCTCGGTCAGCTGTACCGTCTCCCTTGTGGGTAGAGTCCGCTTGTTGCTAAGTATATCCTTGATGTACTTGGCATATGTCGGGACCTGCAAAGCATCAAGTAATGGTATGTTGATGTATACCTTCTTGATTACCTCGACGAACTTGTCAAATTGTTCGTCGGCCACGGGTCTTCTCCTCCGTTCTGGGAACGGGAGGAAAGTGGGATCTCGGCTGTAGCTTGAGGCTTGTGGTGCCTCATTACCCTCCTTTGAGATGGGGGTGGTTTCCTCGTCGTCTTCCTCTTCGGCGGCCACCGCGGTTTGGCTAGCTTCCTTCTGTCGAGTACCTGCATCCTGTGGATTGTGTGGGTCCTGCGTGGACTTGCCAGTCCGCGTGGTCACCGCACTAACATTTTCCTTGAAAGGAACCTCCGGTTGCCCGGGTAACTTCCCCGCATTTGGGTTAGGGCAGGATGCAGCTAGCTGAGCTACTTGAGTTTCAATCATTTTGTTGAAGCTCAGCTTGGTTCTTAACGAAGAATTAAAAGCTTCTATCTGGGAGGCCATCGACTCCATAACTTTATCATTAGCAAGAAATTTCTTGCTAATTCTATCGTTAATCTGTTTTTGGCCATACCAGACGTCCTTTAGGGACGGTTGAAAACCGTTGTTAGAGCCATTACCTTGCTGTTGGCCGAAGGGGAAATTGGGCTTGGAATTCCAACCTTGTTGAGGACGGAAGCCTGAATTGTTGGTATTTCCAATGAAGTAGGCTTCTTCTTGTGTCGTCGGGCAAGTGTCGCCCGAGTGTCCTGCTTCTCCACACGTTTCACACGTGATTCTCTCCTCCATGATCTGATTCAGTCTCCTTGCCAGGAGATTCCATCTTCTTCAAGAGAAGGTCCATCTTAGCGGCCAGCATATCAACGGAGTCAATTTGATGTACTCCCTTGCGGGGAGCTTGTCTTTCTCCTATCCAGCTCTGATAAGTGGATATTTTCTCGATTAGCGCCTTCGCTGCGTCTACATCCAACGAGAGGAAAGCTCCTCCCGCGGCTGCATCCAACATCTCTTGCGATCGTCGGCTCAGGCTGTGGAAGAAGTTCTGGGTAATCAGCCAATCTTCCACACCATGGTGGGGCAGGCTGCAATATACTCTTGCAGTCGCTCCCAAGCTTCGGGAATTGTTTCTCCGTCTAGCTGCTGAAAGCTAGTGATTTTTCCTTCGTAGGGCATTGGTCTTGCCCACCGGAAAGTACTTGGCCAGAAATGCGTCTGCGCAAGTCTGCCAGCGTCCATCGAATGATGCCTTGTTAGCATAGAACCACTCCTTTGCTTTCCCAAGCAAGGAGAATGGGAAGAGTTGAAGGCGGATGTTGTTGATCGGTGTGCCATTGGGGTTGATAGTACTGCACACCTCCAGAAAATTCCGAAGGTGAGCGTTCGCATCCTCAATCGCCTTTCCGCAGAAAGGGCTGGCCTGAACCATGTTTACCAGGCCCAGTTCTCAGCTCAAATGCACCTTCCTGTGCGTTCGACAATCCCGGGAAGTTGCTGCTTGACGGGGCTGAGAACTCACGGAGCGTCTTCTTAGCTTGAGCCATAATCTCTGGAGACTCTAGGGCTGAAGAAAACGACGAATCTGATTCGAACTCAGAGTCGGATGACGACTCGAGTATATTGCTTGAGCTGAGTGAAATCTGAGGAGGTACGATTCTCTTTCGCACTACTCTTCCAATGCGTTCTGGATTTGGATCAAAGTTTGATGGTAGGTTGAAACCAGTCATGCACTACCCTGCAAAACACATCAAAAATAGACGAATGTTGCAGTGGTGAGGTCACTAAGGTTAGTTGTTTGGTAAATCTGTAAAGATAATCAAATGATTCAACAATAACTTTAGCCAATTGCTTCCCCGGCAACGGCGCCAGAAATGCTTGTTGGCACTCCTTAGCGTCACGTTTTAGCGACGCTCAAGAGCGCGTAGATATATGTCGTTGTATGCAAAATTAATTCTGCAAGCGCACAGAATATATCTCGTTGTAGCACTTCACCGTGGGAGTTACCCCAGGGTATCGTATTTATATTTCCGCAGGGAAGCAGATGGTTAAAGTGTATTGAAGAATGAAATGATATATCTTGCCAGAAATATCAAGCCACAAACCCAGGGACACAAACTCTAGGTTTGGGTGGATAATGGTCAAGTTAATGACCGGATAGAAGGTCTGAAAGACCAGCGACACACGGAGCACCTATTTCTAAAGAAAAGGAAAGACGTTGGGAGAAACCGGACCTAGACTCTTTCTAATTCAGAGCAAAAGGCACTCTAGCCTTAGCCTAGACCCTAGCTTAGATACCGGGAACAGAGCTCGCTTCGACGGCTAGAACGGGAGAACCTCAGAACGGGGTGAGAGAGGGGGTTCTCCGGGCTCAGCACTACTGTTATGAATACACCCGAACGTGGTGGACTACGAAGGACGGACAGGGCTGTCACCACCTGCCAGCCTACCACTGCGGTACCGTGGGGTGCAACACACTTCCTAGTTAATCAAAAAGCCAGACACCACGTCTGCACTCGATGATTAAGATTTCTCTTGAGGCCTGTCAAGAGAAATCCCCGTCTTCCCTAAGGCATCTTACGGCCCGGTCAAGGCGAGCAAACCCGCGAGATAAAACCCGGTAGAGCTAAACTAAACTCTACACTAAAACTAAAGGGGATAGGACTTTGCTCTAAAGAGAGCAAGATCTTTACTCTTAAAGAAGAGCAAGAGAGAAATATAAAAGATAACTTAAGCTCTGAAATAAGAAAGTAATTGTATAAATAAACTCTTCAAAAGAAGGAAAGGATACAAGAGCTTTACCAGAACTCCGAAGACTCCGAAGATCCGAGCTAAGCTCGACTCGACTCTACTCCCAACTCTAATCCTAATCTAAGAAATGAAAAAGATACTAGAGCTCCCTTCAAGTAAAGACTTGAGATATGTGGTGTGTGTCTTCCCAAGGTGAATGAGCTTCCTTTTATAGCCTCCAGGGAGTGGATGTCGGCGTCATTAGCACTGCCAAGGCTCTGCTTAGGCTTCACGCTAAGGAGGAGACGTGGCGGCCACAGAGGGAGGCCGGCCGGCCTGGGCTAGGCCGGCCGGCCTGGCCCTGGTGCCACTTGGCACCGTCCTCTGCAGGAACGGTCCTGATGCTCTTCCAAGGTCGGTAACAGTTGCTTTTAGTTGAAGCTTGTCCGAGAATCCTAGGATGTGGGCCCTTCAATCCATGTGCTTTCACCTCTAGGCCTTCCGGGTCCTTGGATCAAACTGACGTTGTTTGCACGGTTCTTGATCATCCTGGGCACTTGGCATGGCTTGTGGATCAATGACATGGCCAGACCTGGCCAGGGGAGGCCGGTCGGCCTGGCCTAGGCCGGCCGGCCTGGCTCTGTGCCAGGTTTGGCCCTTGTCTCTCCTGGTTCATCCTGCAAGGCACAACTCATCCAAAACTTGTGGAATTTGTCAGTAAAAATACTTTTATGTATGGAATATGGTATGATCATCCTCATTTTACTGAAATGTTGACGGTCACTACGAAGTTATAATGGCCGTCAACAATTGGCTGATTACCCAGAACTTCTTGCACAGCCTGAGCCGACGATCGCAAGAGATGTTGGATGCAGCCGCGGGAGGAGCTTTCCTCTCATTGGATGTAGACGCAGCGAAGGCGCTAATCGAGAAAATATACACTCACCAAAGCTGGATAGGAGAAAGACAAGCTCCCCGCAAGGGAGTACATCAAATTGACTCCGTTGATATGCTGGCCGCTGTTGGCACTCCTTAGCGTCACGTTTTAGCAACGCTCAAGAGCGCGTAGATATATGTCATTGTATGCAAAATTAATTCTACAAGCGCACATAATATATCTCGTTGTAGCACTTCACCTCGGGAGTTACCCCAGGGTATCGTATTTATATTTCCGCAGGGAAGCAGATGGTTGAAGTGTATTGAAGAATGAAATGATATATCTTGCCAGAAATATCAAGCCACAAACCTAGGGGCACAAACTCTAAGTTTGGTTGGATAATGGTCAAGTTAATGACCGGATAGAAGGTCTGAAAGACCAGCGACACACGGAGCACCTATTTCTAAAGAAAAGGAAAGACGCTGGGAGAGACCAGACCTAGACTCTTTCTAACTCAGAGCAAAAGGCACTCTAGCCTTAGCCTAGACCCTAGCTTAGATACCGGGAACAGAGCTCGCTTCGACGGCTAGAACGGGAGAACCTCAGAACGGGGTGAGAGAGGGGGTTCTCCGGGCTCAGCACTACTGTTATGAATACACCCGAACGTGGTGGACTACGAAGGACGGACAGGGCTGTCACCACCTGCCGCCTACCACTGCAGTTCCGTGGGGTGCAACACACTTCCTAGTTAATCAACAAGCCAGATACCACGTCTGCACTCGACGATTAAGATTTCTCTTGAGGCCTGTCAAGAGAAATCCCCGTCTTCCCTAAGGCGTCTTACGGCCCGGTCAAGGCGAGCAAACCCGCGAGATGAAACCCGGTAGAGCTAAACTAAACTCTACACTAAAACTAAAGGGGAAAGGACTTTGCTCTAAAGAGAGCAAGATCTTTACTCTTAAAGAAGAGCAAGAGAGAAATATAAAAGATAACTTAAGCTCTGAAGTAAGAAAGTAATTGTATAAATAACCTCTTCAAAAGAAGGAAAGGATACAAGAGCTTTACCAGAACTCCGAAGACTCCGAAGATCCGAACTAAGCTCGACTCGACTCTACTCCCAACTCTAATCCTAATCTAAGAAATGAAAAAGATACTAGAGCTCCCTTCAAGTAAAGACATGAGATATGTGGTGTGTGTCTTCCCAAGGTGAATGAGCTTCCTTTTATAGCCTCCAGGGGGTGGATGTCAGCGTCATTAGCACGCCAAGGCTCTGCTTAAGCTTCACGCGAAGGAGGAGACATGGCGGCCACAGAGGGAGGCCGGTCGGCCTGGGCTAGGCCGGCCGGCCTGGCCCTGGTGCCACTTTGCACCATCCTCTGCAGGAACGGTCCTGATGCTCTCCCAAGGTCGGTAACGGTTGCGTTTAGTTGAAGCTTGTCCGAGAATCCTAGGATGTGGGCCCTTCAATCCATGTGCTTTCACCTCGCTTGTGGATCAATGACGTGGCCAGACCTGGCCAGGGGAGGCCTGGTCGGCCTGGCTTAGGCCGGCTGGCCTGGCTCTGTGCCAGGTTTGGCCCTTGTTTCTCCTGGTTTATCCTGCAAGCACAACTCATCCAAAACTTGTGGAATTTGTCAGTAAAAATACTTTTATGTATGGAACATGGTAAGATCATCCTCATTTTACCGAAATGTTGACGGTCACTACGGGGTTATAACGGCCGTCAACACACCCCCGAGCTTAGACTCTTGCTCGTCCTCGAGCAAGGCTAAAACTCTGGGTTCGGTACGTCAGGAGTTGCTTCAATGTGTATACTCTTAAAGTACCCTGTGCTTAAGCCAAAACTCAACGAATCACTTGAATAAGTTGGCATAAAAGAGAACTCATACCATGGTTCCACGTGGGGCTGCATTGATTCACGTTTTGGGCTATTGAGAGCTTGAACGGTCATCTCTAAAATATTTCCTGCAACTTTTCAGGTTCCATCTCGGAGATATGAATTTTTCAAAAAGATGGTTGATTCATTCCCCGATGGTACTCTCGAGTCACTCAAGGTGTTTTAATCGTCACTCTTGGTCGGGATTGACCAATATTTCCCTACACTAAGGCTGAAGTGGAGTTGTGGGTAGGGTAAGAGTGGCATACCTTGGTTACTTCTGTTGTCGAGTCGAAGAGTGGTCCGCGAGCGATGGTACTCGTCAAATTCCGGTCTTTGGAATTCATGGGGTTTGAATGGAGAGGGAGAAGGTGTGATGCTCAAAGGTCTTTGGACTCCTTATTGTTTCTCTCTCTCATATTTTTGAGATGTTTCTTTTCTCTCTTCTTTTTTTTCAGATGGAGCATTTGTCTCCATTTTTTTTTCGAATACATCTCTTCTCTTACTTTGGTAACAGAGAGGAATTCAGCTTTGTATGGAGTAGTTGAGGACCTTTTGGGGTGAGCTTTATGATGAGGTGAGTGTATGTCATCGACGGTGGACGTCAACCCCGGAGTGGGACTTTGACTAGCCGGACATTTTGAGGCTGAGGTGGATGGGAAGACCGGTAAATGTCAAGTACCTTCTGCAAGCGGACTTCACCATTCGACAAGACTCAAAGCAACTCAAGATAGCATATGGTAGTTTCAACAAGTGTATAACTGTTTAGGCTCTGGATAGGACATGTAAACCATCGAGGAAGATTCACCATGTAACATTTATAAAAACTTCCGAGAGGTTCCTTACTAAGCATGCAGTTATACCTCGAAACAAACCATATCAAAACTCACAATAACTTAAACAATGAACAAGTGCTCTTGCTCCCACAGTTTTATCATGACGGATCCTTAAATGCCAACGAACTCAAATACTCAAGAGTAAAGGATTAAGCACGAGGCACTTAGAGGGCATAAACAGAGCAACTATTCATCATTCCAGAGGTTCTCAACCATAGTTCCATACACAAAGACATCTTTTGGAGCTTTTATTTTATTTATTATGTTTTTATTATTTTTATTTTTTTATTTTTTTATTTAGCATTTTATTTCATCATGGCATGGCAAGGCAAGGCAAGGCAAAGGCAAGGCAAACGGCAACGGCAAGGCAAACGGCATGGCAACGGTAAGGCAAAACGGCAACGGCAAGGCAAACGGCAACGGCAAGGCATCGGCAAGGCAACGGCGTCGGCTTTCGACATACCTGAGACTCCCCCAAGCTTCGCTGAAGCTCACTGGTAGTTCTGGTTGGGGTCGTAGTGCATGTAGTCGAAGAAGTCGTGGATGTCGGTCTGGTGGGATGTAGTCATCCCCCAGTTCTGCTGCGTGAGATCAGTGTTGTGTGCAACTGCATCTCTGAGTTGCTGTTGTTGCAGCGTCATCGTCTCCATCCTGGTATTAAGATCAGCGATCCCCCGGGAAACTGGGTTCTCGTAGTCATACCTGGCGGAGGCAGATGGTCTGACCTGCGGGCCGTAGCCTGCCGTTCCTTGGTGGTAGTCGAATGCTTCCTCAAAGTTCATATTAGCCGTGGGGTTCTCTGTCGGCTGCTGGTAGTCGTACTCGGGCTGCTGCTGGTAGTCGTACTCGGGCTGCTGCTGGTAGCGGTACTCGGGCTGTGGCACGGTAGAAGTTCCGGCTTCATCATCATGCCCGGCTCGCCTGCCACGTGTTGCAGGGCCTGCAACACTGTGGCGAGCGGGTTCCCTCCTTCTGAGCTGCATGGTTAGACTTCTCGCTGATCTCAGCGACAAAGCTGGGCATGGAATCTCAACTTCGTCGATGAAACCAGGATAGCACATGAAAAGAGTATGGCCAGGGCCCTCGCGCATCAAGTGACCCTGAATGAAATGGTCTAAACCAATGCAGTACTGATATTCTTGTGTAGCTGGAAGGAAGGTGACTTGAGCGCCCTGCAAAGCACCAACATGGTTGGCGATGCGTGTGACTAGCGTGGTTATGTCAATTCTGGCTCGGCCACTAACTAACTTCTGCCAGTTCTCAAGCATGCTCATGACCGGAGAAAAGCGAATTTTCTTGACCATGGCATACAGGCACTGTAAATCAGGCAAGAGACAAAGACGCAAATCAGCGCGCGGGTGGACCACCATAGCGATCCACTTCGCTAGGAAACGAAGAGTGGGGTTGTGGATGGCGGTAATGCTATTTTTCCCCGAGGATGGCTCACCTGTGATGCTATCCCACCATGCGGCACGGTTGTACCGGTGGTTAGTCACCAACAGGTTGGCATCAATGATGCATCTCTTGTTGAAACCAAGAGCCTCACTGAGTTGCTTAGGGTCAAAACAAAATCCTCATTGAAAAATCGAAAGCAAATGTTTGTCTCGTTGGGATGAACTTCAATTTTCAAACTCATCAAAAATTCTATAGTAAGAAAATGCGAACCTGTTTCCGTGACGGGGTAGAAGTTTTGCCATCCGGCATTGTTGAACGCCCGTTCCATGTCTCCTCCAAGACCGGTCATGATCAGCAGCATGGGGTTGAAGTACTTGGCATGTGTGAAGTAGCGGTTCTGGAGCTGGTCCAGCACCGTTCTCTCGTCTTCGGTCCGAGCAACGATGTGCTCGACCCGAGTCATGATCCTGATACGGAGCCTGTTCCTCGGCACCTCCTCCTCCTGGGACTCTGTGTCGTGTCGAGTTGAGTCGACAGACATAGTATCCCGGGAAGTAGATGATCCCCGAGAGCGGCGAGAGCTCGAAGAGGTGAGCTTGGTGACGACTCCATGTGCCTTAGTCCACATGATTCCTGCAAAAGATTAGTCTCACAATACCCGAAGGAAATCAAGGGTTAGACAGTCAGATGTTAGGCGTTCTTGTGGGAGATTAATCACCACAACTCGGTTAGTCGTTCTTGTGGGGTAAGAACCACCACAAACGTTCTCGTTCAGCCGGCAGGGGTTTGTTCTCACAAGGATTCAAGAATGTATTTTAGCAGAATTTCCTTGTGGTTTAAACTCTAACCTTACTTAGAGAATTTCGAAATTCAAGCGAGGGAGAAGAGAAATGAGCAGGATGCACGCATACCTGTGCTTGGGGCGTCTTCCTTCAGAGCTGGGCACTGGTATTTATAGAGGCGCAGCAGGGGGAGGCCGGCCGGCCTGAGGCAGGCCGATCGGCCTGCACATGGGGCCGGTCGTCCCCATCCCGTGCGTCGGTGGTCACTGCCCTGTGCTTGGTGCTCTGGTAGGTGAGGATGGGACAAGCAACGGTGTTGAGAGGCCGGCCGGCCTAGCTGGGGCCGTTCGGCCTGGTGTTGAGTCCAATTTCCTCCATCCTCTCGTGTCGTCTCCTCCCACATGTTCTTGTTCCTTGCTTGCTGTGATCTGGCCAGTGGAATTGACAAGTGGGGCCGGCCGGCCTAGGTGGGGCCGGCCGGCCTGAAGTTTGGCCGAAAAAATATTTTTTTTATATGCTTCCTAATGCACAATTGAAAAATAAATGCAAGCTTCGAAAAATAAATATGCTGTGCTGAATGAAAAGAATTGAAATGAAAAACCTATTCTATATGCAATGCAAAGACACGTACCATATACCTTATGGCGAGGGCTCGAGTTTTTCGTCCTGAGCGGAACTCTCCGAATCCTTGTTCGGGACTGCTTTTTCCCGCCATTCCTTTCGGAGTGGACGGGACTTGGATTCAACCTCCTTGTCGCGCTTTGCTTGCTCCTCCAGCGCTTTGGTTCTCGATATCCTTCGCCGTGCATGATAGCGATCATGCCTCTTCTTTTCTTTGGCGGCGAAGGCTTCCACCATCTTCATGAGCGTTTCTACGCTCGGCATCTTGGACTTTCGGGGCAAGACTTCTTCGACCATATTGACTTGATGGGGGATCTCCTTAGGACGGAAAGAGAAACTCTCGGTCCCTCCATTAATTCTCAGTTGAATGGTCCCACGTCCCACGTCAATGTTTGCATTCGCGGTACTTAAGAACGGTCTCCCAAGAATGAGAGAGTTCGTTGCTCCGGCTTCCATATCCAGACGATGAAGTCCACAGGGATGAAGAAATCCCTGATCTTGACCGGAACATTTTCTGCGACTCCATGGGGGTAGCGGATCGATTGATCCGCTAGCTGCAAACACATAGGTGTAGAGACAAGCGATATATGTTTAAGGTGGTCAAAGACTACCTTGGGCATTACGCTGACGCTCGCCCCCAAGTCACATAGGGTGTTGTCGAAGTCATGGCCTCCAATGGAGCATGATATTGTGGGGCAGCCAGGATCTTTCTTCTTAAGGTGGGGCCCGAGTATAGCAGCGCTACATTCCTCGGTCAGCTGTATCGTCTCCCTTGTGGGTAAAGTCCGCTTGTTGCTAAGTATATCCTTGATGTACTTGGCATATGTCGGGACCTGCAAAGCATCAAGTAATGGTATGTTGATGTATACCTTCTTGATTACCTCGACGAACTTGTCGAATTGTTCGTCGGCCACGGGTCTTCTCCTCCGTTCTGGGAACGGGAGGAAAGTGGGATCTTGGCTGTAGCTTGAGGCTTGTGGTGCCTTGTTCCCCTCCTTTGAGACAGGGGTGGTTTCCTCGTCGTCTTCCTCTTCAGCGGCCACCTCGGTTTGGCTAGCTTTCTTCTGTCGGGTACCTGCATCCTGTGGATTGTGTGGATCCCGTGTGGACTTGCCAGTCCGCGTGGTCACCGCACTAACATTTTCCTTGAAAGGAACCTCTGGTTGCCCGGGTAACTTTCCCGCATTTGGGTTAGGGCAGGATGCAGCCAGCTGAGCTACTTGAGTTTCAATCATTTTGTTGAAGCTCAGCTGGTTCTTAACGACAGAATTGAAAGCTTCTATCTGGGAGGCCATCGACTCCATAACTTTATCATTAGCAAGAAATTTCTTGCTAATGCTATCGTTAATCTGCTTTTGGCCATACCAGATGTCCTTTAGCGACGGTTGAAAACCGTTGTTAGAGCCATTACCTTGCTGTTGGCCGAAGGGGAAGTTGGGCTTGGAATTCCAACCTTGTTGAGGACGGAAGCCCGAATTGTTATTGTTTCCAATGAAACTGGCTTCTTCTTGTGTCGTCGGGCAAGTGTCGCCCGAGTGTCCTGCTTCTCCACACGTTTCACACGTGATTCTCTCCTCCATGATCTGATTTATCTCCTTGCCAGGAGATTCCATCTTCTTCAAGAGAAGGTCCATTTTAGCGGCCAGCATATCGACGGAGTCAATTTGATGTACTCCCTTGCGGGGAGTTTGTCTTTCTCCTATCCAGCTCTAGTGAGTGGATATTTTCTCGATTAGCGCCTTCACTGCGTCTACATCCAACGAGAGGAAAGCTCCTCCCGCGCCTGCATCCAACATCTCTTGCGATCGTCGGCTCAGGCTGTGGAAGAAGTTCTGGGTAATCAGCCAATCTTCCACACCATGGTGGGGGCAGGCTGCAATATACTCTTGCAGTCGCTCCCAGGCTTCGGGAATTGTTTCTCCGTCCAGCTGCTGAAAGCAAGTGATTTTTCCTCGGAGGGCATTGGTCTTGCCCACCGGAAAGTACTTGGCCAGAAATGCGTCTGCGCAAGTCTGCCAGCGTCCTTCGAATGATGCCTTGTTAGCATAAAACCACTCCTTCACTTTCCCAAGCAAGGAGAATGGGAAGAGTTGAAGGAGGATGTTGTTGATCGGTGTGCCATTGGGGTTGATAGTACTGCACACCTCCAGAAATTTCCGAAGGTGAGCGTTCGCATCCTCAATCGCCTTTCCGCAGAAAGGGCTGGCCTGAACCATGTTTACCAGGCCAGTTCTCAGTTCAAATGCACCTTCCTGTGCGTTCGACAGTCCCGGAAAGTTGCTGCTTGACGGGGCTGAGAACTCACGGAGTGTCTTCTTAGCTTGAGCCATAATCTCTGGAGACTCTGGGGCTGAAGAAAACGACGAATCTGATTCGGACTCGGAGTCGGATGATGACTCGAGTATATTGCTTGAGCTGAGTGAAATCTGAGGAGGTACGATTCTCTTTCGCACTACTCTTCCAATGCGATCTGGATTTGGATCAAAGTTTGATGGTAGGTTGAAACCAGTCATGCACTACCCTGCAAAACACATCAAAAATAGACGAATGTTGCAGCGGTGAGGTCACTAAGGTTAGTGGTTTGGTAAATCTGTAAAGATAATCAAATGATTCAACAATAACTTTAGCCAATTGCTTCCCCGGCAACGGCGCCAGAAATGCTTGTTGGCACTCCTTAGCGTCACGTTTTAGCAACGCTCAAGAGCGCGTAGATATATGTCGTTGTATGCAAAATTAATTCTGTAAGCGCACAGAATATATCTCGTTGTAGCACTTCACCTCGGGAGTTACCCCAGGGTATCGTATTTATATTTCCGCAGGGAAGCAGATGGTTAAAGTGTATTGAAGAATGAAATGATATATCTTGCCAGAAATATCAAGCCACAAACCTAGGGGCACAAACTCTAAGTTTGGTTGGATAATGGTCAAGTTAATGACGGGATAGAAGGTCTGAAAGACCAGCGACACACAGAGCACCTATTTCTAAAGAAAAGGAAAGACGCTGGGAGAGACCGGACCTAGACTCTTTCTAACTCAAAGCAAAAGGCACTCTAGCCTTAGCCTAGACCCTAGCTTAGATACCGGGAACAGAGCTCGCTTCGACGGCTAGAACGGGAGAACCTCAGAACGGGGTGAGAGAGGGGGTTCTCCGGGCTCAGCACTACTGTTATGAATACACCCGAACGTGGTGGACTACGAAGGACGGACAGGGCTGTCACCACCTGCCGCCTACCACTGCAGTTCCGTGGGGTGCAACACACTTTCTAGTTAATCAACAAGCCAGACACCACGTCTGCACTCGATGATTAAGATTTCTCTTGAGGCCTGTCAAGAGAAATCCCCGTCTTCCCTAAGGCGTCTTACGGCCCGGTCAAGGCGAGCAAACCCGCGAGATAAAACCCGGTAGAGCTAAACTAAACTCTACACTAAAACTAAAGGGGAAAGGACTTTGTTCTAAAGAGAGCAAGATCTTTACTCTTAAAGAAGAGCAAGAGAGAAATATAAAAGATAACTTAAGCTCTGAAGTAAGAAAGTAATTGTATAAATAACCTCTTCAAAAGAAGGAAAGGATACAAGAGCTTTACCAGAACTCCGAAGACTCCAAAGATCCAAGCTAAGCTCGACTCGAATCTACTCCCAACTCTAATCCTAATCTAAGAAATGAAAAAGATACTAGAGCTCCCTTCAAGTAAAGACTTGAGATATGTGGTGTGTGTCTTCCCAAGGTGAATGAGCTTCCTGGTTTATCCTGCAAGCACAACTCATCCAAAACTTGTCGAATTTGTCAGTAAAAATACTTTTATGTATGGAACATGGTATGATCATCCTCATTTTACCGAAATGTTGACGGTCACTACGGGGTTATAATGGCCGTCAACAGCCGCTAAGATGGACCTTCTCTTGAAGAAGATGGAATCTCCTGGTAAGGAGATGAATCAGATCATGGAGGAGAGAATCACGTGTGAAACGTGTGGAGATGCAGGACACTCGGGCGACACTTGCCTGACCACACAAGAAGAAGCTTATTTCATTGGAAATAACAACAATTCAGGCTTCCGTCCTCAACAAGGTTGGAATTCCAAGCCCAATCTCCCCTTCGGCCAACAGCAAGGTAATGGCTCTAACAACGGTTTTCAACTGTCGCTAAAGGACATCTGGTATGGCCAAAAACAAATTAACGATAGCATTAGCAAGAAATTTCTTGCTAATGATAAAGTTATGGAGTCGATGGCCTCCCAGATAGAAGCTTTTAATTCTATCGTTAAGAACCAGCTGAACTTCAACAAAATGATTGAAACTCAAGTGGCTCAGCTGGCTGCATGCCTGTCCTAACCCAAATGCAGGAAAGTTACCCGGGCAACCGGAGGTTCCTTTCAAGGAAAATGTTAGTGCGGTGACCACGCGGACCGGCAAGTCCACGCGGGATCCACACAATCCACAGGATGCAGGTACCCGACAGAAGGAAGCTAGCCAAGCCGAGGTGGCCGCCGAAGAGGAAGACGACGAGGAAACCACCCCTGTCTCAAAGGAGGGGAACGAGGCACCACAAGCCTCAAGCTACAGCCGAGATCCCACTTTCCTCCCGTTCCCAGAACGGAGAAGAAGACCCGTGGCCGACGAACAATTCGACAAGTTCGTCGAGGTAATCAAGAAGGTATACATCAACATACCACTACTTGATGCTTTGCAGGTTCCGACATATGCCAAGTACATCAAGGATATACTTAGCAACAAGCGGACTTTACCCACAAGGGAGATGGTACAGCTGACCGAGGAATGTAGCTCTTGATAGAGCTGGAGTGCCCGATCTTTCGGTGAGTGGAGGATAATTTTGATTTGGTGGAAGTCGACCCTCACGATCCGACTACGACGAGCGAACCCGAAGCGCCAATGCAATCGCTGAACCAACTCCCTGTGGTTACCGACCCTGTTGCAATCAAGATCAGAACTTCCTGTACGCAATCAAAGAACGAACAAGAAAAAGAAGGCGAGCAATCTTAATATCACTCGAAGGTGGAGTTCTGAATCACACGAGGACAACACGTATTTGTGCTTGTTCGGTGTAGCTAAAGCTAGATGTAAAACAAAACTCAAGTGTTCTTGGCGGTGGCTAGGGGGTATATGATAGGGGGAGGACGTCCACAGGGGTGCTGGGGTCGTGCTCCAACCCTAGGACGCGTCCCTAATGGACCCAACTTGATACACGGCCCGTGGGCCAAAATAAGGTGTCGCAGCACCTGGACAGAAAAACCTTCGGCCAATGATTTGACGATTGCGGCCGCCTCGGGACAGATATGGACATGAGTCCAGATCCATATGAAAGTAGACTTCATAAGCTTTCCATCAAGTACTTGGACGCCCCAAACGGAGTCCGGATGAAGTCGTGGCGGCTGTTGAAAGTCAGGACTTTCCTGCAGTCCGAATCCAGCGTTTCCAAAACGTGTTGGATTCAATCTCTTTATTTCCTTAGACCAAAAGTGACGTGATAGCTTGGTGTAAAACGTGGGAATACTTTGACTTGGTCCCCAATCGACCTCTTTGGTCCTCCATGCCTTCCATGTGTGTTTAACACGCTTCATGTATTTCATGTCCTCATCATCTCTGCTATACTCGGGCCCCACATCAAGAAGAAAGATCCTGGCTGCCCCACAATATCATGCTCAATTGGAGGCCATGACTTCGACAACGCCCTATGTGACTTGGGGGCGAGCGTCAGCGTAATGCCCAAGGTAGTCTTTGACCACCTTAAACATATATCGCTTGTCTCTACACCCATGTGTTTGCAGCTAGCGGATCAATCGATCCGCTACCCCCATGGACTCGCAGAAAATGTTCCGGTCAAGATCAAGGATTTCTTCATCCCTGTGGATTTCATCGTCCTAGATATGGAAGCCGGAGCAACGAACTCTCTCATCCTTGGGAGACCGTTCTTAAGTACTGCGAATCCAAACATTGACGTGGGACGTGGGACCATTCAACTGAGGATTAACGGAGGGACCGAGAGTTTCTCTTTCCGTCCTAAGGAGATCCCCCATCAAGTCAATATGGTCGAAGAAGTCATGCCCCGAAAGTCCAAGATGCCGAGCGTAGAAACGCTCATGAAGATGGTGGAAGCCTTCGCCGCCAAAGAAAAGAAGAGGCATGATCGCTATCATGCACGGCGAAGAATATCGAGAACTAAAGCGCTGGAGGAGCAAGCAAAGCGCGATAAGGAGGTTGAATCCAAGTCCCGTCCAGTCCGAAAGGAATGGCGGGTAAAAGCAGTCCCGAACAAGGATTCAGAGAGTTCCGCTCAGGACGAAAAACTCGAGCCCTCGCCATAAGGTATATGGTACGTATCTTTGCATTGCATATAGAATAGGTTCTTCATTTCAATTCTTTTTCATTCATCACAGCATGTTTAATTTTCAAAGCTTGCATTCATATTTTATTTGTGCATTAGGTAGCATATAAAAAAAAATTCGGCCAAGCTTCAGGCCGGCCGGCCCCACCTAGGCCGGCCGGCCCCACTTGTCATTTTCAATGGCCAGATCACAGCAAGCAAGGAACAAGCACATGTGGGAGGACACGACACGAGAGGATGGAGAAAAATGTGCATGACCCCAGGCCGAACGGCCCCAGCCAGGCTGGCCGGCCTCATTTCACCGTTGCTGTCCCATCCTCACCTACCGGAGCACCATGCACAGGACCGTGACCACCGACGCACAGGATGGGCACGACCGCCGCCATGTGCAGGCCGAACGGCCTGCCTCAGGCCGGCCGGCCTCCCCCTGCTGCGCCTCTATAAAAGCCGGTGCCCAGCTTAGAAGGAAGACGCCCCAAGCACAGGTATGCGTGCATCCTGAGCGTTTCCCTTCTCCCTCGCTTGAATTTCAAAAATCTCTAAGTAAGGATAGAGTTTAAACCACAAGAAAATTCTGCTAAAATCCATTCTTGAATTCTTGTGAGAACAAACCCCTGCCGGTTGAACGAGAACGTTTGTGGTGGTTCTTACCCCACAAGAACAACTAATCGAGTTGTGGTGATTAATCTCCCACAAGAACGCCTAACCTCTGACTGTCTAACCCCTGATTTCCTTCGGGTATTGTGAGACTAACCTTTTGCAGGAATCATGTGGACAAAGGCACATCAGACGGCACGTGGAGTTGTGACCAAGCTCACGTCTTCGAGCTCTCGCCGCTCTCAGGGATCATCTACTTCCCGGGACACTATGTCTGTCGACTCAACTCGACAAGACACAGAGTCCCAGGAGGAGGAGGTGCCTAGGAACAGGCTCCGCATCCGGATCATGACTCGGGTCTAGCACATCATTGCTCAGACCGAAGAAGAGAGAACGGTGCTGGACCAGCTCCAGGGCCGCTACTACACACCCGCCAAGTACTTCGACCCCATGCTGCTGATCAAGACCGGTCTCGGAGGAGACATGGAACGGGCGTTCAACAATGCCGGATGGCAAAACTTCTACCCCGTCTCGGAAACAGGTTCACACTTTCTTACTATGGAGTTTTTGATGAGTTTGAAAATCGAAGTTCGTCTCAACGAGACAAACATTTGCTTTCGGTTTTTCAACGAGGGTTTTATCTTGACCCCGAAGCAACTCAGTGAGGCTCTTGGTTTCAACAAGAGATGCATCATTGATGCCAACCTGTTGGTGACTAACCACCGGTACAACCGTGCCGCATGGTGGGATAGCATCACAGGCAAGCCATCCTCGGGGAAGAATAGCATCACTGCAATCCAAAACCCCACTCTTCGTTTCCTAGCGAAGTAGATCGCTATGGTGGTCCACCCACGCGCTGATTTGCGTCTTTGCCTCTTGCCTGATTTAGAGTGTCTTTATGCCATGGTCAAGAAAATTCGTTTCTCACCGGTCATGAGCATGCTTGATAACTGGCAGAAGTTAGTCACTGGCCGAGCCACAATTGACATAACCTCGCTAGTCACCCGCATTGCCACCCATGTTGGTGCTTTGCAGGGCGCTCAAGTCACTTTTCTTCCCGCTACACAAGAATATCAGTCTTGCATTGGTTTAGACCATTTTATCCAGGGTCACTTGATGCGCGAGGGCCCTGGCCATACTCTTTTCATGTGTTATCCTGGTTTCATCGACGAAGTCGAGCTTCCATGCCCAGCTTTATCGCTGAGATCAGCGAGAAGTCTAACCATGCAGCTTAGAAGGAGGGAACCCGCTCGCCACAGTATTGCAGGCCTTACAACACGTGGCAGGCGAGCCAGGCATGACGGTGAAGCCGGAACTTCTACCGCACCTCAGCCCGAGTACCGCTACCAGCAGCAGCCCGAGTACGACTACCAGCAGCCGACGGAGAACCCCACAGCCAACATGAGTTTTGAGGAGGCGTTCGACTACCACCAAGGAACGGCAGGATACGGCCCGCAGGTCAGACCATCCGCCTCCGCCAGGTATGACTACAAGAACCCGGTCTCCCGAGGATCGCTGATCTTAATACCAGGTTGGAGACGATGACGCTGCAACAACAGCAACTCAGAGATGAAGTTGCATACAACACTGATCTCACGCAGCAGAACTGGGGGATGACCACATCCCTCCAGACCGACATTCACGGCTTCTTCGACTACATGCACTACGACCCCAACCAGTACTACCAGTGAGCTTCATCGAAGCTTGGGGGAGTCTCAGGTATGATCGAAAGCCGTCGCCGTTGCCTTGCCTTGCCTTGCCTTACCTTGCCTTGCCTTGCCTTTGCCTTGCCTTGCCTTGCCGTGCTATGATAAAATAAAATGCTAAAAAATATAAATAAATAAAAAATAAAAATATAATAAATAAAATAAAAGCTCCAAAAGATGTCTTTATGTATGGAATTATGGTTGAGAACCTCTGGAATGATGAAAAGTTGCTCTGTTTATGCCCTCTAAAGTGCCTCGTGCTTAATCCTTTACTCTTGATTATTTGAGTTCGTTGGCATTTAAGGATCCACCATGATAAAACTGTGGGAGCAAGAGCACTTGTTCATTGTTTAAGTTATTGTGAGTTTTGATATGGTTTGTTTCAAGGTATAACTGCATGCTTAGTAAGGAACCTCTCGGAAGTTTTTATAAAAATATTACATGGTGAATCTTCCTCGATGGTTTAAAATGTCCTATCCAGAGCCTAAACAGTTATACATTTGTTGAACTACCATATGCTATCTTGAGTTGCTTTGAGTCTTGTCGAATGGTGAAGTCCGCTTGCAGAAGGTACTTGACATCTACCGGTCTTCCCATCCACCTCAGCCTCAAAATGTCCGACTAGTCAAAGTCCCGCTCCGGGGTTGACGTCCACCGTCGATGACATACACTCACTTCATCATAAAGCTCACCCCAAAGGTCCTCAATTACTCCATACAAAGCTGAATTCTTCTCTGTTACCAAAGTAAGAGAAGAGATGTATTCGGAAAAAAAATGGAGACAAATGCTCCATCTGAAAAAAAAGAGAAAGAGAAAAGAAACATCTCAAAAATATGAGAGAGAGAAAAAAAGGAGTCCCAAGACCTTTGAGCATCACACCTTCTCCCTCTCCATTTGAAACCCCATGAATTCCAAAGACCGGAATTTGACGAGTGCCATCGCTCGCGGACCACTCTTCGACTCGACAACAGAAGTAACCAAGGTATGCCACTCTTACCCTACCTACAACTCCACTTCAGCATTAGTGTAGGGAAACATTGGTCAATCCCGACCAAGAGTGAGGATTAAACATCTTGAGTGACTCGAGAGTACCATCGGGGAATGAGTAAACCATCTTTTGAAAAATTCATATCTCCGAGATGGAACCTGAAAAGTTGTAGGACATACTTTAGAGATGACCGTTCAAGCTCTCAATAGCCCAAAACATGAACCGCTGCAGCCCCACGTGGAACCATGGTATGAGTTCTCTTTTATGCCAACTTATTCAAGTGATTCGTTGAGTTTTGGCTTAAGCACAGGGTACTTTAAGAGTATACACATTGAAGCAACTCCTGACCTACCGAACCTAGAGTTTTAGCCTTGCTCGAGGACGAGCAAGAGTCTAAGCTTGGGGGCGTGTTGACGGCCATTATAACCTCGTAGTGACCGTCAACATTTCGGTAAAATGAGGATGATCATACCATACTCCATGCATAAAAGTATTTTTATTGACAAATTCCACAAGTTTTGGATGAGTTATGCTTGCAGGATGAACCAGGAGAAACAAGGGCCAAACCTGGCACAAGGCCAGGACGGCCGGCCTAGGCCAGGCCGACCGGCCTCCCCTGGCCAGGTCTAGCCACGTCACTGATCCACAAGCCATGCCAAGTGCCCAGAATGATCAAGAACCGTGCAAACAACGTCGGTTTGATCCAAGGACCCGGAAGGCCTAGAGGTGAAAGCACATGGATTGAAGGGCCCACATCCTAGGATTCTCGGACAAGCTTCAACTAAACGCAACTGTTACCGACCTTGGGAGAGCATCAAGACTGTCCCTGTAGAGGACGGTGCCAAGTGGCACCAGGGCCAGGCCGGCTGGCCTAGCCCAGGCCGACCGGCCTCCCTCTGTGGCCGCCAGGTCTCCTCCTTCGCGTGAAGTCTAAGCAGATCCTTGGCGTGCTAATGACGCTGACATCCACCCCCTGGAGGCTATAAAAGGCAGCTCATTCACCTTGAGAAGAGACACACCACATATCTCAAGTCTTTACTTGAAGGGAGCTCTAGTATCTTTTTCATTTCTTAGATTAGGATTAGAGTTGGGAGTAGAGTCGAGTCGAGCTTAGCTCGGATCTTCGGAGTCTTCGGAGTTCTGGTAAAGCTCTTGTATCCTTTCCTTCTTTTGAAGAGTTTATTTATATAATTACTTTCTTACTTCAAAGCTTAAGTTATCTTTTATATTTCTCTCTTGCTCTTCTTTTAGAGTAAAGATCTTGCTCTCTTTAGAGCAAAGTCCTATCCCCTTTAGTTCTAGTGTAGAGTTTAGTTTAGCTCTACCGGATTTTATCTCGCGGGTTTGCTCGCCTTGACCGGGCCGTAAGACGCCTTAGGGAAGACGGGGATTTCTCTTGACAGGCCTCAAGAGAAATCTTAATCATCGAGTGCAGACGTGGTGTCTGGCTTGTTGATTAATTAGGAAGTGTGTTGCACCCCACGGAACTGCAGTGGTAGGAGGCAGGTGGTGACAGCTGTGGCAGAACCGCTCAAATTAATCCGGCTTAAGTGCGCTAACCTTCCCTTGGTCATCATGCAATTAAAACGGAGTAACCTGACAGTCTGTCGGGTCAAGCCTGATGCAACCATGGACAGTTACATCGATCGCAACCAGTCATACAAAAACCCACTCAAAGGTGGATCCCAGAGATTACAACACATCCACAATTTAATCAGGTCCCACTTGAGGTAAAATTATTACAAAAACCGAGTTCAGAGCATAAAGTACCAATATCACATAGTTTTGAAAACAACGGAAGGCAACTAAATATTCGGAGTCGTAGCAACATCACGTGAAGCCGTCGTGACGTCACTCTGAAGCATCCTCATCCCAAAGAACAGACCAGCCCGGAGGAAGAGTGGTTGGCCAAGTAAGACCGACAACCATCTCCTCGAGAGCGCTACCTGAAAAGTAATGCCACAAGCAAGGCTGAGTATGCTAATACTCAGCAAGACTTAACCGTCGGGTGACAGCTACATCACCAACTTCTAGACATGCAAGGCTTTTGGCTGGTGGGTTTGTTTTGCCAAAGAGCGGCTAAGAGTGGATCCTTACTTTCAGTCTTTTAGCATCCAGTTCTAGTTGAGTTAACCATTCTAGGTAGGCAACCTGAACTAGTCAAGCAAGTGGAGCAAGCAATTAAACAACCATCAAGTTTCTTTCCATCATCATGTTCCACTTCTTACTCAATGCAGCAGCGGGATTAAGCAGTCTCATTAGCTGCGAGAGACAGACAGTTCGAACCGATTTCAACCTTGCAAGGGGGAAACCCAAACACTCGGATCATCGCGCTCAGCCAAAGGCTAGCGCTACCAGGTAGTTCCCACCAATCTTCCAGTCGCGTCCAGGACCAAGCTCCCCCTGGCATACGAGGTCTAAGGCTTGGCCAAACCAAGTCTTACGCCCCTCATACCCACATGTTCGAAGCATGGGGAAAACTTTCCTGGAAGGAGTCGGAAAAAGTCCGCACCCTGGAGTCATGTAGGTACTAAACTTACCGACCCCATAGAATCGACAAGCGCTTGGTACTTTCAAAAGCTTAACCGTCGGTACCACACCATTCGGCCTTAACCAACATGAGCTTACACGGACGGGGCATCTACATGACAAAAATCCCCGCCCGTCATCCTTATGATTCCAACATAAGTAGAGCAGTCGATTCCTATATCTCGCGAGTGACAGGAAATCACTCGGCTTTTACCGGGTCCTTATAGCGATGCAGCTATCGACCTGACATGCTAGTATTTGCAAAGCATGGGTACCTAGGATCATGCAACTAGGGTTTCAAATCAACTCCTGAACGTAAATGCACAAGTATAAATATAGCCAAACATAATTGCATGTAATTGAAACATAGGACATGCTCCGGGGCTTGCCTTCGGGCAAAAAGTTAGCTTGGGAGTCCTCTGCAACCGTGTTTGGGTCTTGCTCGACCTGGACAGCGTTCACCTCGCCTTCTGCTTGGCTTCTCTTTCAGTGGGGATCAGCTCGTAGTCTCCGTCGGCGAGGGCAGGTTCTACACGAATGCATATGCAAATGAGAGTATGATCTTTGGTCGAGTTATCACAGTTGCACAATGATGAACCCGGGTGTATTTAGTGACATATTCACCTGGACAAAATTTGTCTGATCTTCCCTTTCTTTAACAAAGGTTGTAATTACTCATTAAAGTATTAGGGTTGGTTGATGGTGATTGTGTACACATATAACAATTAGCTTTGATTTTACCACAAAACAGTGAGAGTGTGTGATGATTTTAGTTTGGTTAACCAATAGAATTGGAGAAAGTTACTAAGTGCTCTTTGTGAGTTACTTGATTTGCTGACCAAGAATTAAGCCAAGATCAAGCATTCATTAACTTCAACAACAAAAACAAGACAACACACTAACATCAAGATTAAGTTATAAGAAATCACACTATCATCCAAGGGTCCTTAAATTTTACCAGGGACTAAAGTAATCTAAGCAAGCTCACATGCTAAAGGATAGCTTAAAAGATCAAAGGATCTTGCTGTTTGAACTACCTGAGTTCTAAACTGGTATGCAAGTTAGCCAGCTCAACTAAGCTCTTCTATTAAACAGACAGGCAACAGAGTACTACTAGGCTCCTGCGAACAGAAAGCACTCGGAAGCTTTGCCGACTGGTTATTAACAAGGGGGAAACCAGTCGTGGAGGCTTGGAGATGCACACCGCCTTACCTCGAGTGGATCACAAGTTGATTGGTGACCAGAGGTGGCGCGACGGTGGCGGATCGTGGAGCTGTGCGGCTGCGGCTTTGCCAGAGTGGTTTGGGGAAAGCGTTCGAGTGGTTTGCGGCTGAAGGGCTCGAGTGGTTTTGCTGCGCCGAGTGGTTTGCAGCACTCGAGTGGTTCGGCTGGGTGGCTGCGGAGCGGCTCTAAGATAAAGGACTCTGCGGTGGAGCTGTGAGTGGCAGCTAGGGCTTTGGGAAGCTAGGGCAAGGGCGAGGCGAGTGCGGGTGGTGAGGAACTGCGGCGGAACAGTGCACACGGTGAGGAGCGGCGGAGTAGCAGCCTGGCGGCAACAAGGCGAGCGGTGGCAAAGGCAAGCGGCGGAGGGGCAAGCTTGCGTGCGGGGTGTGGGGCCTTTTATAGGCAGTCGAAGCGAGGTTCGGACTGTGGCTTGGAGCAACGAAGCGGACACGCGGAGCTTCGGGCGGCGCATCGATGGCTGCCGCGGCGGACATGGCTCGCCGGTCGGCGGCCTGTCGCGGCGGGGCGGCGCGGGGCTGGCTGGTCGGTGGCCGGTCGGGGGAAGCTCGCGTGCGGGTTGGCGAGAGGCTGGGGCCCACGGCGATTTGCTTGCCGGCCCTGGTCGGGGCAGCGGCGCTGCGGCTCGCCGGCGGGTCGCCGGTGACCACGTGGCGCACGCCGGGCGCACGTCGCATCTGGTCTGAGGGGGCGCGGGGGACAAAGCGTTTTGTCGGGGACGACCGCGGAGACAGCACGCGGCGCATTTAAGGCGCGGGCGTGACCTCGACGTCCGCGTCAGAAGCTAGCTGCTGCGTGGCGGTGCTGTCGAGCGCGTGACTTGCGCAGCGCCGGAGAGCGCTGGCAATTCGTCGAACACCAGCCGTGCGTCCCTTCAACCCAACTTTTCTCTGAAATTTTGAACTGAAGTTCAAAATCTCCAAAAAGCAAAGTTGTGTTCCAGATTACCAGCTACAACTTTTGTAAAGGTTGACCTAAGGAAAAGTGAGTGGATTCGAGAGAAAACTGTGCAGAAAACTGCATAGACTCGGGTGCCAGTCTGCAGTGAACTTCTGTGTTTTGGACTGACTTTGGCTGGGATTTAGGGTGCCTTCCACTCAAAATCTCGAAATGAGCCAATTGACAAAAATGTGTCCTGCTAAGAACTGAACAACTTTTGTATTGGTCGATTTTCAAGTTCTTAAGTGAAATCCCGAGTTTGAACCATGCCAGCCGTGAAAGGTCAAATGTTCACCGAGGTGCGCGGGAATTTTTGGTAGGACTCCTTAAGTGAAAAATCTAGGTGAGACCAATTAAACTTAATTAGGCTAAGACAAAAGGTTTAGCAGGTGATTACGCTAATGAACACCTAGATTGTCACAGCCTACCCCCCTTAAACAGAATCTCGACCCGAGATTCGAGTGTAGAAAGAACTAGTGTGTGCAAGAATGCTTACGATCATGTAGAAGAAGAAAACCCGGAAACTTAGTGTTCAGGTAATCCTCCGTCTCCCATGTGGCTTCTTCCTCCGTGTGATGATTCCACTGTATCTTGTACATTTTAACGATCTTCCTTCTTGTTCCTCTTTCCTTGCGGTCAAGAATCCGGAGAGGGTGTTCCACGAGAGTCAGGTCTGGTTCCACCCAGGCCAAGTCTTGATCGACAATCTCGACTTCAGGAACTCGAACACATCTCTTAAGTTGAGATACGTGGAAAACATTGTGGACACCTGACAGCTTCTCGGGGAGTTGGACTCGGTATGCTACCGGTCCACAGGTTTCTATGATCTCATAGGGTCCAATGTAACGGGGTGCCAATTTTCCTTTTACTCCAAATCTTAGCACTCCCTTAGTGGGTGAGACTCGAAGATAGACGTGTTCTCCCACAGAGAATTGTAGGGGCTTCCTTCTCCTATCAAAATAACTCTTCTGTCGGGATTGGGCAGCCTTCAAGTTAGCCTGAATCACTTTCACTTTCTCCTCTGCCTCGGCGACTAAGTCCGTGCCAAAAACTTGTCTTTCACCCGGCTGTGACCAATTCAACGGGGTTCGACATCTTCTGCCGTAAAGCGCCTCAAACGGTGCCATCTTCAAGCTGGCTTGGTAGCTATTATTGTAAGAAAACTCAGCGAGTGGCAAACACTTATCCCAATTCTTATCATAGTGTATGACACAAGCTCTTAACATGTCCTCAACTATCTGATTAATCCTTTCGGTTTGGCCATCTGTTTGGGGGTGGTATGCGAACTGCGGATTAACTTAGTTCCTAAGGAGTCTTGCAATCTTTGCCAAAACCGTGACATAAACTGGGGTCCTCTGTCTGATATGATGGTTTTGGGGGTTCCGTGCAAACGAAGGATTTGCTCGAAGTAGATATCGGCATACTGGTCAGCACGGTAAGTAGTGCGTACTGGAATGAAATGAGCGGTTTTCGTGAGTCGGTCCACGATAACCCAAATGGAATCATGTCTCTGAGAGGTAAGGGGCAATCCAACGATGAAATCCATGCTTATGTCATCCCACTTCCAGGAAGGTATCGGAAGAGGTTGTAATGTTTCAGCTACCTTAAGGTGACTGGCCTTAACCTTCTGGCAAGTATCGCACTCTGAGACGTACGTGGCAATGTCCCTCTTCATTCTTGTCCACCAGAAATTTTGTTTCAAATCTTGGTACATCTTGCTGCTTCCAGGGTGAATGGAAAATTTAGAGAGGTGAGCCTCATCCAAAATTTCCTTTCGGAGCTCTGGGGTTCTAGGTACTACTAGACGTTTCCCAAAATGTACGACTTCTTTTTGATCCAATCTGAAACAACGATACTTTTCATCTCCGGCAGAGAGCCTTTCCTTAATGATCTCGATGCATTTATCCTGAGATTGAGCGGTGGCGATCTTGTCGTAGAGAGTCGGTTCTAAGGAGATGTTATTGAGTGAGCCATGAGGAACAATTTCCAAGCTAAGCTTCCTCATCTCAGCACATAGGCTCTGGCTGTAGGTGTTTGCGGTGAGACAGTTGCAATGTGCCTTTCGACTCAATGCATCGCCTACAACGTTGGCCTTTCCCGGATGATAAAGTATTTCCAAGTCATAATCTTTAACCAATTCCAACCATCTACGTTGCCTCATATTCAGATCTGCCTGTGTAAGGATGTACTTGAGACTTTTGTGATCGGTGTACACTTTACACGGTGCTCCCATGAGGTGGTGTCTCCAAAGTTTTAGAGCATGAATCACCGCTGCTAGCTCAAGATCATGAGTAGGGTAATTCACCTCATGTGGGCGAAGTGCTCGAGAAGCATAAGCAATAACTCTGTTATCTTGCATGAGAACACATCCCAACCCGGTGCCTGAAGCATCGCAGTAGATGTCATACGGCTTCGTATCGTCGGGCTGTGCTAGAACGGGGGCTGAAGTAAGGAGTCGTCTCAAGGTGTGAAAAGCCTCTTCACATCTCTCCGTCCAATTGAACTTAGCTCCCTTCTTGAGTAGTTCTGTCATAGGCTTGGCTATCTTGGAGAAGTCGGGAATGAAACGACGGTAGTATCCTGCTAGTCCAAGGAAACTACGGATTTGGTGAACAGACTTGGGAGTTTCCCAATCCATGACCTCTTGTACTTTTCCAGGGGTCCACGGAAATACCTTCATCAGAGATTGTGTGTCCGAGAAATTTGACACTGTTGAGCCAAAATTCACATTTAGAGAATTTAGCATAAAGCTGATGATCTCTAAGGGTTTGCAGAACGATGCGAAGATGTTCAGCATGTTCTTCCTCAGTTTTGGAGTAGATCAGGATATCGTCGATGAAGACCACGACGAACTTGTCAAGATAAGGCATGAAGACCGAATTCATGAGATACATGAAGTAAGCCGGTGCGTTGGTGAGTCCAAAAGACATGACTAGGTACTCATACAGACCATACCTAGTAGAGAAAGCAGTCTTGGGTATGTCACAAGGGCGGATCTTGATCTGATGATACCTAGAACGAAGATCAATCTTAGAGAAGACTTTGGCACCAGCTAGCTGATCGAAAAGAATGTCAATGCGGGGTAAGGGGTACTTGTTCTTGACAGTCACTGCATTGAGAGGGCGATAGTCCACACATAACCTTAAGCTTTTGTCCTTCTTTTTAGCAAAGAGGGCCGAACATCCCCAAGGTGATGTGCTGGGTCGGATAAAGCCTTTGTCAAGCAACTCTTGCAATTGCGTTTTCAATTCAGCCAGCTCTACGGGTGACATCCTATATGGTCGTTTGGATACCGGAGCAGTACCTGGTTGCAGTTCAATGACGAACTCGATGTCCCGGTCAGGGGGCATACCTGGCAAGTCCTCTGGAAAGACATCAGGGAACTCGCAAACCACGGGAATGTCCTCTATCCGGAGCTCGGCCATAGAAAGGATATGGGAGCTCGTGTAGACCTTGTATGGCAGATATAGATCTGTGCGGCCTAGGAGTGGTGAGTGAATCTCAACTACCCTTTCGGGAATATCAAGTATGACCCGGTGTTTAGTCATCCAATCCATTCCCAAGATTATATCCATTCCATCCAATCCCACAGCTAATAAGGTCAGTTTTAAACAATTTACTGCCCATAACTAGCGGTACTCGGTTGGACCTCTGACTTGTTGAGACCTTCCCACCCGGTGTAGTGATTAGGTAGGGGGTGGCGGTTTGGGTGAGATTCAGTCCACTCTTGGTGCACAAAACCTTGTGCTGATAAAGCTATGTGTTGCACCAGAATCAAACAGTATAACAGCGGGGTAATTGTGGACATAGAAAGTACCCGTCATGACTGGTGCTCCTTCGGGTAGTTCTGCAAGGGTGGTGAAGTTGATCCTCCCTTGACGGACTTGCACCGTCTGCTTCCTTCCTTTGCCTTGGTTCTGCGCCCGTCCCTGGTTTCGCTGCTTGTTCCTGGGGGCAGTCCTTGTAATAGTGACCCGTCTGTCCACACTTGAAGCAAGCACTCCCATTGCTTGGACGAGTGGGAACTTGATAGTTGGGGTGTGGGGCTGCGGACTGCTGGGAAGTAGGGAAACGACTCTGATTCTGCTAGGGTGGCCTGATAGTCCAGCGTCCTTGTTGTCCTGGCCTCTAGGGGTTGGAGGTAGGATTGTTCTGAACAATCCGGAACTTCTGAGTTGATGGAGCAGCTTGTGTCATAGGAGCCTTCCTCTTCTTCTCGGCCTTGAGAGCAGTAATGGCATCTTCTTGAGTAATGGCCAGGTTGACCAGCTCATTGTAGGTGGCCGTACGGATGGGGTTCAAACGTTCCTTGAGCTTTGCACTGAGGCCTCTGCGAAAGCGGTCCATCTTCTTTTGATCTGTGTCAGCATGGGTACCAGCATACTGGCAAAGGTTGTTGAAAGCCTAGGCATACTGGGACACAGTCCGAGTGCCTTGGGTCAATGCCAGGAACTCATTCAACTTCCTCTCAATTAAACCTTCCGGGATATGGTGGGCTCGGAAGGCGGTCTTCAAGTCGGCCCAAGTTATCACCGTGTTCTCTGGAAGGGTGGCCAAGTGATTCTCCCACCAGATGAGGGCGGGTCCTCTAAGTAACTGAGCAGCAAACCTAGCCTTGCTCTCCTCAGAGCATGGTAGGGCAAGCACTGAGAACTTTGACTCCACTGCGCGAATCCACGCATCCGCATTCAGTGGTTCAGTTGCTTCATGGAAGGTGGGTGGTTGAGTGCTTAGGAAGTGTTCATAGCGAGCAACATGGGGTTGAGCATCCTGATGTCCCCCTGGGTGTTGCTGCATTAGCTGTCGCTGTATATCGAGCATCTCCCGCATCATCGCAGTTTGGGTGACGAAAAACGCCTCCATTGGATTTTGCGGGGGCTGCGGCAACGGTTGCTGGTTAGCTTGGGCGCCACTGGCTTGCCCGGCGGTGAAGTTGGTGCGGCGGGTCGAGTCAACCATCTGCAAGAATCATTTACCATCAGCCACATGATTTCGAAACTCGTATACAAGGTAGACAAGGCAATCATGTGCGAAAACAGTAAACATCCATTGGAGAAATTTTCTGATCAGCAAGGCTGTCAGGGGAGAAAATTCATATCTCCCAGGTCACACGCCCAAAAATTATGAACTCTGGCCTGCGGCTAGAGAATTTAAAGAGCTACAACTTTCGTGTTTCGCTCCAGGTCTGATTCATATTCTAGCTAGGGCAAAAAATTCGAAGTTCACGTTTTTGCTTTTGCGGTTTTCAAACTGCCGAGGCTCGCCAAAACGTACATAACTCTCACATTTCTTAGCCAAAAGGGCTGAAATTTTGCGAGCATCATCCTTATGAAATCTCTCGCAACATTGGTATCCATCATTTAGCCCAGAAATGAGAAATTCATGCATTAAAAATTTGAACTAGATTCAGCTACAGAGTCATGTGGTTACAACCACATTGGAGCTACAAACTTCAGGGTCACCTCTACCCTAAGTTACATCATGGTAAAGCTGCACAAAAGACATACTCAACTCGAAGCTAGCCTATTACATCACTGTCCAAAAGTAGGCTACGCTGAGGAGTAACACTGCCAATCATCTAGAAATCATTGAGGTTGTTGACCGAGGCCTCACTCTCGGTGGGTGAGCCGGGTGTCGTGGGCAGTGGGGGCAAGTCACTAAGTGTATCCGTGCCGGACATGCCCTGAACCTCCTCAGGGTCAATCTCTATTTCCATAGGCTCTTCCTCCTCCTCATCGACCATCTCAGCGTCCTGCTCAAGAGGAACCTGCTGCTGGAGGATCCCGATGTGCTGGTGAGCGTCCTCAACATCAAGGTTTAGGTCGTGAACCTGGTCCTCTAGCTCTCCAATACGCTCATTAAGCCCAGCTCGCTCGTTATGCAGTGAGACCATCTGCGCCTGCATCTCGGCCATTTGCGCCAAGTGAGTCTCCCGTTCCTGCTGAAGAGTGGTGATCTGTCCAAGTAAGTCACCAATCTGAGCCTGAAAGTTGGCCATAGCCGTGTCCGAGTCGGCTGCCTCCAGGGCCTGAGTGGTGTAGTCATGCTGCAGCTGTCGGTAAGATCGGTAGGAAGTAGTGTAAGAAGTCTGGAGAACGTGTTCACATACCGCGCTAGTCTTTCAGCGGTAGGAACAGCACCAGTCCACTCAACAACTGCCTTCACGTGAGCTCGGCGCTCCACCCAAGCTGGGTCGTCAGGCTGTGCGGTAGGAAGCAACCCAAGCGGAGAAGTCATCACCTCCACGGGGCGGAAGTCACGAAAGACGTTCAGCACCCGCAAGGCAGTGAATTCCACGGTGTCAGTCAACCTGTGGCCTATCACCTCAGCGTCGAACAAGGGCCACTCGGGGTAGTGAGGGTGTGGTGGCACGTAGACCCTGGTGATGCAACGAAGCACACCATCCTGAAGGTACTCGCGGCACGAGTAGAGAGGTGGGGAGGCGAAATCGGCGGTACTCAGGGCGTCCCACAAGATAGAGGGAAAACCCTCCCAAGCGAGGCAATCCGAGTGGAGAAAACCGTCGGTGCCAAACACAAAGTAAGCCGCGTCTGCCATCTGTAGAAAGGAACCAAGGAAACCGAGTAAGAATTGTGCGAGAGTAGAACGAAGATCGGAACAGCGATGGGCAAACGAGTGCAACTCTGAAACTACCCAACCAAAAACTCTCAACTAGCTGTCGGCCAGATGTTTCCAGCAAACAGACAGCTCTGGTTCTGGTCAAAACTCCAGTTTTACTTAACTAAAAATTCTGAAATTTTGACAGAAGCTTGCTTATGAACTTATGAACATCTTTTATTTAAGGTACCCAGCCAGCCGAGTGGTTTTAATGACCCGAAAAATTCAGACCAGCAAGAAACAAAATTTTGACAGACTTCCGGAAGTTGTGGGGTTTATGATTTTTACTTCCTTTTGCTTCTAGTTAACCTCAAAATTTTTACGGTGATTAACATGATGCAAAAGAACTAAAAACGTCCTCACAAATACCAAGAAGCCTTGGTGTACGTAGTTAGTTGCCGGTGGCGAGGCACAATATACGTCTCTCCCTAATATAACTAGTTGTCGCTCGGACCATCGTAACTTTAAACGAACGGAGTCAGTGTACCTGCAAGAAAACCATGAACCTTCTGTGCCAGCATGCCACGGAAGCGTCCCCATTCATTACCATTCATTTATAAAAACGGTATCCATGCGTTCAACATTGCATGGAAAGCGCATCTAGTTTAGGCCGTACGCTCCTTTTGAATAGAGCACACAACCCTTCGCATAACTCGTGATGCGGCATCATGCACATGTCTCGAACATGGCGAACAACCAGGATGATAGGTTCATTTGAATTGGAACCATACCGTCAAGACCTTGCTCACATATAAAACATGTGGCGACTCATACACAACCGTAATGATAGGGTCCTTGGAATGGAGATCCTATCACCCTTCGTGCACACGGGCACGGAAACCAGCGCACGTTTAAAACACGTGGGCAAGGTGTGCTTGACAGGTTAGTCAAATATACCATAATTAGCAAGCCACCTGAAACAACCCAAAATTCCCTCTAGGGCTTCACGGTCTAGCTAATCCTTAGCGATCCAACGAGTTTTCACAAAGCACCAGTTGGTCAAGTTTTACTGCAAAACAAGCGTGTTGGGACCGTGTAAACCTCTGGTGTACGACTGTTCGCTCTGATACCAGCTGTGGTAGAACCGCTCAAATTAATTCGGCTTAAGTGCGCTAACCTTCCCTTGGTCATCACGCAATTAAAATGGAGTAACCTGACAGTCTGTCGGGTCAAGCCCGATGCAACCATGGACAGTTACCTCAATCGCAACCAGTCATACAAAAACCCACTCAAAGGTGGATCCCAGAGATTACAACACATCCACAATTTAATCAGGTCCCACTTGAGGTAAAATTATTACAAAAACCGAGTTCAGAGCATAAAGTACCAATATCACAGAGTTTTGAAAACAGCGGAAGGCAACTAAATATTCGGAGTCATAGCAACATCACGTGAAGCCGTCGTGACGTCACTCTGAAGCATCCTCGTCCCAAACAACAGACCAGCCCGGAGGAAGAGTGGTTGGCCAAGTAAGACCGACAACCATCTCCTCGAGAGCGCTACCTGAAAAGTAATGCCACAAGCAAGGCTGAGTATGCTAATACTCAGCAAGACTTAACCGTCGGGTGACAGCTACATCACCAACTTCTAGACATGCAAGGCTTTTGGACTGGTGGGTTTGTTTTGCCAAAGAGCGGCTAAGAGTGGATCCTTACTTTCAGTCTTTTAGCATCCAGTTCTAGTTGAGTTAACCATTCTAGGTAGGCAACCTAAACTAGTCAAGCAAGTGGAGCAAGCAATTAAACAACCATCAAGTTTCTTTCCATCATCATGTTCCACTTCGTACTCAATGCAGCAGCGGGATTAAGCAGTCTCATTAGCTGCGAGAGACAGACAGTTCGAACCGATTTCAACCTTGCAAGGGGGAAACCCAAACAATCGGATCATCGCGCTCAGCCAAAGGCTAGCGCTACGAGGTAGTTCCCACCAATCTTCCAGTCGCGTCCTAGGACCAAGCTTCCCCTGGCATACGAGGTCTAAGGCTTGGCCAAACCAACACTTACGCCCCTCGTACCCACATGTTCAAAGCATGGGGAAAACTTCCCAGAAGGAGTCGGAAAAAAGTCCGCACCCTGGAGTCATGTAGGTACTAAACTTACCGACCCCATAGAATCGACAAGCGCTTGGTACTTTCAAAAGCTTAACCATCATTACCACACCATTCGGCCTTAACCAACATGAGCTTACACGGACAGGGCATCTACATGACAAAAATCCCCGCCCGTCATCCTTATGATTCCAACATAAGTAGAGCAGTCGATTCATATATCTCGCGAGTGACAGGAAATCACTCGGCTTTTACCGGGTCCTTATAGCGATGCAGCTATCGACCTGACATGCTAGTATTTGCAAACCATGGGTACCTAGGATCATGCAACTAGGGTTTCAAATCAACTCCTGAACGTAAATGCACAAGCATAAATATAGCCAAACATAATTGCATGTAATTGAAACATAGGACATGCTCCGGGGCTTGCTTTCGGGCAAAAAGTTAGCTTGGGAGTCCTCTGCAACCGTGTTTGGGTCTTGCTTGACCTAGACAGCGTTCACCTTGCCTTCTGCTTGGCCTTCTCCTTCAGTGGGGATCAGCTCGTAGTCTCCGTCGGCGAGGGCAGGTTCTACACGAATGCATATGCAAATGAGAGTATGATCTTTGGTTGAGTTATCACAGTTGCACAATGATGAACCCGGGTGTATTTAGTGACACATTCACCTGGACAAAATTTGTCTGATCTTCCCTTTCTTTAACAAAGGTTGTAATTACTCATTAAAGTATTAGGGTTGGTTGATGGTGATTGTGTACACATATAACAATTAGCTTTGATTTTACCACAAAACAGTGAGAGTGTGTGATGATTTTAGTTTGGTTAACCAATAGAATTGGAGAAAGTTATTGAGTGCTCTTTGTGAGTTACTTGATTTGCTGACCAAGAATTAAGCCAAGATCAAGCATTCATTAACTTCAACAACAAAAACAAGACAGCACACTAACATCAAGATTAAGTTCTAAGAAATCACACTATCATCCAAGGATCCTTAAATTTTACCAGGGACTAAACTAATCTAAGCAAGCTCACATGCCAAAGGATAGCTTAAAAGATCAAAGGATCTTGCTGTTTGAACTACCTCAGTTCTAAACTGGTATGCAAGTTAGCCAGCTCAACTAAGCTCTTCTATTAAACAGACAGGCAACAGAGTACTACAAGGCTCCTGCGAACAGAAGCACTCGGAAGCTTTGCCGACTGGTTATTAACAAGGGGGAAACCAGTCGTGGAGGCTTGGAGATGCACACCGCCTTACCTCGAGTGGATCACAAGTTGATTGGTGACCGGAGGTGGCGCGACGGTGGCGGATCGTGGAGCTGTGCGGCTACGGCTTTGCCCGAGTGGTTTGGGGAAAGCGTTCGAGTGGTTTGCGGCTGAAGGGCTCGAGTGGTTTTGCTGCGCCGAGTGGTTTGCAGCACTCGAGTGGTTCGGCTGGGTGGCTGCGGAGCGGCTCTAAGAAAAAGGACTCGGCGGTGGAGATGTGAGTGGCAGCTAGGGCTATGGGAAGCTAGGGCAAGGGCGAGGCGAGTGCGGGTGGTGAGGAACTGCGGCGGAACAGTGCGCACGGTGAGGAGCGGCGGAGTAGCAGCCTGGCGGCAACAAGGCGAGCGGTGGCAAAGGCAAGCGGCGGAGGGGCAAGCTTGCATGCGGGGTGCGGGGCCTTTTATAGGCAGTCGAAGCGAGGCTCGGACTGCGGCTTGGAGCAATGAAGCGAACACACGGAGCTTCAGGCGGCGCATCGATGGCTGCCGCAGCGGACATGGCTCGCCGGTCGGCGGCCTGTCGCGGCAGGGCGGCGCGGGGCTGGGTGGTCGGTGGCCGATCGGGGGAAGCTCGCGCAGCGGGTTGGCGAGAGGCTGGGGCCCACGGCGATTTGCTTGCCGGCCCTGGTCGGGGCAGCGGCGCTGCGGCTCGCCGGCGTGTCGCCGGTGACCACGTGGCGCACGCCGGGCGCACGTCGCATCTGGTCAGAGGGGGCGCGGGGGACAAAGCGTTTTGTCGGGGACGACCGTGGAGACAGCGCACGGTGCATTTAAGGCGCGGGTGTGACCTCGACGTCCGCGTCAGAAGCTAGCCGCCGCGTGGCGGTGCTGTCGGGCGCGTGACTTGCGCAGCGCCGGAGAGCGCTGGCAATTCGTCGAACACCAGCCGTGCGTCCCTTCAACCCAACTTTTCTCTGAAATTTTGAAATGAAGTTCAAAATCTCAAGCAAATTTGTGTTCCAGGTTACCAGCTACAACTTTTGTAAAGGTTGACCTAAGGAAAAGTGAGTGGATTCGAGAGAAAACTGTGCAGAAAACTGCATAGACTCGGGTGCCAGTCTGCAGTGAACTTCTGTGTTTTGGACTGACTTTGGCTGGGATTTAGGGTGCCTTCCACTCAAAATCTCGAAATAAGCCAATTGTCAAAAATGTGTCCTGTTAAGAACTGAACAACTTTTGTATTGGTCGATTTTCAAGTTCTTAAGTGAAATCCCGAGTTTGAACCATGCCAGCCGTGAAAGGTCAAAAGTTCACCGAGGTGCGCGGGAATTTTTGGTAGGACTCCTTAAGTGAAAAATCTAGGTGAGACCAATTAAACATTAATTAGGCTAAGACAAAAGGTTTAGCAGGTGATTACGCTAATGAACACCTAGATTGTCACAACAGCCTTGTCCGTCCTTCGTAGTCCACCACGTTCGGGTGTACTCATAACAGTAGTGCTGAGCCCGGAGAACCCCCTCTCTCATCCCGTTCTGAGGTTCTCCCGTTCTAGCCGTCGAAGCGAGCTCTGTTCCCGGTATCTAAGCTAGGGTCTAGGCTAAGGCTAGAGTGCCTTTTGCTCTGAGTTAGAAAGAGTCTAGGTCCGGTCTCTCCCAACGTCTTTCCTTTTCTTTAGAAATAGGTGCTCCGTGTGTCGCTGGTCTTTCAGACCTTCTATCCGGTCATTAACTTGACCATTATCCACCCAAACCTAGAGTTTGTGCCCCTGGGTTTGTGGCTTGATATTTCTGGCAAGATATATCATTTCATTCTTCAATACACTTTAACCATCTGCTTCTCTGCGGAAATATAAATACGATACCCTGGGGTTACACCCAAGGTGAAGTGCTACAACGAGATATATTCTGTGCGCTTGCAGAATTAATTTTGCATACAACGACATATATCTACGCGCTCTTGAGCGTTGCTAAAACGTGACGCTGAGGAGTACCAACAGATATTACTCCCGATCTTCGGATCATAGGCGACTTCCTGAGTGTCAGTTCCCTCAATAGCGCAATGGAGTACTCTGAAGTTGTGGGTGATTCGGATGATACCTTCACAACTTTCAATTTCCTCCATCCATTCCTTGCTCATGATCGCAGATAAACCCTCGATCTGCGGTGCGGCTTCTGGAATGAATGCCTTAGACCTTGAACTTGCGCACACTTGTTCCATGGGCATACGTGATGTATTACCGACCTCCAAGTACTCTTCTTCTGTAAAGAGCTCGGGAATGAAGTGCGACAGATCGTCAAGAATAATTTCTTGGTCTGAGGACTTGTGTTCGAGCACTTCCTCTATGATCGAAGGAGGTGGATCCAGTGTAAGGGCGAGGATCGACTGCTTGTCTGTGGGGGTTGTTGGTGGTGTTGGAGGGTCGTCGAAAACTCCTGTGTACTCGATAGAACTGAGAACCTTTTCCAAGATTTCTCGTACCTCGTCCACTGTCTTGTATAAAACTAACCCTGCGGAAGTGATATTCAAGAACTGTGCACTTTGTGGCTTCAATCCACCAACAAAATGCTGCATAAGCATTTCCTCTAGAATGTTATGCGGTGGCCCTGAGTTGGCCAACTGAATGAATCGCTCCCATGTGGCTCCAAGTGACTCATCGCCTTGCTGATATGTCATCAGCTCGACTCTGAGCTTCAAGATCTTGGAGACAAAACTCATCCTTCAATTTGATCCAATCTCTGCTAAATCCCCTTGCAGTCCGGTCGTACCAAGATTTTGCATTTCCCATTAGAGAAAATAGGAAAAGTTTCCATCGTATAGTGTCTTGGTTGACGCCAGGGTATAATAAAAGAGAGCAATTCTCTTCAAAAACCTACAAGTGAGCATAGGGACTTTTGTCCTTCGTTCCACTGAAAGACTGTGCACGAACCATGGCAATGAGACTGGGATGGATCTCGAAGCCATGAGGTGGTATGGGGTGGCAAGATGATGGCGGTTCCAAATACTTGCTAGATGGAACCGTCAGAGAACTAGGAGAAAACTCAATGTGGTAGATGGTTATGGGGGTAAAGTGTACGGCTAAAAAGATCCTACACTAGTGTTGCTACTGTTCCCTAACTAAATCCGCAAGCGCACGGAGTGCGATGTAGCATTTCACTACGGGAGTAAGAACCTGGATATCAAATCCAAGGAACGGTAGACGCGACCAGCCTAGAACTTTTCTAACCAGACCCACCAGGGAGCACAAGGTAAACGTGTAGAGAGCTTGACTTTAGTTAGCTACTCGTCACCCCAGACAATCTATCTAAATCTAACCTGATCTGCTTTGACGGCTAGAATGGGAAAAACTCAGAACGGGGTGAGAGAGGGGTTCTTCCGGGCTCAGCACTACTGTTATGAATACACCCGAACGTGGTGTAATACAAAGGACAGACAGGACTGTCACCACCTGCCGCCTACCACTACAGTTCCGTGGGGTGCAACACAACCTGAGGTGGCTAGCCAGCACAGGCACCACGCCTAAGCTTTCAGCCACTAACCTCCACCCAACGCGAAGGGCTATAGAGGAAACCCCAAACAAGAGTCATTGTCACTCGCGCAGACTCAGGTACCCACAGATCGAGTGATAGATAAGATAAATTGCTGAAAGTAAGTTGTGAACTAGTGAGGTACTAAAGGTAAGAGACTGAGGAACTTACTGAAGATAACTCCTGAAATATATTCCTCGGGGCGGAAATGTTGAGATGTGGCCGAGAAGAAATCCCGGACTCTCTCTACAAAGCTTGGCTGTCACCCAAGCAACTCACCCACTCTCTCCCTACTCCAACTCTAAAGACTGAGAGCACATTCACTAAGCTTCTCTTCTCTCCTATGGATGGTGTGCGTTCTCAAGGTGAAGAGGGGTCCCTTTTATAGTCTTCAGGGGCGGTTCCCGGCGTCAAGCTTAAGCTAAGCTCGTGCTTAACCGTCACGCAAAGGGGGGCATGTGGCGGCATTAGGGGGAGGCCGGCCAGCCTCTGGTCTAGCTGCCCCGTGGCATCGCCTTCTTCAGGGAATCCAAGGTCAGTAATAGACCCTGAGGTCAGTAATAGTTGCTTTGGATCAAAGTTGTCCGAGAATCCAAGGTTGGTGGGCCCTTCAATCAAAGTAAAGCATAGCTTAGGCCTTCGAGTCCTTCGATCAAACCGACGTTGATGTCACGTCTCAGGATGCTTAGCATTGTGTTTGTAATCACCTGGATTAGTGACGTGGTCAAGGGCCACAGAAGGGGGCCGGTCGGCCTATGCTAGGCCGGCCGGCCTGGCCTTGTGCCCAAATTGGCCCTTCTTTCACCTGTTTGCTCCTGTACTCACAAATTATCCTAAACTTGTGGAACTCATTAGAAATAACCAAATTCACTTTGTTATGAGCAAGATGGGCCTGAAATATAATGGAATGTTGGTGGTAAAATCATGTCGTAATGACCACCAACAAACTACTAGCAGATAAACTCCAAATAAAAACCGAATCATAACTGAAAGAGATTGAAATGAACTCAAACAGCACACCAAAGGCTTGGTCATGATTTTAGAAAAATATAGAAACTGGTTTCATATTTTTCTGAGCTACGGTTGATTTATTATGATTTTCCAAAGTTTAAATCCCTTTTTCTAAGCTTTAAATCAATTCTGAAAAGAAATTAAAACAACCAGGGGCCTAAATGTAAAACTATCAGGGTGGAAGGACCTATTTGTAATTTCAGAAAACTTCAGGGACTAAACTGCAAAAGTGCAGTGGGGCCGGGTCTTGCTGACGTCATCGTGGGCCCGGATGACGTCAGCGTTGACCGGTCAACGTGACCAGGTCAACGGTCCAAGTCTGGTGGGTCCCGCACGTTAGGCAGAAGGGCATTTCTGTTATTTCATAGAAAACCAGGGGGCTATCTGCAAAACTCTATGGGCTTGGCTGAAAAATGGGCGCGCTGACGCGCGGGTCAGTGATGACATCATTGCTGGCGTCGTCACTTCCGGATCTGGTGGACTCGGTCCACTGCGGAACGGGTCTGTGGTCCACCGTGGACCGGACCTACGGGATCCGGTGTGACCGCGGCAGGGTAAAGGTGAAGGGGTTTGGGATCCGGTGCGGCGGGTGCTGGTGTAGGCGTCTGTGTGGCTCCCGAAGGGGAGAAACTGGTGGCAAGCTCGGAGGGTATTCGGCGTTTTGCCGATGCAGGCGACGGCGGCGGCGGCGAGGCGTGGCGGCGGGTTAGGCGACCTAAAGTCCCGGCCTTTCGGCTCTATCGAGGTCCGTGGAGACTCGCCAGAGCGAGGCCGCGGCGGCGGTGGCCGGAGCGGTAGCAGCGCGGGCGGCTAGGCGGCGGCGGCATGCGCGAGGCACCTGCACAACACGACTTGAAGGCCGGCAGTCCTAGAGCGGTGTGGTGGCTTGCGGCGGCGTGCACGCAGGCAAGCCGAACGGCATCAAGGCAGAGGCTTGGGGGAAGGTTGGCTCACCTATGGCTCGGTGGAGACGAGGCGGAGCAGGGAGATGGCGGGGCGAGGATGTGCAGGCTCGACGTGGTGTAGGCTGGGCTCGCGGTCCAGGACGACGACATGGTGGAGAAGCGTGGCTCCGTTTCCTCTCCGTCTTCGCGTCGTCGTGCTCGCGGTCTCCTCGGGCGGCAGCAGCTTGACACATGAACGGCGTCGTCTTCGCTCGGCAAGGCTCGCTGCCGGCTTGATGGCGTCTTCAACTTCTTCTCTGGGGCGGCACCCTCCTCTTGTTCCTTCGTGGTGCGGCAGCTCCGGCACCGGCTTCCACACGCGAGCGGCTCCAAATCCTCCTTCTCCTTCTCCTTCCCCCCTTCT
This sequence comes from Urochloa ruziziensis, assembly GCA_015476505.1. Lineage (NCBI taxonomy): Eukaryota > Viridiplantae > Streptophyta > Magnoliopsida > Poales > Poaceae > Urochloa > Urochloa ruziziensis. The sequence continues at coordinate 27,889,667 of CM027124.1, forward strand.
TCTTCCTTGCCCTCTCTCTCTGTGAATAGGGGTTTCCCCCGAAATGACTTGGTGGCGGTGGCTCCACGGAAAGAAGTGAGAGGGGTGGCAGCGCCCGGTATATATGGAAGGGGGCGGCTAGGGTTCGTGATGGACGGACGACAATCCTTAGCGTCCGGGCCGGGGACACGCGGACGGCATCCGTGTGGTGGCGTCGGGTGCACGCGGGGGCTCACGGGCATGGCGCTCTGAGCTGGAAAGGGGGCGCTGCGACGTGGAGGCGGCTGAGGTGGCGGCACACAGTTGGTGGAGAGAAGGCGAGCGGTGGAGCTGGCGATGCCGCGCTGGAAAGGGAGGAGGTGGAAAGCAACGGCGGTGGAGCTGGAAAGCAGAGCAGGTTAGAAAGGGGAAGAAGAACAGAGATGGAGGAGGCTGACAAGTGGGGCCCTCAGGTCAGTGAGAGATAGAGAGGGTGCGGTGGTTGATGCCTTCTTCAGTAATGGTTGCTTTGGATCAAAGTTGTCCGAGAATCCAAGGTTGGTGGGCCCTTCAATCAATGCAAAGCATAGCTTAGGCCTTTCGAGTCCTTCGATCAAACCGACGTTGATGTCACGTCTCAGGATGTTTAGCATTGTGTTTGTAATCACCTGGATTAGTGACGTGGTCAAGGGCCACAGAAGGGGCCGGTCGGCCTATGCTAGGCCGGCCGGCCTGGCCTTATGCCCAAATTGGCCCTTCTTTCACCTGTTTGCTGCTGTACTCACAAATTATCCTAAACTTGTGGAACTCATTAGAAATAACCAAATTCACTTTGTTATGAGCAAGATGAGCCTGAAATATAATGGAATATTGGTGGTAAAATCATGTCGTAATGACCACCAACAAACTACTAGAAGATAAACTCCAAATAAAAACCGAATCAGAACTGAAAGAGATTGAAATGAACTCCAACAGCACACCAAAGGCTTGTTCATGAGTTTAGAAAAATATAGAAACTGGTTTCATATTTTTCTGAGCTACGGTTGATTTATTATGATTTTCCAAAGTTTAAATCCCTTTTTCTAAGCTTTAAATCAATTCTGAAAAGAAATTAAAACAACCAGGGGCCTAAATGTAAAACTGTCAGGGTGGAAGGACCTATTTGTAATTTTGGAAAACTTTAGGGACTAAACTGCAAAAGTGCAGTGGGGCCGGGTCTTGCTGACGTCATCGTGGGCCCGGATGACGTCAGCGTTGACCGGTCAACGTGACCAGGTCAACGGTCCAAGTCTGGTGGGTCCCGCACGTTAGGCAGAAGGGCCTTTCTGTTATTTCATAGAAAACCAGGGGGCTATCTGCAAAACTGCATGGGCTTGCCTGAAAAATGGGCGCACTGACGCGCGGGTCAGTAATGACATCATTGCTGGCGTCGTCACTTTTCGGATCTGGTGGACTCGGTCCACTGCGGAACGGGTCTGTGTCCACCGTGGACCGGACCCACGGGATCCGGTGCGACCGCGGCAGGGTAAAGGTGAAGGGGTTCGGGATCCGGTGCGGTGGGTGCTGGTGTAGGTGCCTGTGTGGCTCGCGAAGGGGAGAAACTGGTGGCATGCTCGGAGGGTGTCCGGCGTTTTGCCGATGCCGGCGACGGCGGCGGCCGGCGAGGCTTGGCGGCGGGTTAGGCGACCTAAAGTCCCGGCCTTTCGGCTCTATCGAGGTCCGTGGAGGCTCGCCAGAGCGAGGCCTCGGCGGCGGTGGCCGGAGCGGTAGCAGCGCGGGCGGCTAGGCAGCGGCGGCATGCGCGAGGCACCTGCACAACACGACTTGAAGGCCGGCGTCCTAGAGCGGTGTGGTGGCTTGCGGCGGCGTGCACGCAGGCAAGCCGAACGGCATCAAGGCAGAGGCTTGGGGGAAGGTTGGCTCACCTATGGCTCAGTGGAGACGAGGCGGAGCAGGGAGATGGCGGGGCGAGGATGTGCAGGCTCGACGTGGTGCAGGCTGGGCTCGCGGTCCAGGACGACGACGTGGTGGAGTAGCGTGGCTCCGTTTCCTTTCCGTCTTCACGTCGTCGTGCTCGCGGTCTCCTCGGGCAGCAGCAGCTTGACACATGAACGGCGTCGTCTTCGCTCGGCGAGGCTCGCTGCCGGCTTGATGGCGTCTTCAACTTCTTCTCTGGGGCGGCACCCTCCTCTTGTTCCTTCGTGGTCCGGCAGCGCCGGCACCGGCTTCCACACGCGAGCGGCTCCAAATCCTCCTTCTCCCTCTCCTTCCCCCCTTCTTCTTCCTTGCCCTCTCTCTCTGTGAATAGGGGTTTCCCCCGAAGTGACTTGGTGGCGGTGGCTCCAGGGAAACAAGTGAGAGGGGTGGCAGCGCCCGGTATATATGGAAGGGGGCGGCTAGGGTTCGTGATGGACGGACGAGAATCCTTGGCGTCCGAGCCGGGGACACGCGGACGGCATCCGTGTGGTGGCGTCGGGTGCACGCGGGGGCTCACAGGCATGGCGCTTTGAGCTGGAAAGAGGGGCGCTGCGACGTGGAGGCGGCTGAGGTGGCGGTGCACAGTTGGTGGAGAGAAGGCGAGCGGTGGAGCTGGCGATGCCGCGCTGGAAAGGGAGGAGGTGGAAAGCAGCGGCGGTGGAGCTGGAAAGCAGAGCAGGTTAGAAAGGGGAAGAAGAACAGAGATGGGGGAGGCTGACAAGTGGGGCCCTCAGGTCGGTGAGAGAAAGAGAGGGTGCGGTGGTTGATGCTGGGCTGATCGGGTAGATGGGCCGCGTTGGGGAAACTGGGCCGAGCGAGTGAGAGAGTTAGTAGGCCGGGGTTGGTTAGATGTTATGAGTTAGAGGGTCGGTAATAGACTTAGGTTAGATTTAGGCCCAAGCTGAGTTAGCTTAGTCAGTTTCCTATTTTGATTTGAATTTGAATTATCATTTCAAATCCAAATCACACCCAAATAAATCAAATAGAGTTCAAATAAAACCAAATATTCACGCTAATAAATACACCCTATCAACCAATTTTAATTCATTTAATTATATTCTAGGAATTTTGGGAGAAATTCACAGAAGACCATCTTATAGTTGTCTAGCTAGGAACAAATCCACGAAAAATTTTTAAATCCACATTTTTGCATTTCTAACATTCCGGACGAAATTTTCGGGATGTTATAGACTCCCCCTCAAAAGAATCTCGTCCTCGAGATTAGGCGTACACCTCGGGTTCAAAAGAGGTGTGAGGGGCACTTTTGCTTCTTGTCCATACTTCCTTTCCCTTGTTGTTTCGCGATCTGCGTGGTTGCTCCCCAATGCTCTGACACTCATTTCCATGTCGGCGAACTCATTCCAATCCTCACATGGTCACTTATTCCAAAAGTGTCAATCTTCAAAAATCTCGATCTTGTGCCCCAATTGTAACGGGCCCTTATTGGTCTCTTGATCCAAGGGTCCTTAGCTGGCTTGGGTACTCATGAGAAGTGGAAGTCTCTTCTAGGTTGGGATAGCACACAAGCTAACACAAGCTAAAGATAGAGCCTAGAGCAAGCATGAAAAACTCTACTTTGTAAAATTCTACACTCATGATGAAGAAGCATAACAACCAAAAAGTTCCGATAAAAACCATGCACTCAAGCAATTAGAATTCTAGCCTAAGAACTACTTCGTGGCTTAATCAAATGGTAGGCTCTATTAATAGGGGTTGTCGACCTTCTGTCTGCCATCTTGATTCGGTTGCGGAATAATTTGTGTTGACGTAGGTAAGATAGAAAATTTTCAAGGCAAAGATGGGTAGACTTCATAATATATCACGGGGGTGTATAAAGTAGAGCGTGCAGAATGTCCTGAAGCTAACGACTAGTCTAAGTTAGCGTGCTACGGTCAAGTATGGCTCTGATACCAGCTGTGACGATCCGGCTTTTCGTAATCGAGAATCCGACTCTCTGTACCCTTGTGATAGTCCCTGGATCAGTAGCTATCGCGTACAGAACTCATCTCGGCATAGTATCATAGTCATACAAATAATTTAGATTACAAGAAGAGATTTACATCCATACCAATATGGAAATACGAGTATAGTATAAGCCAGGTGGGCTGAGCGACAAGCGAAAATCCAGTCTTCATCTTCAATCCACAAGCAACCTTGGCGAAGCAACGCAACCCTTCTAACATAATCGGACTTGATCTCCAAGTCCTAACCTGCAACTCACAAACTATCCCAAGGAATGGGATAGATTCACGTCACCATCTGTATGCAAGCTTTAAGTGGCCTATATTCTAAAGGGTAAAAGTATATCAAGGAGAGGCTCGGGTTTCCTATGCAGCGGCAAAGTGTAAAAATACCATAATCATCATCCCAACTATATCACAACAGCACAGGCTATTCTGGCGCACCAGACTCCCGTCTCAGCCTCACCACCTTCTCCTCTCGAGTCGATGGGAAAGCTTCCGACCCTTCCCATCTCAGCGGCAAAAGTCGGACCTTATCCTGATCTAGTAGCTCTCATCCCAACCTATAAGTTTAGAAGAGGGGGAGATACAAAGTCCCAAAACACTAATCAGAAGAAGCCGGTAAACAGGGGGTGTCCATGACCGAGGACGCGGCTATACGTATAGATTCTAACTCTGCAGAGTGTGTACACCTGGAACCACTCGGGCTGCAAACGGTGGCCGCCGTCTTGAGACACAACCCACAACCAAGATTCCCTAATCAGACCGGTACCATCGTGTATTCCCGGACTTGGACCCATTCAGTAATCCGAATGATCCGGGATCTTGAGTCCCTAGCACCAACAGGTGCTGAGAGTCTCAGAAACAAGGGCTGAACGCAGCCAGGCTCTGTACACCCTCGTGAAACAGCAAGCCCAATCCTAACACACTACTCCACAGCAATGGTACCGACTAACTAGAGAATGGCTGGAACCCATCCCATAAGGGTAAGCGGTGCGTGCGTAAAAGTCCTATAACCAGGTCCAACCGACTTGGCCTAAGCCAGAGCAAGCAAGTCCCCGTCAAATGCGTATCCACCAAGTGGTCCACGAATCGACACCCTTCATAGGTATGGCCGCTCAACATCTCAAGTCCGTCCATATCACAAATCATATCTCGAGTACCCGCTACGGTACAGGAGGTGTCCAATAGCCTCCAAGCCCCGACCCGAAGGTCGGTTAATATCGGTGAGAGAAAGAGAGGGTGCGGTGGTTGATGCTGGGCTGATCGGGTAGATGGGCCGCGTTGGGGAGACTGGGCCGAGCGGGTGAGAGAGTTAGTTGGCCGGGGTTGGTTAGATGTTAGGAGTTAGAGGGCCGGTTATAGACTTAGGTTAGGTTTAGGCCCAAGCTGAGTTAGCGTAGTCAGTTTCCTATTTTGATTTGAATTGGATTATCATTTCAAATCCAAATCACACCCAAATAAATCAAATAGAATTCAAATAAAACCAAATATTCACACTAAGATAAATACACCCTATCAACCAATTTTAATTCATTTAATTATATTCTAGGAATTTTGGGAGAAATTCAGAGAAGACCCTCTTATAGTTGTCTAGCTAGGAACAAATCCACGAAAATTTTTTAAATCCACATTTTTGCATTTCTAACATTCCGGACGGAATTTTCAGGATGTTACAGCGTGGACGATCACTTTAGCCTTGCTATCCATCTCCACGTGATTAGGGCAGATGGGGCACTTGAACCACGTTTTTCCGCTTTGCGTGGTCCATGATCGGATCCGCAGGTCCTCCTCCGGTGCTACTCCCTGCGGTGGAGGCGAGGGAGCCCAACGTCTTGGCCCGGTGCTACTCCCTGCGGCGGCGGCGGAACAGCCGAGGACGCCGGGTCTCCGCAACTGCAATGCCGCTTCGTGGGCAGCGACGCAGAACCGCTGTGCTGCGGAGACCTTGCTGGTGGCGCGCCTTCGATTGACTGCAAATGAACAATGAACAGTAATCAAGAACACTGAAGTCAAACCGATCTCACCATTGAATAAAATACATCTCGGCATTCAGCAACCAAATGTAATCCTACTACAAACCGCATCATAACCGGTATTTGAGTAGCACACATGGCCCGCCCCTGGAAATGATTCCACACAAAAAAATTCTTAACTTTTTCATACGACCCCGGATGAAGACAAGTCTTATACAAAAATTGTAGAGCTCGACGAGATCTAAAATTTATAGTTGATAAGTTTTTCATTTGAGAATGTTAAGTGCTCCAAAATATTATTATAAACCCACACATCTTGAAATATAGACTTTGTTAAGCCAAAAACTTGTTGGGCCGTGATGAGGACATCAATGGCAACAGGAGTGATTCTACACCAGCAGCACCAGTCCAGGCGCCACTTTCAGCCCAGGCGCCACCTCCAGTTCCAGAAGCCCAGGCGCCACTTCCACCTAGGCCAATTACTCGGGCCCGTGCAAAAGAATTGAGCTTCATCATGCTGCTGAAGAACGAAGGCCTAGAAGAATAGAAGCTGGCCCAACAGGAGTCCCAAGTGGCGGCGCCTGACTGGTGGGGCCCACCTTAGGCGCGCCCCCACCCCCTGGGCGTGGTTCCCCCCTCCACGCCGACCCTAGGGGCTGCGCCCCCTATTTAGATAGACCCCTCTTTTATTTTCAGACTTGAGTTTTGTTTTACATCTAGCTTTAGCTACACCGAACACGCACAAATACGTGTTGTCCTCGTGTGATTCAGAACTCCACCTTCGAGTGATATTAAGATTGCTCGCCTCTTTTTCTTGTTCGTTCTTCGATTGCGTACAGGAATTGATCTTCGTGATTAGGCTGATCTTGCTTCAACAAGGTCGCTAACCACAGGGAGTTGGTTCAGCGATTGCATTGGCGCTTCGAGTTCGCTCGTCGTAGTCAGATCGTGAGGGTCGACTTCCAACAAATCGAAATTACCTCCACTCATCGAAAGATCGGGCACTCCAGCTCTATCAAGTGGTATCAGCTTTCCAGGTTGATCGGTGAGTTTTTATCGAGTGTTGTTCCATTACCTACAGTCCACAAAACCAAAAAAAATCAGGTTAGACCATTGTCCCAAAACCTTTCTTCGCCTTGCACTTTCTTTCAATAATTTGCATTGTTGAATTTGTGTGCTTCGCGTTAATTTGTTGTTGGTCACTTTGTCCTTCCGCCGCTTTCCATCTCCACCACCGCCGCCGTAATCATCATCACCACCAGCGCCGTCGCTGCCGTTTTGCATCACCACAAACCCTACAAAACCACGCCGCCGCCACCCCTCCAACCGAACCCTACTCGGTTTCGTTTTCCTTCTCCAAGCCGCACTCCACGCGCCGCCGATCCAACCGAACACTACTTGGTTTCTTATTTCTGTTTGAGGAAAGAGAGAAAAAAGGAAAGAAAAAAAGGAAAGAAAAAAAGGAAAGAAAAAAAGGAAATAAAAAAAGGAAAGTTCTGAAAAGTACAACAAAGGAAAGAATTCAACAAAAAAAAGGAAAGAGCAGTTCGTTTTTGGAAAGTTCGGTTTTTCGTTTGGCAGTTTTGTGTCGTTACGAACACCCGTTTTGTAACGGCCATAACTTTTCGCTCGGATCTCCGATTTCAGCGTTCTTTTTTTCTTCTGGAAAGCTTATGAAATTTCCTATACGGGGCACCCCACATAGCGCCAGGTGAAGTTGGTTTCGAGGCCAAAAAATGCCGTTTACACAGCGTAATGCGGCTCGGGAGATTTTCTGTTTCTGCACCCCACTTCCTTGTTGCCCTTGCTTGATCCATTGCGGGTGGCACTTGTTTCCAGCAGCTTTGTTACGTGTTTAGCACTATTATTCAGCTTTGCATTTATTGTTTGATTGTGCTAATCCTTGACTTGAGTGCAGCCTACCCAGAACTACACATATTCCTACGACGAGCAGACTTTTGTTTCTCCAGGCAATCGCTGCTCCAATCTCTCATAGGTGCTACTTGTTATTTGCGATCGCCCCTGTTGCTTGGTAGGAACGGATAAGAACTTGATCGCAGCATCTTTGTGAGCTTTTCCACCCACACCTTTGTTGTCGTAGGATTTGTTTTTTTTTTGTGTTTGCGCTAACCATGTCAGGAGACGATGACAAGATGGACTCCAAGCTGCAAGGCATGCGGACCGACCTTGATGGACTTAAAGATGACATAAAGACGCTGCACGAGAAGGTTGATTCCACGATCTCTTCATCCAACGAGCGTCTCGACCAGCAGGACCTTGCTCAGACAGCCGCCAAGTGTACATTTGACACCTTGACGGCCTGGCTTGACGCGATGAACACGACGCTCACGACGATGAACGCGACGCGACGCTCACGGAATTGCAGAAGGGCTATGGTGCTGACACGGAATATGAGGATGGAGACCGCCAACCTCGTGCCCGCCGTGTGGTACGTAATCCGGTTCATGATTCATTTGCGAAGATTAAATTTAAGATTCCTACTTTTAATGGCAAGTATGATCCTGCTGCATATCTTGATTGGGAGTTAGAGGTAGAACAAAAAATTTCATGTCATGATATTCCTGCTATGTTTCAAGTAGGCTGCTATTAGTGAATTTACTGAGTTTGCTTTAATTTGGTGGCGTGAATATAAACTCAAACATCCCACTGCTGTTCCATCTATTTGGGCTCAATTAAAAGCTGCTATGCGACATCGTTTTGTTCCTTCTTATTATGCCCGAGATTTGCTTAACACCATGCAGCGATTCCAGCAAGGCCAACGATCTGTTGAGGAGTATTACCAAGAGTTACAAAAGGGTATGATTCGTTGTGGTTTATTTGAACAGGATGATGCTGCTATGGCACGATTTCGTGGTGGGTTGAACAGGGAAATTCAGGATATACTTGATTATAAGGAGTATAATGATATGACCATGTTATTTGAATATGCTTGCAAAGCTGAACGTGAAGTGCAGGGACGCCGTTCGAAGACATATACTAACCCTTTTGCAGGAAGAAGCCCGTCGTCCTGCTCCACGTCTTCCACTCCAGCACCATCTACACCTAGCACTACGCCGCGTGAGAAGACGACGAAACCTGCAGCACCCCCTGCACCAGGCGCAACTTCTTCCTCACGACGTACACGAGATGTTCGGTGTTTTCGTTGCCAAGGCTTTGGGCACATGATTCGGGACTACCCCAACACCCGTGCTTTCATCATACGTGACGATGGTGAGTACTCTTCTGCTAGTGATTCTGATGAACCTCACCATACTATGATTGCCACTAACCATGCAGATAATGAGGCGGTCCATGCTACTCCCAGTGATGCAGATAGGTATGAAAGTCTTGTTGTGCAGCGTGTTCTTAGTACACAGGTCGCCCCGCCAAAGAAAAATCAGCGACACACTCTTTTCCATACAAAGGGTGTTGTGCAGGAGCGATCGATTTGCATCATCATTGACAGCGGTAGCTGCAACAACTTGGCGAGTACTACGCTGGTAGAGAAGTTGTCCTTACCCACCCGTAAGCATCCGCATCCCTATCATATTCAGTGGCTTAATTATGGTGGAAAGATTAAAGTAACACAGTCGGTACGTATTCCGTTCTCCATAGGTGCCTATTCTGATTTTGTTGATTGTGATGTTATTCCTATGGAGGCCTGTTCTTTGTTACTTAGTAGACCTTGGCAATATGATACTGATAGCTTGCATCATGGTCGTTTGAATCATTATTCTCTCATGTTTAAAGGTCAGAAAATAATTATACATCCCATGACACCTGAACAAATTGTTAAAGATGACCTTGCTCGAGCCGCTAAAAATGCTAAACAACTTGTACCATCACCTTCTGTAATCAAGTTGAATGCGCCTGTTTTATTTGCTGCACGTGCTGATTTTGTTGATCTTTGTGTTGATGAGCTACCTTGCTATGCACTTGTATGTTCTACTGTGCTCGTTTCACTTGATGATGTACCATCTTTGGATATTCCCCCTGCGGTTGCTAACCTTTTGCAGGAGTACGCTGATGTTTTTCCCAAAGATTTACCATCGGGACTACCTCCACTTCGTGGCATTGAGCACCAGATCGACTTCAATCCCGGTGCACAGCTTTCGAATCGCGCCCCGTACCGCACAAATCCCGACGAGACGAAAGAGATTCAGCGCTAGGTCCAGGCGTTGCTTGACAAAGGGTACATTCGTGAGTCTCTTAGTCCTTGCTCCGTTCTAGTGTTACTTGTTCCAAAGAAGGATGGATCGTGGCGTATGTGTGTAGACTGTCGTGCTATTAATAACATCACCATTCGTTATCGATATCCTATACCACGCCTTGATGATATGCTAGATGAGCTTAGTGGTGCCATTATTTTTACTAAGATTGATTTGCGTAGTGGTTACCATCAGATTCGAATGAAATTGAGAGATGAATAGAAAACGGCTTTTAAAACTAAATTTGGCTTATATGAATGGTTGGTTATGCCGTTTGGTTTGACTAATGCTCCCAGCACTTTTATGCGTTTGATGAATGAAGTTCTCAGGCCTTTCATAGGTTTGTTTGTTGTTGTATATTTTGATGATATCTTGATTTACAGCAAGTCTATGGAAGAGCATTTAGAACATTTGCATGCTGTTTTTAATGTGTTGCGTGCTGCTCATTTATTTGCTAACATGGAAAAATGCATCTTCTGCACACAACATGTTTCGTTTCTTGGTTATGTTGTTACTCCACAGGGTATTGAGGTGGATAGCAGCAAGATTGATGCAATTCGGGAATGGCCTACACCGACGACGGTCACGCAGATTCGGAGTTTTCTTGGGCTTGCAGGTTTCTACCGTCGATTCGTACGAGATTTTAGCTCTATTGCAGCACCTCTACATGAGCTTACAAAGAAAGGTGTGCCTTTTACTTGGACTGATTCCCAGGAGCTCGCCTTCACTACTTTGAAAGATAAGTTAACACATGCTCCTCTTTTGCAATTGCCTGATTTTGGTAAAATATTTGAGCTTGAATGTGATGCCAGTGGTATTGGGTTAGGTGCTGTTCTGTTACAAGAAGGAAAACTGGTTGCTTATTTCAGTGAAAAATTAAGCGGTGCTAGTTTGAAATATTCTACTTATGATAAAGAACTTTATGCTTTAGTGCGTACTTTGCAAACGTGGTAGCACTATCTCTGGCATCGTGAGTTTATAATCCATTCTGATCATGAGGCTTTAAAACATATTTGTACCCAAAATAATCTGAACCGTCGTCATGCTAATTGGGTAGAATTCATTGAGTCTTTTCCTTACATCATTAAACACAAGAACGGGAAGGACAATGTGATTGTTGATGCTTTGTCTCGCCGATATAATATGCTATCACAATTGGATTTTAAAATTTTTGGTTTACACACTATGAAAGATCAATATGTCGATGATAATGATTTTACAGATGCTTATAAACATTGTATGAATGGTAAACCATGGGGGAAATTTCACATGCAGGATGGGTTCCTGTTTCGCACTAACAAGCTGTGTATTCCAGCTAGCTCGGTTCGTCTTTTGTTGTTACAGGAAGCTCATGGAGGCGGACTAATGGGACATTTTGGCGTTTACAAAATGCTTAAGGTGCTGGCTGCCCACTTCTTTTGGCCTTGGATGCGTCCTGATGTTGAGCGCTTGGTTGCACGCTATACTACATGTCAAAAGGCTAAATCCCGATTGAACAACCATGGTTTGTATATGCCTTTGCCTGTTCCTACTTCCCCTTGGCGTGATCTTTCTATGGACTTGTTTTGGGTTTGCCTAGAACTAAGAAGGGGAGGGATAGTATTTTTGTGGTTGTTGATCGATTCTATAAAATGGCTCATTTCATACCTTGTCATAAGACCGATGATGCTAGCAGTGTTGCTGAATTGTTCTTTAGAGAGATTATTCGCTTGCATGGTATTCCAAATACAATTGTTTCTGATCGTGATGCTAAGTTTCTTAGTCATTTTTGGAGATCTCTTTGGAATAAATTGGGAACAAAATTGCTATTTAGCACAACTTGTCACCCTCAAACTGATGGACAAACTGAAGTGGTTAATAGAACTTTGTCAACTATGCTTAGGGCTGTCCTAGATAAAAATTTGAGACGTTGGGAGGATTGTTTGCCTCATGTTGAGTTTGCTTATAATCATGCTACGCATTCATCTACAAAGATGTGCCTATTTCAGATTGTTTATGGTTATATTCCTCGGGCACCTATTGATTTGTTTTCGCTTGATGCTGATGGCGCTCCACACTTAGATGCGGTTGCACATGTTGAACATATGATTAATTTGCATGAACAGACTCAACAAAACATTGCTGCTGCTAATGCTAAATATCAGGTTGCTGGTAGTAAAGGGAGAAAACTTGTTACTTTTGAACCGGGTGATATGGTTTGGTTGCATTTGAGAAAGGATCATTTTCCTACTCTGCGTCGTTCTAAATTAATGCCTCACGCTGCTGGTCCTTTTAAAGTGCTAACCAAGATTAATGATAATGCTTATGTCCTTGACCTGCCTGCGGAGTTTGGTGTTTCCACTGGTTTTAATGTTGCAGATTTGAAGCCGTATGCGAGAGAAGATGAGGAGCTGCCGTCGAGGACGACTTCAGTTCAAGAAGGGGAGGATGATGAGGACATCAACGACAACAGGAGTGATTCTACACCAGCAGCACCAGTCCAGGCGCCACTTTCAGCCCAGGCGCCACCTCCAGTTCCAGAAGCCCAGGCGCCACTTCCACCTGGGCCAATTATTTGGGCCCGTGCGAGAGAATTGAGCTTCATCATGCTGCTGAAGAACGAAGGCCCAGAAGAATAGAAGCTGGCCCTACAGGAGTCCGAGGTGGGGCGCCTGACTGGTGGGGCCCACCTTGGGCGCGCCCCCACCCCCCTGGGCGTGGTTCCCCCTCCACGCCGACCCTAGGGGCTGCGCCCCCTATTTAGATAGACCCCTCTTTTATTTTCAGACTTGAGTTTTGTTTTACATCTAGCTTTAGCTACACCGAACACGCACAAATACGTGCTGTCCTCGTGTGATTCAGATGTCCACCTTCGAGTGATATTAAGATTGCTCGCCTCTTTTCTTGTTCGTTCTTCGATTGCGTACAGGAATTGTTCTTCGTGATCAGGCTGATCTTGCTTCAACAAGGTCGGTAACCACAGGGAGTTGGTTCAGTGATTGCATTGGCGCTTCGTGTTCGCTCGTCGTAGTCGGATCGTGAGGGTCGACTTCCAACAAATCGAAATTACCTCCACTCATCGAAAGATCGGGCACTCCAGCTCTATCAGGCCGGCCTATATATGGTTAGAGGAGGGAGCTATAAGCGTAGTTGGGCTTTATAAATGGCCCAGAACAACAAAAAAATATAAATTAACAAAATATGATCTTGCATAAAAATAAAGTTTATTTGCAAAAACATGTGCATTATTTGCATGCACCGTTTTGTCCTATCCTTTTTCTGGTAAGTAAGAGGATAAAACAATGCTCTATTATTTGCATACACGGTTTTATCCTCTCATTTTTCTTGTAAGTAAGAGGATAAAACAATGCTCTATTATTTGCATACACGTTTTATCCTCTCTTTTTTCGTGTAAGTGAGAGGATAAAACGATGCTCTATTATTTGCATACACGGTTTTATCCTCTCTTTTTTCCTATAAGTGAGAGGATAAAACAATGTTCTATAAAATTCATCCAATTTTATCAAAACAAAATATAAATATTTAGGGGACTTGTCCAATTCATTCCAATCGTTACCTTGGCTTCGCTATTTCTTCTAATGATTGAGTATATGTATATATATGAGTATATATGCATATGTGAGAGTATATATGAGTATATATGCATATGTGAGATTGTTTAACACTTCAAAAACGCATTCTAAGATAGCCATGAAAAACACAATGCACAGGATGATCCTCTCCTTTTTGTTGTGAGTTGGAGGATAAAATGGTGCTCTATATTTTGTATGCACTGTTTTATCCACTCCTTCTTTTAATGGGTGAGAGGATAGAACGGTGCTATATTTTTTGAATACACTATTTTTTCCTCTCTTTCTTCTCGCGAGTGAGGGGATAAAACGGTGCTCTATTTTTTGTATGCACTCGTTTACGTATTATATATCTCGACTTCGGTATTTTGATGATCTTCTAATGAGCGAGTATTATATATGTGAGTATATAAACATATGTGGATGTATTAGAATACATATTTACACCAATAAGAATACTACACAATAAATTTCACAAAAATACTACTAATATGTTAGAGTATATATGTGATTGTAGGAGTATATGTGTGATTGTATGTGAAAGGGTTAGTGGTTGTATTTTTTGAAAACAAACTTTTTTATTTGATCTCATATGAAAAAAGCTTTATACCAAAGTCATACGACTCGATGAAATATAAAACTTTGCAGTTGAGAATTTTTATATTTGAGATTGTTTAATATTTTAAAATATTATTATAAGTTATCTAATTTGAAATCTTGAACTTTAAAATTTTCAAATGATCTCCGATGTGAATTACTTATATACCGAAATTGTAGAGCTAGAAGAGTTATAAAAGTTTGTAGTTCACAACTTTTTTGTTTGAGATTGTTTAATACTTTAAAATATCATTATATGCTATTCAATTTGAAATGTTTAAATTTTAAAATATTCACCAAAGGAGATCACCATTTTTTTATATGATCTCTTATGAAAAAAATATCATACGAAAGTCGTACATCTCAAAGCAATCTAAAACTTTTATATTTGGGATCATCCAGCTATGTAAAAATGCATTATAAGGCTATAAAAACACCATTTTATCCTCTCCTTCTTCTTGTAAGTGAGAGGATAAAACAGTGCTCTATTTTTGTATGCACCAGATGATTGCTCATTCATCCGATCGTCATATATTTTGTATGCACCGGATGATTGATCATTTATACTGTCACAACTTTTCAACATTTTGTATTTTCATCATATCTTTCTACTTCGAAGTCCAATTTTGATGATGTTGGACTCTATGGAAAATTTATGAAATTCTATGCAAGACCATCCTTAAATCCATCCCATTTAATATTTTAAAATACCATTACAAATTACCTAATTTGAAATCTTAAACTTTAAAATTTTCAAATGATCTTCGATGTAAATATGTTTTGTACCAAAGTGGTAGAGCTCGGAGAGTTGTAAAAGTTTGCAGTTCACAGCTTTTTTGTTTGAGATCGTTTAACACTTCAAAATATCATTATAGGTAATCTCATTTCAAATTTTAAATTTTCAAAATATTCAAATGACCTTGGATATATAAAAGTTACATACCAAAGTTGTAGATCTTGAGAGATATAAAATTTTGTAGTTTACAACTTTTGCATATGAGATTATTTAGATGTCCAAAAAGTTGTTGGACGCCCACAGAAGAAACACACGTCCCCACGTCAGCAATTAGTGGCTCCTAAATACTGCTCTCCTATTGGCTGACCCTTTCATCTCATGGATCCTTGTCTTATCTCTCCTCCTTATCCTCTCCCTCCCCCCTCTCTCTCCCTCACCACCACACCTATCTCTCCCTTCCCATGGCTGGCCGGCGACGCCCGACCTCCACGAGCGCGCGGCGGCGCGGGGCCGACGGCCGGCGGCGGCGACTAGCGGCAGGGGCGGGGCAGACGGCCGGCGGCGGCAGCCTGCGCGAGTCTGGCGACCTGCGGCGGGCGGGCGCAGGTCGGCCTGCGCGGGGCCGGCGGCCATGCGGCGGGGCGGGGCCAACCCCAAGCCGGCGCCTGGCCAGCGCGAGTGGGCGGCGCGCGGCCCGGAGGGACGGGCACCAGGCTAGTGGCGGCGCCCAGCCGGCGTGGCGCGGAGATGCCGGCAGCGGCGGCGCGCCCGGCCGGGTTTAGTGCGCCTGACTTTTTTTTTAAATTCATTTTTTTATTTATTTGTAGGGGCAGACGATCTCATCATCCGCCCCTGCAAAATGACATTTGCAAGGGCGGGTGATGCCATCCTCCGCCCCTAGAAACACCATCTTTAGAGGTGGGCCATGCCATCGTTCGCCCCTGAAAAGCATTTGCAAGGGCGGGCTACTAACCCGCCCCTACAAATGGCCATTTTTAGCAGCCAAAAGCAAGGGCGGATTTTGAAGCCGCCCCTACAAATGCGTTTTAACCCGCCCCTACAAAGCTTTTTGGTAGTAGTGGAATGTTAGCAATGTTTTAGCATAACCCTTCCACAAAAGAATGCAATTCTCACTTTTCGAGGAGTCAACCAATTTAAACTTTAACTAAAGTTATGCTAAAACATTGCTAACATTCATAATACAAAGTAAGTATCATTAGATTAGTTATAGAACATACTTTCATAATAAATTTATCCGGAGACAAGATAGCTAATACTATTTGCTATAAATTTGGTCAAATTTAAACTCGTTTGACCGACACGGATCTCATAGTTGCATTCTTTTGTGGACGGAGGGGGTAGCAAAGCTCAACATAGAAACTACCTACACCTCCATCCACACAAGAGTTAAGTTGCGCATTAACATGGATCCCACAGTTGGGTATGATGGTCTTCCCATTAGTTTCACTTGAGTGACCATGTAGATATGTTAATCGATAGTAGCTAATGCTCCCACCCACACACTCATGAATATAATTCACTATAATTTGTACAAGGGGTGTGCATATGCTGGTTAGATTTGTAAAATAACTCAATGACACCAAAGCATGAGTTCA
The DNA here is from genome assembly GCA_015476505.1 of Urochloa ruziziensis. Classification (NCBI taxonomy): domain Eukaryota; kingdom Viridiplantae; phylum Streptophyta; class Magnoliopsida; order Poales; family Poaceae; genus Urochloa; species Urochloa ruziziensis. The sequence continues at coordinate 27,906,265 of CM027124.1, forward strand.
AATTTGCCAAAAATGCAAACAATATCACTTCTTGCGTCATCTCTGTTTGAAAGCGTAAAGCTTTTTGCCTCTGACGGGTGGGACCAGTGGACCTGTGGACCGGCGGTTTCCTCCACCGGCGACACCTCGCGTGCGACGCGCGATAACGAGGAAGCGTATTCCAATCGAGAGCGTTCGATAATGTTGTAGACAGGTGGGACCCACATGTCGGCGCCGATCCCATGATCAGTTGTTGCTCAGATCTTCATTTATCTTCTATTTTTGTATTTAAATCCTTAATAAAAACTTCCAACATGTATAGATTTCGCATATGGTGTTTATTTTTTCCGAATTCGTACGAAAACAATACCTACCACGTGCACTCAATTGCATCGTCGTAATAGAATATGACTTTCCAGCGTTTTATAAACTCATGTACCTTTTATTGTTCACAAACTTATAACTCCCCAATTTATCTGTATTATTGCAATGTGTTGTTTGTGTGTAAGCACAACCTACACCTCCATCCACACAAGAGTTAAGTTGTGCATTAACACCAGTTTCTATTACGAGGAGTCAACCAATTTAAACTTTGACTCAAGTTCTGCTAAAACATTGCTAACATTCATAATGCAAAATAAGTATCATTAGATTAGTCATAGAATATACTTTCATAACAAATTTATCCGAATACAAGATAGCTAATACTATTTGCTATAAATTTGGTCAAATTTGAACTCGTTTGACCGACACGGATCTGATAGTTGCATTCCTTTGTGGACGGAGTGGGTAGCAAAGCTCAACATAGAAACTACCTATGGACATCATGGGTTGGGACTGCCTAACTCCCCGATTTATCTGTATTATTGCAATGTGTTGTTTGTGTGTAAGCACAACCTACACCTCCATCCACACAAGAGTAAAGTTGCACGTTAACTTGGATTCCACAGTTGTGTATAATGGTCTACCCTATAGTTTCACTTGAGTGACAGCCTTGTATACGTTGTTGAGATGGTAGCTAGTGCTCCCACCCACACACTCACGAATACAATAATACACTATAATTTGTACAAGGGGTGTGCATATGCAGGTTGGATTTGTAAAATAACTCAATGTCACCAAAGCATGAATTCAAATTCGCAAACAAAACATTCAAATTCGTGACCAGTGGACCTGAGGACCGGGGGTTTCCTCCTCTGGCGGCACACAGGAGGATTTGACAAAAACGTTACCGAGCCGGACGACGATGATTTTTGCGCGTAACGTGAAGAAGCTAGGAGAAGGCAAAAAAACAGAAGCAAATTGGGCGTATCTTACTACTACGATTGTTTCGTGCGGCATTAAAGCGCCTGTTTGCTTGCAGCCCTGGCAAAGCTGCCTAGCGCAGGCAGCGATCTCATGCGCTCGATTTCGTCAGCCTGGTGCAGATCGCTGCCTGGCGATCTCATGCGCTCGATTTCGTCGGCCTGGGGTGGAGATCGCGGCCTGGGCGTTGCATCTGCCTGCCACCCCATCTTATTTGTTGTGCCATATATTAATCTCATACTATTGAGCGCTCCTTCCTGCGTCCTGCACTTGTTCCATCCCCATGCGTCATTGAGTGCTCTAGACTCTGAACCGTCGCCTCCTATCGTGTAGTCTCCGCTCTCCCTCCCAGCCACGCCTCGGCAACTAACGCCATGCACTATCACTACGTGCGGGACCAGGCTGAGATGGGGCCAGCTGGCCAGCGGCTGCAAGTAACTAAACCCGTGGTGCCTATTCCTGTGCTGATGTGCGTCCCATCGTTATAAATTTAGGGCAGTTGCCCTCCTTCCCCAATGGCACTGAAGAAAATAGGATCGAGGTGCAACGTACGGAGTACGCTGCAACATGACACATATAAAATGAATCAAAAAGGCAATAAAATGTATACTGTAGGGAAGAAAATTTGTGGAATAACAAACAATGATCGCTGATGATCAAAGACATTACTGCAAGTTCTTAGACTCATCTAAAAATAAAATTACAAGAGTTCTCAGACTCTAAATCTAAGAAAAAAGAAATTTAAAGAAATCTCCACATGGTGGCATGCATCATCCTTAATCTTCCTCATCCGAATAGTCTACTAGCTCCGTTTCAGAATTATAATCCTTAGCTTCCTACATCTGCAGATGCTGATGCATGTAGGGAGCTGGAAGAAATTGTCGACATTGGCCTCGACACATTGGGCAGATCGTGCCCCGCTCAAACCATCTGAGAATGCACAGCATGTGGAAACCATGCCTACAACTTGGCAGATGCAGGACGTCCGCCCCCTACACCATGTTGTCCAAGCAGATGGCACATTCCTGGGATGCAGCGGCGGCAACGACAGAGCTGTGCGAGATGCACCCAAGTAACAATGCCATCGGCTCAAAGTACCATAAATGGACAGTGACATGGGGTCTCACCTTACACAACACATTCAAAGTGTACAGGTATCCTTTCGGCCCTCCTTCCAATGTGCTGTATTAGATGGTCAGGCACGGCGCTGCACCAGTGTGCCAGAGATACACCATGGCCAGCAGTGAGAACTTCACCAAAACACTCCAGTGTCTCACCAATTAAATCACGACAGTGATGGTCATTCCGAAGGAATGCAATAGCAGAATTATTAAGTGGACAGTCAGGGATGGGCACAGATATTCTTCTGCGTCGGTGGAGCATAAAATTGTGGTACTTCTTCCTCGTTGCGCTTCCAATGAGAACCCACTGGCGAGTCTCCTTCAAAGACACGGTGAGCACCATCATGTTGCCCTGGGCTCTGCTGGCACAGCCCCCGTGCCAACGCGGGTCCCTCAGCAGTGATGGAGACCCAATTGGCGGCGCATTCCGGATCCATGGAGCCCTGGGCCGACAGAGTGGAGAGCGGGATCGGGTGGTGAAGGGATGAAGGAGCTTCGGGCGGCCGGAGGCGCTGGCGACAGTGGGGTGCAGAGGAAAGACGAAGCAGGTGGGTAGCAAAAGGGCGGTCGGTCATGAATTAATGATGGATGGGATCAATGGAAGAAATGTTGTGACTGTTTTTGAGTGGAGCGGAGGGCCGGAGGGGAATTTGACCACATCCATGTATATGTTGACATGGTAGTGCTCCCACCCACACTCATGAATACAATTCACTATAATTTGTACAAGGGGTGTGCACATGCAGGTTGGATTTGTAAAATAAGTCAACGACACCAAAGCACGAGTTCAAATTCGCAAAGAAAACATTCAAATTCGCCAAAAATGCACCTTTTATTGTTCACAAACTTATAACTCCCCAATTTACTTGTATGTATTATTGCAATGTGTTGTTTGTGTGAAAGCACAACCTACACCTCCATCCACACAAGAGTAAATTTGCACGTTAACATGGATTCCACAGTTGTGTATGATGGTCTACCCTTTAGTTTAAATTGAGTGACCATGTATATGTTGTTGAGATGGTAGCTAGTGCTCCCACCGACACACTCATGAATACAATAATTCACTATAATTTGTACAAGAGGTGTGCATATGCAGGTTGGATTTGTAAAATAACTCAATGTCACCAAAGCATGAGTTCAAATTCGCAAACAAAACATTCAAATTCGTGACCATTGGACCTGAGGACCGGGGGTTTTCTCCTCCGGCGGCACACAGGAGGATTTGACAAAAATGTTACCGAGCCGAACGACGATGATTTTCGCGCGTAATGTGAAGAATTTAGGAGAAGGCAAAAAAAGGAAGCAAACTGGGCGTATCTTAATACTACGATTGTTTCGTGCGGCATTAAAGGGTCTGTGTGCTTGCAGCCCTAGCAAAGCTGCCTAGCGCAGGCAGCAATCTCATGCGCTCGATTTCGTCGGCTTGGTGCAGATCGCTGCCTGGCGATCTCATGCGCTCGATTTTGTCGGCCTGAGGTGGAGATCGCGGCCTGGACGCTGCATCTGCCTGCCACCCCATCTCATTTGTTGCGCCATATATTAATCTCATACTACTGGGCGCTCCTTCCTGCCTCCAGCACTTGTTCCATCCCCATACATCATCGAGTGCTCTAGACTCTGAACCATCGCCTCCTATCGCGTAGTCTCCGCTCCCCTTCCCGGCCACGCCTCGACAACTAACGCCACGCACTATCACTACGTGCGGCACCAGGCTGAGATGGGGCCAGCCGGCCAGCGGCTGCAAGTAACTAAACGCGTGGTGCCTCTTCCTGTGCCGCTGTGCATCCCATGATTATAAATTTACAGCAGTTGCCCTCCTTCCCCCATTCACATTTTCTCTTCCTCTACACCTCCATCCCCGGCCTTCTCCCTGCTTCCTCTGCACTTGCCGACCGATCGACTCCAAGGCAATACGTCCCGCCCAAGCTCCCCTCCTCGCATCACCAGCGAAGGCGTGCCACCACCAACGATCGACTCCAAGGTGATGGCAAAGGCACTATGTCCCCCCAAGCTCTCCTTGTGTTCTTGACACACAGTTCATTGTTCTTATTTATTGTTCACTGTTCGGTTGCAGTCAAGCAAAGGCGTGCCACCAGCGTCATCGTTTGCACGGCGCAGCGGGTCTTCCTCGCCGCCGGTGAAGCGCCATTGCGGTGGCACCGACCCGGCGTCCTCATCGGTAGTTCCGCCGCCGTCACCACCATAGGGTGGTGATGGCACCGGCTCCAGCCGTCGGTCACTCTCGCCTCCGCCGCAGGGACCAGTAGAGTATAAGCCCCTGCGGGTCTTGTGTAGGACGACGCCGAGCAGCAAAATGTAGTGGCGATGCCCCCTCTGCCCCCTCTTCATTCATCTTCTATTTTTGTATTTAAATCCTCAATAAAAACATCCAACATGTATAGATTTCATATATGGTGTCCAAATCTGGTGTTTCTTTTTTCCGAATTCGTACGAAAACAATACCTACCACGTGCACTCAATTGCATCGTCGTAATAGAATCTGATTTCCAGCGTTTTACAAACTCATGTACCTTTTATTGTTCACAAACTTATAACTCCCCAATTGACATGTATTATTGCAATATGTTGTTTGTGTGTAACCACAACCTACACCTCCATCCACAGATCTGGGTATGCCTCCCTCCTCCTTTCTTTTGTACTCTGAGACATGCAAGGTGGCCCCCTGGCCATGGGGTTGCTGGCGCGGGGGTGCTGGCGAGGTGGCAGCGGCACCGGGTGCAGGGGAGGAAGCGGCGGGCTCTCTCCACCGACGCTCTACATGCGCGTGGGGCTCACGTTTGGCAAGCCATTTTGGCAACCGGACTGGTTTGCCAAGTCTGGCAAGCGGGAGGCTCAATTTGGGGAGTCATATGGGATAGCAAGGAGGATAGAGAGCCTGTTGGAGCCTAATTTTGACATTCAGTTGCCAAATTTTGGCTTAGTAAGTCATTTGGCAACTCTCTTGGAGTTGCTCAGATTGGGTGTCCATAGGTATTAAACAGATCAATTGACTATAGCATATACTCCTAAGAGCAGCTCTAAGAGAGATAAAGGGAATTGAGAAAAAAATTATAGGGAAAGGGGATAGTTTTCTAAATCTGCTGGAGCATGATTTCCACATAGCACATACTTCCTCAATGCTATTATTCTGCTTTCCACAGCTTGCAAAATTGTTGTGGCGGCACAAGCTGTAGAGGATTTTTTGGGGGGGGCGGTGGGCTTGTGCGTCTGTGCAAAGGAATTACCGATGGGCCGGGGTGGGCTGGTGCTTGATATTTGGGCCAAACTAGTTGAGGCCCAAGTTAACTCCTACGAAAGCCATTTATGGTTTTTGAGCTCAAATGCTTACAGTTTGACCCAATTAGCAGTATAGTTATACGTATATACATACATGCTTTATTTTTTTCCCCAAAATTATTGGGTGTTCAGTCGAACACCCACGAACCTGTACTACATCTGCCCCTGCTACATATCCATTCTTTGATGCTGGCCTGTTGATATCTATATGTGCACGTGCGGGCATATCGTCCTGACAGGTGATATGTGGAAGGTACACATCGACTGCTGGGGGGCAAATGGCAACATTGAGCGCAAGATTGAGTTTAGTCTTGACTAGGCACAAATTGACTTTTTCACCCTGCTTACTCTGAAAGATCAGCTTGGATATTGTGCGCAAGACTTCTTGTACTACAAGAAGAGAAGAGGAGATGATGGTGAAGCCAGTGCTGGAAAAAATTGGTTTCAACAGAGATGCAACAGCCATGCTTCAGTACTTGGGTCCATGTCAAGAAAGGAAACTAAGATTGATTATGTCAAAAAAGAAACAGTTGGACCAGTGAACATCACACCCCTAAAACGCTCAAGGTTTACTGAGCATGTTGAATGTGCACACGACTGACGACAATGCTGATTTTGACTCAATTAGTCAATACAAATTGTGGATTCAAGACCAAGACAAAGATTGTGGTGAGTCTGACGATGATTGTACTACACTGTCCACATTACACTATAACATTGTACTCACATAGTACTATTCCTCATATTGTAGGTCTACATGATGAGTTCAAGCAAGAGACAATAAGAGCGTACACTGCATGGTTAAGGAGCTGGAACCGACTGAGAGACCTTTGTAATTCGTTATCCATCTGAGCTAGTTCTTATTTGTGATTTTAAATTACTAAGTGCATTGTGCATCCACTAATTGCAGTTTTTTTAATTTTTTCAGTGGCTTATGACAGAAATCAAGCTAAGCCTGCTGAAGCACGTGCTGAGAGCAATGGTAGTAGTGACACGCCGCCATCAGAATGGCCAGGCCATGCTAGGAAACCAAAGCAAACACAAGGTTGTACAAGATTCACACCTACAGTTTTCTTATGTTGTTTATTTTGCATGACTTAATAATGTAAGCTTCCATTTGTGTTTGTAAGTAGATGGCAAGAAAAAGGGGCATGGGGTCTCGAAAGGGCTAGATGCAGCGGCCAAGAGGACAAAGGCTAAGACAGATTAACTGAAAATTGAATTTTCTGTCAATACGGGTGGTGTTTGTGGAGAAAACAGACGTACCTTTGTGGATGAGGTTGTTCTGCTTACAAAGCAGAAGGCTCCATTGATTGGAGTTAGACATTGGAGCGATGTGGCTAGACATGTCAAGGAGGACATAGTAGAATTTATAATGGTATGGCACTGACCATCTCGTCCTGCATTCTAATGTTATGCATTATTCCTGTTCCCTCTTTCATTTTTTAAATCATAAATAGTGTGAATGATGCATCATAACAAGAATTCTTTGTCCCTAGGAACAATGGGACCTGGAGTTCACTCGAAGTAACAAGGAAAAGATATGGAAGATTGCGAGTGAACACTACAAAGGCTGGTGATCTGCCTTGCATTCTACATTCAAGGCATACAACAGTTACGATGAGAGAATGTAACATAAGCCTGAAGAGTTGGACATAGTGGAATGGCACTACTTGAACTTGTAATTTTCAACAAGGAAGTTCATGGTACGACATCTTTTCTAAGTATAAGAAAACAATCATCAGTTCAACTTTTCTTATTTACCATTTCTCCCCTGTATGCCTTTCTGCAGGATAGGAGCAAGGCAAACTCTTTGAATCAAGGCCAAATGAGAAGCAATCATTCGGGGGGGGGGGGGGGTTCGAAACCTTTCTCACAGTGGAGTTAGGAAAAGGTGAACATTTTTTCACTTTTGTCAACTTTTCAGTACATGACACAGTGGTATATTAATTGTGTTTAACTAATGATGCAATCATAGAGAGATCAATTAACCGGTGAGGAGCCACGCCTTATGCAACTTTGGAAGACTACACACTGTACTCCGGGCGGAATGTGGACAGATCGCGTTGCTGCAAGTATTTATGACACAACAACCTCTATTTTATGGGGTCAGCGTGAAGATGAGGGTGACCAATGCTCCCCAACAAGTCGCGCTTCTCGAGTTGTTAGGGAAGACCAATTATTCCAGGAAATTTACAAGGAGACTACTGGAGTCAAATACTCAAGGTCGCGTGGCCATGGTTACATGTCCAATCCAAAATGAAAGCAAAAACTACTTGAGGAGAGAATGTTTCAGGAGAGACTAGAGAGGCTCGAACAACAGGAGCGACAGATGCAGGAAATGATGCAAAAGAATGAAGCTGAAAAGGAAGCAGAGAGGGAACAACTTAAAGCTGCAATTAGAGAAGAGTTGATGGGGGGAAGTTCAAACAATGATGGCACCTTATCATCAGGCGTTGACGACAGAGGTAAGCAGAACATAATTTATGCATGTTCTCGTTTTGTTATTAACTTCTATAATATCCCTAATATCTGGCCATCCCTCTTTAATTTTCAAATGCGCAGACTACCCGGTAACCAACATTGGTACAACTGCAGTCGATGCTAGGCTCACCGAGGTTCGAGCTGAAGATCCGTTAGGGCAGCTCTGCCAAGGCACAAGTGACCAGGTATCGACAATAATTGGTTGTGAATCAAACTAAATATATATAGCTTTTAGAAATGATTGTAGGATCCCCAATTGCTTGGAAAAGCATAAGGAGGATAATCTGAGAAATGTGGCTTAGGAACAAGGCATTGACCCCAGCACAGCAGAGGATTTTTCATCTTCAGATACTGATAACTCTGGTAGAATGAGACAGTTAGAATTTAGTGAAATTATAAATAGTTTCAAATGATAGGGATGTTTTGGAATATTAGAGGCATGGGGCTTACCAGAAATAGTTCCAGCTCTGGCTAGCGGATTTCTGATAGAATCACAATAAATATATGTTGGTAATCTCTTTGCATGGTCCCTTTTTAATTGTGTAGCATAACCCTGAAACCACCAATAATGGAACTGAAGATGTAGAAGGGCGCACTGAGCACCACATTGCTGCAACACCAATAGTGGAAACTTAAGAAAAATAGAATCAGGTACCAACTTTGGTCAAGCATTCCAATAATCAATATCATTTTGGGCATCAAATTGAAGATAATATTGTTCCAATTATTAATTTCATTATGATCCAGATTGCAAAGAATAATGGTACTTCAGTTGCAAAGAAACCGTTCAATGAGACTCGTGGTAGAGGTGCAGGAGGTGCTTCAGCACAGAAATACATTTCTGCACAACAGCTTAAAGCTACAACATGGCTGGCCATTAGAAACAAGGCACGATGGCTACAACAGGAGACCAATGACCAAGGTGACCTTGACGGATTAATATAGATGCTTCAATAGCTGCAAACTTTGTTACTGTCAGTGAATGATGTTCCAATGCTATTGTTGATGTATCATTGCATTTAATAATTAGCAAATGAAGGCAATTCATTTTCCATTGTGATATCCATTGAATGTATAGCCACGACACAGATTGTGTTGCAATACCAAGTATGCATATAGCTACGACATGTTTTGTTGCGATACCACTAATCCATACAGCGACGACGCCAAACTCGTTGCACTACCCTCTAGGCATATAGCCACAATATGTGTCGTCGCGGTAGAGTGAACCATATAGACACGCCACATACCTCGTTGCGATACCTTGGTAGCATATTGCGACGCCTGCTCAATGTTGCGGTATCCATAGCGCCTATAGCAATGGCACACCATCTGTTGCGCTATCCTGTACGGGTACCGCTACGACATATTGCGTTGTAATATGATTGACCCATATAGCCACGACTGGCATGTCGTTGGGATAGCCTTCCAGCATGTTGCAACACCATAGTTCGTTGGAATATGGATGACGTATATAGCAACGAGTTGTATTTCGTTGTGATATCATGTGAGCGTATTGCAACAACGTAAGTCACGTATTGCAACAATATTCTTGCGTTGTAATTCCGTTTTTTTGCAACATCACAAAGTTGTCGCAATACCACGCTGTGGCAACGAGGCCTATCGTTGCAATAACAAATACTACAACGACAATGGACGTTGCAATTGCCACTAATGGCAACAACGATCATCGTTGCAACAACTAGCACGTATGGCAACGGCAACCTTAGTCGTTGCGATACCCCATTGCAATGCGGTTTTAAGCAACGACCAGATTTTGTATTGCAACTATTTTGAGTCATTGTAATTTCACACTATTGCCATGAATTTACACATATTGCAACGATTTCGTGCCGTTGCACCAAGGGAAACACGTTGTAGTGTTAGAGGCCAGAGCGACGCTGATAAGATGATGGACAGGCAATGCCCTTGGCACCCGACGCAAAGGCATTCTCTGCGCCGATGCTTTGACCTTCAACAAGCCTTCGACTTACCATTGCGCGACGACAATGACAAGAAAAAGCCGGGAAAGCCGCCTCTCGACCCAATAGCCAAGAACAAACAGAAAACATATGATGATGAGGATGAGGAACAAGGCATGAACAAGTATCAGAAGATCAATCAGGTCCTCAACGTCATTATTGGTGGCGACTATGGTTTTCCTACTCGACGCAACCACAAGGTCACTCTGCGGAACATCATGGCGGTCGAGCCGGCTGTTCCACTGATACCTCAAGTACTCGGATATCCCCATCAGCTTTTCCAGGGCAGACTAGTGGAATAGCTATGATGAGCCGGGCCAATTACCGCTCGTATTAGATCCTACAGTGGCCTGGTCAAAACTGACCAAGGTGCTCATTGACGACGGAACAGGGCTCAATGTGTTGTTTGCCAGTACTCTAAAGAAGATGGGTCTCAACATCGCAGACATGTTGACACCCGCCAGCTCTCCTTTTTACAGTATTGTTCCGGGTAACGGGGCTATCCCTATTGGATAGGTGACTTTGCCAGTTACTTTCAGAACACCGGAAAACTTTAGGACAGAGTACATCAAGTTTGAGGTGGCAGACTTCGAGACTTCCTGTCAAGCCATCCTTGGACGACTAGCTATGGCCAAGTTCATGGCCATCCCCCACTATGTCTACCTTTTCCTCAATATGCCGGGACCCAATGGCGTGATTTCTTTCCGTGGCGACTTGAGGCGATCATACGACTGCGACCGGGAAGCAGTGGAATTTGCATCCACTACCCAGTTGCCTCACTCTATGGCATAGGTGTTCGCAATAGCTCAGACATTGACATCCCTACGAAGGAGCTAGGCCAGTCTAAAGCTACTACGCCGGACGATGTCATTACAAAAGACACTGAGTTGATCGAAGGACATTCTTCCAAGACCACTAAGATTGGGGCTACCCTCAGCCCCAATTAGGAAAGCACGCTCGTCGGGTTCCTGCATGCTAACCGTGATATTTTCACCTAGAAACCAATGGATATGCCAGGGGTGCCAAGGAACCTGATCGAGCACAGTCTGAACATTGATCCCAAAGCAACACCAAAGATGCAGCGCCTACAGAGATTTGCATCAGACAAGTGAGAAGCAACCAAGAAAGAGCTCGCCAAGCTACTCGCCGGCTGGATTCATCAAAGAAGTCTTTCATTAATCCGGCTATAGTTATTAGGAACATTTGGAACCGAATCATTATTATTAGCATTTGTATATGGTGCTGAAAAAGTAGATGATAGAGCTGAAGTGCCCGATCTTTCGATGAGTGGAGGTAATTTCGATTTGGTGGAAGTCGACCCTCACGATCCGACTACGACGAGCGAACCCGAAGCGCCAATGCAATCGCTGAACCAACTCCCTGTGGTTACCGACCTTGTTGAAGCAAGATCAGCCTGATCACGAAGATCAATTCCTGTATGCAATCGAAGAACGAACAAGAAAAAGAGGCAAGCAATCTTAATATCACTCGAAGGTGGAGTTCTGAATCACACGAGGACAGCACGTATTTGTGCGTGTTCGGTGTAGCTAAAGCTAGATGTAAAACAAAACTCAAGCCCTAATGTGGCGGCAGCTACTGAATATATGAGCTAGGAGGACATCCTCCTAGGGTTGGGGGCGACCATGGGGTCGGCCACAACTTGGGCTTAAGGCCCGACACGATACAGAGCCAACTTAGCCCGCAGCACTTTGACAGATTCTGAACATCCACTTGTTTCTGTAATTGCCATCGACTCAGATGGAATTTGGGCCTGAAACTGGTGCCATTAGAAGCGGTATGAAAATCTCGTTCCATCCATATATAGAACGTCCAAAACGAACTCTGTATGCGGCCTCAGCGTCAATTTTAGTACATGCTGTTTCTGGACTCCGAAGTGGACTAGAAACTTGAGTTCCTTTGGGCCTCCACCTTGGTGACTCGAATTGGATTAGCCTTGGGCCTCCATCATGACTTGGACAACATTGTTGGACTCCTCTTTCACTAATGCGTGACCCAATCATGGTCGTATGCATGTGTGTCATGTCCTCATCATCCTCCCCTTCTTGACGAAAAGCCGTCCTCGGCGTCGATTGTACATGAAACCGATCCTGCACAACACAAAGGAGAACGGGGTTGCGAAAACAAAGGAAACCAAAAGTATTGAGAGGAGGATTCTCACCACGTTTTCGATTGGCGAATGTGTCATCTCGCATAGACATTTTAGCAAGCATGTAGGTTTCATGATCGGACGACACACAATGTTTGTCAACATGATCCTGCACAAGATTAGTACCAACAAACGACAAAGCAGGCACAGTTTTTGACCAGCAATGCTCCCCTTCTTGGGAGTAAACTTGGTGCACCAAAATAGAGCTAAAGGAATATGGAAGAATATTTGTAGTATTGCTGCCCTCTAGTGGATTAAAATTTTGCACAACGAAAGGATAATTCAGATTTGCACAAATGTACACTCGATGTATCATACATGCTCCCTTGTTACTATATTTGCAAATAATATGATATGTATGTCTAGAAAAGCACGGCAAATCAGCATATTTAAAAAGTCTCTCTTCTAAATAATCTAGATTACACAAATCATGAAATTCAATGTAACCCAAAGTATGTAAAGAAGACAACAGTTTTAACTCATCATTGGCAACAGCAATATGCATAACATGTTTATGTGCAGCAGAAATATTTGGTTCCAAAAAATGTATCACTGCTGCATTATCAAACGTTTCATCTTTATCACAAGAAACAGCAAGCACATTAGGTGACAAAGATAAATCAAGAGATGGTTCCACTAACAATTGCTCCATGATAGCATGGGTTGTGAAAAAATTCAGCACATCAGAAGAAGTCTCACCAGCTGTGAGTGGAGCACCTTGAGCAGTACCTTTGCTCTCAATTTCAATAAGAGAAATAGGTGCATTGTGAAGTGATGGTTCTGAATTTGCACATGAGGTTATGGAAGAAGTACTGCCTGTGATCGAGGGTGCTGCAGGTTTGGTCGTCCTCTCGTGTGGTGTAGTGCTAGCCGTGGATGGCATGGGGAGAGTAGGAGCTGCGATGGATGCCAGGGTTCGTCCTGCAAAAGAGTTAGCATTTGTCTTCGAGCAACATCCCTGCACTTCACGTTCAGCTCGCCAAGCATATTCAAACAATGTGGTCATATCAGCATAACTTATATAATCAAGTATGTCCTGAATTTCGCGGTTCAAACCACCACGAAAACGTGCCATAGCAGCATCGTCCGTCTCACATAAACCATAACAAATCATACCCTTTTGTAATTCCTGATAATATTCCTCAACAGATTGTGAACCTTGCTGACAACGCTTAAGTTTATTGAGCAAATCATGGGCATAATAGGAAGGAACAAATCTATGTCGCATAGCAGTTTTTAATTGAGCCCAAGTGGTGGGAATGGCAGTGGGGTGTCTTTGTTTATAATCACGCCACCAAATTAAAGCAATATCAGTAAATGCACTAATAGCAGCTGTAACTTGTGCACTAGCAGGAATATCATGGCATGAAAAATTCTGTTGGACCTCTAATTCCCAATCAAGATATGCAGCAGGATCATATTTGCTATTATAAGTGGGTATACTAAATTTAATCGTAGCAAATGAGTCAATGTGTGGATTGTTGACGACCATTATAACACCGAAGTGGCCGTCAACATTTCGGTAAAATGAGGATGATCATACCATATTCCATACATAAAAGTATTTTTACTGACAAATTCCACAAGTTTTGGATGAGTTGTGCTTGCAGGATGAACCAGGAGAAACAAGGGCCAAACCTGGCACAGAGCCAGGCCGGCCGGCCTAAGCCAGGCCGACCGGCCTCCCCTGGCCAGGTCTGGCCACGTCATTGATCCACAAGCCATGCCAAGTGCCCAGGATGATCAAGCACCATGCAAACAACGTCGGTTTGATCCAAGGACCCGGAAGGCCAGAGGTGAAAGCACATGGATTGAAGGGCCCACATCCTAGGATTCTCGGACAAGCTTCAACTAAACGCAACCGTTACCGACCTTGGGAGATCATCAGGACCGCTCCTGCAGAGGACGGTGCCAAGTGGCACCAGGGCCAGGCCGGCCGGCCTAGCCCAGGCCGGCCGGCCTCCCTCTGTGGCCGCCACGTCTCCTCCTTCGCGTGAAGCCTAAGCAGAGCCTTGGCGTGCTAATGACGCTGACATCCACCCCCTGGAGGCTATAAAAGGAAGCTCATTCACCTTGGGAAGACACACACCACATATCTCAAGTCTTTACTTGAAGGGAGCTCTAGTATCTTTTTCATTTCTTAGATTAGGATTAGAGTTGGGAGTAGAGTCGAGTCGAGCTTAGCTCGGATCTTCGGAGTCTTCGGAGTTCTGGTAAAGCTCTTGTATCCTTTCCTTCTTTTGAAGAGTTTATTTATATAATTACTTTCATATTTCAGAGCTTAAGTTATCTTTTATATTTCTCTCTTGCTCTTCTTTAAGAGTAAAGATCTTGCTCTCTTTAGAGCAAAGTCCTTTCCCCTTTAGTTTTAGTGTAGAGTTTACTTTAGCTCTACCAGGTTTTATCTCGCGGGTTTGCTCGCCTTGACCGGGCCGTAAGACGCCTTAGGGAAGACGGGGATTTCTCTTGACAGGCCTCAAGAGAAATCTTAATCATCGAGTGCAGACATGTTGTCTGGCTTGTTGATTAACTAGGAAGTGTGTTGCACCCCACGGTACAGCAGTGGTAGGCGGCAGGTGGTGACAGCCCTGTCCGTCCTTCGTAGTCCACCACGTTCGGGTGTATTCATAACAGTAGTGCTGAGCCCGGAGAACCCCCTCTCTCACCCCGTTCTGAGGTTCTCCCGTTCTAGCCGTCGAAGCGAGCTCTGTTCCCGGTATCTAAGCTAGGGTCTAGGCTAAGGCTAGAGTGCCTTTTGCTCTGAGTTAGAAAGAGTCTAGGTCTGGTTTCTCCCAACGTCTTTCCTTTTCTTTAGAAATAGGTGCTCCATGTGTCGCTGGTCTTTCAGACCTTCTATCCGGTCATTAACTTGACCATTATCCACCCAAACCTAGAGTTTGTGCCCCTGGGTTTGTGGCTTGATATTTCTGGCAAGATATATCATTTCATTCTTCAATACACTTTAACCATCTGCTTCCCTGCGGAAATATAAATACGATACCCTAGGGTAATTCCCACGGTGAAGTGCTACAACGAGATATCTTCTGTGCGCTTGCAGAATTCATTTTCCATACAACGACATATATCTACGCGCTCTTGAGCGTTGCTAAAACGTGACGCTAAGGAGTGCCAACAAGCATTTCTGGCGCCATTGCCGGGGAAGCAATTGGCTAAAGTTATTGTTGAATCATTTGATTATCTTTACAGATTTACCAAACCACTAACCTTAGTGACCTCACCACTGCAACATTCGTCCATTTTTGATGTGTTTTGCAGGGTAGTGCATGACTGGTTTCAACCTACCATCAAACTTTGATCCAAATCCAGACCGCATTGGAAGAGTAGTGCGAAAGAGAATCGTACCTCCTCAGAATTCACTCAGCTCAAGCAATATACTCGAGTCGTCATCCGACTCCGAGTCTGAATCAGATTCGTCGTTTTCTTCAGCCCCAGAGTCCCCAGAGATTATGGCTCAAGCTAAGAACACGCTCCGTGAGTTCTCAGCCCCGTCAAGCAGCAACTTCCCGGGATTTTCGAACGCACAGGAAGGTGCATTTGAGCTGAGAACTGGCCTGGTAAACATGGTTCAGGCCAGCCCTTTCTGCGGAAAGGCGATTGAGGATGCGAACGCTCACCTTCGGAATTTTCTGGAGGTGTGCATTACTATCAACCCCAATGGCACACCGATCAACAACATCCGCCTTCAACTCTTCCCATTCTCCTTGCTTGGGAAAGCAAAGGAGTGGTTCTATGCTAACAAAGCATCATTCGATGGACGCTGACAGACTTGCGCAGACGCATTTCTGGCCAAGTACTTTCCGGTGGGCAAAACCAATGCCCTCCGAGGAAAAATCACTAGCTTTCAGCAGCTTGACGGAGAAACAATTCCCGAAGCTTGGGAGCGACTGCAAGAGTATATTGCAGCCTGCCCCCACCATGGTGTGGAAGATTGGCTGATTACCCAGAACTTCTTCCACAGCCTGAGCCGACGATCGCAAGAGATGTCGGATGCAGCCGCGGGAGGAGCTTTCCTCTCGTTGGATGTAGACGCAGCGAAGGCGCTAATCGAGAAAATATCCACTCATCAGAGCTGGATAGGAGCAAGGATGGCAATGGGGCGGTTTCGGGTCGGATATCCGCGGGTTTCGGGTCTAGCGGGTTTGGTTTTGGTTTGAATTTCTCACCCACGGTTTTCGGGTTCGGGGCTCCGAAACCCATCGGGTTCGGTTTCGGGTTTGGGTTTTCACCCGTGGATACCCAATGGATAACCGAAATAAATCATTAGAAATTAAAACTCATGTTTTTTTAATATACTAATAATAACTTGTTTACTTATATACTACTCTAAGTTGACTCAAGCAATTATTTACCATTTGTTGCCTCTTGTTTAGTTGTTTATACATGTGAATATGTCATACATCATGCATATGTTTATAAAAAGTCATCATTGTTCTTAATATTTTGCTATACAAAACGAGTTTCGGATATCCAATCGTGTTTTGGGTATCCGCGGGTTTCGGTTTCGGGGATGGATTTTCACCCGAATCGGTGTTCGGGGCGGTTTCGGGTTTTAAGTTCGGGTTTCGGTTTTGGGTGCCCAGACACTCCACCCGATCCGAACCCGACCCGTTGCCATCCCTAGATAGGAGAAAGACAAGCTCCCCGCAAGGGAGTACATCAAATTGACTCCGTTGATATGCTGGCCGCTAAGATGGACCTCCTCTTGAAGAAGATGGAATCTCCTGGCAAGGAGATGAATCAGATCATGGAGGAGAGAGTCACGTGTGAAACATGTGGAGAAGCAGGACACTCGGGCGACACTTGCCCGACGACACAAGAGGAAGCCTATTTCATTGGAAATAACAACAATTCAGGCTTCCGTCCTCAACAAGGTTGGAATTCCAAGCCCAATTTCCCCTTCGGCCAACAGCAAGGTAATGGCTCTAACAACGGTTTTCAACCGTCGCTAAAGGACATCTGGTATGGCCAAAAACAAATTAACGATAGCATTAGCAAGAAATTTCTTGCTAATGATAAAGTTATGGAGTCAATGGCCTCCCAGATAGAAGCTTTTAATTCTATCGTTAAGAACTAGCTGAGCTTCAACAAAATGATTGAAACTCAAGTAGCTCAGCTGGCTGCATCCTGCCCTAACCCAAATGCGGGGAAGTTACCCGGACAACCGGAGGTTCCTTTCAAGGAAAATGTTAGTGCGGTGACCACGCGGACTGGCAAGTCCATGCAGGACCCACACAATCCACAGGATGCAGGTACTCGACAGAAGGAAGCTAGCCAAACCGAGGTGGCCGCCGAAGAGGAAGACGACGAGGAAACCACCCCTGTCTCGAAGGAGGGGAATGAGGCACCACAAGCCTCAAGCTACAGCCGAGATTCCACTTTCCTCCCGTTCCCAGAACGGAGGAGAAGACCCGTGGCCGACGAACAATTCGACAAGTTCGTCGAGCTAATCAAGAAGGTATATATCAACATACCATTACTTGATGCTTTGCAGGTCCCGACATACGCCAAGTACATCAAGGATATACTTAGCAACAAACGGACTTTACCCACAAGGGAGACGGTACAGCTGACCGAGGAATGTAGCTCAGCTATACTCGGGCCCCACCTTAAGAAGAAAGATCCTGGCTGCCCCACAATATCATGCTCCATTGGAGGCCATGACTTCGACAACGCCCTATGTGACTTGGGGGCGAGCGTCAGCGTAATGCCTAAGGTAGTCTTTGACCACCTTAAACATATATCGCTTGTCTCTACACCCATGTGTTTGCAGCTAGCAGATCAATCGATCCGCTACCCCCATGGAGTCGCAGAAAATGTTCCGGTCAAGATCAGGGATTTCTTCATCCCTGTGGATTTCATCGTCCTGGATATGGAAGCCGGAGCAACGAACTCTCTCATTCTTGGGAGACCGTTCTTAAGTACTGCGAATGCAAACATTGACGTGGGACGTGGGACCATTCAACTGAGGATTAACGGAGGGACCGAGAGTTTCTCTTTCCGTCCTAAGGAGATCCCCCATCAAGTCAATATGGTCGAAGAAGTCATGCCCCGAAAGTCCAAGATGCCGAGCGTAGAAACGCTCATGAAGATGGTGGAAGCCTTCGCCGCCAAAGAAAAGAAGAGGCATGATCGCTATCATGCACGGCGAAGAATATCGAGAACCAAAGCGCTGGAGGAGCAAGCAAAGCGCGATAAGGAGGTTGAATCCAAGTCCCGTCCACCCCGAAAGGAATGGCGGGTAAAAGCAGTCCCGAACAAGGATTCGGAGAGTTCCGCTCAAGACGAAAAACTCGAGCCCTCGCCATAAGGTATATGGTACGTATCTTTGCATTGCATATAGAATAGGTTTTTCATTTCAATTCTTTTCATTCATCACAGCATGTTTAAATTTTCGAAGCTTGCATTTATATTTCAATTGTGCATTAGGAAGCATATAAAAAAATTTCGGCCAAACTTCAGGCCGACCGGCCCCACCTAGGCCGGCCAGCCCCACTTGTCAATTCCACTGGCCAGATCACAGCAAGCAAGGAACAAGAGCATGTGGGAGGACACGACACGAGAGGATGGAGGAAATTGGACTCAACACCAGGCTGAACGGCCCCAGCCAGGCCGGCCGGCCTCTAACCACCGTTGCTGTCCCATCCTCACCTACCATAGCACCAAGCACAGGGCAGTGACCACCGACGCTCGGGATGGGCATGACCGGCGCCATGTGCAGGCCGATCGGCCTGCCTCAGGCCGGCCGGCCTCCCCCTGCTGCGCCTCTATAAATACCAGTGCCCAGCTCTGAAGGAAGACGCCCCAAGCACAGGTATGCGTGCATCCTGCTCAATTCCCTTCTCCCTCGCTTAAATTTGAAATTCTCTAAGTAAGGTTAGAATTTAAACCACAAGGAAATTCTGCTAAAATCCATTCTTGAATCCTTGTGAGAACAAACCCCTGCCGGTTGAACTGAGAACGTTTGTTGTGGTTCTTACCCCACAAGAACGAATAACCGAGTTGTGGTGATTAATCTCCCACAAGCACGCCTAACATCTGATTGTCTAACCCTTGATTTCCTTCGGGTATTGTGAGACTAATCTTTTGCAGGAATCATGTGGACTAAGGCACGTGGAGTCGTCACCAAGCTCACCTCTTCGAGCTCTCGCCGCTCTCGGGGATCATCTACTTCCCGGGATACTATGTCTGTCGACTCAACTCGACACGACACAGAGTCCCAGGAGGAGGAGGTGCCGAGGAACAGGCTCCGCATCAGGATCATGACTCGGGTCGAGCACATCGTTGCTCGGACCGAAGACGAGAGAACGGTACTGGACCAGCTCCAGGACCGCTACTTCACACACGCCAAGTACTTCGACCCCATGCTGCTGATCAAGACCGGTCTCGAAGGAGACATGGAACGGGCGTTCAACAATGCCGGATGGCAAAACTTCTACCCCGTCACGGAAACAGGTTCGCACTTTCTTACTATGGAGTTTTTGATGAGTTTAAAAATCGAAGTTCGTCCCAACGAGACAAACATTTGCTTTCGATTTTTCAATGAGGATTTTGTTTTGACCCCGAAACAACTCAGTGAGGCTCTTGGTTTCAACATGAGATGCATCATTGATGCCAACCTGCTGGTGACTAACCACCGGTACAACCGTGCCGCATGGTGGGATAGCATCACAGGGGAGCCATCCTCGGGGAAAAATAGCATTACCGCCATCCACAACCCCACTCTTCGTTTCCTGGCGAAGTGGATCACTATGGTGGTCCACCCGCGCGCTGATTTGCGTCTTTGCCTCTTGCCTGATTTAGAGTGCCTGTATGCCATGGTCAAGAAAATTCACTTTTCTCCGGTCATGAGCATGCTTGATAACTGGCAGAGGTTAGTCAGTGGCCGAGCCACAATTGACATAACCTCGCTAGTCACTCGCATTGCCACCCATGTTGGTGCTTTGCAGGGCGCTCAAGTCACCTTCCTTCCAACTACACAAAAATATCAGTACTGCATTGGTTTAGACCATTTCATCCAGGGTCACTTGATGCGCGAGGGCCCTGGCCATACTCTTTTCATGTGCTATCCTGGTTTCATCGATGAAGTTGAGCTTCCATGCCCAGCTTTGTCGCTGAGATCAGCGAGAAGTCTAACCATGCAGCTCAGAAGGAGGGAACCCGCTCGCCACAGTGTTGCAGGCCCTGCAACACGTGGCAGGCAAGCCAGGCCTGATGACGAAGCCGGAACTTCTTCCGCGCCACAGCCCGAGTACCGCTACCAGCAGCAGCCCGAGTACGACTACCAGCAGCCGACAGAGAACCCCACGGCCAACATGAACTTTGAGGAAGCATTCGACTACCACCAAGGAACCGCAGGCTACGGCCCGCAGGTCGGACCATCTGCCTCCGCCAGGTATGACTACGAGAACCCGGTTTCCCGGGGGATCACTGATCTTAATACCAGGATGGAGACGATGACGCTGCAACAACAGCAACTCAGAGATGCAGTTGCACACAACACCGATCTCACGCAGCAGAACTGGGGGATGACCACATCCCTCCAGACCGACATGCACGGCTTCTTCAACTTCATGCACTACGACCCCGACCAGTACTACCAGTGAGCTTCATCGAAGCTTGGGGGAGTCTCAGGTATGTTCGAAAGCCGTCGCCTTTGCCTTGCCGTTGCCTTGCTGTTGCCGTTGCCGTTTGCCTTACCGTTGCCTTGCCGTTGTCGTTGCCTTACCGATGCCTTTGCCTTGTCTTTGCCTTGCCGTGCCATGATGAAATAAAATGCTAAAATAAAAAGAAAAAAATAAAATATATATATATAATAATAATAATAATAATAATAACA
Source organism: Urochloa ruziziensis (assembly GCA_015476505.1). NCBI lineage: Eukaryota > Viridiplantae > Streptophyta > Magnoliopsida > Poales > Poaceae > Urochloa > Urochloa ruziziensis. Next base: position 27,927,460 of record CM027124.1, read on the forward strand.
AAATAAAATAAAAGCTCCAAAATATGTCTTTATGTATGGAACTATGGTTGAGAACCTCTGGAATGATGAATAGTTGCTCTGTTTATGCCCTCTAAGTGCCTCGTACTTAATCCTTTACTCTTGAGTATTTGAGTTCGTTGGCATTTAAGGATCCGCCATGATAAAACTGTGGGAGCAAGAGCACTTGTTCATTGTTTAAGTTATTGTGAGTTTTGATATGGTTTGTTTCGAGGTATAACTGCATGCTTAGTAAGGAACCTCTTGGAAGTTTTTATAAAATGTTACATGGTGAATCTTCCTCGATGGTTTAAATGTCCTATCCAGAGCCTAAACAGTTATATATTTGTTGAAACTAACATATGCTATCTTGAGTTGCTTTGAGTCTTGTCGAATGGTGAAGTCCGCTTGCAGAAGGTACTTGACATTTACCGGTCTTCCCATCCACCTCAGCCTCAAAATGTCCGACTAGTCAAAGTCCCGCTCCGGGGTTGACGTCCACCGTCGATGACATACACTCACCTCATCACAAAGCTCACCCCAAAAGGTCCTCAAATACTCCATACAAAGTTGAATCCCTCTCTGTTACCAAAGTAAGAGAAGAGATGTATTCAGAAAAAAATGGAGACAAATGCCCCATCTGAAAAAAAGAGAAGAAACATCTCAAAAATATGAGAGAGAAACAATAAGGAGTCCAAAGACCTTTAAAACATTACACCTTCTCCATCTCCATTCAAACCCCATGAATTCCAAAGACCGGAATTTGACGAGTACCATCGCTCGCGGACCACTCTTCGACTCGACAACAGAAATAACCAAGGTATGCCACTCTTACCCTACCTACAACTCCACTTCAGCCTTAGTATAGGGAAACATTGGTCAATCCCGACCAAGAGTGAGGATTAAAACACCTTGAGTGACTCGAGAGTACCATCGGGGAATGAAGCAACCATCTTTTGAAAAATTCATATCTCCGAGATGGAACCTGAAAAGTTGCAGGAAATACTTTAGAGATGACCGTTCAAGCTCTCAATAGCCCAAAACGTGAATCAATGCAGCCCCACGTGGAACCATGGTATGAGTTCTCTTTTATGCCAACTTATTCAAGTGATTCGTTGAAGTTTTGGCTTAAGCACAGAGTACTTTAAGGGTATAAACATTGAAGCAACTCCTGACCTACCGAACCTAGAGTTTTAGCCTTGCTCGAGGACGAGCAAGAGTCTAAGCTTGGGGGTGTGTTGACGGCCATTATAACACCGAAGTGACCGTCAACATTTCGGTAAAATGAGGATGATCATACCATATTCCATACATAAAAGTATTTTTACTGACAAATTCCACAAGTTTTGGATGAGTTGTGCTTGCAGGATGAACCAGGAGAAACAAGGGCCAAACGTGTCTCAGAGCCAGGCCGGCCGGCCTAAGCCAGGCCGACCGGCCTCCCCTGGCCAGGTCTGGCCACGTCATTGATCCACAAGCCATGCCAAGTGCCCAGGATGATCAAGCACCGTGCAAACAACGTCGGTTTGATCCAACGACCCGGAAGGCCTAGAGGTGAAAGCACATGGATTGAAGGGCCCACATCCTAGGATTCTCGGACAAGCTTCAACTAAACGCAACCGTTACCGACCTTGGGAGAGCATCAGGACCGTTCCTGCAGAGGACGGTGCCAAGTGGCACCAGGGCCAGGCCGGCCGGCCTAGCCCAGGCCGGCCGGCCTCCCTCTGTGGCCGCCACGTCTCCTCCTTCGCGTGAAGCCTAAGCAGAGTCTTGGCGTGCTAATGACGCTGACATCCACCCCCTGGAGGCTATAAAAGGAAGCTCATTCACCTTGGGAAGACACACACCACATATCTCAACTCTTTACTTGAAGGGAGCTCTAGTATCTTTTTCATTTCTTAGATTAGGATTAGAGTTGGGAGTAGAGTCGAGTCGAGCTTAGCTCGGATCTTCGGAGTCTTTGGAGTTCTGGTAAAGCTCTTGTATCCTTTCCTTCTTTTGAAGAGTTTATTTATATAATTACTTTCTTATTTCAGAACTTAAGTTATCTTTTATATTTCTCTCTTGCTCTTCTTTAAGAGTAAATATCTTGCTCTCTTTAGAGCACAGTCCTTTCCCCTTTAGTTTTAGTGTAGAGTTTACTTTAGCTCTTTCGGGTTTTATCTCGCGGGTTTGCTCGCCTTGACCGGGCCGTAAGACGCCTTAGGGAAGACGGGGATTTCTCTTGACAGGCCTCAAGAGAAATCTTAATCATCGAGTGCAGACGTGGTGTCTGGCTTGTTGATTAACTAGGAAGTGTGTTGCACCCCACGGTACAGCAGTGGTAGGCGGCAGGTGGTGACAGCCCTGTCCGTCCTTCGTAGTCCACCACGTTCGGGTGTATTCATAACAGTAGTGCTGAGCCCGGAGAACCCCCTCTCTCACCCCGTTCTGAGGTTCTCCCGTTCTAGCCGTCGAAGCGAGCTCTGTTCCCGGTATCTAAGCTAGGGTCTAGGCTAAGGCTAGAGTGCCTTTTGCTCTGAGTTAGAAAGAGTCTAGGTCCGGTTTCTCCCAATGTCTTTCCTTTTCTTTAGAAATAGGTGCTCCGTGTGTCGCTGGTCTTTCAGACCTTCTATCCGGTCATTAACTTGACCATTATCCACCCAAACCTAGAGTTTGTGCCCCTGGGTTTGTGGCTTGATATTTCTGGCAAGATATATCATTTCATTCTTCAATACACTTTAACCATCTGCTTCCCTGCGGAAATATAAATACGATACCCTAGGGTAATTCCCACGATGAAGTGCTACAACGAGATATATTCTGTGCGCTTGCAGAATTCATTTTGCATACAACGACATATATCTACGCGCTCTTGAGCGTTGCTAAAACGTGACGCTAAGGAGTGCCAACATGGATGACATACCACACAGCGGGTACAACCGTGGCGATCTCCATCGTCTAGCTCCATGTCACTGTCATAGTCCTTGTGCAACGCCGTGACCGACGTAGACCACGAATCGAATCGTGCCACGATGCCGTTGACGTCTCCTGACATGATTAGCGCAAACACAAAACAAAAAAAATACTAGGACAGCAAAGGTGTGTATGTGTGTGTATGAGATGCTCACAAAGATGCTGCGATCAAATTCTTATCCGTTCTTACCAAGCAACAGGGGCGAACTGCAAGCAACAAGTAGCACCTGTGAAAGATTGGAGCAGCGATTGCCTGGAGAAACAAACTCGGCTCGTCGTAGGAATATGTGTAGTTCTGGGTAGGCTGCACTCAAATCAAGGATTAGCACAATCTAACAATAATGCAAAGTTGAATAATAGTGCTAAACACGTAACAAAGCTGCTGGAAACAAGTGCCACGCGCTATGGATCAAGCAAAGGTAACAAGGAAGTGGGTTGCAGAAATGGAAAATCTCCCAGGCCGCGTTACACTGTGTAAACGGTGTTTTATGGCCTCGAAACTGACTTCTCCTGGCGCTACGATGGGTGCACCGTATAGGACATTTCGTAAGGTTTCCGGAAAAAAAAAGAATGCTGAAATCGGAGATCCGAGCGAAAATTTATGGCTGTTTTCGTGAAGGTATTCGAAACTGCACAAAAGTTCGAAACGAAAACCGAACTTGCTAAAACGAACTGCTCTTTCCTTTTTTTCGATTCTTTCCTTTTTCTTTCTTTTCGAAACTTTTATTTTTTTATTTCCTTTTTTTTGTTTCCTTTTTCTTTTTCTCTCTTTCCTCAAACAGAAACAAGAAACCGAGTACAGTTCGGTTGGAGCGGCGGCGTGTGAAGTGCGGCTTGGGAAGGAAAAACGAAACCGAGTAGGGTTCGGATGTAGGGGGGAACGGCGTGGTAAACTCGGCGTGGTGGTGGCGGCGTGGTTTTGTATGGTTTGTGGTGAAGTAGCACGGCGGCAGCGGCGCTGGTGGCGATGTAGGGCGGCGGCGGCGGCGGTGGCGATGGAAAGCGGCGGAAGCACAAAGTGACCAGCAACAATTGAACGCGAAGCACACAAATTCAGCAACGCAAATTATTGAAAGAAAGTGCAAGGCAAAGAAAGGTTTTGGGACAATGGTCTAACCTAAATTTTTTTTTTGGTTTTGTGGACTGTAGGTAATGAAAAACACTCGATAAACTCACCGATCAACCTGGACTTTTGATACCACTTGATAGAGCTGAAGTGCCCGATCTTTCGGTGAGTGGAGGTAATTTCGATTTGGTGGAAGTCGACCCTCACGATCCGACTACGACGATCGAACCTGAAGCGCCAATGCAATCGCTGAACCAACTCCCTGTGGTTACCGACCTTGTTGAAGCAAGATCATCCTGATCACGAAGATCAATTCCTGTACGCAATCGAAGAACGAACAAGAAAAAGAGGCGAGCAATCTTAATATCACTCGAAGGTGGAGTTCTGAATCACACGAGGACAGCACGTATTTGTGCGTGTTCGGTGTAGCTAAAGCTAGATGTAAAACAAAACTCAAGCCCTAATGTGGCGGCGGCTACTGAATATATGAGCTAGGAGGACGTCCTCCTAGGGTTGGGGGCGACCATGGGGTCTGCCACAACTTGGGCTTAAGGCCCGACACGATACAGAGCCAACTTAGCCCGCAGCACTTTGACAGATTCTGAATGTCCACTTGTTTCTGCAATTGCCGTCGACTCAGATGGAATTTGAGCCTGCAACCGGTGCCATTGGAAGCTTTATGAAAATCTCGTTCCATCCATATATAGAACGTGCAAAACTAACTCCGTATGCGGCTTGGGCGTCAATTTTAGTACGTGCTGTTTCTGGACTCTGAAGTGGACTCGAAACTTGAGTTCCTTTGGGTCTCCACCTTGGTGACTCGAATTGGATTAGCCTTGGGCCACCCTCATGACTTGGACAACCTTGTTGGACTCCTCTTTCACTAATGCATGACCCAATCATGGTCGTATGCATGTGTGTCATGTCCTCATCATCCTCCCCTTCTTGACGAAAAGCCGTCCTCGGCGTCGATTGTATATGAAACTGATCCTGCACAACACAAAGGAGAACGGGGTTGCGAAAACAAAGGAAACCAAAAGTATTGAGAGCAGGATTCTCACCACGTTTCCGATTGGCGAATGTGTCATCTCGCATAGACATTTTAGCAAGCATGTAGGTTTCATGATCGGACGACACACAATGTTTGTCAACATGATCCTGCACAAGATTAGTACCAACAAACGACAAAGCAGGCACAGTTTTTGACCATCAATGCTCCCCTTCTTGGGAGTAAACTTGGTGCACCAAAATAGAGCTAAAGGAATATGGAAGAATATTTGTAGTATTGCTGTCCTCTAGTGGATTAAAATTTTGCACAACGAAAGGATAATTCAGATTTGCACAAATGTACACTCGATGTATCATACATGCTCCCTTGTTACTATATTTGCAAATAATATGATATGTATGTCTAGAAAAGCATGGCAAATCAGCATATTTAAAAAGTCTCTCTTCTAAACAATCTAGATTACACAAATAATGAAATTCAATGTAACCCAAAGTATGTAAAGAAGACAACAGTTTTAACTCATCATTGGCAATAGCAATATGCATAACATGTTTATGTGCAGCAGAAATATTTGGTTCCAAAAAATGTAACACTGCTGCATTATCAAACGATTCATCTTTATCACAAGAAACAACAAGCACATTAGGCGACAAAGATAAATCAAGAGATGGTTCCACTAACAATTGCTCCATGATAGCATGCGTTGTGGAAAAATTCAGCACATCAGAAGAAGTCTCACCAGCCGTGAGTGGAGCACCTTGAGCAGTACCTTTGCTCTCAATTTCAATAAGTGAAATAGGTGCATTGTGAAGTGATGGTTCTGAATTTGCACATAAGGTTATGGAAGAAGCACTGCCTGTGATCGAGGGTGCTGCAGGTTTGGTCGTCCTCTCGTGCGGTGTAGTGCTAGCCGTGGATGGCATGGGGAGAGTAGGAGCTGCGAGGGATGCCGGGGTTCATCCTGCAAAAGAGTTAGCATATGTCTTCGAGCGGCGTCCCTGCACTTCACGTTCAGCTCGCCAAGCATATTCAAACAATGTGGTCATATCAGCATAACTTATATAATCAAGTATGTCCTGAATTTCGCGGTTCAAACCACCACGAAAACGTGCCATAGCAGCATCGTCCGTCTCACATAAACCACAACGAATCATACCCTTTTGTAATTCCTGATAATATTCCTCAACAGATTGTGAACCTTGCTGACAACGCTTAAGTTTATTGAGCAAATCATGGGCATAATAGGAAGGAACAAATCTATGTCGCATAGCAGTTTTTAATTGAGCCCAAGTGGTGGGAATGGCAGTGGGGTGTCTTTGTTTATAATCACGCCACCAAATTAAAGCAATATCAGTAAATGCACTAATAGCAGCTGTAACTTGTGCACTAGCAGGAATATCATGGCATGAAATATTCTGTTGGACCTCTAATTCGCTAATCAAGATATGCAGCAGGATCATATTTGCCATTATAAGAGGGTAAGTTAAATTTAATCGTAGCAAATGAGTCAATGTGTGGATGACATACCACACGGCGGGTACAACCGTGGCGATCTCCATCGTCTAGCTCCATGTCACTGTCATAGTCCTTGTGCAACGTCGTGACCGACTAATGGCACTCCTTAGCGTCAGGTTTTAGCAACGCTCAAGAGCGCGTAGATATATGTCATTGTATGCAAAATTAATTCTGCAAGCGCACAGAATATATCTCGTTGTAGCACTTCACCGTGGGAGTTACCCCAGGGTATCGTATTTATATTTCCGCAGGGAAGCAGATGGTTAAAGTGTATTGAAGAATGAAATGATATATCTTGCCAGAAATATCAAGCCACAAACCCAGGGGCACAAACTCTAGGTTTGGGTGGATAATGGTCAAGTTAATGACCGGATAGAAGGTCTGAAAGACCAGCGACACACGGAGCACCTATTTCTAAAGAAAAGGAAAGACGTTGGGAGAAACCGGACCTAGACTCTTTCTAATTCAGAGCAAAAGGCACTCTAGCCTTAGCCTAGACCCTAGCTTAGATACCGGGAACAGAGCTCGCTTCGACGGCTAGAACGGGAGAACCTCAGAACGGGGTGAGAGAGGGGGTTCTCCGGGCTCAGCACTACTGTTATGAATACACCCGAACGTGGTGGACTACGAAGGACGGACAGGGCTGTCACCACCTGCCGCCTACCACTGCGGTACCGTGGGATGCAACACACTTCCTAGTTAATCAACAAGCCAGACACCACGTCTGCACTCGATGATTAAGATTTCTCTTGAGGCCTGTCAAGAGAAATCCCCGTCTTCCCTAAGGTGTCTTACAGCCCGGTCAAGGCGAGCAAACCCGCGAGATAAAGCCCGGTAGAGCTAAACTAAACTCTACACTAAAACTAAAGGGGATAGGACTTTGCTCTAAAGAGAGCAAGATCTTTACTCTTAAAGAAGAGCAAGAGAGAAATATAAAAGATAACTTAAGCTCTGAAGTAAGAAAGTAATTGTATAAATAAACTCTTCAAAAGAAGGAAAGGATACAAGAGCTTTACCAGAACTCCGAAGACTCCGAAGATCCGAGCTAAGCTCGACTCGACTCTACTCCCAACTCAAATCCTAATCTAAGAAATGAAAAAGATACTAGAGCTCCCTTCAAGTAAAGACTTGAGATATGTGGTGTGTGTCTTCCCAAGGTGAATGAGCTTCCTTTTATAGCCTCCAGGGGGTGGATGTCAGCGTCATTAGCACGCCAAGGCTCTGCTTAGGCTTCACGCGAAGGAGGAGACGTGGCGGCCACAGAGGGAGGCCGGCCGGCCTAGGCTAGGCCGGCCGGCCTGGCCCTGGTGCCACTTGGCACCGTCCTCTGCAGGAACGGTCCTGATGCTCTCCCAAGGTCGGTAACTGTTGCGTTTAGTTGAAGCTTGTCCGAGAATCCTAGGATGTGGGCCCTTCGATCCATATGCTTTCACCTCTAGGCCTTCCGGGTCCTTGGATCAAACCGACGTTGTTTGCACGGTGCTTGATCATCCTGGGCACTTGGCATGGCTTGTGGATCAATCACGTGGCCAGACCTGGCCAGGGGAGGCCGGTCGGCCTGGGCTAGGCCGGCCGGCCTGGCCCTGTGCCAGGTTTGGCCCTTGTTTCTCCTGGTTCATCCTGCAAGCACAACTCATCCAAAACTTGTGGAATTTGTCAATAAAAATACTTTTATGTATGGAATATGGTATGATCATCCTCATTTTACCGAAATGTTGACGGTCACTACGAAGTTATAATGGCCGTCAACACCGACGTAGAGCACTCATCTAATCGTGCCACGATGCCGTTGACGTCTCCTGACATGATTAGCGCAACACAAAAAAAAATACTAGGACAGCAAAGGTGTGTATGTGTGTGTATGAGATGCTCACAAAGATGCTGCGATCAAATTCTTATCCGTTCTTACCAAGCAACAGGGGCGAACTGCAAGCAACAAGTAGCACCTGTGAAAGATTGGAGCAGCGATTGCCTGGAGAAACAAAGTCGGCTCGTCGTAGGAATATGTGTAGTTCTGGGTAGGCTGCACTCAAATCAAGGATTAGCACAATCTAACAATAATGCAAAGTTGAATAATAGTGCTAAACACGTAACAAAGCTGCTGGAAACAAGTGCCACACGCTATGGATCAAGCAAAGGTAACAAGGAAGTGGGTTGCAGAAACGGAAAATCTCCCAGGCCGCGTTACGCTGAGTAAACGGCGTTTTCTGGCCTCGAAACTGACTTCACTTGGCGCTACGATGGGTGCACCGTATAGGACATTTCTTAAGGTTTCCGGAAAAAAAAAGAACGCTGAAATCGAGATCCGAGCGAAAATTTATGGCTATTTTCGTGAAGGTATTCAAAACTGCACAAAACTTCCAAACGAAAACCGAACTTGCTAAAACGAACTGCTCTTTCCTTTTTTTCGATTCTTTCCTTTTCTTCTTTTCGAAACCTTTCTTTTTTTATTTCCTTTTTTCTTTCCTTTTTTGTTTCCTTTTTCTTTTTCTCTCTTTCCTCAAACAGAAACAAGAAACCGAGTAGAGTTCGGTTGGAGCGGCGGCGTGTGAAGTGCAGCTTGGGAAGGAAAAACGAAACCGAGTAGGGTTCGGGTGGAGGGGGGAATGGCGTGGTAAACTCGGCGTGGTGGTGGCGGCGTGGTTTTTGTATGGTTTGTGGTGAAGTAGGACGGCGGCAGCGGCGCTGGTGGCGATGTTGGGCGGCGGTGGCGGCGATGGCGATGGAAAGCGGCGGAAGCACAAAGTGACCAGCAACAATTGAACGCGAAGCACACAAATTCAACAACGCAAATTATTGAAAGAAAGTGCAAGGCGAAGAAAGGTTTTGGGACAATGGTCTAACCTGAAATTTTTTTTTTGGTTTTGTGGACTGTAGGTAATGAAAACACTCGATAAACTCACCGATCAACCTGGACTTTTGATACCACTTGATAGAGCTGAAGTGCCCGATCTTTCGGTGAGTGGAGGTAATTTCGATTTGGTGGAAGTCGACCCTCACGATCCGACTATGACGAGCGAACCCGAAGCGCCAATGCAATCGCTGAACCAACTCCCTGTGGTTACCGACCTTGTTGAAGCAAGATCAGCCTGATCACGAAGATCAATTCCTATACGCAATCGTAGAACGAACAAGAAAAAGAGGCGAGCAATCTTAATATCACTGGAAGGTGGAGTTCTGAATCACACGAGGACAACACGTATTTGTGCGTGTTCGGTGTAGCTAAAGCTAAATGTAAAACAAAACTCAAGCCCTAATGTGGCGGCGGCTACTGAATATATGAGCTAGGAGGATGTCCTCCTAGGGTTGGGGGCGACCATGGGGTCGGCCACAACTTGGGCTTAAGGCCCGACACGATACAGAGCCAACTTAGCTCGCAGCACTTTGACAGATTCTTAACGTCCACTTGTTTCTGTAATTGCCATCGACTCAGATGGAATTAGGGCCTGAAACCGGTGCCATTATAAGCTGTATGAAAATCTCGTTCCATCCATATATAGAACGTCCAAAACGAACTCTGTATGCGGCCTGGGCTTCAAGTTTAGTACGCGCTGTTTCTGGACTCCGAAGTGGACTCGAAACTTGAGTTCCTTTGGGCCTCCACCTTGGTGACTCGAATTGGATTAGCCTTGGGCCTCCCTCATGACTTGGACAACCTTGTTGGACTCCTCTTTCACTAATGCGTGACCCAATCATGGTCGTATGCATGTGTGTCATGTCCTCATCAGAGTCCGGCCCAGTACACCTCTCGGGGAAAGGCCCAATTGCCCCAAAAGACTAGTTCAATAGGGGAGGGTGGCTCTCCCTTTTAACGTGGCTTGGTCCTCCCAAGCTAAGCAAGGTGGGATAATTCGGATGTGCATGGCTTTGCTGCCTACACCGTCGTGTGCCTACACTGTTCTGCGCCTAGCCCATGGGCCGCCTACACCGTCGTGCGCCTGCACTGTTCTGCGCCTGGCTAATCCGTACTCCCGTTGGACACGACTGCCGCCTATTGGCACTCCTTAGCGTCACGTTTTAGCAACGCTCAAGAGCGCGTAGATATATGTCGTTGTATGCAAAATTAATTCTGCAAGCGTACAGAATATATCTCGTTGTAGCACTTCACCTTGGGTGTAACCCCAAGGTATCGTATTTATATTTCCGTAGGGACGCAGATGGTTAAAGTGTATTGAAGAATGAAATGATATATCTTGCCAGAAATATCAAGCCACAAACCCAGGGGCACAAACTCTAGGTTTGGGTGGATAATGGTCAAGTTAATGACCAGATAGAAGGTCTGAAAGACCAGCGACACACGGAGCACCTATTTCTAAAGAAAAGGAAAGACGTTGGAGAGACCGGACCTAGACTCTTTCTAACTCAGAGCAAAAGGCACTCTAGCCTTAGCCTAGACCTTAGCTTAGATACCGGGAACAGAGCTCGCTTCGACGGCTAGAACGGGAGAACCTCAGAACGGGATGAGAGAGGGGGTTCTCTGGGCTCAGCACTACTGTTATGAGTACACCCGAACGTGGTGGACTACGAAGGACGGACAGGGCTGTCACCACCTGCCGCCTACCACTGTAGTTCCGTGGGGTGCAACACACTTCCTAGTTAATCAACAAGCCAGACACCACGTCTGCACTCGATGATTAAGATTTCTCTTGAGGCCTGTCAAGAGAAATCCCCGTCTTCCCTCAGGCGTCTTACGGCCCGGTCAAGGCGAGCAAACCCGCGAGATAAAGCCCGGTAGAGCTAAACTAAACTCTACACTAAAACTAAAGGGGATAGGACTTTGCTCTAAAGAGAGCAAGATCTTTACTCTAAAAGAAAAGCAAGATAGAAATATAAAAGATAACTTAAGCTCTGAAGTAAGAAAGTAATTATATAAATAAACTCTTCAAAAGAAGGAAAGGATACAAGAGCTTTACCAGAACTCCGAAGACTCCGAAGATCCGAGCTAAGCTCGACTCGACTCTACTCCCAACTCTAATCCTAATCTAAGAAATGAAAAAGATACTAGAGCTCCCTTCAAGTAAAGACTTGAGATATGTGGTGTGTGTCTTCCCAAGGTGAATGAGCTGCCTTTTATAGCCTCCAGGGGGTGGATGTCAGCGTCATTAGCACGCCAAGGATCTGCTTAGGTTTCACGCGAAGGAGGAGACATGGCGGCCACAGAGGGAGGCCGGTCGGCCTGGGCTAGGCCGGCCGGCCTGGCCCTGGTGCCACTTGGCACCGTCCTGTGCATGAACGGTCCTGATGCTCTCCCAAGGTCGGTAACAGTTGCGTTTAGTTGAAGCTTGTCCGAGAATCCTAGGATGTGGGCCCTTCAATCCATGTGCTTTCACCTCTAGGCCTTCCAGGTCCTTGGATCAAACCGACGTTGTTTGCACGGTGCTTGATCATCCTGGGCACTTGGCATGGCTTGTGGATCAGTGACGTGGCCAGACCTGGCCAGGGGAGGCCGGTCGGCCTGGCCATGTGCCAGGTTTGGCCCTTGTTTCTCCTGGTTCATCCTGCAAGCACAACTCATCCAAAACTTGTGGAATTTGTCAATAAAAATACTTTTATGCATGAATATGGTATGATCATCCTCATTTTACTGAATTGTTGACGGTCACTACGGGGTTATAATGGCCGTCAACACGCCCTCAAGCTTAGACTCTTGCTCGTCCTCGAGCAAGGCTAAAACTCTAGGTTCGGTAGGTCAGGAGTTGCTTTAATGTGTATACTCTTAAAGTACCCTGTGCTTAAGCCAAAACTCAACGAATCACTTGAATAAGTTGGCATAAAAGAGAACTCATACCATGGTTCCACGTGGGGCTGCGGCGGTTCACGTTTTGGGCTATTGAGAGCTTGAACGGTCATCTCTAAAGTATTTCCTGCAACTTTTCAGGTTCCATCTCGGAGATATGAATTTTTCAAAAGATGGTTCATTCATTCCCCGATGGTACTCTCGAGTCACTCAAGGTGTTTAATCCTCACTCTTGGTCGAGTTTGACCAATGTTTTCCTACACTAAGGCTGAAGTGGAGTTGTAGGTAGGGTAAGAGTGGCATACCTTGGTTACTTCTGTTGTCGAGTCGAAGAGTGGTCCGCGAGCGATGGCACTCGTCAAATTCCGGTCTTTGGAATTCATGGGGTTTCAAATGGAGAGGGAGAAGGTGTGATGCTCAAAGGTCTTGGGACTCCTTATTTTTTTTCTCTCTCTCATATTTTTGAGATGTTTCTTCTCTCTCCCTTTTTTCAGATGGAGCATTTGTCTCCATTTTTTTTCGAATACATCTCTTCTCTTACTTTGGTAACAGAGAGGAATTCAGCTTTGTATGGAGTAATTGAGGACCTTTGGGGTGAGTTTTATGATGAGGTGAGTGTATGTCATCGACGGTGGACGTCAACCCCAGAGCGGGACTTTGACTAGTCGGACATTTTGAGGCTGAGGTGGATGGGAAGACCGGTAAATGTCAAGTGCCTTCTGCAAGCGGACTTCACCATTCGACAAGACTCAAAGCAACTCAAGATAGCATATGGTAGTTTCAACAAATGTATAACTGTTTAGGCTCTGGATAGGACATTTTAAACCATCGAGGAAGATTCACCATGTAACATTTTATAAAAACTTCCGAGAGGTTCCTTACTAAGCATGCAGTTATACTTCGAAACAAACCATATCAAAACTCACAATAACTTAAACAATGAACAAGTGCTCTTGCTCCCACAGTTTTATCATGGTGGATCCTTAAATGCCAACGAACTCAAATACTCAAGAGTAAAGGATTAAACGCGAGGCACTTAGAGGGCATAAACAGAGCAACTTTTCATCATTCCAGAGGTTCTCAACCATAATTCCATACATAAAGACATCTTTTGGAGCTTTTATTTTATTTATTTATTATATTTTTATTTTTTTATTTTATTTTATTTGTTTAGCATTTTATTTTATCATAGCAAGGCACGGCAAGGCAAAGGCAAGGCAAGGCAACGGCAAGGCAAACGGCAAGGCAAGGCAACGGCGACGGCTTTCGATCATACCTGAGACTCCCCCAAGCTTCGATGAAGCTCACTGGTAGTACTGGTTGGGGTCGTAGTGCATGTAGTCGAAGAAGCCGTGAATGTCGGTCTGGAGGGATGTGGTCATCCCCCAGTTCTGCTGCGTGAGATCGGTGCTGTGTGCAACTTCATCTCTGAGTTGCTGCTGTTGCAGCGTCATCGTCTCCAACCTGGTATTAAGATCAGCGATCCCCCGGGAGACCGGGTTCTCGTAGTCATACCTGGCGGAGGCGGATGGTCCGACCTGCGGGCCGTATCCTGCCGTTCCTTGGTGGTAGTCGAACGCCTCCTCAAAGCTCATGTTGGCAGTGGGGTTCTCCGTCGGCTGCTGGTAGTCGTACTCGGGCTGCTGCTGGTAGCGGTACTCGGGCTGAGGTGCGGCAGAAGTTCCGGCTTCACCGTCATGCCTGGCTCGCCTGCCACGTGTTGTAAGGCCTGCAACACTGTGGCGAGCGGGTTCCCTCCTTCTAAGCTGCATGGTTAGACTTCTCGCTGATCTCAGCGACAAAGCTGGGCATGGAAGCTCGACTTCGTCGATGAAACCAGGATAACACATGAAAAGAGTATGGCCAGGGCCCTCGCGCATCAAGTGACCCTGGATAAAATGGTCTAAACCAATGCAAGACTGATATTCTTGTGTAGTGGGAAGGAAAGTGACTTGAGCGCCCTGCAAAGCACCAACATGGGTGGCAATGCGAGTGACTAGCGAGGTTATGTCAATTGTGGCTCGGCCAGTGACTAACCTCTTCCAGTTATCAAGCATGCTCATGACCGGTGAGAAACGAATTTTCTTGACCATGGCATAAAGGCACTCTAAATCAGGCAAGAGGCAAAGACGCAAATCAGCGCGTGGGTGGACCACCATAGCGATCCACTTCGCCAGGAAACGAAGAGTGGGGTTTTGGATGGCAGTGATGCTATTTTTCCCTGAGGATGGCTCGCCTGTGATGCTATCCCACCATGCGGCACGGTTGTACTGGTGGTTAGTCACCAACAGGTTGGCATCAATGATGCATCTCTTGTTGAAACCAAGAGCCTCACTGAGTTGCTTCGGGGTCAAGATAAAATCCTCGTTGAAAAACCGAAAGCAAATATTTGTCTCGTTGGGACGAACTTTAGATTTTCAAACTCATCAAAAACTCTATAGTAAGAAAGTGTGAACCTGTTTCCGAGACGGGGTAGAAGTTTTGCCATCCGGCATTGTTGAAGGCCCGTTCCATGTCTCCTCCGAGACCGGTCTTGATCAGCAGCATGGGGTCGAAGTACTTGGCATGTGTGTGTAGTAGCGGCCCTGGAGCTGGTCCAGCACCGTTCTCTCTTCTTCGGTACGAGCAATGATGTGCTCGACCCGAGTCATGATCCGGATGCGGAGCCTGTTCCTAGGCACCTCCTCTTCCTGGGACTCTGTGTCTTGTCGAGTTGAGTCGACAGACATAGTGTCCCGGGAAGTAGATGATCCCTGAGAGCGGCGAGAGCTCGAAGAGCTGAGCTTGGTCACGACTCCACGTACCATCTGACGTGCCTTTGTCCACATGATTCCTGCAAAAGGTTAGTCTCACAATACCCGAAGGAAATCGGGTGTTAGACAGTCAGAGGTTAGGCGTTCTTGTGGGAGATTAATCACCACAACTCGGTTAGTCGTTCTTGTGGGGTAAGAACCACCACAAACGTTCTCGTTCAACCGGCAGGGGTTTGTTCTCACAAGAATTCAAGAATGGATTTTAGCAGAATTTTCTTGTGGTTTAAACTCTAACCTTACTTAGAGATTTTCGAAAATCAAGCGAGGGAGAAGGGAAACGCTCAGGATGCACGCATACCTGTGCTTGGGGCGTCTTCCTTCTGAGCTGGGCACCGGCTTTTATAGAGGCGCAGCAGGGGGAGGCCGGCCGGCCTGTGGCAGGCCGTTCGGCCTGCACATGGCGCCGGTCGTGCCCATCCTGTGCGTCGGTGGTCATGGTCCTGTGCCTGGTGCTCCGGTAGGTGAGGATGGGACAGCGACGGGGGAGCGAGGCCGGCCGGCCTGCCTGTGGCCACTCGGCCTGGGGCTGTGCCCAATTTTCTCCATCCTCTCATGTCGTGTCCTCCCACATGTGCTTGTTCCTTGCTGCTGCGATCTGGCCATTGGGAATGACAAGTGGGGCCGGCTGGCCTAGGTGGGGCCGGCCGGCCTAAAATTTGGCCGAATTTTTTTATATGCTTCTTAATGCATAAATGAAATATGAATGCAAGCTTCGAAAATTAAACATGCTGTGCTGAATGAAAAGAATTGAAATAAAAAACCTATTCTATATGCAATGCAAGGATACGTACCATATACCTTATGGCGAGGGCTCGAGTTTTTCGACCTGAGCGGAACTCTCCGAATCCTTGTTCGGGACTGCTTTTACCCGCCATTCCTTTCGGACGGGACGGGACTTGGATTCAACCTCCTTATCGCGCTTTGCTTGCTCCTCCAGCGCTTTGGTTCTCGATATCCTTCGCCGTGCATGATAGCGATCATGCCTCTTCTTTTCTTTGGCGGCGAAGGCTTCCACCATCTTCATGAGCGTTTCTACGCTCGGCATCTTGGACTTTCGGGGCATGACTTCGTCGACCATATTGACTTGATGGGGGATCTCCTTAGGACGGAAAGAGAAACTCTCGGTCCCTCCGTTGATCCTAAGTTGAATGGTCCCACGTCCCATGTCAATGTTTGCATTCGCAGTACTTAAGAACGGTCTCCCGAGAATGAGAGAGTTCGTTGCTCCGGCTTCCATATCTAGGATGATGAAATCCACAGGGATGAAGAAATCCCTGATCTTGACCGGAACATTTTCTGCAACTCCATGGGGGTAGCGGATCGATTGATCCGCTAGCTGCAAACACATGGGTGTAGAGACAAGCGATATATGTTTAAGGTGGTCGAAGACTACCTTGGGCATTACGCTGACGCTCGCCCCCAAGTCACATAGGGCGTTGTCGAAGTCATGGCCTCCAATGGAACATGATATTGTGGGGCAGCCAGGATCTTTCTTCTTGAGGTGGGGCCCGAGTATAGCAGAGCTACATTCCTCGGTCAGCTGTACCATCTCCCTTGTGGGTAAAGTCCGCTTGTTGCTAAGTATATCCTTGATGTACTTGGCATATGTCGGGACCTGCAAAGCATCAAGTAGTGGTATATTGATGTATACCTTCTTGATTACCTCGACCAACTTGTCGAATTGTTCGTCGGCCACGGGTCTTCTCCTCCGTTCTGGGAACGGGAGGAAAGTGGGATCTCGGCTGTAGCTTGAGGCTTGTGGTGCCTCGTTCCCCTCCTTTGAGACAGGGGTGGTTTCCTTGTCGTCTTCCTCTTCGGCGGCCGCCTCGGCTTGGCTAGCTTCCTTCTGTCGGGTACCTGCATCTTGTGGATTGTGTGGATCCCGCGTGGACTTGCCAGTCCGCGTGGTCACCGCACTAACATTTTCCTTGAAAGGAACCTCCGGTTGCCCAGGTAACTTTTCCGCATTTGGGTTAGGACAGGATGCAGCCAGCTGAGCCACTTGAGTTTCAATCATTTTGTTGAAGCTCAGCTGGTTCTTAACGACAGAATTAAAAGCTTCTATCTGGGAGGCCATCGACTCCATAACTTTATCATTAGCAAGAAATTTCTTGCTAATGCAGTTAATTTGTTTTTGGCCATACCAGATGTCCTTTAGCGACGGTTGAAAACCGTTGTTAGAGCCATTACCTTGCTGTTGGCCGAAGGGAAAATTGGGCTTGGAATTCCAACCTTGTTGAGGACGGAAGCCTGAATTGTTGTTATTCCCAATGAAATAGGCTTCTTCTTGTGTCGTCGGGCAAGTGTCGCCCGAGTGTCCTGCTTCTCCACACGTTTCACATGTGATTCTCTCCTCCATGATCTGATTCATCTCCTTGCCAGGAGATTCCATCTTCTTCAAGAGAAGGTCCATCTTAGCGGCCAACATATCAACAGAGTCAATTTGATGTACTCCCTTGCGGGGAGCTTGTCTTTCTCCTATCCAGCTCTGGTGAGTGGATATCTTCTCGATTAGCGCCTTCGCTGTGTCTACATCCAACGAGAGGAAAGCTCCTCCCGCGGCTGCATCCAACATCTCTTGCGATCGTCGGCTCAGGCTGTGGAAGAAGTTCTGGGTAATCAGCCAATCTTCCACACCATGGTGAGGGCAGGCTGCAATATACTCTTGCAGTCGCTCCCAAGCTTCGGGAATTGTCTCTCCGTCTAGCTGCTGAAAGCTAGTGACTTTTCCTTGGAGGGCATTCGTTTTGCCCACCGGAAAGTACTTGGCCAGAAATGCGTCTGCGCAAGTCTGTCAGCGTCCTTCGAATGATGCCTTGTTGGCGTAAAACCACTCCTTTGCTTTCCCAAGCAAGGAGAATGGGAAGAGCTGAAGGCGGATGTTGTTGATCGGTGTGCCATTGGGGTTGATAGTACTACACACCTCCAGAAAATTCCGAAGGTGAGCGTTCGCATCCTCAATCGCCTTTCCGCAAAAAGGGCTGGCCTGAACCATGTTTACCAGGCCAGTCCTCAGCTCAAATGCACCTTCCTGTGCGTTTGACAGTCCCGGGAAGTTGCTGCTTGACGGGGCTGAGAACTCACGGAGCGTCTTCTTTGCCTGAGCCATAATATCTGGAGACTCTGGGGCTGAAGAAAACGACGAATCTGAATCTGATTCGGACTCGGAGTCGGATGACGACTCGAGTATATTGCTTGAGCTGAGTGAAATCTGAGGAGATACGACTCTCTTTCGCACTACTCTTCCAATGCGTTCTGGATTTGGATCAAAGTTTGATGGTAGGTTGAAACCAGTCATGCACTACCCTGCAAAACACATCAAAGATAGACGAATGTTGCAGTGGTGAGGTCACTAAGGTTAGTGGTTTGGTAAGTCTGTAAAGATAATCAAATGATTCAACAATAACTTTAGCCAATTGCTTCCCCGGCAACGGCGCCAGAAATGCTTGTTGGCACTCCTTAGCGTCACGTTTTAGCAACGCTCAAGAGCGCGTAGATATATGTCGTTGTATGCAAAATTAATTCTGCAACCGTACAGAATATATCTCGTTGTAGCACTTCACCTTGGTGGTAACCCCAGGGTATCGTATTTATATTTCCGCAGGGAAGCAGATGGTTAAAGTGTATTGAAGAATGAAATGATATATCTTGCCAGAAATATCAAGCCACAAACCCAGGGGCACAAACTCTAGGTTTGGGTGGATAATGGTCAAGTTAATGACCGGATAGAAGGTCTGAAAGACCAGCGACACACGGAGCACCTATTTCTAAAGAAAAGGAAAGACGTTGGGAGAGACCGGACCTAGACTCTTTCTAACTCAGAGCAAAAGGCACTCTAGCCTTAGCTTAGATACCGGGAACAGAGCTCGCTTCGACGGCTAGAACGGGAGAACCTCAGAACGGGATGAGAGAGGGGGTTCTCCGGGCTCAGCACTACTGTTATGAGTACACCCGAACGTGGTGGACTACGAAGGACGGACAGGGCTGTCACCACCTGCCGCCTACCACTGCAGTTCCGTGGGGTGCAACACACTTCCTAGTTAATCAACAAGCCAGACACCACGTCTGCACTCAATGATTAAGATTTCTCTTGAGGCCTGTCAAGAGAAATCCCCGTCTTCCCTAAGGCGTCTTACGGCCCGGTCAAGGCGAGCAAACCCGCGAGATAAAGCCCGGTAGAGCTAAACTAAACTCTACACTAAAACTAAAGGGGATAGGACTTTGCTCTAAAGAGAGCAAGATCTTTACTCTAAAAGAAAAGCAAGATAGAAATATAAAAGATAACTTAAGCTCTGAAGTAAGAAAGTAATTATATAAATAAACTCTTCAAAAGAAGGAAAGGATACAAGAGCTTTACCAGAACTCCGAAGACTCCGAAGATCCGAGCTAAGCTCGACTCGACTCTACTCCCAACTCTAATCCTAATCTAAGAAATGAAAAAGATACTAGAGGTCCCTTCAAGTAAAGACTTGAGATATGTGGTGTGTCTTCCCAAGGTGAATGAGCTGCCTTATAGCCTCCAGGGGGTGGTGTCAGCGTCATTAGCACGCCAAGGATCTGCTTAGGCTTCACGCGAAGGAGGAGACGTGGCGGCCACAGAGGGAGGCCGGTCGGCCTGGGCTAGGCCGGCCGGCCTGGCCCTGGTGCCACTTGGCACCGTCCTCTGCATAAACGGTCCTGATGCTCTCCCAAGGTCGGTAACAGTTGCGTTTAGTTGAAGCTTGTCCGAGAATCCTAGGATGTGAGCCCTTCAATCCATGTGCTTTCACCTCTAGGCCTTCCGGGTCCTTGGATCAAACCAACGTTGTTTGCACGGTGCTTGATCATCCTGGGCACTTGACATGGCTTGTGGATCAGTGACGTGGCCAGACCTGGCCAGGGGAGGCCGGCCGGCCTGATGATCATCCTCATTTTACCGAAATGTTGACGGTCACTACGGGGTTATAATGGCCGTCAACACCGCCTACACTGTCGTGCGCCTGGCCAAACCGTGCTCCACGGCTGCCGCCTACACTGTCATGCGCCTGGCCAAATCATGCCCTGAGATGTCCTCATCATCCTCCCCTTCTTAACAAGGGCCCAGCTCTGATACCAAATGATGAGTCTGGCCCAGTACACCTCTTAGGGAACGGTCCAATCGCCCCAAAAGACTAGTCCCATAGGGGAAGGGTGGCTCTCCCTTTTAAGGTGGCTTGGTCCTCGCAAGCTAAGCAAGGTGGGATAATTCGGACGTGCACGGCTTTGCTGCCTACACCGTCGTGCGCCTACACTGTTCTGCGCCAAGCCCATGGGCCGCCTACACCGTCGTGCGCCTGCACTGTTCTGCGCCTGGCTAATCCGTACTCCCGTTGGACACGACTGCCGCCTACACTGTCGTGCGCCTGGCCATACCGTGCTCCACGGCTGCCGTCTACACTGTTGTGCGCCTGGCCAAATCATGCCCTGAGATGTCCTCATCAGTAGATGCAACCTCCAATCTACTAACATGTTGTGCATCATATGATGGTTGAGAATAGTTGGCTGGATAGTAATGAGTCCGGCCCAGCACACCTCTTGAGGAAAGGCCCAATCGCCCCAAAAGACTAGTCCAATAGGGGAAGGGTGGCTCTCACTTTTAAAGTGGCTTAGTCCTCCCAAGCTAAGCAAGGTGGGATAATTTGGACGTGTACGGCTTTGCCGCCTACACCGTCGTGCGCCTACACTGTTCTGCGCCTAGCCCATGGGCCGCCTACACCATCGTGCGCCTGCACTGTTCTGCGCCTGGCTAATCCGTACTCCCGTTGGACACGATTGCCGCCTACACTGTCGTGCGCCTGGCCAAACCGTGCTCCACGGCTGCCGCCTACACTGTTGTGCGCCTGGCCAAATCGTGTCCTGGGATGTCCTCATCATCCTCCCCTTCTTAACAAGGGCCCAGCTCTGATACCAAATAATGGGTCCGGCCTAGCACACCTCTTGAGGAAAGGCCCAATCGCCCCAAAAGACTAGTCCAATAGGGGAAGGGTGGCTCTCACTTTTAAAGTGGCTTGGTCCTCCCAAGCTAAGCAAGGTGGGATAATTTGGACGTGCACGGCTTTGCCGCCTACACCGTCGTGCGCCTACACTGTTCTGCGCCTAGCCCATGGGCCGCCTACACCATCGTGCGCCTGCACTGTTCTGCGCCTGGCTAATCCGTACTCCCGTTGGACACGATTGCCGCCTACACTGTCGTGCGCCTGGCCAAACCGTGCTCCACGGCTGCCGCCTACATTGTTGTGCGCCTGGCCAAATCGTGTCCTGGGATGTCCTCATCAGATAGCTAGAATAAGCATATTCAACTTTCTCATTCGCCTGCCTATTTTGTGGCTGAACCACACATTGCAAATCTGTAGCCAACGAATTAAAAGATTGAACACCTTGCTGAAAATTATGACAACTACTAGCATATGGTGTCTCATAAAAATTAGCCACCGGCAATTGAGCTTGTTCCGCAGCCGATGTGTGAGATAATGTTGTATGTTGCTAGTGTCATTGAAATTCAAATTATGCATATCATTTGACAACGGTTTTTGCATATAACATTCAGAACCATAATATGCATAATTAGAGGTACTATCTGAAAAATGACTAGCTGACGCAATATGCCTACTATCACTATGTCTAGCAACATCAACATGAGAATTTGTGGTACTTGCAAAATAATTATTATATACAGGTAATGTATTTGGAACTTGTACCTCGGGCTTGTTGTAGTAATACTGTTGTGTAGAATAAGGATAGCCCGCCATAATAGGTCTTGATACTACTGATCTTGTGATAAATCCAGATATTCATGATAATCCAAGCAATAAAGACCAATACTTTGCGTGTCTTTTAATCTTCAATACAACGCAGCAAGCAAAGCACAATGCAGCTGGCTTGAGCAGCCTGACGCAATGTCCAAAGTATTGACGCAACGGTAAAAAAGGACCAGATGCGATAACAATGGCGAATCAAAATAATAGATCAATGTAATGGGCTAGTGTTTGATCGCCTGGTTTTAGATCAAACAGACCTTCAAGTCCCTAGCGGAGTCGCCAAAATGTGTTGACGCTTTTTCGGGGCCAACACACGAAAATGCTAGATCACGCGGGTCGCGAAAGACCAAATCAGCTGATTGCTGCTAAGGGCAGTTAAACCGCCCCAGCAACCCGGTTAGACCGGTATTGGGGGTTTTGCCTGAGATCGGTCATCCGAGAGGGTAACTACCACGCTTACGTGATGGCGGACGATAAGGTTTACTAGCAAACCACCCAACGCACTTACGTGGTGAAGAACGACTAGTTTACGAGCAAACTAGCAAAGGTCGTCGAAGCTCACGCCCGGGAGGGACTCCGTCAGGGCGTGGACGTCGCCGGACGTGCCCTAGGTCGACCAGCAAGCGTTAGGACGTCATCAATGGTCGTGGAGATCACGATGAACAACAAGAGAGGTTGGAAAAACTAGGTGTCAGTGTGTGGGATGAGTACAAACAGGAAACATTCATCCTCCGAGCATTACTTTTTGTGACCATCAATGATTGGCCTGCACTTGGAAACCTTTCGGGACAGTCAAACAAGGGATACTCAGCCTGCACCCACTGTTATGATGAAACAGACTGTATTTATTTGAAGCACTTTCGAAAGTGCGTGTATATGGGCCATCGTCGGTTCTTACCACCGAAGCACCCATTAAGACATGAAGGAAAACATTTTAGAGGCGAGTCTGATAATCAATCTAAGCCTTTGTTCCGCAACGGAAAGCGTGTGTTTTCGATTGTGAAGGATGTGCAAGTAGTATTTGGAAAGGGCCCTGGTAGCCAAGCCGTTCCAAATAACGAGGACGGACATGCACCCATGTGGAAGAAAAAGAGTATATTATGGGAGCTACCTTATTGGGAGATGCTGGAGATCTGCAATGCAATTGATGTGATGCACCTGATGAAGAATCTTTATTTGAACTTGCTAGGCTTCATGGGTATTTATGGAAAAGGGAAAGACACAGTGGAAGCAAGATGTGACCTTAAAGCGTTGGTACAACGAAAAGACCTACATCCTAAAAAGAAGGGAAAAGACCAACGATACTTAAGGCCTGCCAGCTATACTCTCAGCAAACAGGAGAAGGAAAGCATGTTTGGTTGCATGAACAGTATCAAGGTGCCCACCGGATATTCCTCAAATATAAAAGGAATAATAAAAATGAAAGAAAAGAAACTCACGAACTTGAAGTCTCATGACTGCCATGTCCTGATGACACAATTACTTCCTGTTATTTTGAGGGGTATTCTACCAGATAATGTAAGGTTGGCAATCGTGAAGCTGTGCGCGTTTCTCAATGAAATTTCACAAAAGGTGGTTAATCCAAGTCATTTAATAAGGCTACATCAAGACGTGGTCCAATGCCTTGTAAGCTTCGAGATGATATTCCCACCTTCATTCTTTAATATTATGACACATCTCCTGGTTCACCTAGTTAAAGAGATAACTATTTTGGGGCCAGTATTCCTACACAATATGTTCCCTTTCGAGTGGTACATTGCAGTCCTAAAGGAGTATGTTCGCAACTGTTCTCGACCAGAAGGATGCATCGCTAAAGGCTATGGAACGGAGGAGATCAATGAATTTTGTGTAGACTTTATTGAGGATCTTGATCCGATTGGACTCCCCGTGTCACACCATGAGGGAAGACTCTGCGGAAAGGGAACACTTGGGAGAAAAGCTATTATGGACCACCCTCAAATTGAAATTTGCCAAGCAAACTACACGGTTCTACAAAGTTCGACCTTGGTGGCTCCATATATAGAGGAGCATAAGGATATTATACGATCCGAAAACCCAAACAAGAATGAAGCATGGATTACCCGTCATCACATAGTGACTTTCAGAGATTGGCTGAGACGAAAATTCATCGGTGATGGCACGATTGATCAAGAACTTCAATGGCTGGCTAGGGGACCATCAATCACAATCTTGCAATACCAAGGCTACGAGATAAATGGGTATACATTCTACACAAGATCTCAAGACCAGAAGAGCACTAACCAAAATTGTTGTGTCCGTATAGATGCAATAGGAAATGATGGAATAAAGGACATCTACTATGGCGTCATAGAGGAGATATGGGAACTTGATTATGGACCTATAAAAGTTGCCCTGTTCCGCTGCCAATGGGTGTGCCGCGCCGGCGTAACGACAGACATATATGGGATGACAACGGTCGACCTAAAAAAGATTGGATATAAGGAGGAACCATTTGTCCTAGCCAAAGATGTGACCCAAGTGTTCTACATGAAAGACATGGCAAGCAAGCCCAAGAAGAAAAAAAAGCGAACCCAAGAAGAGAAAACAAAAGAAGCAGATGGAAGAGGAGCAGACAGAAAAGGAGCAGACGGTAAAGAAACTAGAAGATAATGAGCCTAAACGTCACATAGTTCTTCCAGGAAAAAGAAAAATAGTTGGAGTTGAAGACATTACGGACAAATCAGAAGATTATGACCAGTTAGATGACCGTCCTCCATTCTCAGTTGATGTTGATCCCAGCATCCTGTTATCCAAAGAAGACGCTCCGTACTTACGGCGCGATCACAACTAGGGGACATTCGTCAGAAGGAAGATTAATTTTGTTTTAGCAGAAGATGATGAAGATGAAGATTAATGGCCTCAATTATTTATTTTCTGTTAAGTGATGAAATGTAATGTGTGTCGTTTTGTAACTATGGACTTATAGTTATGTCGATGAAGTCAATATAATTTTTGCATTGTAAAATTTGACGTAATTATCTCAATGTGTGTTATGACGATATAATTAACTCAATGTGTGTGTGACATTACTATGGACTTATGAAATTTAATTTTCTTTTTTTCTTTATTTTATCAAAAGTGTTGATTTTTGAAATTTGACGTTAATTAAATAATTAATTTCTGATTTGAAGAAACAGTTATATGAGATTTGAAAGTTATTATTTATAAATATTTTTGCATGTAAAAAATAATAACCTCTTCGTATTTTATAGATTTACTATAGGTACGTGAGATATTTAATGAGATATTTTACAAATTACTATAACTGTGTGTATTTTCAAATTTGAAATTAAACATGTAATCATCAATGTGATCCTCCATAATAAGTAATTTGAAATTATATGTAATGCTTTTACGATTTATAATAAGTGTTAAACAGAAATAAAAGTAATATACACGAATACGAAAGAAAAATAAGAGAAAAAGTAAAACATTTACAAGGAGGCACGTTAGTACCGGTTTGTAACACGGCCTGGTACTAACTTGCCTCACGTTTTCGTTTCCCGCTGGATATCCATCACCACCACCAGGCGCCTTCACGAGTGGACCCCATCTTGGCAAGCTCATCAGTTGCCTTGTTATGGTCGCGCACCATGTGATGGAACTCTAAGCCATAGAATTTCCCTTCCAGCTTTCTGATTTCTTCGCAGTAAGCATCCATCTTCTCGTTGGTCCTGGACCAGTCCTTGTTTACCTAGTTTATGACCAAGGCAGAGTCCCCGCGTACCATCAGGCGTTTGATGCCCAAAGATACGGCGATGCGGAGACCGTGCAAGGCTGCTTCATACTCGGCTGCATTGTTGGATACTGGGAACATGATTTGAAGGACGTATTTTAATTCCTGTCCGCTTGGGGAGATCAGGAGTACGCCTGCGCCGCCTCCTTTGATCTGGAGGGAGCCATCAAAGTACATCTCCCAGTACTCCACTATCTCGTCGTCAGCTGGAGCTTGGTTCTCTGTCCAGTCTGCTACGAAGTCGGCCAAAACCTGAGACTTGATAGCGGTATGTGGAACAAAGTTTATGTGGTGAGCGGCCAATTCTATTGACCACTTGACGATTCGGCCGCTGGCGTCTCGGTTATGGAGTATTTCCCCTAAAGGATTTTCGCTCACAGCCGAGATTGGATGGGCCTCAAAGTAATGCTTCAGCTTTCTTGCTGAGATAAGAACTCCCTAGAGTAACTTCTGCACATGAGGATAGCGTACCTTTGATACGGTCAGGACTTCGCTGACGAAATAGACTGGTCGCTGAACTCCATATGCGTGTCCTTCTTCAGGACGCTCGACCACTAGTACCGTGCTAACCACTCGGGGAGTAGCAGAGATGTAGAGGTAAAGCTGTTCTCTTGGTTGAGGTGGGACGAGGATGGGCGGACTCTGCAGGTAATCTTTGAGTTCCTGGAAAGATTGCTTCGCCTCGTCATCCCACACGAACTTATCCTACTTCTTGAGTAGTTTGAAAAACGGCAATCCGCGAACGCCGAGTCGTGATATGAAACGACCGAGCGCTGCCATGCATCCAGTAAGCTTCTGCACATCCTTCTGACAGGTTGGTGGTAGCATCTTGGTGATGGCCGTGATCTTCTCGCGATTTGCCTCGATGCCGCGGTTGCTGACCATGAAGCCGAGTAGCTTACCTGAGGGGACTCCGAAGACACACTTTTCCGGGTTGAGCTTCCACCGGAATTTACGTAGGCGTTCGAAGACCTTTGTCAGATTCCCTATCATATCCTCAGGGGTTCATGATCTTGACCACGATGTCGTCGATGTAGGCTTCTACTATGTCTGGAATCAATTGATCCAGACATGCTTGAATTGTCCTCTGATAAGTTGCGCCTGCGTTCTTCAGACCGAAGGCCATTGTATTGTAACAATAGGCGCCGAACGGCGTGATGAACGCGGTCTTAATCTGATCTTCCAGTTTTAGGCCTATCTGGTGATAGCCTAAGTTGCAATCGAGAAAACAGAGCAGGGCGGAGCCTGCCGTGGAATCAACGACTTGATCGATGTGGGGGGGGGGGGGGAACGAAGGGGTCTTTAGGGCAAGCTTTGTTGAGATCTGTGTAATCGACGCACATTCTCCAATCATTATTATTCTTTTTTCTTACAAGAACTGGGTTAGCTAACCAGTCGGGGTGAAAAACCTCCTGAATAAAACCAGCAGCTAGCAGCTTTGTAATCTCTACCCTAATCGCCTCCTTGCGGTCCTGCGCGAATCGACGAAGCCTCTGCTTGATCAGTTTGGCAGTCGGATTGACCTTCAAGGAGTGCTCGGCAAGTTCCCTTGGGACACCTGGCATATCGAATGGTTTCCACGCAATATGTCGGCGTTTTCCCTTAGGAATTTGACGAGCACTTCTTCCTATTTGGGGTCTAACTCTGCCCTGATGATGGCCATCTTCTTCGGGTCATCCAAGTCCAGCGAGATCCTCTTCAGCTCCGTCTCCTTGCTTGGCGCGATGGCTTCTCTTGCTGGCCTCTTGGCGGGGATCTCCAGAGAGTCCTTGTCCACCTCCTGCGATGCAGCCAGTACTTGCTCCATGCGCTTTGACATGTCCAGGGCAGCTGCCGCGTTGAGGGTCTCCTGTTCGCATGTGTAAGCGACTCAGATGTCCCCCAAGACGGTGATTACGCCCTTGGGTCCTGGCATCTTGACCTGCAAGTAGACGTAGTGAGGGATCGCCATGAACTTGGCGAGCGCTGGTCTCCCGAGGATGGCGTGATATGCAGTCTCAAAGTTCGCCACCGTGAACTGCATATGCTCGGTCCGGTAGTTGTTCCGGTCTCCGAAGGTAACGGGCAATGTGATGTGCCCGAGTGGTTCCGCCCCCTCTCCCGGTATCAAACCGTAGAACGCGGATTGGGGAGGACGCAGGTCGAGAGTAGTCAGGCCGAGCTCCTTCAATGTGTTAGCAAAGAGGATGTTCAGGCCACTACCACCGTCAACTAGCACCTTGGTGAGCTGAACGTTGCGGATCGTCGGAGCTACTACCAAGGCGTGGGATCCGGGCTTCGGTATGAAGCTCGGGTGATCTTCCCGGGTGAAGGTGATCGGAACTTCCGTCCACTTGAGGTGCTCAGGTACCGGTGGCTCCCTTGCATGCATGACCTGGCGGTGGGTGAGCTTCTGCTGGCGCTTCGTCTCGAATTCCGGCCCGCCGTAGATCATGCGGACCACTCGGTCGGCCTCCTGGAAGTCGTTGCCAGGCTCGTCGGTCCGCCTGTCCTCTCGTGGGGAACCATCGTTCCTCTTTCTATAGGGAGGGCCTCTGTTGCCCCCAGTGAAGGCTCGCTTGAGCCCGTAGCACTCTCGTGCCGAGTGCTTGTGCTTATGGTATGGACATTGCTCATCGAGCATGCGCTGGAAATCTTCTGGAGTTACCCGGCCTCTGGGCCGGTCCAGAGTGGCGACCATATCGCCCTCGCTCTTCTTCTTGCGAGGGTGACTGTCGCTGCGACGATGGTCGTCGTGTCAGTCTTCGACTTCGCGGCGGTCGTGCTTGCGGGTCGTCTTGTTCTCCTCCTCCCAACGATTCTTGAGCTCGCTGAGCTGTTCCTTCTCCGCGATCTCCACGTCCGCCCACGTGCTAGCGACCCGGAACATGTCATTGACCGTCGCGGGTGGCTTCCGAGTCCACTTGTGGATCAGTCTTCCATCGGAGATGCCGTTCTGGAAGGCGGTCATCACCTCCTGATCCGTCACGTCCGTAATGGAGTTGCGCTTCTCCGAGAACCTGCGCACGAAGTCATGCAGGGTCTCGTTCTTGCGCTGTCTTATCTGGCCGAGGAGCCGCTTGCTCCCGGGCCTCTCCCATGTTCCGAGATAGTTACCGACAAAAAGTGCGGTAAGCTGATCCCAGTTGTCGATGGCGTCCTGCGGGAGTCCTGCCAGCCAGTTGCGGCAGTCCTTGGTGAGCATGATGGGAAGATAGTTCGCCATCACGTCCTCGTCGCCGCCGGCCGCTTGTACGGCGGTGTAGTAGATCTGAAGCCATTGAGATGGATCAGACTTCCCGTCGTACTTGTCGATATCCGACAGCTTGAAGCCTCTGGGCCATGTCACGCTCCTCAAGCGCTCGGTGAACGACTGGAATCCGCCGATCCGACCTCTAGGGCGGGAACCACTTGGACCCGAGCCGTCTGTTGTTCTTGGGGGAGTGCTCTCCCTCCTACGATCCCGATCCCTGGGCGGGGAATGGGTCCTCCGATAGGTCCGAGTCCTTGGTGGAGTTCGGTCCCGTCGGTAGGTTCTGCTGCGCGGTGGAGTTCGCTCCCTTGGCGGGGTCGACCGCCTGCGTGGGGGAGCCGCTCGTCCTCGTGGCGGAGTGCGACCGCCGTCGTTGCCGCGCCTTGGGCTACCGGAGGGGTCAGAATAGTCTGACTCCGTCGAGTAGCCGCTCCTGTTGGAGTTACGACAGGGATTTCCATGATCCCGATCGTATTCTTCGCGCCGTCGGATCTCCTCGCGATGACGCTCCTCGGTGCTGTTGCGGATGATGTCCCTCGCGTCTCGATCTCTGTTGATCGTGGTGCGAAGATCTTCATCACGATCCGATCCACCGCTGGCCTGGCGTCGAGACGGCCCGGGCTCAGAAGCGACCGTATGTGCTCTGCCCTGCATCTGGAGGACCTGGACGGAGGCGGCCTGCACGAAAGCCCTTACCTTATCCAGGCCTGGAGTGCTGGGTGGCAGCCAACTGATTTCCTCGTCGATGGTGACGAGGTTCTGGACCGGCGTCTCGTAGACGTCGAATCCGTTGTACTCGAACATGCCATCGCACATCAGGTTCCGGCTGCTTCTCCTGTCGCGCCGATCCTGATGACGACGTTGATCCTCCGAAGGTGGTTCTTGCAGTCGAGCGGTGCCAGATCCCGATGCGGTGGCCCCGTGTGGTCGGGCGGCTCTGCGAGTCGCCCGATTGGCGTTGCGTCCTCGGCCCTGGTCCCTGGCTTCAGTCGTCTCTTCGGCCGGGGTGACCTCGTCCTCTGACACAGGGTTAGGTGGCGTCGCTGGTGCCACCATGTAGCAGTATGACCCGGCTCCTTCTTGCGCGAGGTAATCTTCCTCGGACTCGGAGAGGTCGGATGTGGGCGTGTAACGCTCCAGGCTACTCGGAGTTAATCCTCCGGGTGATCCTAGCAGCTCTGGCTCCAGTAGAGGCGTCGGACGCGGTGTAACCTTCCTGCAGGTCGTCCAGGATTGAGGGTCCCCGTGGGTTTGACTCGTAGGAGTCGCTCTCAGAGGGGTGTCATCCGCCTGGACGATGTCCTTCATCTTCTGTTTCTGGGTAAGCGCGCGGAAGCCTGGGGTCTGGACGGTGATGACCTCAGGGCTCGGGACGCGCGTTGGTTGAGTGTTTACGCTCTGAGATGACTCGGCGACGCGACTCTCAGGAGCCGGATCAGAACCGAGTGGTTGTAGATCTGTTCCCGACTGGTTGGGCCTCGCGTTCTGTGATGGACTCGGCGGGGTAGAAACGGCACGATCAGATGCGATCGGACCGGATTGGGCCGTGATGGCCGAAGTCGGCGCCAGAGAGGAAACCTCCGTGGCGGTCGTAGCTCCTGCCTCTTGGGTATCCAAGGCGGCAGCGGTGATGTTCCCAAACTGGATCTCGAATCCGTCGACGTCCGGGAGGTTGCAGCTGTCCAAGATCTTGACGCGATCCATCAAACTTACCAAATTGATCTCGGCGATGTCCCCTACCTGGCGCGCCACTGTCGGTGATATTATCTCCGGCAGTCTTCCACGGGGTAGCCCACGGAAGTGATTTGTATGCAGGGAAGATCGCAAAGATCGGAAGCAAGATGGTTAGGATGGACAGACACAAGGGTTTATACAGGTTCAGGCCGTCGACTTGACGTAATACCCTACGTCCTGTTTTGGGGGTGTTGTATTGCGTGGATTGTGTGTTGAGAGATTTCGTGGTGTGATGTTCTGGTTTGGAGGGGGTCCCTGCCCGCCTTATATATCGGGGGGCAGGGTTACAAGTCGGTTTGTAGCCGATTCTATCTCTAAGGATCCTTTCCTTCTTTACAATAACTCCTATTCCAACTAGAACTTCTCCTTCCAGATCCTTCCTTCGTGCGCCGACTTGTCCCGCACGTCATCAGGTCCAGAACGGTGGGCCGGGCCACCCCCTTTTGGTGGGCTGCCAGGCTTGCTCGTGAGGTACCCGGATACTATATCCCCCACAGCAGGTTAGTACCGGGCCGTATCACAAACCGGTACTAACATGCCTGGGGTGGCAGGTTAGTACCGGTTTGTAACACGGCCCAGTACTAACCTGCTTGGGGTATAAAACCCCACTCTTCTTCTTCCTCAACACTTAGCCAAATTCCCCTCTCCCCCTCCGCCACGCCGCGCCCCCTCCGCCGTCGTCCGCGCGCACCGTCGCCATCCCGCGCGCGCCTCCCCGTTGTCCGGCCGCGGTTCCACGACGTCCGCGACGCCGCCGTGCTGTCTCCGTGGGCCATCCCCACTCCGAACGCCGTCGACCTCGTATCGCGCCGGCGCCTCTCCCTCGTCGTCCTGCACTCCGTCCTCGCCGAGCCGCGCCCGTTCCTCTCCTCCTCCAGCCCGCGCCGGCGCCTACTCGCCGTGGTCGTCCTCCACACCGGCGGCCGGCCGCCCCGCCTCCATCTCGGTCGGCTCCATCGCGACGGTCTGCCTCTGCCTCGGCTCCCTCGCGCCCCGCGTTGCGCCCCCGACGCTGCCGCTCGCTCCGCCGTGTACGTGTTGTGCTGACTTCAGCCCATATGGGTGCAGTCATCAGCACACTTTTTTTTGGTAGATTTAGAAAAAATTCATATGTGTTAGAAAAATTCATATGTGTTAGAAAATTTTCATATCTGTTAGGAAAATTAGACGCGTTAGAAAATTTTGATATGTGTTAGAAAAATTAATATGTGTTAGAAAAAATTCATATGTGTTAAATAAATTTCATATGTGTTAGAAAAATTTAGGTGTGTTAGAAAATTTTAATATGTGTTAGAAAAAATTCATATGTGTTAGAAAAAATTATATGTGTTAGAAAAATTCATGTGTTAGAAAAAATTCATATGTGTTAGAAAAATTTCATATGTGTTAAAAAAATTCATATGTGTTAGAAAAATTCATATGTGTTAGAAAAAATTCATATGTGTTAGAAAATTTTCATATCTGTTAGAAAAATTTAGATGTGTTAAAGTTTTTTGATATGTGTTAGAAAAATTCATATGTGTTAGAAAAAATTCATATGTGTTAAAAAAATTTCATATGTGTTAGAAAAATTTAGATGTGTTACAAAAATTTAATATGTGTTAGAAAAATTTAATATGTGTTAGAAAAAATTCATATGTGTTAGAAAAATTATATGTGTTAGAAAAATTCATGTGTTAGAAAAATTCATATGTGTTAGAAAAATTCATATGTGTTAGAAAAATTCATATGTGTTAGAAAAATTTCATATGTGTCAGAAAAAATACATATGCGTTAGAAAAATTTTATATGTGTTAGAAAAATACTATTCATATTGTATTAGAAAAATGTTCATATTGAGTTTGAAAATATTCATATGTACTAGAAAATTGTCACATAACTTAGTCCTATCATATATTAGGATAAATGACCAGACGTAGCGAGGAGGAGGAGTTGCTTCATAATATGATTCGAGATGGTACAGACACCGTAGAGTTTGACGGCAGTCAATTTTTTGATTTATTTGGACATGGAGGGGACGGGGGGAATGGAGATGATGATGGAGATGATGTGGAAGATGATGATGGAGACGACCAAAACAAGAAACTGGTCTTGACGAAGACAATGAGACCGAGGTATACATAAGGATTTTGATCGGGCATCTGGATTAATTTTGTATTAATTAATAGTTTAATCATTTTCAGGCATCTGGATCGCAGCCTCCAAAACGGAAGCGAGGCTGCAAGAGAAAGATGACCGGGCATACCCTGGTCACAGTAGTGAAAGATGATGGTGAACCAATGGAACGGCATGAGATTAAGACGACTTATGTGAATCAATGTGAATATCTTGTTAGGGAAAACATCCCCATCAAGTATGAGCTTTGGAGGATATCTAAAAACAGCGATCCAAATATTCAAGTTTGACAAATAGTCCCGGAGTCAGAGAAGGAAATGTTATGGAAGCAGATCACTACACACTTCACATTTTCGGAAGGAAAATGAGGGAAAGTCAAGGATTGGATGATGAGGAAGATGGCTAACCAGTTTCAGTCATTTAAGAAGAAGTTGAAAGCCAATTTTGTTAAGAAGAATCTCACACCAGATTTTGAGAAGCAATACCAGAACCAAAGGCCGTTTTGGGATGAATTCTTGCAGAATCAGTTGTCGGCAGACTACCTGAAGCGAGTTAAAACTAACACGGAAAACACCTCAAAGAAAAGTCAGTTCCACCATCTAGGACCAGGAGGTTATGAGAAGGCGATTCCGAAATGGAAGAAGATGGAAGATGAATTGATACAACGAGGAATCGTAGCGCAGACACTCTCATGTTTGTTACGAGTGAGGTGGTACTTCTATGCTCATGGAGGCTGACTAAACATGGAAAATGGTGCATTTATCACTAGTGATGCCATAGCCGAAGCAATCGACAGGCTAGACGAAGCACTGAAGAAAGTGCAAAATGGATCTTTCAAGCCTGATCGAGAGACGGACGAGCTGACTTACGCTTTTGGCAATCCCGAACACACTGGTCGGACTCGAGGCATGGGCATAGTATCATGGAAACATGGCTTCAGTCGTGATCTACAGACGTACTGAAGCCGTTTCAGAAGCAAGAAAGCCATCCAAGAACAAATGCGTGAGCTCCATGACAGGCTAGCTCAGGTTGAAAATAGAACAGCCCAAGAAATAAATGAACGAGTCGATCAGCGCCTGGTAGAAGTACTTAGCCAACAGCAGGGACAACCTAGTGCTCCTGCAGGCGGCGAGAATTTGGAGATCAGCCCCACATCTCAGCGTCGTAGCAGCATTGCTTCCACCAAGGCCGCTGAAAGATATCCCGTGGATTACATCACTACAAGGACGAACTGTGAGCTTCTTTATCTTGTTGGGAAGAAGTTCAAGGTATGTGCTGAAGGTGTTGCTGAAGTACCGGTCCCGGGCGAGACACTTCACAATGTGCCGAATCCCGAAGGGTACGCTAGAGTTTTGGTTGTCCGAGTGGCTGGTGTTTGGGCTGAAGACCTTGTGGTCCTGATCCCTACAGTTGAGGGTGGAGAGGAACTGCGAGATGGGTTGCATACATGGATCAGTTGGCCTAAGGGAGACATCAGATTGAAGCCAGGAACAACAGATTTGGCTGCAGCATCGGCTACGAGGGACCCCAGCATGGATCCACCATCTCCACAGGGTCCCGACAACGACATGGAACCACCCTCACTAGCTGGTACAAGGGACCCCAGCATGAGTCCACCTCAGCCTCAGCTGAAGTAGAGGTACACCAAAGCTCCAATGCCGCCGGCTCCTAAGCGGTAGAAGCAGAAGAAAGAGAAGCCTCCGCCTCCGAAGCTCCCGTACGAGAAAATAGATGAGGAAACCGATGCGGCCGCCAACCAAGATATTGTGGATTTTTTTCAGAAGGTTAAGGACAAGAGAAAGCCAAAGCCAAAGTCGTACAAAAAAGTCGGAAATAGAATTAGTGCATCATCGTCGAAAAGCGGTCAGTCCAAAAGCAGTGTGTCGAAAGGCATTGCACAGCTGGGACAGCAATCCAAGCAATTGATTCCTCCGCTTGTTGTGCTATCAGAGGAAGAACAACAGTTGGTTGAGGTTATGAAGCAAACCAACCTCACAAAAGCTCAATTGCGAGGTGAAGATCATATTGCACTGCACGAGGGATGCAATCGAAAACCATTCGAATTGGGGCAATCACTTTGTATGGCCTGAGCTGCTACCACACCTATGGACCAGAATGTATGAGTTCCACAATTGGTACATGCGAGAATCTGGAAATGGATTGGTCATGTTCACAGCACGGATAGAAATTCACCCTATCGGCCGCCATGTGATATGTGGATTGATTTCAGAGATATCCATTTTTTGTACCATCGAGATGCCCTTTCCAAGTCCCTCATGATTGCACGGATTATGTAAGTATTTAATGACATGTTTATATTGTACCTCTAGTTGTCAAGCCTATCTAACTATATGTTATTGTGTATCATGTAGGATGGAGTATCAACACTGCCGGAAGAAGGGATACTATGGCATTGGCTTCTTGGATCCGGATATCTTACACATGGATAATATTGCACAATATCCCAATCGGACGACAACAAATATCTTTAATGCCTTGATGGTGCAACATACACGTTCATTCATACTTTTACTGTACCTCTTCGAGTTAGTATTGAACATATTTTTCTATTTCTATATTCGTTCATGTTACGGTTCTAAATTCAACATATTAATTACATCTTCATATGTAAAGGTTCCACTTGATCCTCCTTGTACTCGAGATTAATCGATGCTGGATTACGGTGTTCGACTCTTTGAGAAAGCCGATGACAGATTATCAAAGCCTCGTTGATATTCTTAACAAAGCGTGGAAACGCTTTGTTAAACACCAAGTTGGAGTATCAGATACGGACGAGCTTGTATGGAGGCCTAACTTTCCGGTACGTTCAAAATTTCATATTAGTTTTATTTCATTTAGTCAAACATCGAGAGAGTATTACATAACCGATTGTTCATATACGTGTATATATAGTGTATGAGACAGGAATAGGGAAACAACCACACGAACCTGTGTGGGTACTACGTATGCGATTTCATCCACGCATTTGTAGGTCCAAAGCAGATGACGGAAAGAGAATTTGACGTACGTAAACTTCCTAACATTTTATTAAATTTTCGTTATGCAAATCTATTTACTAAGACTAACGAAGATTTTTCTTGACAGATTATGAAAATGTCAGAAGACCTCATTGAATCAGAACGAGTTAAGCCAGTTCAAGAACAACTATGGGATTCCTGCTCGATGAGGTCGTGAATCCGAACAGTGAATTTTATGCGGATCAGAGAATAAGCATTGGTGCAATGGATCCTAATCGAGAAAATGACGAGGAGGAAGAGGAATTCCAAAAGAAAAAGAAAGATAAGCTTAATTAGTTTATCTTTAATCGAAACACTAGAAACGTTGTATATATATGTAATACTTTTTAGTAAGCTAACTAAGTATATGTAGATTATATATGATTGTAACGTAATATTACTTTATACGCAAACGCATTAGAAGGGATACGATACGAATACGCATTATAACCGATATGATACGAATACGCATTAAAACGAATACGATAGGAATACGCATTAGAACGGATACGATACGAATACGCATTAGAACGGATACGATACGAATACGCATTAGAACTGATACGATACAAATACGCATTAGAAGGGATACGATATGAATACGCATTAGAACGGATACGATACGAATACGCATCAGAACGGATACGATACGGAATACACATTAGATATAAAATAAAAGAAAAGAGAAAAGACAAAAAACAGTTTAGTACCAGCCGGTACTAACGTGCGCGATTTAGTACGCGGCCTTTTCGACCGGTACTGAAAGTCATTTTTCCTGTAGTGTGCCTTGCCCAGACTGACAACGAAATCCATCCGGTGCCAATTTTAGCTGTCAACCGTGTGAATAAATTAACATAATATGACCTGCCAGTTGTGACAAATTATACATTATCTATACTATTCGTCTGTTCCCAATCAACCATATCGATCAATCAAGAGGATAAAACAAACACACACCTAGTGTGGTGACAGTTGCCTTTCGATTTCTAATGTTTTGGCCGGACAAAATCACAGGCTCGAGAAAGATTCTTGTGGAAGCTCTGATCATTATTCCAAAATGCATTGCTTGTACCCCGCCAATCATCTACGCCCATGGCGTTAGCAAAATCTCAACCATGTCACCACAGCACGGGTGCCTCATATCACCGGTCTCGGGCCCACCTAATTAACCCTACCCCTCTATTAAACACTCATCACACACTTCCTCTCTTTCTCTCTGCTGTCGTAGCAACTATTGGCCAATTAACATACGTATAATGACTAAACTCTACATTTTTCTTGCACGCCGTGCCGTCTTCGCCGCGAGGTAAGCCGAGGACAGTTTTATGTGTGAAAAAAGAAACTGCAGTAAAAATTTGTTTTTTTACCCTCGATGATGACTATCCTCTTCAACTACCTTGTTTTCTTAAATTACGCTGTACAACGCAGACGCTCACAACACGCACGTATACTCACCCCTAAAAACACACGTACACAAATCCTACCTTTATGTTCACCTTCGAAGTACTGAGCACCGTACCCGGTAGATCTGGAGATTCCCAAATCACCATTGGCGCCTTCTTGCCAAAGGGAACGCCGCTTACCACTTAACGCATAACGCCGATAAATCCTAAAAAATCTCAGGAACGGTAGGTATATCTTGTGACAAATATGTTTAGATAGCAAAAGATTGGCCACAAGGCATTTTAAGTACAATTTGAGGGTATGTTTGAAAGGGTTGTGGCTTCTCCAAAACTGGTTGCGGGTACGTCTTTGCCAGTGAAGCGGTTTTTCTAGCT
This sequence comes from Urochloa ruziziensis, assembly GCA_015476505.1. Taxonomy (NCBI): domain Eukaryota; kingdom Viridiplantae; phylum Streptophyta; class Magnoliopsida; order Poales; family Poaceae; genus Urochloa; species Urochloa ruziziensis. The sequence continues at coordinate 27,964,961 of CM027124.1, forward strand.
AAGAACAACATTTGGCAAAACAGTTTCTCCATTCTGGCTTTGCTTTCATCGAGGTAAAAGGCGTCAATGAAGCCAGCAAAGCCACAATTTGTGGCTTCATCACGACAGTGTAAACCATTTTTGGCTTCATGGGCGACTTCGCTCGAGAAGCCATCCCATTTTATCCCGTTTAGGAGGGTTTATGCTGAAGCCGGCCATGAAGCCGAAGCGCAAGCCCTTCCAAATACACATTGAATGTTTGTGGCTATCTGTTTTTTTTCCGAGGAAATAGATGGTTTATTACCTGAAGTTAGGATGTTTGATGTGTTTGGGCGCACTAGACATGCATCAAACATGGAGGACAAGGTCATTTTCTTCCATGATAACATCACAAGCACCAAATTAGGACTTCAAACCTTGCCATTTATCTCAAGTATATATTAGAAGTACCGGCGCCAAACAAGGTTATTTTATCAGCACCAGCAGCTATTCTCACTCTAGACATGAGAGAGAAAGCGAAGGGTGATATCGTATCGAGGAGGTAGCTAGCAGTTGTACAGAACTACAGACTACGGAGTCTAGTGTTCTCTCAATCTCCTGGATGCCTATAGGAGGGAGAGAGTCAACATAATAGAAGAGGAAGGATGAAGGAAGCAGGCGTCCCTTTTCCCCGCTCCGGCGCTTTGCTTGGCCTTTAGCCTACCCCGCCCGCTCTCTCCCCTGCCTACACCTCATCGTCCTAGTCCCCTACTCCCTAGGCGACAACGCCGAGATAACCCCGCGCGGCGGCGCCAAATCTCCGCTCACATAGGCTGCTAGGCAGCTCGGCCGCGTGTCTTGCCTTGGCGATAAGGTCGGTCGGAGGCGGGGGAGTCACCATGGAGTTCCACGGTCACCTCTCGCACGAGATGTCCATGCCTCACCTCGGGGCCGACGACGCTGCGGCGGCTGAGGCGGCGGCAGCCGGCGGCGGTGGAGGCGCGCCGCCCGCGTGGCTGAGGTACGGCGACGGGAGCTTCCTGCACCTGCAGACGACGTCGGACTCCTCGGCTTCGCCGTCGGCAGCGGCGGCCGCGGCGGGGCTGCACTGGAACATGGGCGGAGCAGGCGAGGACGCGGTCGCGGCGATGGGCGCCGGCGTCGTCGCGGCCGGGGGCGCGGAGGAGGCCGAGGCGGACGCGGTGCGGTGCAAGGCGGAGGTGCTGGCGCACCCGCTGTACGAGCAGCTGCTGTCGGCGCACGTGGCGTGCCTCCGCATCGCCACGCCGGTGGACCAGCTCCCCCGCATCGACCCGCAGCTCGCGCAGTCGCAGGGCGTCGTCGCCAAGTACTCCGGCGGCCTCGCTGGCGCCGCGGCCGGGGACGACGGCCGCGAGCTCGACCTGTTCATGGTAAGGACGCCAATCCAAAGACACTTGTGTCGTCTCCGCCTCCGCCGCCGCCTCCTCTCGTCGGCTCGTCGCGCGAGCTGCCCCCTTTCCATTGCAGTTTGGATTGCCTTGGGATTGGTGGTGGCGTCAGATTGATTACGGGATGCGAGTGCCCGCTTGCCGTAATTTAATCACGGGAAAGTTGAGGGGTTGTTTATTCTCAATCAAGGGGTTAAAGGCTAAAAAGGCTCGCGTCCTTCAACAGGGCTAGCAATTCAAACGAAACGGTGAAAAGATTGCCACTCCTCATTTGCATCTTATTTTCGATCCGGCTGCGAATAGGAAGCTTTCTTGGTCAGGGAGATTTGGAGGTGACAGACGCTCGCCGGAATAAACGACTCCGGCAGGGAGCCAGGGAGCTCCGGCGGCTGTGAGGTCTATCCAGCGGCGCGGGTGCGAGGTGCAGAGCAAGCTCGAGCAGCGCATGAAGGTCCGATTGTCGGTCTCCTGAACTGTGTGGGGGTAGAGGTGGGGGAAGAAACTGTCTCTGTCTCTCAACGCGCGCGGAGCAGTTTCTTGATGTCTTGGAGATCGAGTCAACGTCGTTTCTCAGACGAGAAACGGGGTTTCTATATTTTTTCCTCTCTTTCCACATTAACTCTTCTGCCACATCAGCATTTTTGCCTACATGGCAACCTATTTAATGCTATAGAAACTGCCCTTAGCGAACTGCAAAGAGGGAAAAAAGGTCAATTTTCAGATTTTTTTTTCATAGTTTTGGATTCACGCAGCTTCTTTGACCATTTTGCTCCGTGTTCCGTATCTCTTAATCCTGATCGAGCTTTGTTTTCCGTATTTCTTAATCCTGTTCGAGCTTCGTTTTTCTATTAGGAATAATCATTCAGGGTTTTGACAACTTTGCTTAGCAACACGCTAGCCAATCAAAATCAGGATTATTCCAAATAGAAAAAGTTGGTATGAGAAATGATTCAGCGGTCTATCATCAACCATCTTGAAACAAGTTGGTATGAGAAATGATTCGGACGCAGTACCTTCACCTGCAAATTTGTTTAGACACCGCTTTTGTTAGCGTCCCTTCTAAATGTGGAATCTGGGTAGATGTAACACAGATGGTGCGACAAAGCATGGGAATGGCTTTTTTCCAACATGGGACAAGCCCGAATTTCATTACCAAGGCAACGAAATTACAAATATTCCCAGCATTCAGCCAAGTTCCGAACTCCCCACGCAAAGAAAGAACTCTACCAGTCTACAGGTCGGCAAGCACCCAGGGCTTACGCACAAAAGAAAAGGCTAAACCACCCTTGTTACAAAAGGGCAACATCTTGTTGCTATTCAAGCTTTTTTTTTTGAACATTCGTTGCTATTCAAGCTAACAGAAAGGATTTCTTCATCCGACTCCAACCTCTCAACCTCAAAAGAACTTCTCTGTCTTGAAGCTTCTTCTTCATCATCAGCGAAGTAGCACCATTCCTGTATCATCAGCAGCAGACTCATGATGATGGAAAGTGAGCGCTGTTCTCATCATGGTTTCAGCTCCTTGTTCCACCAGCAACTTGTGTTCTTTCTTCAGCAGACCTGCCCAATACAGAAGAATAGAGGAAGCCGAGCAAATGATCTCAGTTGGAGATTTGACTGGTTTTTTGTCAAAGCAAACTAAGTTCCTGGATTTCCAAATTGCCCAAACAATGGCAGCCAAACCAATCATATGTATCTGTTTGTAATTCCCCAAATATATATTAACCCATTGCCAAAATTGTAGAAAGGAAGTTGGACTACATGGTAATGAAAACTATCATGGCCCCCGCCTGTTTCCCTCTCTCCAATGGAGCATGCCATTGTCTGCTCTTTTCCAAAGAAGGGATAGGCTGCCCGCAGTGGGACCTCCAAAGCCAACCGGTATGGGCATGCAAGTCGCGTATACGGGCCTGTTTAATTCCAGTGAATTGGTGAAAAATTATGAAAACGTTTTGTATTGGACCGTGTGCATACAGAGAAGAAATGAACCCTAAAGAGAAGAAATGAAATGAACTCACACGGTTCTTTGAGTGAAAACTTTTCGTAACTTTTTGCAAAGTTGAGGGAATTGAAAACCCTCTATAGGTTCAGGGAGCTGCACCTACGACTTTGGAAACGGCTCCTACGTTGAGCGAACCGCTATTTCTAGCGGTTCCCAAGTCGCCGGGCTCACGCACAGGTGGCGTGGGGCCCGCGTGTCCACGACCTTCGTGCGCCGGGAGAAGGAAAGAGAGAGAAGGAGATGGCCAAGATGGGGAGAGAGAAGGACCGCCCGCCTTTGGTCCGATCGATGCCTCTGCTTCAATGCCTGTGCCGCCGCCTCGAGTTCCAATGCGGCCAAATCGAGTCGATCAGGCTTGAAGTTGGCAGGGCGTCGGGAGAGGCGGTGCGGGGCCGTTGGGGTGGGATCCGCCGACGGCAATAGGCACTGTGCGGACGACGTTGGATATTGAGATGGGGAGGGGCACGACGGCCGACGGAGGAGCTTCTCGCCCGCTCGTCGGAGAGAGGAGGATTTGGCCACGTGCAGAAGCTCCATCTCTGCGGCCGGCCGACACGCGCGAGCTGGAGCGCCACTACTCTTCCTCCGCACTTACGCCTGCCCTTGCTCGCTGGAGAGAGGAGGCCGCCGATGGCGGGGAGCAGAGTAGAGGAGATGGGGAAGGGGCGGGTGCGAGATGGGAGAGAGAAGGGAGGGAGGGAGGAAACAGAGTGATAAGGGATAGATGGAAGGAAAGGAAAATAGTAATTGGCACATGGGCCTCGTCATCTCGGGTGCAGAAAAAATTGATATAAAGGTTGAAATCTCGATAACAAAATAGAATATTTCTTATAAAGGTCAAACTTAGAGATCAGTGTTGACAGATAGCCTTAGTTCTTCTCCTGTAGTAGTGTCCAATCGACATGCGCGGGTACGTGGCTCTTGACCGCCATAAATGTTGTAGCGACTATATGGTTTCCTGATATGGGTGGAGTCATGGGGCAAAGATTGCACCTAGGTTGGGAAAGATGTTTTAATCCTTTGCAGCCCCACATGTAGGCCCACATGATTCTTTAGTATTATGGCCCACATGATTGTTTAGTATTATGGCCCAAGATTTTGTTTGCTGCAGCTGCTGCTACCGGAATGAAATTGTAAGAATCAGATGTAGGAACTGTTATTTTACAAGGGGGCAAATATAAACACGGTGAAATGTAGGACATAATTTTCCAAACACGATTAAATACATTGTTTTCTATGGAAACTATTTTCACACATTATTTTAGCCCTAAAAGTAGACGGTGACAGAAATTAGACAGGATATTTACTGCTTTCTTGTGTTAGAAGGAACTTCTTACTATTCAAAACAAACGATGGGTATTGAGTCACTCAAATCTTTACCTAATAATAAAGCAAGGAGTGTCTCTGCCCAATTTTTGGTCCATCGTGGGGCCCACTTATCTTTTTTAGTTTAATTTCCTGTATTTTCCTTACTCGGTCTCGGTCTGGGCAGGGGCCAAAAAAATCGGAGAAAAAAAAGCTGAAATGTTCCCACCGGTTGGACTAAACTTCGGAATGTACATGCCTAGGTTTAGTTTTATTTGTAATTATCTCTCCAAACAACCAAGTGAATAAATAAATTTGAGGGATCCATATTCCAGCTGATCACTAAATAGGCTATTAAGCTAATAAAAAAAATACATCTATAATAATGTAGTTGTTGTGTGCTACTGATGATATGTTATTTTACTAAGACTCCTTGACGATAATTAACGTAAAAGAGAAGTGGGGGCAATATCATAGTGCAATCGTGACACAATGGATGAGGACATTACGGTCACGCCCGAGGCGATATTGGATAAAACCTTGGGCAACTGGACTAGCGCTATTTTGCTTAGATCTCAATTGTTGACAAATTTAGTTGTATGTTAGAGGTTGTATGGCTCAGATGGTTCCGGTGATATTTTAATGGATCATTTCAAATTATTAGCTAAGGCAATGTTGTCTTGAGTCTCAACCATTTAATATTTTTTCTTTTATAACTATTACATTATCTATACGGGATGTCGCCCGTAGCAACGCACGGGCATGTTTGCTAGTATTTTAAAACATTAGTAGGGGCATCCCTTCGAAACCCCATTTCCTATAACGTTGAAGAACGTGGCATATTGCAGTAGTGGTACTTCCACGTACGTATTGTTCTTTCTATAATATTTGTTGTTTGCATTTGCACAGGACCAGAACATCAGTATGCTAAAAGATGGTCCATGGTACTCTTGTTTGATTCTTGTTTTGTCCACTTACTTCAGGGTATGTCCTTGAAAGTATCTAGGACCATGCCACCAGAACTTCGATGCAGCATAACCTTGGTCCCATCTAATATAGATTTCAGGTTTTATTTATTTTCCCTAGCATAGAAAACAAAGTCAAGCTATCATAAATTGTACGTTTTTTCCTGGCATCAGTCGTGTTCTTGGGTGGTCATTGATGATTCTCTTGATTCTTGGGTGTATGTCCTGGTCCGCTCCACAATATTAGACAGATGTCATAAAGCATCATCATGCTTCAGCTAGAGCTACCTAAGGTAGCAATAGCGTCCCTACATTTCACAGCGCTTTCTGTTTTAGCTCTTCTTTGGTCTGACAGCTAATTATTGCTAGTATTTGTCTATTGTGCGGCGTGTTTAGTTCGTTTAGTTCCGGTGGAAAGTTTTCGATGTAAAGTCGCATCAAAGAAAATGTACCATTTAGAAATAGTAAATGTAAACTATTAGTAAAACAAATTACAGATCTAGCCAGGAAATCGCGAGACAAATCTAATGACGGGTAATTAGAGGGCAATTAGTCAATAATTAGCGGATCATGGATTAAGTAGGATCATTAGATTCGTCTCGTGACATACACTCCATTCACATAATGGATTAATTTTTTTTACATTTAATACTTCATACGTGTAAAATTCTCTTGATGCGACATTTTCGATGAAAAGTTGAGAAGAAACTAAACATGGCCCTGCTAGTACTGGTAACTGGTAAAGTCAATGGCACCACAACCTGAAACTTTTTTTTCGAACAATTTTGGGGGAGGGGGGGGGGGGGGAGGGGGGAGGATCCCCACCTACTTGCTTTCATTGATCGAAAGACCCCGAGCAGGGGCAGTTACAAGAACTTACGGATCATCTCGGAAGTCCGAGGAGAAAAACATGAGGTCGGCAAGGCCGAAACACAGAAAATTACAAACAGTATAGAAGGGAAAGTCTAGCACATCTCCACGTGAACCCTAAGAGTATAATGCCTATCACCGTGTTGCCCAATCTTCAAACGACTTTCTTGCTGAAACCTGAGCTACGACTCCCATCATCATCTAACCAAGGTGGCGCAAATACCCACCCTGATCGTCTGGTTGCCACTCTTCTTGATGCCCTCCGACGCCCTCCGAGAAGAGGTGAGAGTTGAAGGGGGGAGTTTCATCTTGAAAAGAAGGAGTCCCTATCCTCGCTAACCCGGCTTCAGACGGAGGAAGAGATCATAAAGGCCAGCACATATTCGAACACAAAAACACCCAGTCAATTGACGGTTGCCAAGAGACACCACCATGGTGCCCCCGACGAGCTGCCTACATCAAGCCAGAATAGGGTCGACTTTTCAATTTGCTAAAATGTCAAGCTCCTCCCAACGCCCTATGGGGGAAGGAAGCCCCAGAGGAGGGAGGGTCACCGACGAATGCAGCTACCAACAACCTAGTAGACTGGATGAAGATGAAGTAAGAGGCTCAGAAACTGAGTTCTCCGGATCCTGGCGAGCAAAGGCATCGGTAGACAAAGAAGGGAGATGAGCGGACGAGGTGAGGAGCACCATCGGTGTCAGAGAGGGGAGATTGCACCAGGCCAGCACCTCCAGGGAGGAGAGCGGCGCCCATAGGCGTCACCACCGGCAGATCTGACTAGCAGCCTTAAAGCTTTCGCTATGCAATCCAACCTTCCAACACAGAACACCAGCTATCACTGCTCGAGGCACCTAAGGGCCAGCACCCTCGGTTGGCGCCCAGACATGGCGAAGGGGAGGGAGAGCCAGAGGGGCTTGCGGTGGCCAGAGTGGTGGAGATAGTGTGGGGGCGGAGGGGAGAGAGCTGCCGGTCAGGTCTGTGCGGAGAGGAGGGGAAGGACTGGGCGGCGGTGGCGAGGGGGAGGACTGGACGGCGGCGGCGGCTAAGTGGCGGAGGGGAGGAGAGGACGGTGGCGCCTGCGAGGTGGTGCAGGGGTACGACGGCGACGACGAGGTGGTGCAGGTGACCGGCGGCTGCGAGGAGACGGGGGTGAGGGAGAAGGGGGCGGTGGCGACGGCGTGCACTAGGCGGCGGAGGGGAGGGGGCAGCGCCGCCGGCGGCGGCTAGGGTTCCCGCGCATGGTCCCCGCCGTCACGCCCGCCCGCTTGCAGCTCGAACCTCAAAGGCAGCAGATCCGGTGTTGGAGGGGCCGGATCTGTGTCGAGCGCCGCCGGAGCCGCGCCATATCGCCGCCGCCGAGGTACGCCGCCCCTTCAAAAGGTCGGCCCGGATTCGCCCGAGTGGCCGAAGGAGGCGGAAATGGCCCCGCTGCCACCTTCCTAGGGCCATCCAGGTTGCCGGTGAGGCCCTCCGGCGGCGGCGAGGGGGCTGGTGGAGAGGGGGAGGGCGGCGGCGGGGGGAACCCTAGTCGCCCCCCGAGTCGCCCAAGGTGGGAGCGACGCGCGGGGGGGGGGGGGGGGGGGGGGTCATTTGAAATTGATGAAAATAGGTGTAGAGTGTGCTAATGCTCTCTCCGTCCCTAAATATTTGTTGTTGTAATTAATATCATTAATAGATATTTGAATCTAGTTTTTAATAAATTTATTTCGAGATACAAATGTTTAATGCATTTTCTCTAAATCTAGTCAAATTTATGGCGCAAAAAACAAAAAATGACAGATAATAAGGGACGGAGGGAGCATGCTAGTTTGGAATAACACCAAATTATTGACCTGTACTTTTATTACTTTTATTTATAACTCAACTGTTCTAGAATTTCTTCTTAATTTGTATTGAATATTGTCGTAAAAACAAAGTTATTGCAGAAAATGATTATGCAAAAATTCATTAGTTGAAACTAAAAAAATGTAGAAGCCTAGCCACTAGATATATTACCATTACATGAATATGTTTCATTGAGAAAATATATTCCTATCAAGCTTGTGATCAGTATGGGGAATTTCCTTTTTTTTTAAGTAAAACTTCCTACAAATGTCACAAATTTTAAGTATTCGCTCCACTCCACCTGATGGAATCATATGATCTGGTGTTCTCAACTTCTCGGATACTGACTAGGACTGGACGGCTTGCTGGACTGGGTGCCTACTTTATCAGGCCACATTTTGTCCTGAGATCCTTCAATTGAATGTAAACCTTTTCTTATTTCCATGCCCAAAGTTTACTCATCGTCTCCCGTAAGGCTCTGTTTAGGCAGCATGAACAATGGGCCTCTTTTTTTTTTTTTTTTGCGGTTAAATGCAGGGTTTTTTTCCCCGACCGATGACCCCAAACCGCCGCCCACCGGTAGCGGTTCACCGGACCGGTTTGACCGGTAACCGCCCCAAACCGGTGGAATTCAAATTCTCAAATTTAAACCTAATGTAATCGGTTGTGACCGGTTTACCGTTTGGTTTGAACGGTTTACCGGACTGGTTTGACCGGTTACAGACGCATGGAAAAAAGAAATTTATAAAAAAAATTTGCATGAGCTATGCACATATTAATGTTCAAAGTAATAATTTATAATTATGCATACAAATGGGTGGGGTGTTAACTGGGTGTAGTTGTTGATGGGCCTTCACGGGCCGCACCTGTTTTTTCTTTTTCTTTTTTTATTTAACTTTGAATTCCCGCAAACTGTACTAAACGAATGAATATTTGAAAAAATTTTACACCATTACATTTGTTGCAGCTTGAAATATTTTTAGGAATTTTTTTGATTTTTTTTCGGATTTTTTAATTTTTGAATTCAAATTTAAAATTTTGAATTGGGCCGGTTTGTAACCGACCGGAACCGATACCGGTCACGGACCGGTTACACCGGTAACCGTGGTTTCCGGACCGGTTCCGGTCGGGATTTTTAACCCTGGTTAAATGGGCCTCTTAGCGGTTAAACTTAGAGGCATCACTTAATATAATTTCACTACGTAAATTGCGAAATTAACAACAGAGGGCATTAAAATCGTGATGCACTTGCAATTAACCTGTACTTTTATCTTAAAGTGGGCCATAGAGGAGATGGGATGATCTCGTCCTAGTTTTGTGGGATGGGACGATCCTGTCTAGTGTTTGGTTGAAGTTGGATGGGACGATCCTGTCTAGTGTTTGGTTGTAGGGGTTGAGATGAGAAGGATGGATGATGTTTTTGACACCGTTAGTAACATTATTTAAATGGGCCTACATGTCATTTAAGGTCTCACATTGTCATCCTTTGTTTTTTCACCTTATCTTCTCTCCCTAGCATCTTCCTCCCGCGGGCGTCCTCTTCCTCAATCCTGTCGGCCGTTTCCGCCATTGAGGCCTTGGCCCCGCTCCCTCTGTCGCTTCGCCGCTAGCCAGCGCCCCCCTCGCTTCGCCGCCCGCGGAGCCCGCAAGCCTCTTCCGCCCGCTGATGCCTTCCAGCGGACCTCCTCCACCCCGCCTCCCTGTGGACGCGTCCCTGGAGGAACTCGCGCTGCCTGCTGCTGCCCGGCGGGAGGAGCTCTGGCCGCCCGACGGGAGGAAGCTCAGGCCACCCGACGGGAGGGAGCTCAGACCGCCCCGCGGGGAAGCCCGCGGCGCCCGACTGGGGTGCCCACGCCGCCCGACGTAGGAGCCCGCGGTCGGCCAGCAAGACTGCTGGAGGAGAGCTCGGCCGCCAGATTCGCGCCGCCGCAGCCTCCTCACCGCCCGGCTGGGGAGTCTGTGCCGCCAGGCAAGGCAGTCTGCGGCCGCCCGAGGGGAGAAGCTCGTCCGCCAGATCCGCGCCTCCGCGGCCTCCTCGTCGCCCGTCTCGCACCGCCGCGGCCGCTCCCTGCCCGTCTCGTGCTTTCGGGGCCTCGTCGCCGCCGAGTCGCACAACCGCAGCTTCGTCCCCATTGGCCTGCTTTGCTGCCCCACTGGAGGCCCTGTGCAGAGACGGAGGAGACGAGGCGGAGAAGGAGGAAAAGTGTGATGCCCCCGTCCGCCAGTTTTGAGCGGACGGGGTCATCCGCATATCGGGCGAATATTCGCCTTGGGGATGACCTCGTCCCACCTCCTATTCGAACCAAACACTCTAAAAAAAGGGACCGTCCCATCCCGTCCATGCAACCAAGAAGGGGACCATCCCATCTCGTCCATGCAACCAAACGCATACTGAACTTGTAGATGACTTGTCGGGTTCTCTATGTATTATAGCTGTGGTGGTAGTTCATTCTTGTTTTTTTTTTCTAACTCTCTGTGTGCCTTTAATAGTTTATGGCTATTTAACAAACCTCCCCTTTTTGCTTTCTTTTTGTAACATATTTTTTATAAAAATGATTATTTTTATTATGAAAGCAATGTATAGATTGCATGGAATAGTAGATTAGATTGATTACGATGTACGAGTAGCAGAGTACATGTATATATAGGCATGGAGACCTACGATTTAAATTTATGGTCACAGAACCCTCTAGAGGCAAAGGCCAGAGACGCCTAGGCCTGCCTGGGCCGAACCACACACATAGCACAATTAATTGTCTAACAAGTTTGATTTAACCATAATATTTGACTGTTATATACTAATAGTAACCTTTGTTTGTTTCTCATCTTAGGCACACTATATCTTGCTACTTTGTTCATTCAAAGAACAACTACAACAGCATGTCCGTGTTCACGCAATGGAAGCAGTGATGGCTTGTTGGGAACTTGAACAGAATTTGCAGAGTTTGACAGGTTCTGCTCTTCTCCATTTTTTCTTTTTGAAGCGACAGGAGGGGTTGCCCCCCTACTGATTATATATGAAAATTGAGTAAAAAAAAGTGCAACCGAAGTAATTTACAAGAAGGGTGAAGAAAAAAGAGTCAACTAAGTCTTCTTTGTTAATCTAATGTTAGTTAATTTACACAGGCAACAATTAGTTTCAGCATGTTCGTACTGACCTGCATTGGCTGCGATTAGATGTGTTCTTGGACAATTTCTTGACTCGGACTTATTCGAGGGGAAGTCAGTGAACAGAAGTGGCAAGCATATTGCATGACAATTACTTTTGATTGGTTTTAGTATAGTACATGTGTAGACTGTTGTGTCTTGTATGGCCAATCGTCAAACTTGTGACATGCCTCTTGTTCTGTTGGCAAAACCTCCAAGTTATTAACTGGCAATGCATTGACAGGTGCCTCGCCGGGTGAGGGCACGGGTGCAACCATGTCTGATGGTGAAGATGATCAGGCTGATAGTGAGGCTAACATTTATGATCCTGGCTTGGACAGCCCAGATACTATGGGATTTGGCCCGCTTGTTCCCACAGAAAGTGAACGGTCCCTAATGGAACGTGTTCGTCAAGAGCTAAAGCACGAGCTCAAGCAGGTTCAGACCTCAGAGTGAACTCCAATAATTATTATGGAAAAAAATTGATATGATTGGAAATGTTGATAAATTTCATTAACCACTTGCCAATGCAGGGTTACAAAGAGAAGCTTATAGACATTCGAGAAGAAATTCTTCGCAAGCGACGAGCAGGAAAGCTGCCAGGAGATACAACTTCTACACTGAAAGCTTGGTGGCAATCTCATTCAAAGTGGCCATACCCAACAGTATGTGTTGAGTCAGGCTACATGATTAGCTTCATGTTATACAACGAGCATTTGAGCACAGCCTTGTTCCCTATACAGTTTGATTTGCTGCGTTTATTATTTTGCATTATGTGTTGTGGCAACAAGCATATAAACTTGTATGAATAATTTTTGGGGTACGCAGGAGGAAGACAAAGCTCGGCTAGTTCAAGAAACTGGGCTACATCTAAAGCAGATCAACAATTGGTTCATCAACCAAAGGAAAAGGAACTGGCATAGTAACCCATCTTCATCATCCACCAATGCCAAAAGCAAACGCAAAAGGTACCAGATTAATCTTGCCCACCTGTGGTATAACATCGTGTTGTACTGATCAATTGATGTGTAATTAATTTGAACACAAAAGCAATGCAGGTGATAGCAACTGAGGACTGAATGCTGAATTGAGCGAGCTTCACATGAAATTAGCGAAGGCAGCAATGCACAACAGTGCTTAGATCAGAAAGCTTCTCAGCAGGAGCGGATCAACAGCTACTAGGATATCAGTTTCTGTAAGGGCTTGATTTGAAGATTAGAGGTAGTCCTTTTTCCCAAAAAGTTTGTATAAAATGGCAATATTTATAATTGATTGCTAGATACCACACGGTAGTAGTTCTTAGTAGATTGTCACCATTTATCTTTTGTTCTCCAAAGACGGTAGAACTCCAATGTTTGAGCTGGCCCTTTTGCACAATTTTTGATCGGATGTGGTGTATTGTATATGTATATGTTCTATGTAAGCAGGTTAGGATATGTTCCCGTCCAGCACGCTTTCAGTTTGGTTGCTGTCTTGCAGCTGCATGAGTTCTGTTTGTGTTTTGTTATGTATGTACCCATCGGGCCAGGGTAGTTATTGGGATTCAATTAGATATTGGCCAGCGAACTGAGCTTAGTTGGTTCGGTCTTTTTGTTGGAACATGTGGATAGGGGAGCCATTACGGTGCAACCTGTACAACGTGTGCAAAGGTGAACGTGAGGGCGTCCGATAAATTATTGTTATCAGACGGTCTGTTACAACATATAAAAAAACATCCGCAACATTGAAACTCAGTGTTTGCAACGTAAAAAAGCATGCACTGCAGGAGTAAAATTCCTGCCGCAACGTCGAAGTTTTGTTTCATGTAACATCCATTCAAATTCCCGTTACACCTTGCAACATCAAAATAAGGCTGCTGCAACATCAAATTAATGCAACTGCAACATGAAAAAAAAAACTTGCCTTCATGAAATCAGCTGTCGAGGAAGAAGGATACCACCTCATGGAAGCACGAATCCCTCACCTAATGCAACATGAAGTCGGGGTACCTACTGCAACATGAAATTTGCCTCAACATCTCAAGTTAATCATTGTAATACCAAAAATCTACTACAACAACATAGGATATCCAAGGCAACATGAAGTCGAGAAGCCCAAAAGTGGACATTTTCTTCTCGTTCGAGCCGCCACCGTGCATGCCGGCATTGTTGCTCACACGCCACCAGCCTCGTACGTCGCCGCCTCGAAGCTCTAGACACCACAGAGCTCATGCTACAGGCCACGCCTGCTGGCTGCATCATGTGCCGCCAACCCAGTGCTCCCACTGTCGGCCGCCTTGTCTCATCGCCTCCTCTGCTCGGCTCGTCACGGCATGCGCGGTCTTGCCACCACCTTACTGTCACACCACCGAATTTTTTGTTTTTGGCCCTTTTCGTGAAAAAATTCACGAATAGACGCCTAGCGAAAAAATTACAAAAATGGACCCTTACCTTGGCACCAAAGATCATGGCATCGAGGTCACACGTCTCGACACCATAAGCTTTAGTTGCAAGGTCTAGGGCCATCGACGATGTGGCATGAAATCGTGGCAGTGACATGGCAGTTGGGCTCAGCACCAAGATTTATGCCACCGAGTTTGGCGCCTAAGGCCATGGCACCGAGCTCGGTGCCATAAATTTTAGTGCCAAGCCGAGTCATTCAAATCCCACCCCTCCTGGCTAAGACCGAACATTACCGCATTTTCTTCTGCATCCTTTGGTTCCTCCCTCTCCCAAACCTACGTAACCTCTACAAATCGATGTATTTGACATAGAAACTTTGATTTGCTCCATAGATCTTAGAGAGCAAGGTATCTTCTCTCCCCTCCTCATATTTTTGCAATGATTTTGTTACCATGATGGTCAAACCGGTACTATCAAGTTGCTCAAAGGCAAGTTTGACTTCACCATTGCGTAGTGCTCGTTGAGATGATCAAAATACATATGTAGAACGTCCGATTTGGAGTTCGGACGGAGGACTTATGATTTCGACAAGATCTGCACCTAGGCATACAGGTTAAACCGGGTCCCAGGGGCGGTTAAACCGGTATTGGTCTGTGTAGTCCGAGCTGAGTTGTATTTTAGCATGAGATTTGTTAGAGATTTGACTCCTTGTGAGGCAAGACCTTCTCTTCCAATAAATATAAAGGGCTAGGGCCGATTGAGGGAATCGAATCGATCAAAAACACACATATCTAATATTTTGCATCTTTTACCTTTTCTCTTTGCATTAGCTCTTCCAACCCCATATGCTATTCTCCTTTGTCTCTATAGCATTTGAGGACGTTCTAGGTGGCCTGCCGACCCTAGAACACGCATGCATGCGCTTGCCCTGACCAGGTCCCTCCCGAGCGAGCGTTCGTTGGTCTGCACGTCGGGCTCCCGGTGAAACCCGGTTTAATTGCCCCACCATAGCGGTTTAACCAGGATTAATCAACAACACAGCAAAGATACTCTTGCCTTCCAAGCGATCTAGTGCATTCGTGTGTTGGCCCCGTTTTAGCGCCAACATATTTTTGGCGACTCCGCTGGGGACTAAGAAAGATACATCGGCTACTACGGCTGGTAATCCTAAACGCAGCAAGATTGATGTGTACAATGTCGTCAAGCAAGATCTGGATAAGATTGCGACCGATGAACAAAAACCTATTGAAGAGGAATTGAAGAGGATCGAAGAAGCCCAGGTGCAAGAGACGGAGCAATGCAATGAAGAAGCAAAGAAGAAATTCTTGTCGCACTTCATACAAGACCGTCATGGCAAAATCATCAAGGAAAAGGACTTCACCATAGATGATCTTACTACTGTAATAGATGATTTGCGCTTATCAATAAAAAATAGTATGCAAGACATGATAGATAAGAGCAATGGTAAACAAGTAGTAGAAGGCAGTGATGGTATATCTAATATTTTCATACCCAAAGTACCTTTACATAGTGCATCGCTGCATCCACAGCGGAGCCTCAATATGGCATGCCGTTGAACTATTTTGCTGGGCAAACACCTCCAGCGCAGTCTGAATGTCATTGCACCGAAGAGGGCCCAGTGAACGGGGATGTAATCGGGCGTGATGTAGCCTCTATATCTCGTACAGGGCCTAGTGAACGGGGTCTGTGGTGAAGGCTGAGGCTGGGGTGTCGGTGTCGGCTGCTATGCGGTGGCTCTCCTCGTCGCGCTTCTAGTAGACCCGCTACCAGAAACACTATGCCTGCAAGCTTCCTCTTATGGTTCAAGGGGTTTGGTCAGAGACTGGCAATTATACAAATGAAACTTCAGGTTAGGAAACGGAATCTCATTCGTATAACAAGGGTAAAAGAAAACAAAGGAACCATTCAGGCCTTTCTTGAGTATATGACCATGGATCAAGTACTTCCCATCGATGAGGGAGCGGGTATAGCAATCTAGGGGATGTCACACCCTATGGTAACTCCCCTCCTCATGATGATCTGTGTAATCAAGGAAGTACACTTAATAGGACCTATCATCCTAAAATTCTCCAACGACTGTCTAATCATAGCGACAACGGGAGCGATCTTGATTTTGTTCATCATGGCATATAGGATAACCAGCTCATCGTTGCGCACGGGTCGAATGTCCTCTCTTAGAAAGAGAGTGACAAAGATCCTCTTGTGCATCAATCGAAGAGTCGGCTTCTGAATGTCATTACACCGAAGTGTAGGTTTGCCAATGGCCGCCAAACCAGAGATCTCTTCCCAAAAACCATGTCGAGAAAAATCACGACAAGCTCTATCTATTTCAAGAGAACAACGAGGGTTGAAGCCAAGGACGCTGCACAAAGATTTCCAAGTAAGATGGTATGCCATTCCGAAAAAACCGAAACGTGATACCGTCAGCGACGTCCCGAAGAGTGCAAAGAAACCGGAGGGTAAGAGGTCTAGAGCCATGTTCGAAAATAGGTGCAAAACCTCCCCAACCGATAGCATAGCAATTGGCGATGAACTCAGAATCCATACCTATGCTTTCCAAGAGGTCCAAGTCGAAGTCCTTGGTGTGGGAGAAGTCTCGGTCCTTGAGGAGAGCGTAGGCTTGTCTCTCGCGATCATCTTGCAAGTCCATGAAAGGTGCATCAATGGGATACACCCCCGGAACTTGCTCCTCATCTTGCTCTTCTTGCTCCTCTTCATACTCCATGGTCGTAGGCTCCGCAGTCAGTTCAGAGGGTGTTGGCACTCCTTAGCCTAACTAAATCCGCAAGCGCACGGAGTCTGATGTAGCCTTTCACCAGGGGAGTAAAAACCTGGATGTCAAATCCAAGGAACGGTAGATGCGACTAGTCTAGAACTTTCCTAACCGGACCCACCAGGGGAGGAAAGGGTAAAGGGTGTAGAGAGCTTAACCTTAGTTAGCCACTCGTTACCCCAGACAACCTATCTTAATCTAACATGATCTGCTTCGACGGCTAGAACGGGAAGAACTCAGAACGGGATGAGAGAGGGGTTCTTCCGGGCTCAGCAATACTGTTATGAGTACACCCGAACGTGGTGGAGTACAAAGGACGGACAGGGCTGTCACCACCTGCCGCCTACCACTACAGTTCCGTGGGGTGCAACACAACCTGAGGTGACTAGCTAGCACAGGCACGACGCCTAAGCTTTCAGCCACTGACCTCCACCCAACGCGAAGGGCTATAGAGGAAGCCCCAAACAAGAGTCGCTGTCACTCGCGCAGACTCAGGTACCGGCAGATCATAGATAGCCAAGATAAATTGCTGAAAGTAAAGAGTAAACTAGCGAGATACTAAGGCAAGAGACCGAGGAACTTACTGAAGATATCTCTGAAGCTTTATTCCTCGGGGGCGGAAATGTTGAGACGAGACTGAGGAAGAAATCCCGGACTCTCTCTACAAAGCTCGGCTATCACCCGAGCAACTCACCCACTCTCTCTCTACTCTACTCAACTCTAAGATAATAGTGGACTACATCTTGAGCCTTCTCTTCTCTCCAATGGATGGTGTGTCTTGTGTGGGGGTGAAGGGTGCCTTTTATAGCCCTCCAAGGGAGAAGGCCTGCGTAGGAGTGACGCACACCTCCTGCTTAGCATCCACGCGAAATATCAAGCGTAGAGGCCACGCTTCTAGGCCGGCCGGCCTGAAGGAGGCCGTTCGGCCTGTAATTTCTGCCATCTGGCGCAATCTTTCTTGTGGACGCTCCTGATGATGTCCTGAGGTCGGTAGTTGCTGGTTTGGCGACGGTTACGACAGTTGGAGGCCGGCCGGCCTAGGGGAGGCCGTTCGGCCTGGCCCTGGCCCCTCTCGGCCCTCCGTTGCACCGACTCGCTCATCAACGGTTGCATGTTGTCCCTTGAGGCGGTTTTGGTTGCGTTGAGTTGAGGTTGTCCGAGAATCCAAGGTAGGTGGACCCTCCAATCCATGGCTAGGCCTTTCGGGTCCTCGGATCAAACCGACATCAAACTCACGGCTCATGATCATCCTTGGTGTGTTAGATAGCTTGTGGATCAAAACCATGGCCAGAAGAGGCAGAAGGGGGCCGGTCGGCCTAGGCTAGGCCGGCCGGCCTGGCCTTGTGCCATTTGGCCTCCTGTTTTTCCTGTTTGTTCCTTCGCTCACAAATTGCACAAAACTTGTGGAACTCATTAGTATAAATGATATTAGCATGATTATCACTATATGAGCATGAAATCCGGAGAAATGTTGGTGGTAAAAGTCATAGATATCGACCGCCAACACGCCCCAAACCTAGACTTTGCTCGTCCCGAGCAAAGGGTTGATTTAGATCCAGAGGATCAAGCAAAGCCTAGGGTCATGAAATCAAGAGTATGCATAAGAATTATTTCAAAGCTTTCCCTCATACCTTGGATTCCAGGTGGCTAACACCTTCACTTTCACCTATTGAACCTCAAAATAAATCAATGGAGAGCCTGATTCCTCCTTCTCAGTACTTGGAGATTTTTTTTTTCAAAAATATGGAGGCATACTCTCATTCTCTCAAGCCACTCAGTCGCTCAAAGTGTTTGATCCGCACTAAGGCTTTTCAAGTAGCCTCACCTACCTCTACAAGGTTATATGTGGGGCTCAAGGTAGGGATCGATAGAAATGCTTATCTCTTCCATCTATGTTGCGAGATCAAATAACTTGTCAACCATGAACTTTGGTCAAGTGCAAGTGAATGTGGATGATGGATGATGGATGATGAATGTCCTTGAGTGGTATTTGATTCTAGCTTCTTCCATCTTTCCCCTTCTTCCCTTTTTTTTTACTCGAGTAGGACCTCCCACTCATCTTTTTTTCTTTTCTTTTTTTTTGGGGGATGAAGAGCTGCTTGAGAACCACTTTTTGAGGACCCGGTGTGTCCGAGGACCGGTGGATGGTCGCTTCCTGGTGTGATGAGTGATTGACAACATGGTGTGGATTGACGTTTCCCTTGGCTCAAGTATTGCAGGTGTAGAATGCGGCTTGATTGCATTGGTGCAGGTGAAGAACAGGCGCGAAAGGTCTTAGCCATGGCGGCCTCCGAATAGTGGAGAGACAAGTAGGCTTGGTTCGAGGGACCCGGTGGCCGGATGGATCAAGTGCGATTCACATGCTGGCGAGAACGAGCAAGGGGCCGTGGTTCCGGTACGAGGTAGCGGCTCACAACCGAAACTCGTACGCGGACGAGAAGCCGGTGCAAGGTGGCGGCTAACGACCTGAAGCTTGCGCGCGGGGTTTGGTGATTTGGCCACAAAATCATCGGTGGACGGTTTCCCTTGGTTTGGGCCTCAAAACCAAGGACCGAGGACTCGACGTAGCGACGGCCCGGCCTGCCAGCCAGGGGCGGTGTGACCGGTCCCACCTGGGCAGGTCGCCCGTGAGCGTCGAGGAGCTTCGATCCGGAGGACATGCAGCGTGATCGCAAGGCTTGCATCGGAGGGAAGCTAGCTTACGGTGGAAGGTGTCCCAGCCGGAAAAATCTTCGCGAAAAATGTCATATTCGCCCCTGAGGGGTATGTATCGCTTAGGGGTAGTTAGTCTTTCGAGCACCACCATTTGGACTATATAATAGACCCCTAGGGGTGGTGGCTGTTATCTCTTCTAGTTTTCTCTTTGGTTTTCCTTTGAACTAGTTTTCCCTTCATCCCCTTCACCTAGAACTACTCTTAATCTTTCTTAGTTTTGTATAGGTGAATTCATGGTTATGTGATGGAGTTTGTGCTGCTCATCTTTGTGCCATGATTTGATTTCCCGAGCTCTTTTTCTTTTTCCCATTTTCGGAGGTATTTTCAGAGCCATTTTTGGGGGATTTTCGTTCTTCACTTTCTAGCCCGTTTTCTCTCGGATTTCTTTGGGGGAATCACGTATGAGTGCCTTGTGCCTCTTTTCTTGGTGATCCCTTGCCCCCAAACGCCGGGAATCGGCTTAGATTTGAAGTTTTCGGGATGAAGTCGTGGAGGGTGTGTTCTTCGCTAGATTTGAAATTCCTGGAGTTCTAGGGAGCTAGAGGTCGAGATTTTTGGGGCATAGCCTCTCCTTGAGGTGTATATCATCTACCCAAAGTTTCGTCTCAAAACTCCGAGCCGTTTGGGAGATCCATTCTCGAGTTGACCTTTTTCCCGTGCTGTCTGGCGAGACCGGTGCGACCGCCCTCGGATACCGGTGTGACCGCCCCTGGCAGGCAAGGGCGGTGCAACCGCCCCTGGATAGAGGTGCAACCGCCCTTGGCTGAGAGTTGCTGATTCGTGTGGTTTTCGATCGATTCGTGTTGGATTTGTTCGATTCGTGTTCCGCTGTGTTGATCTTGTTCCTAGGGTCAGTAGCCTCACAGTAGCTACGTGATCTTGGCAAGATCGGTTGGTAGGCTTTGGAGTTGAGTTGGGAGTAGCCGGATTCGTGTGAGAAATTTTATCGGCTCCCATTCACTCCCCCCCTCTCTGGTCGCCTAATCGGTCCTTCAATTGGTATCAGAGCCGGTTACGGGTGTTTGCGACTCTAACCAGTCTAAGATCCAAAGATGGCGTACCAAGATCGGGGTTCCGGGCCTCCGCACTTCGATGGGAAGAACTACCCGAACTGGGTCGCGCGTATGGGCGCTTTCTTGCGAGGCAAAGGAAAGTTGCTGTGGGATGTGACGAAAGATGAAAACTATGTCAATCCCACCAACTTAGATGCCCAGGATGCAAAGGATAGATTTGAGGCGAATGCTCGAGCTGTTGACTACCTGTTCCGTGCTTTGTCTGCCGAGGAGTTTGAGCGTGTTTTGGGCGAGGACCTAGCTTGCCAGATCTGGCAGAAGCTCAAGGTAGCCCACGGTGGTGATAGCCATGTCAAGGCTTGGCTTTTCTCGATGTACAGGAGAGAGTATGAGAATTTTGCTCATTTGCCAGGAGAGTCTGTTGATGCCTTGTTTCAGCGTTTCACTTCGATTGTCAACAACATGAAAGCCAACATTACCGTGCTCCCATACTCGGATCATGACCGAGCTATCAAGCTCCTGCAAGCACTTGATAGATCCGTGTGGGGTGCCAAGGTTGAGGCGATCATGGAGTCGGCAAACTATGAGACTCTGACTGTTGATGAGCTTTTCTCGAAGTTGAAGTCTTCCGAGGTGGACAGACAGTTGCTTGCCAAGGCTAAGAGTCCGACTGATCCCCATAGTCTGGCTCTAGTCGGTGGCTCTGGATATGGACATGCTAACACTCCTAGACACTTTGCTTTGTCTTCTCTTGTGTCCCTTCCAGATGAAGAATATGAGGTGCTGAGCGAGGAGGATCTCGCGTTGCTCACGAGGAGGTTCGAGCGGATGTACCAGAACTGGAAGGGTTCGAGGCGTGCGGGGAGTACGTGCTACAGATGCGGGAAGATGGGCCACTTCATCGCCGAGTGCCCCGAGGAGATCAAGAACGACTACAACCGCAAGCACCGCCCGCGAGACGACCACAAGCACCGTCCCAAGGACGAGTACCGCTCCAAGCAGAAGAACAAGGACGAGAGAAGATCCAAGAACAAGCACGGTGGACACAAGAAGCACAGATCTCGAGCGATGGTGGCAGATGCGAGCGACATCGACACAAGCTCCACCAACACGTCGTCAAGCTCAAGCAGTGAAGATGAAGACCGCGGTCACCGCAAGGAGAAGAAGAGCTTGAACCGCAACTTCAACGGCATCTCCTTCCCCGCCGTCGACTACTACACCATGGCGCACGACTCCGTGAAGAGCAAGGACGACTCCGACTCCGACTCCGAGGATGAGGTACTGACCGATCCCACCTCTTTGCGTCAGGAGATTGCTAGATTAGAGCAGTTGGTCGATAATCATGATGATGTGCTTAGGAAGACCAACAAAGAGAAGAGGGAGTTTAGGTCTTTGCTAGGAGAGTCCAAGGATAGAGTGGCTGAGCTTGAGACCTTGCTTTCTGAGACTGGAAAGAAGGCTATGGAGTTTGAGTCTTTGCTTTGCGAGTCTAGGGAGAGAGCTAGCTAAGCTAGAGTCTGAGATTGCCATGTTGAAGGATGCTCCTCTTATGTCTGATGAGGTTGAGTGCTCGTTTTGTGATGTGCATATGGCTGATCTTGTTGTGCTTAAGGAGAAACACATGACTTGCTTGGATGAACTAGAGGGTGCTAGGGTTGAGCTTGCTGAGTTGAAGTCTAGGTCATCTTTGCTAGGTGCTTGTACTTGTTGTCCTGCTTTGCATGCTCAGTTGCTTGAATCACGCACCATGATTAGTTCACTTGAAGCACAACTTAAATCTCCTATTGCAAATTCTTGTTCTGCTTGTGATGTCGTTGCTTTGAAGAATGTTGAGCTAGAACAGTGTGTGAATCGATTGCAAGATGAGAATGATGAGCTGAGACAGTGTTTGGGTTGGTTGTCTGGTCGTGAGCCTCAGCTCAAGATGTTGATTGCTAGCTTTAAGAGAGCTGATGGTTGTGGTCTTGGTTCTGAGAAGGTTGGTGAGAGTAGTGGTGAGAGAGAGAGAGAGATCCCGAGAGCTCCACCGCAAACATTTCCACAAACCCACCAAAAATCATTCTCAAGAACACTTTCACACCCAAACCAAACCACCTGCTGAACAAGCTTGACACCACTCCAGATCCTCCCAAGTTTCCACCTAAGTCAGAGAACTTTCAGAGGAGAGTGACCTTTGTGAGGAGTGGGGTTTACCAGCCGAGAGAGAGGGCACAGCCGAGAGAAACCCCAAAGCCAAAGCCAGTCCGCTTCCATTGTGAGCATTGTGGAAGGGATGGACACCTTGAGGAGTTTTGCTGGAGGAAGAAGAGGGAGGTGAGAAGAGAGAAGGAGGTGGGGAACAGGGACAGGTACTACTCTTCTCGTAGTGTGCCTGTGTCTCGTTCACCCTGGCCGAGAGGCGACGCCTTTGTGCGTACAGTTCCTGTAGTAGCTAGTCGTGGTGTTTCAGCTGTTCGTGAGTTTGCTAGGCGGCCTCCGTTTCGTGGTCAGTTTGGTTCAGGGAGGTTCGATCGTAGCTTTGAGGCTAGGAGAGAGTCTAGGCCACGTTTTCCCCCGCGTGGTGCTAGAGGTCCAATGGTGAGAGATGAGAGGGTTTCACGCGGTAGAGTTGATTTTGCTAACCCCTCTTTTGAGCAGATGGCCCGACACTGGTTTGACTCGTTTTGTGCTAACCCCAGTGTCGAGTCATTCGCTCATTCTCGTTCTCGTTTCTGATTGTGCAGGTGGGAGGCTTGGAGAACTTTTGGTTGATGGATTCTGGCTGCTCGAGACATATGACAGGTAATGGTAAGTGGTTCTCCAGTCTCACCCCGGTGGTGTCCAGGCAGTACATCGCTTTCGGGGATAAGGGTAGAGGTAGAGTGTTGTCAGAGGGTGCTATTCAGGTGAGCGATACTTTCATGTTGAAGCGGGTTGCTCTTGTCAAGAATCTTGGTTTCAATTTGCTCTCAGTTTCTCAGCTTCTTGATGAGGGTTATGAGGTTCGTTTTAAGCGTGGTGATTCGAAAATTCTTGATTCTCGAGGTGACCTTGTGTGTATGATCATTCCTGAGGGACAGATTTTTCGTGCTGATTTTTCTCAATCTTTTGGTCCTTCACGGTGTTTGATCGCTGGTACTTCTTCTGAGCTTTGGAAGTGGCATAGGAGATTGGGTCATGTGAGCTTTGATCTACTCACACGCTTGAGTGCTCTTGACCTTATCCGAGGATTGCCCAAGCTCAAGTTCGAGAAAGATTTGTTTGTGCACCTTGTAGGCATGGAAAAATGGTTGCTGCTTCCCACCCACCTTTGACAGATGTTATGACTGAGCGTCCAGGGGAGCTTTTGCATATGGATTTGGTTGGCCCCGCTCGAGTTCGTTCAGTTGGTGGGAAGTGGTATGTTCTTGTGGTTGTTGATGACTTTTCTCGGTATGCTTGGGTGTTCTTTCTGGCGTCGAAGGATGAGACATTTGAGTTTGTTCGAGATCTGATTTTGAGGTTGAAAAACGAGAGTAATGGTGGTGCCATGAGAGCTATACGTAGCGACAATGGTACGGAATTTAAGAATACTCGTTTTGATGCCTTCTGTCGTGATCTTGGTCTCGAACATCAATACTCTTTGCCATATGTTGCTTGTCAGAATGGTGTTGTTGAGAGAAAGAATAGAACACTTTGTGAGATGGCTAGGACGATGCTAGATGAGCATAGGACTCCTAGGAAGTATTGGGCAGAAGCGGTTAACACAGCTTGCTATGTTTCGAATCAGATTTTCCTTCGTGCTTTCAAGAAGAAAACTTGCTATGAGCTTTTCCATGGTCATTCCCCCCGTGTGAGTCACTTTCGGGTCTTTGGTTGCAAGTGTTTCATCTTGAAGAAAGGAAATTTGGACAAGTTTGAGTCTCGTTCGATGGATGGAATTTTTCTTGGTTATGCTAATCATTCTCGAGCATATCGTGTGCTCAATCTTGAAACTAACCAAATCATGGAGACTTGCGAAGTCACCTTCGACGAGACCATTCCGTGTAGCTCTTCTGCTTTTGAGTGTGCAGGTGATGATGACTTGGGACAGCCCATCTTTGAGGAAGAACAGCCTGATGATGAAGATGATGAGGAAATTCAGGCACCAGTGTGGAGATCGTGTACCTTCTACTTCCACTACTACCACAACGTTCGACGACGGCCCCTCTGCTACACCTTCGTCGAGTCGCGCTCCAGATCGAGTTCAAGTGGAAGCTGATGTTGAGGGGGAGGCAATCTCGAGGCGAGAAGCTCCCCGGCTGGTACAGAGGGATCATCCACCTTCGAAGATCATCGGGAACATGGATGAATGCACTACACGGTCGAGGTCACAGAACATCTCTCATTATGCTCATTCTGCTTTTGTCGCGTCTTTTGAGCCCAAAAATGTTGGACACGCTTTATCTGATTCTGATTGGGTCAATGCCATGCATGAAGAGCTTGAGAATTTTGAGAGAAATGAGGTGTGGAAGTTAGTTGAACCACCTCCAAATTGCCATCCCATAGGAACCAAGTGGGTGTTCAAGAACAAGAGGGATGAGAGTGGTGAGATTGTGAGAAACAAAGCGAGGTTGGTTGCTCAGGGGTTTTCGCTAGCAGGAGGGGATAGATTATGAGGAGACATTTGCTCCTGTTGCCCGTTTGGAGGCAATTCAGATCCTTCTAGCATTTGCAGTTGCTAAAGGGTTCAAATTGTACCAAATGGACGTGAAGAGTGCCTTCTTGAATGGGGTGATCGAGGAAGAAGTGTATGTGAGGCAGCCCCCGGGTTTTGAGAGCGAGAGATACCCACACCGAGTGTTCAAACTCCACCGAGCTTTATATGGCCTAAAGCAAGCACCCAGAGCGTGGTATGGTAGGTTGAGAGGGTTCTTGCTTAGCAAGGGGTTTGTGATGGGGAAGGTTGATAAGACGCTCTTCTTGCTGAGAAATGGCAATGATCTATTAATCGTTCAGATTTACGTGGATGATATCATTTTTGGTGGCTCTTCTCATGATCTTGTTGCCAAGTTTGCAGATGATATGAGCAGGGAATTTGAGATGTCGATGATGGGAGAGTTGCAGTTCTTTCTCGGGCTGCAGATCAAGCAAACCAAGGATGGGACATTCGTGCACCAAAGCAAGTACACCAAGGACATCCTCAAGAAATTCGACATGAGCGACTCCAAGCCGATGACTACGCCGATGAGTACGACTACAGCTTTGGATGCGGATGAGGACGGAGAACCAGTGGACCAAAAGGAGTACCGGAGCATGATCGGCTCCCTCCTCTACTTGACGGCGACGAGGCCGGACATACAGTTCAGCGTGTGTCTGTGCGCTCGTTTTCAGGCTTCACCGAGGACTTCACATCGTTAGGCCGTCAAGAGGATTTTCAGGTATCTCAAGTTTACTCCTGAGCTGGGTCTTTGGTATTCTGCACTTCATGGTTTTTCTGATGCGGATTTTGCTGGATGTCGTGTTGATCGCAAGTCTACTTCTGGTCAGTGTCAGTTTCTTGGTTCGTCTCTTGTGTCATGGTCTTCTCGCAAGCAGTCTAGTGTAGCCCAATCCACTACAGAGGCCGAGTATGTTGCTGCTGCTAGCTGCTGTTCTCAGTTGCTTTGGATCACATACACCTTGAGAGATTTTGGCTTAGACATGTCCCATGTTCCACTTCTGTGTGATAGCACCAGTGCCATAAGCGTAGCCAAAAATCCCGTGCTTCATTCCAAAACCAAACACATAGAAGTGAGGTACCACTTTCTGAGAGATCATGTGGAGAAAGGAGATATTGAGCATTGCCCATGTTTCTACCCAAAACCAGCTTGCAGACATTTTCACTAAGCCACTTGACCAAGTTACCTTCACCCGCTTGCGAGGAGAACTTGGTGTGTGTGCGGTTTTCTGAGCTGAGTTTTGGAGGCTTCTCTTGTAGCATATGTATACTATTGTACCATCTTTGTATCTTGATGTACATTTTTCCTGCTTTTGTATCTAGATTTCATCTTTTGTATCATATCTTAGGATGAGCTTCTCCTATATGCAGTGATTGCTACAACTTGCTACATTTTAGAGTTTAGGCAGGCTGGCTAGGGATTGATTGTATGGATGGCTATGTTCTTGATGGTTTTGATATATATCCTTTTGAGATAGTCTCTTTTTGAATTAAAATGATAAACTGAACTTAAATCTTTCACCCATGAGTAAATGCCTTTGCATGTCGCATTTGAGCCGAAATGGCTATATTTTGCTTAAGGTCATGCTAGGATGATATTCTTTTCATTTGGGTCAAAGATCTTTGTCATTGTAAATGTTTAGCCCATGTTTATCTCATGGAGGAGCATAAGCTTCTTTTTGTCGCAAAGACATTTCATGTACCATGCTTAATTTGAAAAACTTGAAAAATGAGATGTCTATGCATGAAAGAAGAAAGATGAGAAAAAGATTTATTTGAATATATTTATGCTCATGTCTCTATGCTTTCACCATTGCACACACTTGCACACATGGGTGCTAAGCGGTTGCATGTTGTTTGCCGGAGAAGTCTCCCATGAGAAGTGAACACATGGCTCCGTGCTTTGACATGACATGAGATAGATTATGGGTGTTTATAATGATCTTTTGTCAAGAATGCTTGTTCTATTATGATCTTGGTGAGATGAAGTTTATTTTTGCTCAAATGGTTCATGTTTAGGACTTTGCTCATGAGGTGAAACTTTTGAAAAAAATTGCACAAAATGATCATGGCTTTGTCAAATGGCTATATATCTTCACTTTCTTGACGGCAATGCCCTAATGATACTGTGACCTGTCTAGTTTGCCTGTTCTCTAACTTGTAGAATTTTGTATCGCTCATTGTCTATTTGAGAAGCTTAGAGTTGAAATTTTTGCATTTTTGCCTTGATTTGTGCATTGTCAACAAGGGGGAGAGTTTGAGCATTGGAATACCTTGCTGGGCACTTATGGAAGGTTTTCGAGTTGAAATGACTTCATTCCGAGCATTTTTCTGAGATTTGCATTTTTGTGCTTTGACTGGGCAGGGCGGTGTGACCGGCCCTGGAGCAGGGGCGGTGCAACCGGCCCCCCAAGGAGGTCCAACCGGTCCTGTGCAGTGGCACGAGGTTTTGTGGGATTTGATCCATTTTCGATGCATTTTCGCACGCACAAGTTCACTTGTTCAGGGGGAGTTGCATCTTGCAGGGGGAGTGCTTTGAGTGTTCTGAAAAGTGATTTGGAGATTCGTGACTTGTGTTTTGTGCTTTGCTCTTTTGCCGATGGTGTTGAGCCCTTTCGCTTCTTCTTGAAGGGTCGGCGTTTCTGGAGCTTTCTCTTGCGAAGTGACTGTGTTTTGGCTTGTCTTTGCTTTTAGTCACTTGCTTGAGTCTTGTTTTCGATTTCTTTTCTATTTTCTCTTTTTATCTATGGTTACTATGTGTGTGTTGTCAATGCACTCATCAAGGGGGAGATTGAGGACCCGGTGTGTCCGAGGACCGGTGGATGGTCGCTTCCTGGTGTGATGAGTGATTGACAACATGGTGTGGATTGACGTTTCCCTTGGCTCAAGTATTGCAGGTGTAGAATGCGGCTTGATTGCATTGGTGCAGGTGAAGAACAGGCGCGAAAGGTCTTAGCCATGGCGGCCTCCGAGGAGCGGAGAGACAAGTAGGCTTGGTTCGAGGGACCCGGTGGCCGGATGGATCAAGTGCGATTCACATGCTGGCGAGAACGAGCAAGGGGACGTGGTTCCGGTACGAGGTAGCGGCTCACAACCGAAGCTCGTATGCGGACGAGAAGCCGGTGCAAGGTGGCGGCTAACGACCGAAGCTTGCGCGCGGGGTTTGGTGATTTGGCCACAAAATCATCGGTGGACGGTTTCCCTTGGTTGGGCCTCAAAACCAAGGACCGAGGACTCGACGTAGCGACGGCCCGGCCTGCCAGCCAGGGGCGGTCCAACCGCCCCCCAGGGGCGGTGTGACAGGTCCCACCTGGGCAGGTCGCCCGTGAGCGTCGAGGAGCTTCGATCCGGAGGACACGCGGCGTGATCGCAAGGCTTGCGTCGGAGGGAAGCTAGCTTGCGGTGGAAGGTGTCCCAGCCGGAAAAATCTTCGCGGAAAATGTCATATTCGCCCCTGAGGGGTATGTATCGCTTAGGGGTAGTTTAGTCTTTCGAGCACCACCATTTGGACTATATAATAGACCCCTAGGGGTGGTGGCTGTTATCTCTTCTAGTTTTCTCTTTGGTTTTCCTTTGAACTAGTTTTCCCTTCATCCCCTTCACCTAGAACTACTCTTAATCTTTCTTAGTTTTGTATAGGTGAATTCATGGTTATGTGATGGAGTTTGTGCTGCTCATCTTTGTGCCATGATTTGATTTCCCGAGCTCTTTTTCTTTTTCCCATTTTTGGAGGTATTTTCGGAGCCATTTTTGGGGGATTTTCGTTCTTCACTTTCTAGCCTGTTTTCTCTCGGATTTCTTTGGGGGAATCACGTATGAGTGCCTTGTGCCTCTTTTCTTGGTGATCCCTTGCCCCCAAACGCCGGGAATCGGCTTAGATTTGAAGTTTTCGGGATGAACTCGTGGAGGGTGTGTTCTTCGCTAGATTTGAAATTCCCGGAGTTCTAGGGAGCTAGAGGCCGAGATTTTTGGGGCATAGCCTCTCCTTGAGGTGTATATCATCTACCCAAAGTTTCGTCTCAAAACTCCAAGCCGTTTGGGAGATCCGTTCTCGAGTTGACCTTTTTCCCGTGCTGTCTGGCGAGACCGGTGCGACCGCCCTTGGATACCGGTGTGACCGCCCCTGGCAGGCAAGGGCGGTGCAACCGCCCCTGGATAGAGGTGCAACCGCCCCTGGCTGAGAGTTGCTGATTCGTGTGGTTTTCGATCGATTCGTGTTGGATTTGTTCGATTCGTGTTCCGCTGCGTTGATCTTGTTCCTAGGGTCAGTAGCCTCACAGTAGCTACGTGATCTTGGCAAGATCGGTTGGTAGGCTTTGGAGTTGAGTTGGGAGTAGCCGGATTCGTGTGAGAAATTTTTATCGGCTCCCATTCACTCCCCCCCTCTCTGGTCGCCTAATCGGTCCTTCACTTTTGATGGACTTTTATTCTATGATGGACTTTATTTGATGAAACGTGTACGTGAATGACCAAAGTGCAAGGAAGAACATGCATGTCTCAGAAGGCACGATGTTTGATCAAGATCAAAATGTAAAGATAGCTATGTGGAGTTTCAAAACTGTGTCATGCATGATATGGCTCTGGATGGGACTTGGCAAAGTTGAGCATGAATGAGAGTTGCCTCATTTTTTTTTGTTTTATTTTTTTTTCATTTTCAAGATGAAATTCTCCAAGACTTTGAATTAGAAAAGAACAAGCCTCTCATGTCATTATATCGTAAGAGTCAATAAGCGAAAGATCAAGTGGTCCTATCGTAAAGTTCCAAAGGCACATAGGTACTTGCAAAGAAATAAAGCTTATGCACCTTTGATAAACATGTAGGATTTTCATCTCTTTCTAGGTGTTTCATTCAAATTTTAATTGTCGTGAACTCATGCTCGCATTTGAATTAAAACCAAGAAAGGAAATGGAGAAAGGGTTTCAAACCTCTGCGCGTAGTTGAATCTCAGCAGATGGCTGCCATGTGGTTATTTGGGCACGGGTGAAGACTGCTCGTCGATGTGTTGCTCGTCCTGTTTTCTGCGCACTTAGTGTAGAGTTAGAGCAGGGGTGTGGTTGGCACACAAGTGTGCACCAACCACCAAAAGCATGGCAGGAACAAAGCAACATTTTATTCAAAAGGGAAATATGGGGGTGCTGTTGGAAAATAAATATCTGGAAAACAAAAACAAAAAGGAAATTTCAGCACCCAAACCTATACTAAGATAATGGCACATTTTAGGTCTCGCCATGACCATGGACTATGGTAGTAACTCGGATACTCGTAGCAGTTCATAACTTTGAGTTCTGGGATGTCGGGCTCGAGGAATATTTTCAACTAAAAACATCCCTGTCATTGTCCTCGAGGAGAAGCATAAAGGAAAACCTTCCTTCTCCATCCTCCAATTCAGCCATTTGATTTCATCATTTGGACTCTGGCTGATTGGGGGTCTCTGTTTAACCTTTTTGTTCTCCTAATGGGAATGATGTTCTGTGTGCACAAAGTGTCTCGGGTGATTGCCCTTCCAACCCTTCTCCATGTCAGATTGTTCATGATATTCTGTTGATGTTTCTGATTGACTATCTGAAGATGGTACGGATTTGCGACCCGGTGATTTACTTCCAACCCGCTATTGCACTTCTAAGGCTGGAGTGAGAGTCTCCATCTCCTTATCCACAACATTAAGTGCTTCAACTACTATGGACGTTTAGTCCATGATCACCAAGATGCTCGTCAGTCCTTTGACTCAATGAGCATCGTGGGCACCACAAAGACTCTTAGCGTGTGTGTGCTTGGTTGGTCAGGTGATCAGTCTGTCGAACCTTAGCACGAGGTTTATACGGAAGGAAACAAAAACTTCCGTAGCTCATTGTCTGTGAGAAGTGGAACCGACACTTAAGAATCTTGCGGGTCTCACATATGGGTTGCAGCGGTGGAGTAAACCAGTATGATATGAATCCCATTGGTTAAATCTGATAAGGTGAATGCATTCCTTCTCTCTAAGGGTGTTAATCCAAGTTTGTAAAGCTACCCTTGAGAGAGTATCATCTCATATGATTGAACTTGTATCCTTGGGAGATGATATGCCACGTATTTATTTGCTCTCTTCTTTTTTTTGAGTCGTGAAGCAAATTCATGAAGGAGCAAGAATCCAATGGATGAGTTGTGGCTTGTCGTCCTTCTTGGTCAGGTGATATCTTGGTGTAGCATGGTCCGTGTGCTAACACTTTGACATCGACCAAGTAGGGTTTGAACTTGTCATGGGTGAATACCACTATAGACAGTTCCTTCTCCGTTGTTTGTCGAACTCTGGTCAATGCTTTTGATAATGATGATTTCTTGCATTGATCCAGCTCTGTCTCGATTGTATGGTTACTAGCGTTGCACATGATCTTGATAGGAAGAATCAATCAGGAGGTTGTATGATGGGGGCCTTCTCAGCTGACACTTCTCCCAATTTGGGACAAGGTGGAGCCTTGGGAATTCTCACGAACTCTATCCATATCCGCGAGGCATAAACCAAAGGTTGTCCATGGACTGAGACATCATCAAGGAATTCCTCCATGATGTTCTCGACAAGGACAAAGGATGTCCTTGATAATGGGAGAGGAGGCTGATATCATACACCTTTGTTGGTGCATTGCATAGACCAAACAATAAAGACAGGTGGAGGTAGATGAAAATTGACTAGTGCCTCACCACTTAAAGTGGGTGCTTACATGGGGTAAATAATACCCACATGCAGGTGTGCCTACCTCCCTCATCGCATCATTCAGCCAAAAGGCTGTTTGTCCGGTTCAAGCGATACGATGGGTGTTGGGGTTGATCCCCGTCTAGTCTGTAGAGAATACCTAAAAATGGACCGATACTTCTCTAAGACTGTTGCAGCCTGCTGAGCCTCATTCTCTGTCGGTTTATCACTGATGATGACTGGCGTGTTGCGATTGTCATGAAGAGGTAAATATCTCTATTCCAAGTGGAAGAGAGACATGTCTCAATCCAAGTGGCAGCAATCAACAACTCTAGTGGAGGAGGCTATGGTTCTCCACCATGTCGAGCCTGACTGCCCGGTTCTGCCCCAGGGATTGGGTGAGCATCTGAAAAATATGCTCATTGGTTCCTCATGGGGTCTGTCTAGCCCTTTGCGATAATGATCGTGCAAGGCTGAACTCACTGATCATGCAAGGTTGATCAGGATGTTTTCTTTGTCAACTCTGAGCTATAGCTCGATCGTGATTAAGTTGACAAGATGCTCTATTGGCTGATCCAACAAGAAGATTTTGTCACCTTTGAGGATATCGAAGATGTGGAAATCTAGGATCACTCTGTTGCGCCCCTCAGGCACAACTCGGATAATTCCTTTGTTTTCCAACATCTGGCCGTTGATCCCTTTCAGGTGCTTATGAAAAATCATCGACAACTTCTTGTGTGTCAGTCCCCTCAATAGGTGGAGGGCATTAAAGCTAGGGTCGACTAGCTTCTGCTTCCTCCGTCATTCCTTGCTTGTAACCGCAGATAGACCCTTGGTCTGCGGTCGTGACTTTCGGAATGAATTACTCAGACCTTGAGCGTGCACACCTAACGTGGCAGATCCTTAAGGGAATTCTCTTGGTCTGGGGGTTTTTGTTCGCTCACGTCGTGTGGTCGGAGGTGGTGGATCTAATGAAAGAGTGAGGATTTGCTGTTTGGTTCATGGGAAAGTCGGTGGGAGGGTCAGAAAACTGATCCTAAGGATGAGCACTATGTCTCAATCTACCAACGTTCGTTGTATGAGCACCATACCAAACTTCTCCCAGGTTGCTCCAAGTAGCTCATCTCTGAGCTTTGGGGATGGGATAGACAAACATACAAACTTCAACGTTCACTTTGATCCAATCTCCTCCAACTCCTCTTGCACTCCGATTGTACCAAAACTTTGCTTCCCCCGTCAGAGAAAAACAGGAAGAGTTCCGTCTTGGTTCATCCCGGGAATGTTAGGAGAGAACTTCTCCTCATCTATTGCAAGGAGTGTGAACAAACGATGGCAACAAGATTGGGGCGGATCTCGAAGCCATCAGATAACGGGGTGGAAGGATGGTGGCAATTCCAAACACTCGCGAAATGGAACCGCCTGATAACGAGGAGAAAACTCCATGTGGTAGATGGTTATGGGGATAAAGTGTACGGCTAAAAAAAAATCCTACACTAGTGTTGCTACCGTTCCCCGGCAACGGCGCCAGAAAAGCTTGTTGGCACTCCTTAGCCTAACTAAATCCGCAAGCGCACGGAGTCCGATGTAGCCTTTCACCAGGGGAGTAGAAACCTGGATGTCAAATCCAAGGAACGGTAGATGCGACTAGTCTAGAACTTTCCTAACCGGACCCACCAGGGGAGGAAAGGGTAAAGGGTGTAGAGAGCTTAACCTTAGTTAGCCACTCGTTACCCCAGACAAACTATCTTAATCTAACATGATCTGCTTCGACGGCTAGAACGGGAAGAACTCAGAACGGGATGAGAGAGGGGTTCTTTCGGGCTCAGCACTACTGTTATGAGTACACCCGAACGTGGTGGAGTACAAAGGACGGACAGGGCTGTCACCACCTGCCGCCTACCACTGCAGTTCCGTGGGGTGCAACACAACCTGAGGTGACTAGCCAGCACAGGCACCACGCCTAAGCTTTCAGCCACTGACCTCCACCAAACGCGAAGGGCTATAGAGGAAACCCCAAACAAGAGTCGCTGTCACTCGTGCAGACTCAGGTACCCGCAGATCATAGATAGCCAAGATAAATTGCTGAAAGTAAAGAGTAAACTAGCGAGATACTAAGGAAAGAGACCGAGGAACTTACTGAAGATATCTCTGAAGCTTTCTTCCTCGGGGGCGGAAATGTTGAGACGAGACCGAGGAAGAAATCCCAGACTCTCTCTACAAAGCTCGGCTGTCACCCGAGCAACTCACCCACTCTCTCTCTACTCTACTCAACTCTAAGATAATAGTGGACTACATCTTGAGCCTTCTCTTCTCTCCAATGGATGGTGTGTCTTGTGTGGGGGTGAAGGGTGCCTTTTATAGCCCTCCAAGCGCGAAGGCCTGCGTAGGAGTGACGCACACCTCCTGCTTAGCATCCATGCGAAAGATCAAGCGTAGAGGCCACGCTTCCAGGCCGGCCGGCCTGAAGGAGGCCGTTCGGCCTGTAATTTCTGCCATCTAGCGTAATCTTTCTTGTGGGCGCTCCTGATGATGTCCTGAGGTCGGTAGTTGCTGGTTTGGCGACGGTTACGACAGTTGGAGGCCGGCCGGCCTAGGGAGGCCGTTCGGCCTGTCCCTAGCCCCTCTCGGCCCTCCGTTGCACCGACTCGCTCATCAACGGTTGCATGTTGTCCCTTGAGGCGGTTTTGGTTGCGTTGAGCTGAGGTTGTCCGAGAATCCAAGGTAGGTGGACCATCCAATCCATGGCTAGGCCTTTCGGGTCCTCGGATCAAACCGACATCAAACTCACGGCTCATGATCATCCTTGGTGTGTTAGATAGCTTGTGGATCAAAACCATGGCCAGAAGAGGCAGAAGGGGGCCGGTCGGCCTAGGCTAGGCCGGCCGGCCTGGCCCTGTGCTAGTTTGGCCTCCTGTTTTTCCTGTTTGTTCCTTCGCTCACAAATTGCACAAAACTTGTGGAACTCATTAGTATAAATGATATTAGCATGATTATCACTATATGAGCATGAAATCCGGAGAAATATTGGCGGTAAAAGTCATAGATATCGACCGCCAACAGAGGGATGAGAGGAACTAGCGCTACCCCATGAACGGGATGACCTTGATCCCTTCATCCTCCTAATCATTCCGACAGTCTTCCGGTGTACACTGCTCATGCTTGCCGATGCTTGACAACACCAAACACTTTTCTAGTAGCAAGGGGACAGAGAGAAAATATTTCTTGCGCTTGATCTTGATCAAAACTCCAATGAAAACTCGAGAGCTAAAACTAGAGTGGGGATGGAAGAGTGGAAGTGTGTATGGATGAAACACACCGCCTCTTGGCCTCAATTTATAGAGCAAAGGGCCGACGCACCAAGGTGGAGCCCAAGTTGAATGTCTAGGAGCCATTGGGCACCGGTTGGGGCCCACCGACCAACGGTCGAGTTCGGCCAACCAACCAGTCAGGCCCGCGGGTCTCACGTTTTGCCAAGTCACACACCAACGGCTACATGATGTCATGCCATGATGCGTGGACCAAAGTTGCTCCATAAATTTGCTCAAAATATTTTTCAAAGAAATTCAAATCTGTTGACGGCTGTTGAACCCAAAATTTAGGCCGTCAACTTCTGCATAAATGTTAAAAATAATAACATCAACCTTAGTGATTGGGCTTATTTCTAATGAGTTGCACAAGTGTTGGTAAATTGTGAATGCAAACCATCTAACCATAGAAACGAAGTGGATACAAGCTAAAGTGGAACAAGTACTCAATTCCGGCCAACCAACCTAAGCTTCCCACAGATCCATGGGCCCACAAGAGCAAGGAAGCACACTCTCGACCAATCACGTGCAAGCACACGGATTGAAGGTCCCACAACCGGGGGCTAAAGATACCATTTCACCCCAAGCACACCCATACCCATACATGGACCCACAGGGCAGCCACTGTCCAAAGGGCGGTTACAAAGCCGGTTGGCCTAGGTCGGCCGGCCCCCTGGTTCGGCCGAACCAGGGGTGGGCCCCCTTGTCCCTGGCTGCCACGTGTCCTCTCCTACGTTGGTTACAAGGAATATTCGCTGGTGGATGCTCTGGTTACCGACCTCCACCTGCCTATAAATACTAGAGGGGGTGAGAATGAAGCAACAATCATCCAAACAACTCTCCAACACTTCACCCTCTTCCCTCACCTTTAGAGGAGGTCTCTATGGAGGAGAATAGCTTAGGCTAGTTTAGCCTAGGAATAGAAAGGTAGAGAGAGGGAGAGAGTGAGTTGGAGAGGTGTTCATGTTCATCATGAACACACTCTCCGTTCATGTATTTCCTGGAGATGCTTCGCTGTTCTTATCAAAGTAAGTGTTGTGTAAGTCTCTTCGATATTTTATGATTCAGTATAGTTAGCAGAAGCAAGTTTAGGCTCTCACTTGTGGGTTCATCGCTTCACATCTTGTGGAGTGCTGTGGCGAGCTTATATACCGAAAAGTGTTTACGGACCATAGTAGTAATCTGTGGCATAGGCGTGGTGCCTGAGTCGTAGATTACACTTCGCTTGCGCATCTTAACCCACAGTTTGGCCGGGGTAGGTCGTGGGTGGTGACAGCCCCGTTGGACCCTTTGAAATCTCCCACGTTCGGTTAAGTCGTTGAGCCATTAGCCGGAGTCACTGTGGATGCAGTGTAAGCCGGTGCCCAAAGCAAGTAGGAAGTACATATGCCTTGCTACCCGTTGATAGAATCATAGAATATCCTCTCATCTTATCTTCTTGGATGGTAATCCTTGGGATCCTCTAGACCGTAGTGTGCACACACGTTTCTTGGATTCGATACCCTTGGAATACTCTTAGGGGAGAGCTGCGATGACATCTGTGCGCTTGCAGATTCTCTGTGGACGTTAAGTGTCAATGGGCTTTCTAGTGCCGTTGCCGGATAACTGGTAGCGACGTTAAGAAACGCCAACAAAATCCAGAAATCATTTTCAGAAATTCAGAAAGGGGAAGAGGCTAGAAATAATTCTAGCATGCAAATGGTGGTTTGGAAAATTTAAATATGCAATGGGGAAAATCAAATGATTGGAAATCCAAATTTTGAAAAGGGAAACATGAGATAACTGCTGCATTTACCTTTCGGTTAAGGGCTTACCCTTTTAAAGTCTGACAAGCGGGACTCTTATCCGGCGTTTAATTCCATTCAGCACCCCACTCTGGAAAAGTGGATGGGGTTGCTTGCTCTTTCTTATTCCACACCTTCTTGTTCTTCTTCTTCTTCCTAGGTGTGGTTACTGGTCTTATAGACGGGGGTTGTGGTTAAATCCACTCCCCAGTCCATTCATCATCCGAATTAATCACATAACATTGTTCTTCTTGAGGCTAGAACTTGAATGTAATGTTCTTCCTCCCGATGCGGAAACGGATCACTCCGGCCCCCACATCGATCCTTGCCTTGGCATCATATAGGAAGGGTCTCCCAAGGCTGAGCGGCATTTGCCTATCGCCTTCCATATCCAACACTTTGAAGTCCGCGAAGACAAAGCAATTCCTCACTTTCACCAGGAGATTTTGCACTATCCCTTCTGGATATCGGATTGTTGAATCGGCTAGTGAAGCCACACCATGGTTGTAGAGAGAGTCAGATAATTCAACCTCTTAAATATAGCCTTGGGCATGATATTCACGCTGGCCCCAAGGTCACATAATGCCAGAGCACTTGATTACCAGATAGCTTGGGTCTCTTCAATGCCTGGTCACTGGTTCATCCCACAGCTGGTGTACAAGCCTCCCCGTGTGAGTGGGAGGAAATGCATAGTCCCACCTTGCGGTGACGGCACGAACATTATGGGAAGCTTCAGGTTGCTCCGGAATCCTCCCATTCTCAGCTGATTGTATGGCAGCCGCCAGTTGCGATAACTGGGTCTCCAGCATCTTGTTGAAACTTAACTGGCTCTTTAGAGCAGAAAAGAAACCATCAAGCTTGACATTAAGACTTTCTAAGGACTTATCGTTGGCGGCCAGCATCTTGTTGAACCCTTCATTAATTTTGGCTTGCCCAAGGAAGATATCCTTAAAGAATGGCTGGCTAGGACCGAAAGAGTTACTATAGCCACCTCCTTGATAAGGGCATTGTGAATTCCACCCTTGAACTCCTTGTGGATGGAAGTTGTTGTTGTCGTTCATGTACATCGCATTTTCTTGGGTCGCAGGGCAGTAATTCCCTAAGTGTCTAGTATTGCCACAAATCTCACAAGTCATGTGAGAATCCATGGGCAAAACCGCTTTGGACATGGTAGCTTTTTCTTGAGTACTGTCATCCATCTTCTTCATGAGAAGGTCCAGCTTCTCAATAAGCACATCTGCTTCCTTGACCGTATGCGTACTTCTTTGACGGGATTGGAGTCGTTAATCGCTCCACCCTTGATTGGTCACCATGTTCTAATCAAAGTAGTAGCAGCTTTAGGGATCAATGAGAAGAAAGCACCTCCAGCAGCTGCATCAGAATGGCCTCAGGATGTCGAAGACAACCCGTTATAGAAACTCTAAAGAGTAAGCAAGTTACCCATCCCATGGCGACGACAGGCCAGGATGTACTCCTAGAGCCTTTCCCATGCCTCAGGGATAGATTCCGATACTGCTTGCGGGAAACTCAAAATCCTCCCACGCAGGGCATTGATTTTGGCTAATGGAAAGAACTTTGTGAGGAACGCAGTGACACAGTTCTCCCACGTACCAATCTTCCCCCGGTTCGCATAGAACCATTGTTTCACTCTCCCGAGTAGAGAGAACGGAAATAGGTGAAGACAGATAGCGTCTTCACTTGCTCCTCTGATCGTGAAGGTGTTGCACGACTCTTAAAACTGTTGCAGATGGGCGCTTGCATCCTCATTGGCCTTGACACAAAACGGGCTAGCTTATACCATCGTGACTAGACCAATCTTGATCTCAAAGTTTCCGTTCCCAACGTCCACAGAAGGGCCTCGGGGCACCTGGGCGGTAGAAGGAGCCAAGTACTCGTTGAGAGTCTTCTAAGCCATAGCAGCTGATGTAGATGGCGCAAAGGAAGCTGGTTTTTTTGCCGAAAGAGTAATTTGAGGAGGAATGACACGAGATCGTACCCTTCTCACCAATGAGCTCTGTGGATGTGAGGACCAGCATCTCCTTCAGTGCGATTGTGACCGATATGCTCGACCTTGAGGTTGAGGTGCCACGTGCTCTCCCAAGGGTCGACGTCAAGGTAGTCGCGGCTCCGCGGCTGCCTTCTGCTGTTGAAGAACCGCTACTGCCACCGTTGCTTACGGCCGGGAACACCCCTCCGCGCCCGCCACCCACCATCTCTAATGTTCCTTTGCCGCCCAACACACGGGGTTTGGGCCGCGCGTCGGGCTGGTCCTTGGGCGCAAGTTCATCGTGGACTGCAACCATCGAGGCGTTTGGGTCGGGCGATCCAACCGACTTGGAGGACCGTTTGGAGAAGCAGTGGGTCAAGGCAGTGGAGAAGGCTGAGGATGTGCGGAAGGTACTTCTTGTCGCCACGGGAATGATGAACACACAATTGGGGTCGGTCACAAATGCATTGGTCCCACCTGGGCAGGTATGTAATTTCTAAGTTATGTTTCGTGCCTTTCTCTCAATTTTTCGATTCGTCACAACCTTTTCACTTCGCTTTGGTCATGTGTTGAGGGAGACGAGTCTTGACCCTGTCCAGGCCCTCCAGCGTGAGAGGGGAGCCAATGAAGGCCTTGCTACCGAAGCTACTTGCCGTGTTGAGGCGGAGACCCAGCTGGCTCTATCCTAAGCTAGAGCCGACGAAATGGCTCTAGAGCGAAACCGGCTGGCAACAGAAGTGACTCGCCTTCGAGGGTTGCTCGAGGGCTCTAAGGCAAACCTGGCTGTAGCGCATGCACTGGCAGCTGAGTGGGCAGTCGAGCTGCAAAACGCCTCCTCAATGATCGAGGACCTCCAGATTCGGGTTAGCCAAGAGTAGAAGCTCAAGGAGACCACCTTAGCAAGTGCTGTCCAAGAGGAAAAGGCCAAGGAGGAGGCCATGGCGTTGGCGCTGGTGGAGCAGGAGCAAAAGAAGGCCGCCGAGGCTCGAGTTGCTACCCTTACTAATGGAGTGAAGGTGCTCTGTGTGTCGGTCAAGAGTAAGTTCTTACCTTTTATATCATGGTTTCAATTTTTGTGGGTCGGATTGCCTGTTCCTAACCCCTTTCTTGTGTTTTTGTATTACCCAGGCCTCACAGGTCAAGTGGATGAGGGGAACATCTAGCGTGGCGATCTTCAGCAACCGCTCCGTGCCACTACTTTGGATCTGGACACTGCTAGGGGCAGACTTGAGGTTCTATTACTGGAACACTCCAACCTTTGTGTTGCTACGAAGGTAGCTCTTCGTGAGCTCGGAATGGAGGTTCCGTTGGAGCCTGCCCAGCTTGCCGTGGTAGTGGCCACGATTGGGGAGCCGGTCGACCAACGCTGAGTCGTTTTCATGTAGAAGGTGTTCTCCACACGCTTACCGTCGTTGGATCCCACTACAAGGTGGACATGGAGAGGCTGAGTGAAGGTGCCACCAATGGCGTGGATGACGAGAAGCTGAAGAGGATCCGAGAGATGGCGAGGCCGTTCGCGGAAGCGCTGGCCTCTAAGATTGAGTCATCTGTGCTCCATCCTCCCAAAGAACGCGTGTCAACCCCTGCATAGACCCCAAGTTCGCCACAAGAGTAGTTAGGATTTTTTTTCCTTTGTGAATTCTGGGCCTTGATGGCCAAAAAACTTGAAAAATGATGTAAATAAATTTCATTTCGTGCTATTTACTTATGCTCGAAAAAATCCATCCCTTAGCCTTGCCTTAGCTTTTAGCGATGTCGTACCAGTTCGAACTGGAATGTTTCGCGGGCGAAACACAACTTAGCCTCGGGGCATCAGTTGTCCGTAGTTTGACCATGTTCCTGTTAGCCCCCAGGTCAACATGCTAGCATAGAAAGGAAAGTCCGACCATGTTCTAGTTTCGAAAGAGTGCCTAAAATGGTAGGAATTGGTAGCCCCCGAGTGTGGTCCAACCCTAGGAAGGGTCGGGCCACACTTTATGTGCTGGGTGTCGGTGTTCTACCGTCGATCCTACCGAGGGGTATCCCGAGGCAGTAGAGTTTTAGGTGGGTTTCGCCGAGAACTGGAACGCAAAGGCTAAGAGACTCAGGATTTTAGACAGGTTCGGGCCGCTTAGAAGGCGTAATACCCTACGTCATGTGTGGTGATTGGTATTGATCTTGGTTGTTTTTGGAGGGGGTCCCTGCCCAGCCTTATATACACGGCGGGTAGGGTTACAAGGTCCGTTTCGAGTAGAATCCTAACCAATTACTACTCGGAGAGTGCTTTACAAGCCAATTCGAGTAGTTTACAAGTCATACGACTAGTTTCCATAACGAGAAGAGTCCATGCAGTACTCTACTCGTGTTCTTCACGCCTGGTACGACTCTGTCTGGAGATAATCCATGTGTCCCTGTGGGCCCATGGTCGTACCTCCAACAAGCCCCCAAGCGCTTCATCGTCGAGTAACGTCAACCGAGTGCTTGCCAAGCCAATCGAGTGCTTTTTCGAGGTCTTCGAGTGCTTGATCAGTCTTGGACAGGTCTTGGTTGTCACGAGGCCATGAGGTGCTTAAGCCCCGTTTATTTTGATCAAATTAGTAGTCTTCAAAATATTATATGGTGTGCGATAAAAATCGCACTCCATATGGAGTAGCCCCCAAGCCTTAAGTTGAATCGAAGAATCAGGTTGAGGGTCCACAGAATCTTGAATCTTCATCTTGTTCTTGAAATGTGCAATTTTGGAAAAATTGCACTTGATATCAAGTAGCCCCCGAGCCTTGGGTTGAATCAAAGAATCAAGCCGAGGGTCTTGATTTAAGTCTTCAGTCTTCAGAAAAAATAAAATCAGCAGTCGTTGTATATAGCCTATCAGCCCCCGAGCCTTGAAACGACTCAGAATGATCAATTCAAGGGTCCAGCGAGCTTAGGGTTCATAGAATCATCTTGGAGATCATCATCCGAGTGGTAATTTGCGCCCAGAAATAATGGTCACATCGAATCATCTTGGAGATCATCATCCGAGTGGTTTTCTTGTATCCAGCCCCCGAGCATAGGAGCCAGCGGATATGCATCGAGTAGTATGTAGTCGAAATAGCCATCATCAATAGAGTAGCAAAATAGAAGAGGTCGTGGTTGACTTGTCACGCCGTGATCTCCCCAAAAACAGGAGTCAGGTGCCAATGTAGTCGAGGCCCCATCATTGGTACTTGGCGACTCAAATATGCTGGAGAAAAACAACTAGGTAAGCTTGATGGCGAACCGAGTTGTAATTTTAGCGTCAGCCCCCGAACCTGGAAGCTGGCGAAGATGTGATAGCACGTTGTGCGGCCTAGAGAGTTGTCATCCAAACAAAGTAGTCGGCGCTTGGCCAATTTTGTTAGAACAAAATTTGAAAAAATAATTGAAACAAGTAACTTAGCTTGTTTGTTGTCGTTTGTCGATGAAGCGGACTGGTCAGAGTTGATTCCGACTAGTTTAAGTTCATCACGAGTGCATTGGTGACACGGCAGTACCGCGGCACAAGCTGAAGTCGAGCTGGCAATACGTTGATATAACGGCCGCCGGTTCTTGCTTGCTTGTAATAGAGGTGCACATAGATATGCATACTTGATATCTGTTTGAGTTTCCTTTTGTCTTGATAACTTGCAACGGGTTGAGGCAGCCACCATATTGGTGAATTTCATTGATCATGATGCGCCCGAAGAGTCATCCAAACCACTCTTGCAGTGTATCCAGGAAGCCCCCGACAAGTTGTACTTATTTTGCGAGTTACACTTCAAAGCACTTGATAACTGGTACTTGAAGATCACTACTCATGCTGTGGAGTAGACTCTAGAGTACCTTCAAATAAATACTCAGAGATGTGAAATTACTACTCGTCTTGTGGAGTAGACTCTGGAGTACTTTCAAATAAGTACTCAGAGATTTGAAATTACTACTCGTCTTGTGGAGTAGACTCTGTAGTACTTTCAAATAAGTACTCAGAGATTTGAAATTACCACTTGTGGGTAGTTGCTTTATAAGGCTAGCTGGCCTCTACAGGTGTTCAGCCTGGTCTTAGTTAAATCTAAGTACTCAGGGATCCTGGAAAGTAGTCTTGTGAGCTACTCTTCGGATTTTGACTGATGTATACTTTGTTGAATCAACAAGTATCATAGGGAACTCCGGAAGTATTAGGAGCTAGGGTAGTCTTATAAGGCAACCAAAGCATGAATGAAGCCGAGAGATTGCGGATCAAATACTGAGAATACTGCACTTTATTGATGAAATCCTCAAAATATTGTACAGACTCTTGACGTATTCAGACAAAGATCCTAAGCATAGAACTTGTGTAGATGCTCGATGTTCCATGAATCTTTCTCTTCGACTCCTTCACTGTTCTTCAATCGATACGACCCGGGTCCTGTCACCTTGTGTACAATGAAAGGTCCTTCCCAGTGGGACATAAGCATGTGCATACCCGTGGTCTTCTGTATCCTTCGCAATACTAAGTCGCCGATGTTGAACGAGCGCTCTTGAAAGTTTCTGTCATGATAGCGCCGAACCCCCGGAGATATCGAGTAGAATTTAACAAAGCTGCACAGCGCTTCTCCTCGATCAGATCAAGCTCCAGTCGTCTTGTGTCATCAGCAACTCCTTCGTCGTATTGCTCTATTCTTGAGGACTTGTAGATCAGGTCTACAGACAGGATAGCCTCAGATCCATACACCAGAAAATATGGCGAGTGGCCGGTTGGCTTGCAAGGCTGAGTTCGTAGCCCCCAGACTACTTGTGGCAACTCATAGATCCACTTGCCTCCATATTTCTTGTCGTGCTTGTACAGTCGCTTCTTCAGGCCATCCAGGATCAATCCATTGGCTCTCTCGACTTGTCCATTGGCCTTGGGGTGAGCTACTGATGCGTGAATTACCTCAATGTCGTTCCTCTCATAGTGGTCCTTGAACTCGTGGCTGTTGAAATTGGAACCCAAATCTGTGATGATACGATGAGGACAGCCATGCCTGACCATCAGATCACTAATGAACCCCTTGGCCTTAGCCGCAGATATGTCCGTGACTGGTTTGACTTCTATCCACTTGGTAAACTTGTCGATCGCAACTAGCACATGTGTGAAGTTTCCTGGAGTAGTCGTAAGCTTACCAATCATGTCGAGCCCCCAGCATGTGAACGGCCAAGAGGGAGGAATAGCAATAAGGTTGTGAGCAGGCACATGTTGCTGCCTGGCGAAGAATTGGCACCCGTGACACTTGCGAACAATCTCTTCCGCGTCTTGCAGAGCCGTGGGCCAATAATAAGCTGCTCTGAATGCCTTGCCCACCATCATTCGTGATCCTGCGTGATTCCCGCACGCGCCTTCAAGAATTTCTTCCAAGATACCCTTGCCTGTTGCTCTCGGGACACACTTCATGGCAATATCAGTGTAGAGTCCTCTCCTGTAGAGCTGATCGCCGATGAGTAGATAATTCTTCGATCTCCGGATGACTTGTTCAGCTTCAGTCTTGTTCAAAGGCAGGGTTTTGTTCTTGATGTACTCGATGAACGAGACACGCCAGTCTTCTTCGATTGTCAAGACCTCTCTATCTGGTCCGTGTTTGTCATTGTGTGACGGTGTAGATTTCTCGAAGTCGATGGTTCTTTTGTGGAGCTCCTGGACGAAGACTCCTGCTGGAACTTCTGCACGAGTGGATCCGAGCTTGGAGAGTACGTTGTCATCACGGACCACCCAATGGTACTCGAGCCCTGAGAATTTGTTCTCTAGCTTGCACACAGCCTCGTAGTAAGCATCCATATTCTCCTTCTGGCGGTCCCAATCCTTGTTGCAATGGTTGATGACGACAGAGGAGTCACCGTATACCATCAGCCTCTTGATTCCCAGAGAAATTGCGAGTCGTAGGCCATGTAGCAAGGCCTCGTGCTCAGCTTCATTGTTGGACACCTTCCAGAAGATTTGTAGGACATATTTGAGTTGATCGCCCTTGGGCGAGATAAAAAGTACTCCTGCGCCGGCGCCTTCGAGTTTCAAGGAGCCATCGAAGTACATGGTCCAGTGCTCTGGTCTACCGACGGGGATGTCCACTTGATTCTCGCACCACTCTGCCATGAAGTCTGCCAGCACCTGCGACTTGATGGCCTTCTTGGGTTTGAACTCAATGCTGAGGGCGCGAA
The DNA here is from genome assembly GCA_015476505.1 of Urochloa ruziziensis. NCBI lineage: Eukaryota > Viridiplantae > Streptophyta > Magnoliopsida > Poales > Poaceae > Urochloa > Urochloa ruziziensis. The sequence continues at coordinate 28,009,916 of CM027124.1, forward strand.
GCTCGACGGCCCACTTTGGAATTCGCTCGGTCGCGTCCGGGTTATGTAAGATATCGCCCAAGCCGAACTCTGTCACCACAGTGATGGTGTACGTGTCGAAGTAGTGGCGTAGTTTCCTAGATTTGATGAGTATTGCGTAGATTAGTTTTTGCACCGCCGGGTATCGAACTTTGGACTCCGTGAGTACTTGACTGACGAAGTAAACCGGCCTCTGCACAGGATATGCAAGATTGTCCGCGGCGCGCTCGACCACCAAGACAGTGCTCACCACATGAGTCGTTGCTGCGATGTAGAGCAGCAATTCCTTGTCGTCGTCCTACAGAGCAGTCAGGATTGGCGGTTTTTGAAGATGTTGCTGGAGATCCGCCAATGCTGCTGCCGCTTCTTCGTTCCATTGGAACCTGTCACCTTTCTTGAGTAGCTTGAAGAAGGGGAGGCCCCTCTCTTCAAGTCGTGAGATGAATCGATGTAGCGCCGCCATGCACCCAGTGAGCTTCTGGATGTCATTGATGGTCTTTGGAGCTTCCATTGCTGTGATAGCATTGATCTTCTCGGGGTTGGCCTCGATACCGCGATGACTGATGATGAACCCGAGAAGTTTCCCAGAGGGTACTCTAAAGACACACTTGATTGGGTTTAGCTTCCATTGCCACTTCCGCAGAGATGCAAAAGTCTCCTCCAGATCAGCGATGAGTTCTTCTGGTTTTTTGGTCTTCACGACCACGTCGTCGACATAGGCGTTCACGTTGCGATAAAGTTGCTTCTCAAGGCAGAGTTGGATCGCGCGCTGATAAGTCACACCAGCGTTCTTCAGTCCTTGGACAGTGCAGGCCAAATTGCCTGTCAAAGAACCTGTTGGTGATGCCGTTCTGGAACAAGTCGATGCAGTCGCGGTCAGAGACGTCCACCACCAGAGTCTTGATTTCCATGAAGCGGCGCATGTAGTCGCGCGCGCTTTCTCCTTTGTGCTGCTTGCACATGGCGAGGTCGTGTCGAGTCTTGGGGCGACTGTATGTGCCTTGGAAGTTTGACACGAAGATCTTTTTTAGGCGTTCCCAGGAGTCGATGGAGCGTCATGGCAGGTTTTCGAACCATGTGAGTGGAGCGGGCTCAAGTGCCATTGGGAAGTATCTGCACTTGATGGCAGTGTTGCCACCCGCGCACTCGATAGCCGTAGAGTAGATGCGCAGCCACGGCTCAGGGGAGGTCTTGCCGTCGTAGTTCTCGAAGCCGACTGGTTTGAATGGTTGCGGGTAAACCGCCATCCGGATGTCCCTGGAGAACATAGGGTACTCGTCATCTTCTTCCCTGTACCCCCGGGCTTCATCACGCCTCTTGGATTCAAGGATGGAGCGCGCGTCGCGGTTGGCGTTGATGGTTTGCCGGAGGTCGACACTGTGTGCCAGCCCGTGGGATGACGTAGCAGCGTCGTTGCGATGAGTGCATCCGCCTCGTTGACGATCATCCTCTGGTCGGTGTGGGGGTGCGCCTTCTGCGCGGTTGGCCTCTCCAGTCGGCTGGGGTTTGATGGATGATGCTTGTCACGGGGAGGTTGACGTCCGCTGCTTTCGACTTCTTCGCTGCGCGATGGTGCGGCGGCGATGGCCTTGTCGAGAGTGCGGATCATGTCGTTGATCCTTTCGAGTGCAGCTACCGTCTCTGGGGTTCTTGGCAGGCTGCGGACATGATAGGCAATCTCCATGGCGTTGGCCATAGGAGAGTCGTAGCGTGCCACTCGCGCGAACTCTTGAGCGAGGTTGCGCCCAGCCATGACGCGATTGCGAGCGTTTAGGCGGCGCTGAGCCCTCCTGTTGTTCCGGATTTCTCTGTCCATGGCCGCTTGGGCGGATTCGCCAGCGGGTGCGTCTTCGTTTGCAGAGATATCTCCTTCTAGCTCGAAAGCATAGCGCGGGTCGTTGTCGACGTCGCCAGCTGCTGCTGCGCCAGCCATGAAGACTTGTCGATTGGGTTCGACAGAGTCGCTGGAGCTTGGGGTGACGAGCTCCGTAGAGCTTTCCTCTTCTGGCAGCAGCGGTGTGCCGTGCTGGAACGACAGGTCGTCAGTAGCTTCAGACTTAAAGAGTACAAAGATCTGGCGGGACTCGTAGACGTCCCGTGGGATCCTGTCTCTTTGGTAGACTGATCTTCCTTCAGGCATGGCGTAGATCACGAGGTCGTGTTCGCCATCGTCTTGTAGTGTCTCCTCGTCCGAGTCCGAGTGGCATTCGGGGACCGCTTGGCTCAGAGAGTTGGCATGTCCTGCCATGACTCGGACTGGGACGTCCCGCTTCGAGTCCATGACGGACTCGAACTGGCTCCATAACGCCTCACAATATGCGTGGGTCGAATTATGGAGTCCAAACGGGAATTGGGGTGGGAGGGTTGTTTGCTTCTCCGAAGTCGTGATTGACTCGGACTCTTGCCCGCGGATCAGGTCCGCGAGTGTGATCTCGCTGAGTTGTTCGGCCAAATCTTCCACGATGGGCGCTTGCTCCTGCTTCAGCTCTGCAGGTGTCTCGATGTAGCTGTAGAAACCACCCGAGCCGTCGGCGACGTAGACCCACGAGCCAAAGTGGAACGTTGTGCCCTCCTGAGGCGCTTCAGCTTGAATGTAGGTCACCATTGCGTTCTCCACGGGATCTTCGAGGAAAACCCCTACCTGGCGCGCCAGATGTCGGTGTTCTACCGTCGATCCTACCGAGGGGTATCCCGAGGTAGTAGAGTTTCAGGTGGGTTTCGCCGAGATCAGGAACGCAAAGGCTAAGAGACTCAGGATTTTAGACAGGTTCGGGCCGCTTAGAAGGCGTAATACCCTACGTCCTGTGTGGTGATTGGTATTGATCTTGGTTGTTTTTGGAGGGGTCCCTGCCCAGCCTTATATACACGGCGGACAGGGTTACAAGGTCGGTTTCGAGTAGAATCCTAACCAATTACTACTCGGAGAGTGCTTTACAAGCCAATCCGAGTAGTTTACAAGTCATACGACTAGTTTCCATAACGAGAAGAGTCCTTGCAGTACTCTACTTGTGTTCTTCACGCCTGGTACGACTCTGTCTGGAGATAATCCATGTGTCCCTGTGGGCCCATGGTCGTACCTCCAATACTGGGGATCAGTGAGAATATAAACGAGAAGAAGAAAACAAGTTATAGAAAGGAAAGACGTATTTGTTGGGTGCTGATGGCCCTCTGGTCTTCGGGGTTGCATTTTTTGAGGACATGGTTGCCGCATGGTGTCTGACGACTGAAAACCAAAGGCCTAGAAGCGTCGGGGCTTGGGCTTTGATCTTCGTTGTTGTCAAAACGGCCACCACAATGTGGGTGTCGGCTGCGCTTCGGCTCCGGCTCATCTTCCTCCTCTTGTTGCTCCTGCAATTCACGACGTCACGCCTCAAGGGTGAGTCAGGCATCTTAGTTGTTGAATAGACACTGCCTAACTAGAGCCCTCGGGCGGCCCACAGTAGCAGGATCGGCCTAGCGAACCGACATGTCTTGAACCCGAGGATCGGGTGGTCCACCTCATTGGTTTGCAGGAGCTCGGTGAGGTGGTTCGTTCGACCCACGTCGTTGGGTCTGTGAAGCTTCGGCGTGCTGATTTGCTGCACGCTCGAGGAGAGCAACAACTTTACACTGCATAAGCCTAAGGAGTTGCCTGATCTGGGAGAGCTCGAAGCAAAGCCGCTGCTACCGCCACGTGGCTTGGGCGTGCGAACCCGAAGGCTGATTGATAGTCATTATTGACGTGGTGCAAATCATCGTGCGCGCTGTGACGTGCACCACCCCCATGGTTGCCATGGCCCGATTCTTGCTCCAAGCGGGCTCGATTCCGCTTGACACTAGCCCTCTCTTGGTTGAGTTGGTCCTGCATCTCACAAAGTTTGTCGCGCTGCGCTTGGAGTCGCTGCTCCAGCGTCAGCTGTGAATGTAGAGGAGTTTGATAGCCCTGCGACTGTTGGTGGTCAATATCGCGAGATTTTTCAACCAACATTCCATAGTAATTCAGGCTCTCAAGGGCTCTTTCAAAAGTAAATTCGATTATTGTTGGCACTCCTTAGCCTAACTAAATCCGCAAGTGCACGGAGTACGATGTAGCCTTTCACCTGGGGAGTAGAAACCTGGATGTCAAATCCAAGGAATGGTAGACGCGACTAGACTAGAACTTTCCTAACCGGACCCACCAGGGAGCGCAAGGTAAGCGGGTAGAAAGCTTGACTTTAGTTAGTTACTCGTTATCCCAGACAATAAATCTAAATCTAACCTGATCTGCTTCGACGGCTAGAACGAGAAGGACTCAGAACGGGGTGAGAGAGGGGTTCTTTCGGGCTCAGCATTACTATTATGAGTACACCCGAACAAGGTGGAGTACAAAATACAGACAGAGCTATCACCACCTGTCGCCTACCACTGCAGTTTTGTGGGTGCAACACAACCTGAGGTAGCTAGCCAGCACAGGCATCACGCCTAAGCTTTCAGCTACTGACCTCCACCCAACGCGAAGGGATATAGAGGAAACCCCAAACAAGAGTCACTGTCACTCGCACAGACGCAGGATCCCATAGACCGAATGATAGATAAGATAAATTACTGAAAGTAAGTTGTAAACTAGAGAGGTACTAAAGGCAAAAGACCGAGGACTTACTGAAGATAACTCTTGAAATATATTCCTCGGGGGCAGAAATGTTGAGATGAGGCCAAGAAGAAATCCCGGACTCTCTCTACAAAGCTTGGATGTTACCCAAGCACTCACCCACTCTCTCCCTACTCTAACTCTAAATATGAGAGCACTTTCACTAAGCTTCTCTTCTCGCCAATGTGGTGTGTGTCTTCTCAAGGTGAGTGGGGTGTCCTTTTATAGACTCCAAGGGCGGTTCCCGACGTCATCATCAAGCTAACCTCCTGCTTAACATCCACGCGAAGGGGGAAATGTAGAGGCCATGGTGAGAGACCGGTCGGCCTCATCTAGGCCCGCTGGCCTGGCCCTGGTGCCAAGTGGCACCGACTTTTGCAAGGATGGCTTGGATGATGTCCTCAAGTTGGTAACGGATGAGTTCGGTTGAAGCTGTCCAAGAATCCTAGGTTATGGGCCCTTCAATCCATGTTTATCCCATCCTAGGCCTTCCAGGTCCTTTGATCAAACCAACATCAAATGCACGGCCCATGATCATCCTTGATACATTAGTAGACTTGTGGATCAATGCCGTGGCCAGAAGAGTGAAAAGGGGGCCGGTCGGCCTGGCCTGGTCCTATGCCCAATTTGCCTCCTCTTTTCCCAACTTGCTCCTTCACTCACAAATTATACAAAACTTGTGGAACTCATTAGAAATAATCAAATTTACTTTGTTATGAGCAAGATGAGCCTGAAATATAGTGGAATGTTGGTGGTAAAATCGTATAATAACGACCACGAACACGCCTCCCTACCTTAACTTTGCTAGTCCCTTAGCAAAGATTGAATTGAATAACCAGGACATAGCAAGATCAGGGTCATGACCTTAAGGTATACCTTGGATTTCGGTGGCTAACACCGTCACCTTCACCAATTGAGCCTTAGAACAACTCAATGATCGGTCGAACAATTCTTCTTCTTGGCACTTGGTTTTTGATATTTTTAAAGAAAGGGAGGCATGCCCTTATTACTTTTCAACATCTCTCAATCACTCAAAGTGTTTGGAACCTCACCTAGGCTTAGAATCAAGCCTCTCCTATTTCTAAATTATAAAGTGGAGCTTTTGGGTAAGGATCGGCATTGCTCACTCTTCTTTATTTATTTTGCAAGATCGAATGACTTGTCTACTCATTGATACCACTCATAACCTTGGCCAAGTGTATGTGTACTTTGATGCTTGAGTCCTTATCCTAGCATCTTTCATCTTTCCCCTTTCTTTCTTTTTTTACTGAAGATAAGGAGTGTGCCACTCTCTTCTTCACATTTTTTTATATTTTTTTGTAGGGGGATGAAGATCTTTGATAACCGTGGACTTTATTGATGCCCGTGTACGTGAATGGCCAAGATAAACAAGATAGCACAAACATGAAGGCAAGAAATTCGAGCAAGCTCAAAATTTAGAAGGTGGCTATGTGGAAACTTCAACTTGAGCTTATTATAAGGCTTTGGATAGGACATTGTCAAGTTGATGATAATAGGGGTAGCCTCAAGTTCTTATTTTCAAAAACAATCTCCAACGCCTTGAATTGGAAGGTTCAACTTCTCATGTCATCATATCATAAAGATCAATTAACAAAAGATTAGGCACTCCTACTATAAGTTCCAAAGGTGATGAAATACTTGCTCAAGAAATATCACAAGCATATCTATGATGTCATGCAAAAGGGTTCACTTTCATGAATTTTGATCAAATTTTAATATAGGGAGCCAAAAATTTTGTTTGGATCAAAATCATGCAAGGACAAGAGTTAGGGGCTGCAAACCGTGTCCTGGAGTCGAGCCGGCGGCATTGGCCACAGGCCCAGGCCAATCGGCCTAGCATGGGCCGGCCGGCCTGGCACTGTTGCCATTTGCGTCGATTCAGGTTCTAGTGCGCATGTGGTTTCCTTGTATGTGCGTCTGGCATGACATCTCCTCGAATTTCAACATCAGGGGGCCGAGCGGCCTAACCTAGGCTGGCTGGCCTGGCTTCGTGCTCGATCGTGTTCCGCTTCGCGCAATCTCCGTTTGAAGAACCCCGCAAGGTTGCCTTGCCAGGGTGTATACACGCTGTTGGGGGACACGGTTTCGTGAGCAACCCCCTTCTGGGAAGCCCTCGGTTTGTTATCTCTTAACGGTGCTCTTTTTTCCTTTACTATGAGATGTAACAGATATTGCTCACGATGCATGAAGATTAGAGGGCCCCAAGTCTTTGCAAAGTGGCTCCAGGACTTCGCGAAGTGGTTCCAAGACTTCGCGGTTGTAAAAGTGACGTTGATGAAGGAAATGAGCATTTAAAAGGATATTGAAGAAGGAGGAAGTCTCGAAGACCACGAGAGATCATGAAGGGGGCGCAAGACTTCGCGAGATGATCTTAAGAGGCGCACAGATGGATGAGACTGCGGGGCTGCGCATCTCATGAGAGAGCTCCGGTAGTGATGAGTAAAAGTGTACCGGAGTGTAAAGTAGTAACATGTAAAGTTGCAGCTGTAAAGCAAGAGAAAATGACCTTTAGGCCCTAGGAATATTCTGGGATTGTAGCAGTTGGAGGGGTAACCCCCAGAAAGTTGTAAAGTGACCGCCCTATAAAAGGAAGGCTGCTGTACTGAAAAGGGGATCGACTTTTGCAGAGAAAAAGGAGTCATGACTTAGCGAGGTGTCTTTTTGTGTCCTTTGAGTGGTTGAATTCCTTGGCTGTTGGCTAGTCTTTGGGCTAGTAGGTTTATATCCCAACAGGCTTGGAGCCCCCGACGAGCTCTTTCCCTTTCGTTTTCCGAAGTTGTACATGGCCCCCTGAAGTAGAAACCACCACAAAAAAACCTTGCAGACCCCCCGCAGACCTCTTGACCCTTAGACATGGTGCCTAGTCCCACACATGAGAGAGAGATAGGTAGTGAGGGACGCGTGGATCAGATAGCGGAGAGGGAATTAAATGTTAACCTTATGGACCAAGGCATAGAAGATAAAGACCTGGAAGCTTTGAGAAGAATAGAGAAGAAGCTTGAGCATAAATTCAGGCAAGCTGCTCAAGCGACTTCGCAAGTGCAGACCAGAGCGCAGGTGGAAGCGGTGTTGGCCAAGGGCAAGTCCAAGCAAGCAGATGCAGAAGAGGAAGAAAGATTATGTATCCAAGAGCTGCAAAACCAAGTTGCAAGGAAGAGGCAAATGCTAGAGCAATTGCAAGCTGAGCAGAGACGAAGTCAAGTTCGCCAAACTACTACCCATTTGGAGCAGATGTTGCACTCCATTCAGAGCAAGATTCGAGCATTGCAAGCACCTAAGGCAGTGATGCAGCACGGTATACCATTTCATGAGGGCCACGACTGGTTGTTGGGTGATGAGGCATTGGCAGAACGTAGACCGTCTCAGAGAAGAACTGTTTGGCAGCGATTGCATGCAACAACAAAGTCCATAACACCGTTGTCCATAGAGCTCGAGTCCATGCCCTGGCCAAGCCAGTTTCGGCTCCCAGAGAGTTTTTGATGTGTTACGAAGCAATGATATCAGCAGCCGGAGGAAAAGGTCCCGAGAAAGCGAAGTCACTTCTCATGTCCCCTAAGGGATTAGCTCTAAAATGGTACACTTTGTCGCCGCTGGGATCCATTCACAGTTGGTAACAGCTCAAAGCAAAAATGTTTCAGAATTTTAGAGGGTTTCAGCAACAGGAGCTGACTTTAAGAGACTTGCATCACATTAAGCAAGGTGTGAAAGAACCATTGTAGGATTACTTGTGAAGATTTATCAGGGAGAGATCAAAAGCACCTAGTGTTCCCGAAGTGACCGTCATTGAGGCATGCATTGCTAGGTTAAAACTGCGATCTTGTGGAGAGTATTTGGACAGACGAAAGTCCAAGACAGAAACAAAGTTATATGAAATCATTCATGAATATTGCAAGTCGGATAGAGGCCGCACGAGAAGGCTCGATGACATGAACAAAAGAAAGCGCGAAGAGCAAATGAAAGAGTTTGATAACTTCACAGGTGGATCGAACCAAAGACAATTCAAGTCAAATTAGCAGAAGCAGAGCGGAGACAGGGAAGTTAATAACATAACTACCGAAGACCGTCAAGGGCAGTCTGAGGGAGTTGCGTCAAGCTTCAGAGGAAGAGGACGCGGTCACTTTGATAGAGGAAGAGGAGGTTGAGGACAAGGCAGAAATAGGGCACCATTTTGTTGGATACATGGAGAAAATGCTGGACACTGGACCAACGAATGCCAAGTAGCACTAGAAGCAAAGAAAAAAGAAGTAGAGAAGAAGGGGCAGCAATCTGAAGAAACGAAGTCAGTAAATCACACTTCGCAGTCGCGTCAGGCATCTACGCAACCTTCGACACAAATGAACTATTTGCTCGCACAACCGTATTTAGCATCCTATCCTCAGTTGGTAGCGCCTCAGCAATGGGGGCACTATCACGGAGTACTACCTTATGATCCATCAAACTATCAGTTATATTCAACTCCGCAAGCTAAAAGTACCAAGACAGTTGCGCCCCAGAAAAATGATATACCGAAGCAAGAAGAAGACAACGAATCCCGAGTCAATGTCATCACCGCAATAACAGGGGGACACAATGCTCCAGAGCTTGAAACAAAGAGGCAGAGAAAAGATTACGTCAGAAATTTAGCAAATGTCTCTTCGGGTATGCATTTCCGAAGTGAATGGTTGGTCATACCAATCGTCTTCCCGGAGAAAGACATGCACTTAAAAGAATTCCCTCACGAAAAGACCCCCTAGTCATACAGGCAAACATGGGTAAAAATGCCAAGTACTTGTTGGGCAACGATCTTGGAGGTATTTTGGTAGAAAATGGAAGTTCTGTAGACATAATTACTTATAAGTTATTCCAAACCCTGGGTATCGAAGACTCTCAACGAAAAGCAACAAACAAGCCATTGTATGGATTTGGGGGGAAAAGAATCGAGGCAAGAGGCACAATAGAGATGAACATGTCCTTCGGAGAAGGGGCACAACAGAGAACAGAAATGATAACCTTTGATGTGGTAGACATCACATATCCATACCTTGCAATCTTCGGGAGGCCTTTGATAAACAGATTTGCAGCCACAATTCATCAGGCGTATCTGTGCATGAAGATTCCTACGCATTCCAGTGTATTGACAATCTTCGGCAGCCAAGTAGATGCAAGAAGATGGGAAGGAAACACTGGGACTCATCAGAAGCCAGTCCATTTGATTCAAGAAGACAAGAATCCAAAAGAAGTCGAAGAGGACATTGATTATTATCCCGAAGACCAAGATTCAAAAGAAGCTACCAGAATGGCAGCTCAAGAGCATACCAAAAATGTTCCATCATGTGAAGATGTGATTGACAAAAAAGTGACAAGTTGCAAAAGATCTAGAAGAGGGCGAAGAGGCAAGATTGTTGGAATGTCTCAGGAACAATCAAGACGTATTTGCTTGGGAAAAATCAGATCTCAAGGGAGTGTCCCGAAGTGTCATCGAGCATGCGTTGAATGTGGATCCAAAATACCCACCTAGGAAGCAAAGGTTGAGAGTACTGTCAGAAAAAAGAGAGAAAATGGCAAAGGGCGAAGTGCAAAAGCTACTTGATTTCGGAGTTATTCCTGAAGTCATATATTCAGAATGGCTGGCGAACATAGTGTTAGTGCCTAAGAAAAATGGAGACTGTCGCATGTGCATAGATTTCACTGATGTGAATAAAGCATGTCCCAAAGATGGTTTCCCCTTACCACGCATTCATGTGTTGGTAGATTCCGCTGTAGGGTCGGAGAGGATGTCTTTGTTGGATTGTTTCTCGGGCTATCATCAGATATGGCTCTGCAAAGAAGACGAAGACAAGACAAGCTTCATAACACCTTTCGGAACATATTGTTTTGTCCAGATGCCAGAAGAACAATGCTGGACCAACCTTCTGTAGAATGATACAGATAGTGATAGACTCTCAGCCGGGAAGAAATGTGTCAGCTTACGTGGACGACGTGGTTGTCCGAAGCCTTAGAAAAGGGGATCATGTACATGACTTATGTGAGACATTTGCAAATTTTCGCAAGTTCGGCCTCAAGTGAAATCCTGCGAAGTGTGTGATCAGAGTTAGCAAAGGGAAGTTGTTGGGGTGCATGATATCAAAATCCGGAATCCAAGTGAATCCAAAAACAGTAGAAGCAATGATAAGAATGCAAGTTCCAAAGTCCATAAAAGATATACAAAAGTTGACAGGGCGCATAGCAGTTTTGGGCAGGTTTATCTCAAAATCCGTAGAGCAAAGTTTACCTTTCTTCAAGCTGTTGGGATCTTCCAAACATTTCAAGTGGAGGGATGAACAGCAAAAAGCCTTTGATGATCTGAAGACGTATCTTGAGCAAACAGCAATCTTAACAAGTCCTTCTCCAAAAGCAACTCTTTTATTATACATAGCAGCTTCGGAATCTGCTCTGAGTGCAGTGCTGATAGAAGAAAAGGAAGTTAGTGGTTAGCTTGTACAGGTGCCGGTATACTTCATGTCAGAGGCATTATCAGGCTCCAAGAAATTCTACTTTGAAATGGAAAAAATGGCATACGCAGTGGTCATGGCTTGGAGAAAGCTTAAACATTATTTCCAGAGTTTCCTAATGGTGATATCGACTTCGCAGCCACTGAAAGACACGTTTGAAAACTGAGAGTCTTTGGGATGAATAGGAAAATGGGCAGTAGAGTTGGCACAATATGGGATCACTTTTATTTCGAGGAAATCCATAAAATCCCAAGTCTTGGCTAACTTCGTTGCGGATTGGACTCTGGTGCCGTCTCAGCAAAACAAATCGGTAATAGACAGTTATTGGGAAGTCATGAGCAACGGGGCCTACTGCAAGGATGGGGCTAGTGTAGGAGCAGTTTTGACATCGCCTTCAGGAATCACTTTGAGATACGCCCTAAAGTTAGATTTTCTGGGAGCAACCAACAATGTTGCAGAATACGAAGGGCTTCTTTTAGCCTTAAGGAAAGCACGTGCGTTAGGCGCAAGGAGAATCATGATATGTACAGATTCATAGTTGTTGTCAGGACACACCGGGAAGTCCTATCGAGTGAGAGATCCGAAGATGGAAAGGTACATAAAAACAGTGTGGTCAATGGAGAAGTATTTCTTAGGGTTCACACTGAAGAGTATACCGAGAGAAAGGATAAATGAAGCGGATAAGTTGGCAAAAGCAGTGGCATCAAACACTTTGCTAGATCCAGATGTATTTTACAAGGTTCAGAAGTACAAATCAGTTAATTCTGATGAAGAGCTAGTGAAGTATATAAACGCAATCATCAGCGAAGACTGGAGGGCACCGTTTATTGCATTCTGGAAAGGTTTTTACGAGCCAGGGAATGAGGAAGAACAAAGAAGAATGCAGCAGAAGGCAGGAACATTTGTTATGAAGGGAGACAAGTTATGCAAAACCAAAGTGTGTGTTCCCCTATTGAAGTGTATCTCTTTCGAAGAGGGGAAGCAGCTGTTAAAACAAATTCATGCCGGAGCCTGTGCTTCACACCTAGGTACAAGAAAATTAGTGGGGAAGGCTTTCAGGCAGGGTTTCTACTGGCCAACGGCAGTACAAGATGCAGACAACGTCGTTAGATCGTGCCCAAATTGTTAGAAACACTTCCCGTATCACAAGGCACCCTCATATGAGATACAATTTATTCCGCCTCTTTGGCCGCTGGCTCGATAGGGAATGGACATAGTTCCAGTTCAAACGATAACTTCGGCAACAGTACAAAAGTTCTTTTGGCAGAACATTATTTGCCGCTTTGGTGTTCCTTGTGAGTTAACTGTAGACAACAGGAAGCAATTCGACAGCAAAGAGTTCAGAAAATTTTGCTTTGAAATGAGAACGAAGTTGTGTTTTGCGTCAGTATATCATCCTCAATCCAATGGTGCAGTAGAAAGAGCCAATGGCATAGTGTTTACAGGCATCAAAAAGAACTTGACAGATATGCCAAGGGGCAAGTGGGCCGAAGAATTGCCAAGAGTAATCTGGTCACATAACACAGCTGAGTCAAAGGCAACGAAGTTCATGCCATTCAGATTGCTGTACGGCGAAGAGGCAATGACTCCAGAAGAGATCAAAATGGAGTCAATGAGGGTGGAGAACCCGCACAACGCCGAAGACATGGAAGTCACAAATGATGTGGTGGACAAAATTAGAGAGCAAGCCAAGCAAAATTTGGCAGATTATCAAGACGAGACGCGAAGATGGAGAAAAAAGAAGATGATTCCAAAAGAAATAAAGACAGGTGACCTAGTACTAAAGAAAAAGACAAGGGAAACTGGAAAGCTCCAAGCAAAGTGGAAGGACCTTACCTAGTGTCAGAAACAGAAAGGAAGGGTGCATATAGGCTAAAGACCTTGGAAGGCCAAGCAGTGCCATACTCCTGGAATCAAGAGATGCGTCAAAAAGTGATCATTTAGGGGTCCCGAAGTGTTCCACCATTTTCTTTTATCCATTTTGTAATTTTTCTTTTTTTTCTAAAGAGTCGAGTCAAGAGTTGTAAAAAAATAGAAAACTTGTAAACCCTAAACCCTTGTACTCTTTTTGTGACAATCTAGGTGTTTAATTAACTTAATCACCTGCTAAACCTTGTGTCTTAGCCTAATTAGGTGTAATTAAGCCCCACCTAGATTTTCACTTAAGGAAAGTCCACCCAAATTGCATCTCGGTGAACTTTGGACCTTTCCTGGTTGGCATGGTTTGAATTCAAATTTTCACTTAAGGACTTGAAAATCGACCAATACAAAACTTGTTCAGTTTTTAATGGAACGCATTTTTGTCAGTTGGCTCAATTCAAGATTTTGAGTGGAAGACCCCTTAAATCACAATCAAAGTCAGCAGATCTTCAGAAGTTCACTGCCAGTCGGCACTTAAGTTCACCAGTTTTCATCTCGTTTTTCCCCTCGATCCACTCACTTTTCTCTGGGTCAGCCTTTACAAAACTTGTAGCTGGTAGTTTAGGACACAACTTTGCTTTTTCGAGATTTCAGTTCAAAATTTTGGAGGAATTCATGTTTGAATAGGCGCCCGGTAGGTGATCGACGGAACGACGTTCACGCGCCGGCGCTCGCGCGTTCCAGCCCGCTGCCTACCACTTGGCGCCCGTCGCCTGACACAAACGCCGAGGCCGACCGGGGCATTAATGCGACGCGCGGTCCCAACCCCAGGCGGGCCCACGCGTGCCTCGACATCCTCTTTGTCCCCCACCAGTCTCTCGACTGCGGGCGAGCCGTAGCTCGCACGGCGCGCCACGCGGCGCACCGCCGTCCGCCGCTGCCCGATAGGCCACGCAGCCGCGTCCCGACCGTGATGCGACGCCCGTCCGGTCCTTGCTGTTCCCCAATCCCCTGCGCTTGCTTCGCCGTCGCCGCCCGACCAGCCCCGCTCCGCTCCGACTGGCGACCAAGCTCGCCGTGGCCGCCAAGCCATGCGCCTGTTCGAGCCTCCACGTGGCCGCTTTGCCACTCCGAGCCGGCGTCCGGACCGCGTCTCTGGCCGCCTATAAAAGGCCCGACACCCCCTTCTACGCGAGCTCCCCGCCGCTTGCCATTGGCACCGTCAGGCTGCCGCCTTCGCGCCCCGCCGTGCGCACTGCTTCGCCGCCGCCCAACGCCGCCAAAGCTCACCCACGCCACCGCTCCAGCTCCCCAGAGCTCCGCCGCTCTTCTCCGCCACCGCCGTCGCCGACATTGGTGAGGACAGAGTCGCCGCCGCACTGCTCCGCCGCTCGCCGCCTACCGCCGTCGCTCCACCTCCGGCCGAGTTTCATACACCGGATCTACTCGAGGTGAGGCAGTGAGCAACCCTAGCTTGATCTCGTCCAGCTCCGTGACCCAGGGACCACATTGCAAGCCTATAGATCTTTCCAGGGTCCTTTCTGCAAGTTTCCAGGGGCTAATCTGTTAATAGATTGTATAGATCTAGGTTTGAAATCTGTTTAAAATCACACAAAAATCAGAAAACTGCAAACTCAATTTTGTTGGACTCTCTGTTCTGTGTTCAATCTTTTATAGAAAGCGTGTATAGATGTTTCCTGTGTAGATTTCAAACTAAGTTGAAATCTGTTCAAATTTAAATTTGTGCATAGCTTGAAATCTACTACTTTTTTTGGTGCTATTTTTGGATATGTTGTAGCTGATGAAATGTTTAGGCTTCTGTAAAAAGTTGAGACAAAGTTACACACTAGATTGTGAGTTATTAATTGGATAAGCTGTTAGTGCATGTTTGGATTAACAATTTTAATTAATTAATTTGTGCAGCTTATGAGTTCAATCTTTTTGCACCAGCTCGGCAATGCCTTGTACATGTCTGCTAAAAGGTAGAGCTTAGTTCGAGCTGGCTAACTTCCTCTTTTAATTAATAACAGTTTAAATCTTGTAAATTCAAACAGCAAGATCCTTTGATCTTTTAAGCTAGCCCTTTGGCATGTGAGCTTGTTTAGACTGGTATAGGCTCTGGTAATTTTCTAAGGATCAATTGATGACAGTGTGATTTACTAAGATTTATTCTTGATGTTAGTGTGCTGATATTGTTTGATTTATTGTGGTCAATGTATACATGATCTTGGACTGGTTTTTGGTCAGTAAATCAAGTAAACCACCTAGAGCACACTGTAATTTTCTCACACTAAAGTAAAGAACCAAACTGCCAGAATAAATTGTTGAAGTTACCTCGCTTAAAAGGCTAGTTAATAATAAGTCATCTCTTTAAGCTATCTAAATAAGTTAAAAACATCACCCCACACACCCTTGCTGTTTTATAAAGAAATCAAAGTTAAATCCTAATAGATGTGTACACAATCACCATCAGCACACCTGAGTACTTTTAATGAGTAAACTCAAACTTAATTAAAGAAAGGGAAGGTTAGACCAAAATTGTCTAGGTGAATGTGTCACTCAATACACCCCGGGTCTATCATTATGTAATGATGATGGCTCGATATAAGATCATACTCTTATTGCATGTGCATCTCATGTAGAACAAGTCCTCGCTGACGGCGACTACGAACTCGTCTCGGTAGGAGGAGAAGGCCAGACTGAAGGTGAAGTGAACACCGTCCAGGTCGAGCAATACCCGAACGCAGCTACCGAGGAACTCTAGGCTAACATCATGCCCGAAGGCAAGCCCCAGAGCATGTCCCGTGTTTTGAACCTATGCAACTTTGTTTTGTTAAGTTATGCTTGTGCATTTACGTTTCAGGCATTGATTGAAACCTTAGTTGCATGATCCTAGGTACCTATGCTTGCAATACTAGTATGATAGGTCGATAGCTGCCATGCTATAAGGACCCGGTAAAAGTCGAGTGATTTCCTGTCACTCGCGAGATATAGGAATCCGCCGCTTTACTTATGTTGGAATCATAAGGAGGACGGGCGGGGATTTTGTCGTATGGATGCCCCGTCTGTGTATGCTGAAATTGGTTAAGGTCGAAAGGTACGGTACTGCTGGTTAAGTTTTTGAACGTACTAAGCACTTGTCGATTCTGTGGGGTCGATAAGTTTACTACCTACATGAATTCGGTGTGCGGACATTTTCCTGCTCCTTTCGGGAACTTCTTACCCATGCCTCAAACATGTGGGTACGAAGGGCGTAAGTGTTTCGGTTCGGCCGACCTTAGACTTCGTATGCCAGGGGAGTTTGGCTCTGGATGCAACTGGAGGATTGATGGGAACTACCTGGTAGCGCTAGCCTTTGGCTGAGTGTGATGATCCGTGTGCTTGGGTCCGCCTTGCAAGGTTAAGAAATTGGTTCGAACTGTCTGTTTCTTGCAGCCAATGAGACTACTTGACCTCTGTGCCGCATTGAGTAAGAAGTAGAACATGACAATGGAAAGAAACCTAATGTTGCTTAATTGCTTGCTCCACTTGCTTGGTTAGTACAGGTTTCTTACCTAGAATGGTTAATTCGAACTAGAACTTGATGCTAAAATATTGAAAGTAAGGAACCACTCTTAGTCGCTCTTTGGCAAAAGAAACCCACTAGCCAAAAGCCTTGCATGTCTAGGAGTCGGTGATGTAGTTTTCACCTGACGGGTAAGTCTTGCTGAGTATTAGTATACTCAGCCTTGCTTGTTGAATTATTTTCAGGTAGTGCTCTCGAGGAGATGGTTGCACGTCTTACCTGGCCAACCACCCTTCCTCCTGGTTGGACCGTTGTTTGGGACGAGGATGCTTCTGAGTGATGTCACGACGGCTTCACGTGATGTCACTACCGTCTCGAATAATTAGTTTATTTCTACTGCTTTGCAAACTCTGAGACAATTGTTACTTATGCATTGACTGTTTTGTAATAAAGTACCTCAAGTGGGACCTTTAATTGATTGTGGACTATTGTAATCTCTGGGACTCTCCTTCGAGAGGGTATTTGCATTTCTCGTTTCGATCGAGGTGACTGTTCGTGGTTGCATCGGGCTCGACCCGACAGACTGACATCTTAATCTGTTTTAATTGCGTGATGACCAATGGAAGGCTAGCAAACTTAAGTCCAATTAATTTGAGCGGTTCTACCACACTTTACCTCACAGGGAGAGTCTTCGTTTCAGTCATCTTGGCTGGCGGAGATGTGAGGTTTTTAATAAGGCAAGTACTCGTTAGGATGTAAATTTCCTTGTGAAATATAAACAAGGTACTCCCAAGGAAGATGTCAAAACTAAAAGATTCCGAAGTGATTCGCACCTCGGAAGGGGAATCGGCTTTCGGAAGTGACAAGCCAAAGGCTCCAAATAGGTGAACTCCGCAACGCTCAAATTGAGGAGCAAACATCGCGCCTCAGAATTCACCTAGCAATTCCATGCGAAATGCTGGATAAAAAGAGACTGCACACATCCATGAAATATGAAATGATGCACGCTCAGCGAAGATTGACTGACGAGTCACTTCGTGAAAAATAAAAAGACCTTCCTTGAGCCCTTTGCAATAAACGAAAAGGGGGGGAGGCGCTTCTTTCAGAAGTTTTCGTTAATTACAAAGTGCATACAACTCTTCATGCGCATAAACAGTAATACACTCAACAAAGTTGATGAGGACAGGACACACATGACGAGTGTTAAACACACATGGAAGGCATGGAGGACCAAAGAAGTGGATTGGGGACCAAATCCAAGTATTCTCACATCCACCACCAGGCCACCAGATCAAGTCCAACACGTTTTGGAAAGGCTAGATTCGGACTGCAGGAAAGTTCTGACTTGCGACGGCCACCACGACTTCATCCGAACTCCGGTTTGGGCAGTCAAGTACTTGATGGAAAGCTTATTAAGTCTACTTTCATATGGATCCAGACTCAAGTCGATATATTGTCTGAGGCAGCCGCAATCATCGATTTACTACAGAGACTATTTCTGCCCATGGTGCTGTGTCACCGGATTTTAGTCCGATGGGCCGTGTATCAAGTGGGGCCCAATAGGGGCACGTCCTAGGGTTGAGGCATGACCCCCATCACGTCTAGGTCGTCCTCCTCCCTCTCATATACCTCCATAGCCGCCACAAATAGATTGAGTTTTGTTTTACATCTAGCTTTAGCTACACCGAACACGCACAAATACGTGTTGTCCTCGTGTGATTCAGAACTCCACCATCGAGTGATATTAAGATTGCTCGCCTCTTTTTCTTGTTCGTTCTTCGATTGCGTACAGGAATTGATCTTCGTGAACAGGCTGATTTTGCTTCAACAGGGTCGGTAACCACAGGGAGTAGGTTCAGCGATTGCATTGGCGCTTTGGGTTCGCTCGTCGTAGTCGGATCGTGAGTCGTGGTTGCACATCTACTCTACGGCTATCGAGTGCACGGGTGGCAACACTGCCATCAAGTGCAGATACTTCCCAATGGCTCATAGTCGGATCGTGAGTCGTGGTTGCGCATCTACTCTACGGCTATCGAGTGCACGGGTGGCAACACTGCCATCAAGTGCAGATACTTCCCAATGGCACTCGAGCCCGCTCCACTCACATGGTTTGAAAACCTGCCACGACGCTCCATCAACTCCTGGGGACGCCTGAAGAAGATCTTCGTGTCAAATTTCCAAGGCACATATAGTCGCCCCAAGACTCGACACGACCTCACCATGTGCAAGCAGCACAAAGGAGAAAACGCGCGCGACTACATGCGCCGCTTCATGGAAATCAAGACTCTGGTGGTGGACGTTTCTGACCGCGACTGCATCGACTTGTTTCAGAACGGCATCACCAACAGGTTCTTTGACATGCAATTTGGCCTGCATCGACCAAGGACTCTGGACGCCCTGCGTGACCAAGTCGAGACGTGGTCTGAACAAGAAGACCACGACCTCGAGAAATATTGCCCTCTCCCAAAGGCCAGCAGGGCTCCCAGAACAACAAGCGCAAGCTAGACGACACAGTCGCAACTCTGGAGACTGGCATGCGAAGCCAAAAGAAGAACTACCCCGGCAAGAGTGACGTTGAGAAGATCATGGATAGGCCGTGCCCAATGCACCCGAAGCACAAGCACACCATGGGCCAGTGCTACGATCTCCAACGCATATACGCCGAGAAGGATCGAGAGAACAAAGCCAAGAAGAAGACGGCAAGGGAACCACTCGATCCTGAAGACAAGAACAAAGAAACGGCAGCTGCACTCGAACGGATCAACGACATGGTCCGCACTCTCGACAAGGCCATCGCCGCCGCACCATCGCGCAGCGGCCGAGCAGCTCTAAGCGAAGAAGTCGAGAGCAGCGGACGCCAACCTCCCCGCGACAAGAATCGCCCCCCAAACCCCAGCCGACTGGGAGAAGCCAACCGTGACATCTTTGGGTGGAAACCTGCAGATATGCCAGGAGCGCCAAGGAACCTGATCGAGCATAGCCTTAACGTCGATCCCAAAGCTGCAGCCAGGAGGCAACGGTTGCGACGGATCGCAACCAACAAGCGAGAGGTGATCAAGACGGAGCTGGCGAAACTACTTGATAGAGCTGGAGTGCCCGATCTTTCGGTGAGTGGAGGATAATTTCGACTTGGGCGGAAGTAGACCCTCACGATCCGACTACGACGAGCGAACCCGAAGCGCCAATGCAATCGCTGAACCAACTCCCTGTGGTTACCGACCCTGTTGAAGCAAGATCAGCCTGATCACGAAGATCAATTCCTGTGCGCAATCGAAGAACGAACAAGAACGAGAGGCGAGCAATCTTATTATCACTCGAAGGTGGAGTTCTGAATCACGAGGACAACACGTATTTGTGCAGCCGTGAATGTAGCTAAAAGCTAGATTTAAAACAAAACTCAAGGATGCTATTGATGGCTATAGGGTTTAATAGCACGGCCACAAAGGAGTTGGGGTCGTGCTACAACCCTAGGACGCGTCCCTAATGGACCCAACTCGATACACGGCCCATTGGGCCAAAATAAGGTGGCTTAGCACCTTGGACAGAAAATAGTCCGACTCAAAATGACGATTGTGGCCGCCTCGGTGAAGATATGACAGTGATTCCGGATCCATCTGAAAGTAGACTCGATAAGCTTTCCATCAAGTACTTGATCGCCCAAAACGGAGTCCGGATGAAGTCGTGGCGGCCGTCACAAGTCGACGTTCGTGCGCAGTCTGAATCCGGCCACATATCCTTCATTCTTTAGCACCATGACGTAGTTCAACTCTCTTGCACGAGCCCGAGTGACTGGCCCTGAAGGTGGTGCTTGGGGCGAAGGTGCTTCTGGTGTAGATGTACCGGTGATGTCCTCATCACTACTCACCGCAGGATTCATCAAGGAAGTCTTCCACCCGACTGGTTGGCAAATCCAGTCTTGGTGAGAAAGAAGAGCAATAACGAGTGGCGCATGTGCGTTGACTACACTCGTGCAGAAGTTCCAGAGTTCCCTTTGATACTTGTTGATTCAACAAAGTATACATCGATCAAAATCCGAAGAGTAGATCACATGACTACTTTCCAGGATCCCTGAGTACTTAGATGTAACTAAGACCAGGCTGAACACCTGTAGAGGCCAGCTAGCCTTATAAAGCAACCACCCGCGAGTGGTAATTTCAAATCTTTGAGTACTTATTTGAAAGTACTACAGAGTCTACTCCACAAAGCGAGTAGTAACTTCAAATCTCTGAGTACTCATTTGAAAGTACTACAGAGTCTACTCGGCAAGAAGAGTAGTGATTTCAAATCTTTGAGTACTCATTTGAAAGTACTACAGAGTCTACTCCAGAAGGCGAGTAGTAACTTCAAATCTCTGAGTACTCATTTGAAAGTACTACAGAGTCTACTCCACAAGGCGAGTAGTAACTTCAAATCTCTGAGTACTCATTTAAAAGTACTACAGAGTCTACTCCACAAGGCGAGTAGTAATTTCAAATCTCTGAGTACTCATTTGAAAGTACTCTAGAGTCTACTCCATAAAAGAGTAGTGTTTTCAAATCTCTGAGTACTTATTTGAAAGTACTCTAGAGTCTACTCCACATTATGAGTAGTGATCTTCAAGTACCAGTTATCAAGTGTAACTCATTTTGCGAGTTACACTCCCGACGATGTGGCGACGAAGGACACAGAGTTGATGGAAGGCGATCAGTCCAAGACCACCAAGATCGGGGCTGGCCTGACTGCCAAATAGGAAGATGCGCTCGTCAGGTTCCTGCAGGCTAACCGCGACATCTTTGCGTGGAAACCCGCGGACATGCCAGGAGTGCCAAGAGACCTGATCGAGCACAACCTAAATGTCGACCCCAAAGCAACCCCGAAGAAGCAACGACTACGACGATTCACATCTGATAAGCGGGATGTAATCAAGAAAGAGCTAGCGAAACTACTCGTCGCAAGATTCATCAAGGAAGTCTTTCACCGAGACTGGCTAGCAAATCCAGTTCTGGTACGGAAGAAAAACAACAACGAGTGGAGGATGTGCATCGACTACACCGACATGAACAAGCACTGCCCCAAGGACCCTTTTGGGCTCCCGCGCATTGACCAGGTCATCGACTCTACTACTGGCTGCGCTCTGCTTTGCTTTCTTGATTGCTACTCAGGATATCACCAAATATCACTGAAAGAGGAGGATCAAATCAAGACGGCGTTCATCACTCCCTACGGGGCCTACGCCTACACTACAATGTCCTTCGGTTTGAAAAACGCACTACTCATCACGTCAAGGAAGCTGCGCCACTACTTCGACACATACACCATCTCAGTGGTCACGGAGTTTGGCCTGGGAGAAATCTTACATAACCCGAACGCTACCGGGCGAATTTCAAAGTGGGCAGAAGAGCTCAGAGAACTCAGCATCGAGTTCAAGTCCAAGAAGGCCATCAAGTCGCAAGTCCTGGCAGACTTCATGGCTGAATGGCGCGATAACTAAGTAGATATCCCAGACGGCAGACCAGAACATTGGATTATGTACTTCGACGGCTCTCTGAAGCTCGAAGGCGCTAGCGCGGGCGTACTCTTTATCTCACCCAAGGGCGACCAACTCAAGTACGTTATGCAAATCTTCTGGAAGGTGTCCAACAACGAAGCAGAGTACGAAGCGTTGCTACACGGGTTACGACTGGCGATTTCCCTAGGAATCAAGTGATTGATGGTTTACGGCGATTGTCGTCATCAACCACTACAACAAGGGCTGGGTCCGCCAGAAAGACAACATGGATGCTTACTGCGAGGAAGTACACAAGATGGAGAACAAGTTTGCAGGCATCGAGTATCATTGGGTAGTCCGTGACGACAATGTCGCCGCCGACGTATTATCCAAATTGGGATCCACTCGGGCAGAAGTCCCAGCGGGAGTTTTCGTTCAGGAACTCCACAAGGGGACGATCGACTTTGAGAAGTCAACTCCTGCCAACAATGGAGACCATGGACCAGATCGAGAGGTCCCAGTCATCGAGGAAGACTGGCGCATACCTTTCATCGAGTACATCAAGAACAAGGCCCTTCCTCTGAACAAGACAAAAGCCGAGCAAGTCTTACGAAGGTCAAAGAATTATCTCTTAATTGGAGATCAGCTATACAGGAGAGGACTATACACCAACATAGCTATGCGGTGTGTCCCAAGATCAAGAGGCAAAGGAATACTACAAGAGATACACAACGGCACGTATGGGAATCATGCAGGATCACGTACAATGGTCGGGAAGGCGTTCTGAGTAGCTTTCTACTGGCCTACAGCCTTACAGGATGCAGAGGAGATCGTTCGCAAGTGCCAAGGGTGCCAATTCTTTGCTAGACAGCAACATGTGCCCGCGCACAATTTGATTGCTATTCCTCCATCATGGTCGTTCGCATGCTGGGGGCTGGATATGGTGGGCAAGCTCACGACTGCTCCAGGTAACTTTACACATGTGCTGGTCGCCATCGACAAGTTTACCAAGTGGATCGAAATCAAACCAGTCATAGACATATCAGCAGCCAAGGCCGCAGGGTTCATTACTGATTTAATGTTCAAGTATAGGTGTCCTCATCGCATTATCACAGATTTGGGTTCCAATTTCAACAGCTACGAATTCAAAGATCACTGCGAGAGGCACAGCATCGAAGTCGTTCATGCATCAGTAGCACACCCCAAGGCCAATGGACAAGTCGAGAGAGCCAATGGCATGATTCTGGATGGTTTGAAGAAGCGATTGTTCGAGCACGACAGGAAATATGGAGGGAAGTGGATCTATGAGTTGGGCCATGTAGTCTGGGGGCTTCGTACTCAGCCCTGCAAACACACCGGCCACTCGCCATACTTCTTGGTTTATGGATCTGAAGCTATCCTACCTGTTGATCTCATGTACAAGTCATCACGAGTGGAGCAGTATGACGAAGGCGTCGCTGATGACACGAGGCGACTGGAAATTGATTTGATCGAGGAAGAACGCTGCACAGCATTGCTAAATTCGGCTCGGTATATCCAAGGGATGTGGCGCTATCACGACAGAAATGTCCAAGAGAGATCGTTCAACGTCGGCGACTTGGTACTACGCAGAATTCAGAAGACTACGGGTTTGCACAAGTTAATGTCTCGCTGGGAAGGACCTTTCATTGTCCACAAGGTGACAGGACCCAGGTCATATCGTCTGAAGAACAGCGAAGGAGTCGAAGAGAGAGACTCATGGAACATCGAACACCTGCATAAGTTCTATGCCTAGAATTCTTCTTTTGAGTCAGTCGGAGTCTGTAAATATTCTTGGGATTCATGATTGAAGATTGAATAAAGTGGATTTTGAAGTTTTCAACATCGGATTTCTTGTTTATCATTGAAGCAAATGCTCTTGTTGTCTTATAAGACTACTTCAACTCATAAAAATTCCGGAGTTCCTTTTGATACTTGTTGATACAAAAGTATACAAAAACCAAAATCCGATGAGTCTCTAATATGACTACCAGGATCCCTGAGTACTTAGTTTTAACTAAGACCAGGCTGAGCACCTGTCGAGGCCAGCTAGCCTTAGAAAGCACTCACCTACGGGTATATGGACAGCAGCAGCCCGAGTACCATTAGCAGTAGCATCAGGAAACGTTCGACTACTACCAGAAGACAGGATATGGACCGCAAGTCGCGCCATCTGCGTCCGCTAGGTATGACTACGAGAACCCGGTCGCCAGGGGAGTCTCGGAGCTCAATGCCAGGTTGGACACGGTGAGCTTACAACAGTAGGAGATAAGCAACAACCTCGCTCATAACACCGACCTCACCCAGCAGAACTGGGGGATGACGACATCCCTCCAGACCAACCTTGACGGCTTCTTCAGCTACATGCACTACGACCCCAACCAACACTACCAATGAGCTTCGCCGAAGCTTGGGGGAGTCCCTGGTAAGTTCGAAAGTACCCCCGTTGCCTTGCCTTGCCATGATAATAATAAAAAAAGAAAATAATAATAATAAATAAATGTTGAATAAAAGCTCCAAAAAGTCCTTATGTATGGAAGTATGGTTGATAACCTTGGGAATAATGAATGGTTGCTCTGTTTATGCCCTCTAAGTGCCTCGTGCTTAATCCCTTACTTTTCGAGTATTTGAGTTCGTTGGCATTTAAGGATCCATCATGATTAAACTGTAGGAGTAGAGCACATGTTCATTGTCTAAGTTGTTGTGAGTTTAGATATGGTTTGCTTCGAAGTATAACTGTATGCTTAGTAAGAAACCCCTCGGAAGTTTTTATAAAAATTTTACATGGTAAATCTTCCCCGACGGTTTAAATGTCCAATCTAGAGCCTAAATGGTTATATCTCATGAGCTACCATATGCTATCTTGAGTTGCTTTGAGTCTTGTCGAATGGTGAAGTCCGCTCGCAGAAGGCACTTGTCGTGTACCGGTCTTTCCATTCACCTCATTAATAGCCTCAAAGATGTCCGACTAATCAATTTCCCACTCCGGGGTTGATGTCCACTGTCGCTGACATACACTCGCAACATCTCCATCACCGAGCTCATCCCAAAGGTCCGCAAATACTCCATGCAAAGTTGAAATCCTCTCTGTTACCAAAATCAGACAAGAGGTGCATTAGAAAAGTAAGAGAAGAGAGAAAGAAAGTTGGGGACAATACTCCAACAAGAAAAAAAACATCTCAAAACTATGAGAGAGAGAACAAGGAGTCCCAAGACCTTTGAGCATAAACATCTTCTCCCTCTCCACCTGAAAATCCATGAATTCCAAAGACCGGAATTTGATGAGTGCCATCGCTTGCGAACTATTCTTCGACTCGACAACCCAAGTGACCGAGGTATGCCTCTTTGACCATTCCTATAAACTCCACTTCAGCCTTAGAATAGGAGGAGTTGGTCACTCTTGACCAAAAGTGAGGATTAAACACCTTGAGTCACTCGTGGGACTGAACACCAGAATCAAGGTGATCCTGCACGCCATGAGCACCCTCGAGGAAAAGCATCAAAGGCTTCTTCGCGAGGAGGAGGAGGACGACGATGACGACAGTTGACAGCCATTATAACCGAGTAGTGACCATCAACATTTCGGTAAAATGAGGATGATCATACCATGCTCCATACATAAAAGTGTTTTTACTAACAAATTCCACAAGGTTTGGACAAGTTGTGATTGCAGGATAAAACAGGTGAAACAGGGGCCAAACCTGGCTCAAGGCCGGCCTGCCTACCCAAGGCTGACCGGCCTTCCCTGCCACGTATAGCCATGCCACTGATCCACAAGCTGAGGTGAGTATCCAAGATGATCAGGAGACGTGCATTTGATGTCGGTATGATCCAAGGACCTGAAAGGCCTAGAGTGGGATGAACATGGATTGAAGGGCCCACAACCTAGGATTCTTGGACAGCCTCAACTGAACGCAACCGTTACCGACCTCAGGAAGCAATCAGGAGTGCCCACGACGAAGGCGGTTGCCAGAGGGGACAGGTGTAGGCCGATCAGCCTACACCAGGCCGGGCGACCCCCTATTGCCTCCTCACGCGACCATCTTCGGTGTGGAAGTTAAGCAGTTCATTGGCGTGACAGTTACGCTAGTTACCGACCTTGGGAGGCTATAAAAGGCCACCTCCTCTTCACTCCAAGAAACACACCACACTTCTCAACTCTATACTTGAAGGGAGCTCTTGTATCTTTTCCATTTCTTAGATTAGGATTAGAGTTGGGAGTAGAGTCGAGTCGAGCTTAGCTCGGATCTTCGGAGTTCTGGTAAAGCTCTTGTATCCTTTCCTTCATTTGAAGAGTTTATCAATATAATTACTTTTCTTATTTCACTGCTTAAGTTTATCTTTTATCTTTCTGTCTTGCTCTTCTTTTAGAGTAAAGATCTTGCTCTCTTTAGAGTAAAGTTCTATCCCCCTTTACTCTTAGTGTAGAGTTTAGTTTAGCTCTACTGGGCTTTATCTCGCGGGTTTGCTCGCCTTGACTGGGTCATAAGACGCCTTAGGGAAGATGGGGATTTCTCTTGACAGGCCTCAAGAGAAATCTTAATCATCAGGTGCAGACATGGTGTCTGGCTTGTTGATTAACTAGGAAGTGTGTTGCACCCCAAGGAACTGCAGTGGTAGGCGGCAGGTGGTGACAGTCTTGTCCGTCCTTCGTAGTCCACTACGTTCGGGTGTACTCATAACAGTAGTGCTGAGCCCGGAGAACTCCCTCTCTCATCCCGTTCTGAGGTTCTCCCGTTCTAGCCGTCGAAGCGAGCTCTGTCCCCGGTATCTAAGCTAGAGTCTAGGTTAAGGTTAGAGTGCCTTTTGCTCTGAGTTAGGAAGTGTCTAGGTCCGGTCTCTCCCAACGTCTTTCCTTTTCTTTAGAATTTGGTGCTCCTGTGCCGCTGGTCTTTTAGACCTTCTATCTGGTCATTTGTTTGACCATTATCCCCAAATCTTAAAGTTTGTGCCCCTGTGTTTTGTGGCTTGATATTTCTGGCAAGATATATCATTTCATTCTTCAATACATTTTAACCATTCTGCTTTCCTGTGGAAATATAAATACGATACCCTGGGATAACTTCCTAGGTGATGTGCTACAACGAGATATATTCTGTGATGAGGACATCACCAGTACATCTACACCAGCAGCACCTTCACCCCAAGCACCACCTTCAGGGCCAATCACTCGGGCTCGTGCAAGAGAGTCGAACTACGTCATGGTGCTAAAGAATGAAGGATATGTGGCTGGATTCGGACTGCGCACAAATGTCAACTTGTGACGGCCGCCACGACTTCATCCGGACTCCGTTTTGGGCAATCAAGTACTTGATGGAAAGCTTATCAAGTCTACTTTCAGATGGATCCAGAATCATCGTCATATCTTCACCGAGGCGGCCGCAATCGTCATTTTGAGTCGGACTGTTTTCTGTCCAAGGTGCTGCGTCACCTTATTTTGGCCCAATGGGCCGTGTATCGAGTTGGGTCCATTAGGGACACGTCCTAGGGTTGTAGCACGACCCCAACTCCCTTGTGGCCATGCTATTAAACCCTATAGCCGTCATTAGCATCCTTGATTTTTGTTTTACATCTAGCTTTTAGCTACATTCACGGCCGCACAAATACGTGCAGTCCTCGTGATTCAGAACTCCACCTTCGAGTGATAATAAGATTGCTCGCCTCTCGTTCTTGTTCGTTCTTCGATTGCGCACAGGAATTGATTTTCGTGATCAGGCTGATCTTGCTTCAACAGGGTCGGTAACCACAGGGAGTTGGTTCAGCGATTGCATTGGCGCTTCGGGTTCGCTCGTCGTAGTCGGATCGTGAGGGTCTACTTCCGCCCAAGTCGAAATTATCCTCCACTCACCGAGAGATCGGGCACTCCAGCTCTATCATTCTGTGTGCTTGCAGAATCCTTTTGCATACATCGATATATCTTCACGCTCTTAAAGCGCTGTTAAAACGTGACGCTAAGGAGTGCCAACAACGATGAGGAGGACGAGGACGACGACGACGAGGAGGAGGAGGAGGAGGACGAGGACGAGGACGAGGATGAGGAGGAGGACGAGTAGGCTGATGGTGCCGGTGAGTACTCCCAACACAAGTGATGTTGTTTGTTGACGATGTTTTGTGGTCGGTTGTGTTGGAAACATTGAAATCTTTTGCTAGCCTTGTGCTTTGCCAATCTGGACAAGAATCAAATGGATGTATATATATCTAGTTGTTTTTGTCTATGCATGCCTGATCTACAACTACTTTGATTTAGTTAATGCTGTGATCGTCTTCTCCATAGCTGCCGCCACCGAATCATCCACCTTCCCTGGAATCCACCGGCCAATCTGGGCAAGAGATTGGAACGGCCTCATCTCGCTTTTGCTCTGTGAGAGTTTTGGAACGTAAATGTGCAATTTTTTGCATTTTTGGTGAACCTGTATATGCACACCCCTTTTTACAAATTTTAGTGAATTGTACACATTCGGTTCATAGTATTTGACATTTCAGACATCTCATTTAGCCTGCAGGCAGTTCATTTTACTTGTCAGAAACGTCAAAAAAAAGAACCAGATGTAGTATTCATGAGTGTGGGTGGGAGCAGTACCATCTCAACATATACATGGTCACTCAAGTCAAACTAAAGGGTAGACCATCAATAAACAAATCCATGTCCACTACCGTAGACCCATTGAACACACCATGATATATATAACGTATTCGCCACCAAAAAGTTTTCGCTGCTACAGGTTCTCGCGTGCCTACGACAGGCGGGACCCACTGCATCCTGCCACTTTGTGCCTCAAATTCTTGTACTAGCGTAATGTTCCCTCCAAAGGTTTTTCCTCATACCTCAATTTTCTCAGCATCGTCCCCAGTTGCCCCCAAAACTGCAGCGTCAGGAGCGAAGGAGACCTTTTCTCTACGCCCAAGCGACTCATCCATGGCGACTCCATCTACTTCCATGTCGACTCCTCCCATGGCCGGCGAAGGAGACGACAGCTCGCGAGGACCAGAGATGCCGGTTGAAGTGTTGGATGCTTGCATTGAGGACAACAGGTACGCATCCACCTGTATCACCTTTTAGGTCTATGTCACATCCGTTTGCTCTAGCCTCCATTCAATCTATTTGGATCTTGGAGTCTTTTGGGGATGTGCTAGTCTTTTCTTTCTTTGTTGTTGTAATTTTCTCCCCTTGTGCGCATGCTTGCCGATCATCTCATGTATTCTCCTTGGTCTTTTGAGATGAACTCTGTAAAGGTCCTGTAACTGGCCCTGTTCGGGGTCTTTTGATCAATGAAATTTTCATCCGGACCAAAAGTCGATGTTACATAGATTTGCTTGGGGTCTTTTCACTTATTATTTTAGTGCACAACACTAGTTCGTTTTTCTCATAGCACTAGTACATATCAGTGGCGGACGCAGCAATAGAGCAACTCCAACAGCCTCCATACACACTGACGTGTGGGTCCCATCCTTCATCCACTTCTGGCTCCTTCCTTGTCCTCCCCATCCCCTCCGCCTGCTTCTCTCCCTCTCCTCTCTGTTCTCTCGATGATGATGGCCGGCACCTTCCTCCCCTCCCCCTCCCTGTCCATCCTCTGCTTCACTCCCTCCCCGGCCTCCCATCTCCTCCCCCCTCCACTCGCCCCTCACCTCATGCCTATTGTGATGACCCGGATTTTCACAATCGAGAATCCAAATCTCTGTACCCTTGTGATAGTCCCTGGATCACTAGCTATCACGTACAGAACTCATCTTAGTATAATATCATATCCATACAATAAATTTAGAGTACATAGAAGAGATTTACATCCATACCATTATAGAAATACGAGTGAAGTACAAGTCCGTCGGGCCATACGACAAGAAGAAATCCTGCGCAGCAGTAGTTAGGGCTTCAAGCCTCCATCTTCAATCTTCTCCACAGGCAACTCGAGCAAAGCATACAACCCTTTTTCCACATGTCCAAACCTGCATGCTCATAAACTATCCCCAAGGAATGGGATATGTTCACGTCACCATCTGTATGCAAGCTTTAAATGGCATAACATCTAAAGGTATAAAAGTAATTCAAGGAAAGGCTGGAGTTTCCAATGCGATAGCAGGAATAATAATCAAGGTATCATCTCCACAAACCATCCCAAATCTCTCCTCACATCACATCACCTTCTTCACACTCGTCTAAGTCGACGCGAGAACTCCCTCCCCTCGCACCTCACCAACTACGACCGGATCCTGAAAGAAGAGGGAGCAGACTCTCCTTCTCCCCGCTCGTAGTTGTGAACCTTAATCACTCTCAAATGTGGCTAGAAATAGGGGGAGGTAGAAGATCCCAAAATATGAGAGGTAACAGGGAAAATGGGCAATGTCCATACCGAGGACGCGGCTATACGTATAGATTCTAGACTCTGCACAGCTTGTACAACTGGACCCACTCGGGCTGCTAGATGGCCGTCGCCAACTCGAGACGCAACCCACAGCACAGACCCTGACCGCAATGTTGCTCGCCTTCCCTTCCTGTCTCGATCCATCGGCTCGCAATCCAATGCTTCGGAAGCTGTGTTGAACTCTCCCTCGGGGGCCAGTCGGGGCTATAGTCCTTCGAGGAAACGGTCTCTCCCGTTCCCGTACACCATCCACCTGATCTTCTCGCAGTGCAGGCATCGCGCTAGATAGGAAGGCTGGAACCCATTCATATGGGTAAGCGGTAAGTACGTGGGGCCCAAATAAAGTTACCCCACTCGGTTTCAGACCGGGGCGAGCGTCATCGTCCAAAAGGCGTATCCCCCATAGAAGAACGCAGTCACAATACCCACTATAGGTAGTGCCGCCAACTCCTGTGCTCCTATCCATCCATGTGCCTGCCATAAGCACGGTGTGGGACCCCCTCGAGAGCAGGGGTCTCCCGGCACCTCGATCAAGAGATCGAGTTGTTATAAAATGCTCGCCCCCTCCAAGTTTCCCAAAAACACCTTCTCCTGCCGGTTTTATCCCCACACACGCCAAGAATCCTAATCCACAATATCTCATACACATGCAAGCGACAGCATAGCAATCATATATAGATGTAGTAGGCAATCAAGGAATCAGGATATATAAACAGGCTATGCATGGCTCAATCATCATCATCATGTAATAAGCAAAGCGCTAGCATTCTACTCAACAATGCCTAATAGGTCAAAGAGTCAGGATGGGCATGAACCTGGAGCAAGGTTCTTTATCTCTTTACTTCAGCGTAGTCGACGTCGTCGAAGTAGTCGAAGTAGTCGTAGCAGTCCGGGTCCTCCGGGGATCCTATTATACGGATATATATAAATAAATATCGACCACTAATAGCAATCGAACTCCAAATGAGAACCAATAGAAATCCAAATAACAACAAACACTATTCGATCGTGTTCGTCATGATTTTAGAAAAATACTGAAACTTGTTTCATATTTTTCTAAGCTAAAGTTGATTTATTATGATTTTTCGAAGTTTAAATCCATTTTCAAGTTTTATAAATCATTCCAAAAAAGGAATAAAAGTTAGTCACAAGTTAGCAGCTCGGAGGTGTCAGATGCCAGCTCGGGGTTAAACTGCGAGTCGAGCAGGCAGAGGCAGCGGTCTGGGATTGATGACATCATCACAGGCTCTAGTGATGTCATCGATGACTTGGTCAAAGTTGACTAGGTCAACGGTCAAAGGGTCAAGGTCTTGGTCAATGGGTCAAAGGCTACCGGGTCCATCAAAGGGTCAGCGGGTCCACATGTCAACATGCGGGCCCAACGGTCAGGCGGGTCCAGGCTGCCAGTCAGTGGGTTTCGCTAGCGGGCCCACAGTCTGACGTGTCTCTAACAAGTTAGCCACGTGGCGACGGGCTCGACACTGAGGCGGTGCCACGTGTCGGGCGTCGGTTGGTCAGGTTGGCTTGCGTGGCAGTCGCATGACAAGACGCGAACGCCACTTGGCTAGGTCTGAGACGACGGGCTCGATTTTAGGAACCTAACGCAACTGGTTTCGCGTTGGTCGAAGCTAAGACGGAGAAGATATGGTTTTCTAAGGTTTAACCCATTATAGATATTAAGAAAAGGAATTTATTAAAGAATAAACTCTTTTCTTAAAACTACAGGGGGTTTCCTGCAAGATTGCCAAGGTGGAAGGGCTTGGTTGCGATCTGGTAAAGGTCAGGGGCCTAGGTGCAAAAGAACTGTGGGGTCAGCTGTGCTGACATCATCATGGGCCCGAATGATGTCAGCGTTGACCGGTCAACGGTCAAACACAGCGGGTCCCACGTGTCAGCCGAAGGGCCTTACGCAATAAAGGAAACCCAGGGGTTTAACTATGAAACTACAAGGGCTAAATTGTAAATATTCTAGCCAAGGGGTTTTTCAGAAAAGGGCTAAAGGTGGAAGGGTGGATCCGCGATTAAAAGAAAGGTCGAGGGCTTCTCTGCAAAAAGACAGGGGCTCACGTGAAAACAGCCAGCGGCCGGATGACCTCATCGCTGACGTCACCCAGCCGCACGAGATCCTGGTGTGGCGGGGCGGCTGTGTGGGCAGCGGTGTGGTTCCGAAAAGGAGGCGACGCGTGGCGGTGTTGGTGGTCGTTACGATACGGTTTCACCACCAACATTCCATCACATTTCAGGCTCATCCTGCTCATAACAAAGTGAAATTGATTATTTCTAATGAGTTCCACAAGTTTTGTATAATTTGTGAGTGCAGGAGCAGCCAAGCAAAAGATGAGCCACATTGGGCACAAAGCCAGGCCGGCCGGTCGGCCTATGCTAGGCTGACCGGCCCCCCTCCTGTGTCCCCTTGCCACGTCCCTGGTCCAGGAGATCACAAACATATCACTAATGATCCTGAGACGTGCGATCAACGTCGGTTTGATCCAAGGACCCGAAAGGCCTAGAGTACAAGACACATGGATTAGAGGGCCCACAACCTCGGATTCTTGGACAGCCTCAACTAAACGCAACCGTTACCGACCTCAGGAGGCAATCAGGAGCGTTCAAGATGAAGGCGGTGGCCAGAGGCGCCAGGTGTAGGCCGATCGGCCTACACCAGGCCGGCCGGCCTCCTGCTGCAGCTCCACGCTACCAGCTTCAGCGTGGAGGTTAAGCAGGTGGTTGGCGTGACGGTTAAGCTGGCTACCGACCTTGGAAGGCTATAAAAGGCCACCCCCTCTCCATTCCAAGACACCATCCAAAGGAGAGAAGAGTAGCTTAGTGGTTTTTGCTCTCATCTTTAGAGTTAGAGTAGGGAGAGAGTGGGTGAGTTGCTCGGGTGACAGCCGAGCTCCGTAGAGAGAGTCCGGGATTTCTCCCTCGGTCTCGTCTCAACATTTCCACCCCCGAGGAATATATTCAAGAGTTATCTTCAGTAAGTCCTCGGTCTCTTGCCTTTAGTACCTCGCTAGTTTACAACTTACTTTCAGCAAGTTATCGTATTTATCTTGATCTACGGGTACCTGAGTCTGCTCGAGTGACAGCGACTCTTGTTTGGGGTTTCCTCTATAGCCCTTCGCATTGGGTGGAGGTCAGTGACTGAAAGCTTAGGCGTGGTGCCTGTGCTGGCTAGTCACCTCAGGTTGTGTTGCACCCGACGGAACTGCAGTGGTAGGCGGCAGGTGGTGACAGCCCTGTCCGTCCTTTGTACTCCACCATGTTCGGGTGTACTCATAACAGTAGTGCTGAGCCCGGAAGAACCCCTCTCTCATCCCGTCTGAGTTCTTCCCGTTCTAGCCATCGAAGCAGTTCAGGTTAGATATAGATAGTTTGTCTGGGGTAACGAGTAGCTAACTAAAGTCAAGCTCTCTACCCATTTATCCTTTTGCTCCTTGGTGGGTCCGGTTGGAAAAGTTCTAGGCTAGCCGCGTCTACCGTTCCTTGGATTTGATATCCAGGTTCTTACTCCCCTGGTGAAAGGCTACATCGGACTCCGTGCGCTGGCGGATTTTAGTTAGGCTAAGGAGTGCCAACAAGCTTTTCTGGCGCCGTTGCCGGGGAACGGTAGCAACACTAGTGTAGGCATCGTTTTAGCCGTACACCTTTACCCCCATAACCATCTACCACATGGAGTTTTCTCCTATTTACCTGACGGTTCCATCTAGCGAGTATTTGAAACCGCCTTCATCTTGCCACCCCATACCACCTCATGGCTTTGAGATCCGTCCCAGTCTCGTTGCCATGGTTCGTGCACAGTCTTTCGGTGGAACGAAGGACGAAAGTCCCTATGCTCACTTGCAGGTTTTTGAAGAGAATTGCTCTCTTCTTATTATACCCGGCGTAAACCAAGACACTATACGATGGAAACTTTTCCCATTTTCTCTGATGGGAAATGCAAAAATCTTGGTACGACCGGACTGCAAGGGGATTTAGCAGAGATTGGATCAAGTTGAAAGACGAGTTTTGTCTGTTCTTTTACCCTGTCTCCAAGATCTTGAAGCTCAGAGTTGAGTTGATGACATATCAGCAAGGCGATGAGTCACTTGGAGCCACGTGGGAGCGGTTCATAAAATTGGCCAACTCAGGGCCACCGCATAACATTCTAGAGGAAATGCTTATGCAGCATTTTGTTGGTGCATTGAAGCCGGAGAGTGCACAGTTCTTGAACATCACCTCCGTAGGGTCAGTGCTATACAAGACAGTGGATGAGGTACGAGAGATCTTGGAAAAAGTTCTCAACTCTACCGAGTACACTGGTGTTTTCGACGACCCACCACCAACAACCCCCACAGACAAACAGCCACTCCTCGCCCTCACATTCGATCCGCCTCCTCCGATCATAGAGGAAGTGCTCGAACACCCCAAGTCCTCAGACCAAGAAAATATTCTTGACGATCTGCCGCACTTCATTCCCGAGCTCTTTACAGAAGAAGAGTACTTGGAGATCGGCAATACATCATGTATGCCCATGGAACAAGTGTGCGCAAGTTCAAGGTCTAAGGCGTTCATTCCAGAAGCCATACCACAGATCGAGGGTTTATCTGCGATCATGAGCAAGGAATGGACGGAGGAAATTGAAAGTTGCGGAGACATCATCCGAACCACCCGCAACTTCAGAGTACTCCATTGCGCTATTGAGGGAACTGACTCTCAGGAAGTTGCCTACGACCCGAAGGTCGGGAGTAATATCATATCAAGTGCACTCGCATCACGAGTGCAACCAGACGAACCCCGGTCCTTCTCCCGTAAGCACCTCAAGTGGATCGACGGCATAATGATGGAATGCAGAGGAATCATCCGTGTTGTGCCCGTACACATAGGACGCAACAAGATTTTCCTAGACTTCCACATTTTCGATATCCCTAGAGGCGACAACTTCTTCCTGATCGGACAGCCAATAGAGCACCTTGCCAACCCGAACCATGATCGAGCAACGATACAGTTCAAGGTTGGTAAAGAGATCATCCCGGTCAGCCTTGTGCGATCAGTGAACACTATCGCAGAGGCCCGATCCGAGATAGACCCAGTGGAAAAAGCAGTTAGCTCTGCTCAAGAAGAGCAAGCTCAGTCCTCACAGGCTGAAGAGGCTAACCATTTCATCCAAGAGGCAGAAACGGACGGTTTTATAAAACTCGACGAGGAAGAAAAGCCACAACACCCCCCTCCTGAGTTGAAGCCGCTGCCTCCTGGACTTAGATACGCTTTCCTCCACAATGACCGACGCTCGCCAGTCGTCATTAGTGACAAACTGACAGAGAATGAGACTCGGCAGCTTATCACAGTCCTAGAGAAACACCGGTCTGTCTTCGGGTATTCTCTACAGGACTTGAAGGGGATCAACCCCAGCTTATGCACCCATCGCATACCTATGGAGCCGGACCATACGCCGTCTAGAGAACATCAAAGACTGCTGAATGATGCGATGAGGGAGGTAGTCAAGAAAGAAGTGTTGAAGCTTCTGCACGCGGGTATAATCTACCCCGTGCAAGACAGTGAATGGGTCAGCCCAGTTCAAGTTGTGCCGAAGAAGGATGGAATGACAGTTATCCAGAACGAGAAGAACGAACTTATCCCTCAGAGGACCGTTACTGGATGGAGGATGTGCATCGATTACAGGAAGCTTAACAAAGCTACCCGTAAAGATCACTTTCCTCTCCCCTTCATCGACGAGATGCTTGAGCGGTTGGCAAACCACTCATTTTTCTGCTTCCTTGATGGATACTCTGGTTATCATCAAATTCCTATTCATCCCGATGACCAGAGCAAGACTACCTTCACCTGCCCCTACAGAACGTTCGCTTACCGGCGGATGTCTTTCGGCCTATGCAATGCACCTGCTTCATTTCAGCGGTGTATGATGGCGATATTCTCTGACTTGATCGAAAAGATCATGGAAGTATTCATGGATGACTTTACCGTCTATGGTAAAACCTTCGACAACTGTCTCGAGCACTTGGAAAGAGTCCTCGAGAGGTGCGAAGAGCCATCACCTTATCCTAAATTGGGAAAACTGCCACTTCATGGTCAGAGAAGGAATTGTGCTGGGACACAAGGTGTCAGAAAGAGGAATAGAAGTTGATAAGGCAAAAATAGAAGTTATTGAGCAACTACCACCCCCGACGAATGTCAAGGGTGTGCGAAGTTTTCTGGGTCATGCTGGCTTTTACCGAAGATTCATCAAAGATTTCTCTCGGGTAGCTAGACCTCTTACAAGCCTTCTGGCTAAAGAAGCACCCTTCAACTTCGACGATGATTGCCTTCTCGCCTTCTACACCCTCAAGAAGGCACTTATCTCAGCTCCCATCATACAACCGCCCGATTGGAATCTTCCATTCGAGATCATGTGCGACGCTAGCGACTATGCAGTCGGGGCAGTGCTCGGTCAATGCAAGGATAAACAGCATTACGCTATATCTTATGCAAGCAAGACATTGACTGGAGCTCAGTTAAACTATGCGAAAACGGAGAAGGAACTCTTGGCAGTGGTGTTTGCCATCGACAAGTTCAGATCTTACTTGGTTGGTGCCAAAGTGATAGTATACACAGACCATGCTGCACTAAAGTACCTCTTGACCAAGAAAGATGCCAAGCCACGACTCATCCGTTGGATTCTGCTCCTTCAAGAGTTTGATTTAGAAATACGAGACAAGAAGGGGACAGATAATTGTGTGGCGGATCATCTCTCAAGAATGCAGGTTCAAGGGTCGGATCTTCCGATCAATGACTATCTCAGAGATGATACTCTCCTCAAGGTCACCACATCCAGTCCATGGTACGCAAATTTGGTAAACTTCATGGTGACTGGGTATGTGCCTCCAGGAGAAGACAAGAAGAAGTTAATCTACCTCAGCAGATTTCACCTTTGGGATGACCCCTATCTGTTCAAGGTTTGTGCTGACGGATTACTCCGACGATGCATCCCTCACGAGGAAACACACAAGATCCTTGATCGTTGCCATTCATCACCGTACGGAGGACACTACGGAATTTTCTGAACCCATGCAAAGGTCTGGCAGAGTGGATTCTTCTGGCCGACCATGTATGGAGACGCTAAGGAATTCGTACGGAGATGTGCCAGGTGTCAGAAACACGGGAATATCAACGCCCGTGATGCTATGCCACTGCAAAATAACCTCCAGTTGGAGATTTTCGACGTGTGGGGAATAGACTTTATGGGTCCTTTCCCTGCATCCGAGCAGTGTGAATATATCCTGGTGGCAGTCGACTATGTTTCCAAATGGGTGGAGGCACTTCCGTGCACGGCAGCCGACTCGAAGAATTCAAGGAAGATGTTCGAAGAGATCATCTTTCCCCGTTTTGGAGTACCCCGAGTCGTGATCAGTGATGGAGGATCACACTTCATCGACAAGACATTCCGGAAGTGCCTAAGCGACTTAGGAGTGGACCACCGAGTGGCTACACCTTATCACCCCCAGACCAGCGGGCAAGCAGAAACATCAAACAAACAAATCAAGAACATTCTGCAAGAGACGGTCAATGCAATGGGGACGGGGTGGAAGCGAAAGCTACCGGAAGCACTTTGGGCATATAGAACAGCATTCAAAACACCGATAGGGATGACTCCCTACCAACTGGTATATGGCAAGACATGCCACTTACCGGTTGAGCTAGAATTCAAGTCCCATTGGGCGATCAAGAGGTGGAATATGGATCTCCAGACAGCCGGACTCAAAAGAAGAATGCAATTGGCTGAACTGGATGAATGGAGGGAAAAGGCCTACCACAACGCCAAGCTATATAAAGAAAGAACAAAGAGATGGCATGA
The DNA here is from genome assembly GCA_015476505.1 of Urochloa ruziziensis. Classification (NCBI taxonomy): domain Eukaryota; kingdom Viridiplantae; phylum Streptophyta; class Magnoliopsida; order Poales; family Poaceae; genus Urochloa; species Urochloa ruziziensis. The sequence goes on from CM027124.1 coordinate 28,048,075, forward strand.
CAAGCGCATCAAGATCAAGCATTTCAAAGCGGGAGATCAGGTATTACTCTTTAACTCCCGTGTTCGCTTGTTTGGTCATGGTAAGCTTAGAAGTAAGTGGGAAGGTCCTTTTAAAGTCTTAGATGCCGCTGATCATGGCGCGATAACCCTCCAGGATGATGACGGAAATACTTTCAAGGCCAATGGCCAAAGATTGAAAATATTTCTCGAATCCGAAATGCCGGAGCTCAAAGAGATGGACGTCTACTGAGCTAGCCGAGATACCTAGTCCAGGTCCGGGCAGGACCTAAAAATGGCCCTTATCTAGGATAGATTTCCCTTTTCTATTTTCATTTTCTTTCCCTTAAACTTTTTCTAGCCAAATCCTAAAGAATTTCTGGTAGAAGAGCAAAGGGGGCACACATGAAAAATTTCAGGGGCCCCTGAGACAGAGCCAGGCCGGCCGGCCTCACCCAGGCCGATCGGCCCAGCCCGGGCTCGTCTCGGGACGCTCCTTGTTTGAATTGGTCACCCCGTTATCCTTTCCGAGAATCTGTGGGATTTCGAAAAGAGAAGCGCCGTTTTAAATCGAAAGGCCCCCTCTCTTCTTCTCCCTCAGAACTCTCGAGCCTCTCTTCTCCAGAAACACTCCCTCTTTGAGAAATCCACGCCATGGCCTCTCAGTCCAGCCGCCAAGACTCCAATTCGGTCTCCCATGACAGCCACTCCCCATCCAAGTCCTTGAAAGGGACTCCCAGCTCCTCCAACACCAGCAGCGTCAGGATCATCGAGAGGGCGGCGTTCGTCGAAGCCGTCGTCGCGCAGCCGGAGGCCCGGCGGCCCTCTTCCCAGGCCGATCGGCCTGTGGCAGGCCGGCCGGCCTCCCCTCGCCGCCTCTCTGGCTCGCCTTTGGGCAGAGCCTCCCTCCATGATCCTAAGGAGGAGGGTCAGGGGAGTTCACTGCCGAAGACACCCCGAAGGCCAACTACGGGACTTTTGTCCCCAAAGAAGGCCATCGGGAAGCGCCTCGTCGCCTCTCCGTTCAAGAAGGAGATCGTGCCGCTGTTCATCTCCACCTCGCCGGAGTACTCACCGCAGTACACTCCGGGAAGTCCTAGCCCTCCACGCCGGGAAGGGCCAGGCATCGGGAAGGGGCTCTTCTTAGCCCCTAAGAAGCCCGACGAGGGGAGGAAGCGCTTCATGATGCCCCCTCCGATCCAAGGACCTCCCGGGCAGATGGAGTGGTCCGAGGAAGAGGAGGAGGAGGACGTGGAGGAGCTGAGGAGGAAGCTCGCCGCACTGCAGCTCAAGGTCAATAACATGGACTGAGCATGTGGCGGAGGCGGTGATCGGGCAGATGGAGGCCGACGACAAGATTGAGATCCTTCGCAAGGCAATGGCCTCTAAGGTCAAGCGCCTCGCAAAGGCGACCGGCAACGAGCATCTTTACGGCCCGAAGGAGGAGTAGTTTAGGCTAGGAATAGTTTAGTTTAGTTTTGGGTGCCTAGTTTAAATTTCCTTTGATTTATTTCCTTCAAATTTCCCTTTTGTAATCAGCACCCCATGTTTATTCCCTTTCAATTGAATAAAATAAATTTATTTGAATGAAGTGACTCATAAAAAAAGAAAAAAGTGAATGGTTGGTGCACACTTGTGTGCCAACCAACCCCTCGGACTGATATTTCAGTGAAGAACGCAGAAACACTGATGTACAGGAGGTGTACTGGTCGCTGGCCAAGGCAAGACTCGACCTGGCACAATGCCAGGCCGGCCGGCCCAGGCCAGGCCGGCCGGCCCCCTACTACAGCCGCTCGAGGAGATCCCGTGCCCACTGCGTAATCTCGCGAATCACATAAACGAGGAACCTGAATCGGAACGCCTGGCTACAAGGCCAGGCCGGTCGGCCTGTACTGGGCCGATCGGCCTGGGCCTGTGGCCGTCGTCGTCGACTCGACTCCAGGACACGGTTTGCAACCCCTACATTTGATCTTTTCATGATTTTGATCTAAAATTCCTGGCTAAATAATTTTAAAACTTGATCAAAACTCATGAAATGGAACCCCTGCGCATGGCACCTTGGATATACCTGTGATATTGCATGAGAAAATGTTTCATCTCCTTGGAACTTTTTAATAGGATTGCCTGATTCTCGTTAATTGATGCTTATGATATGATGATTTGAGAAGTTGAGCCTTCCGATTCGAGGTTTTGGAGATTGTTCTTGAAAATAAAACTTAAGGCAACCCTTGTTATCATCAACATGAAGTGTCCTATCCAAAGCCATATAACAAATTCAAGTTGAAACTTCTACATAGCTACCTTCTAAATTTTGAGCTTGCTCGAATTACTTGCCTTCACGTTCGTGCTATCTTGTTCATCATGGCCATCCACGTACACGAGCATCAATAAAGTCCAAATTGTCGAAAGCTCTTCATCCCCTGAAAAAAAACATGAAGAAAGGAATGATACACTCCTTGTCTTCAGAAGAAAAAAAAGAGAGAAAGGGGAAAGATGAAAGATGCTTGAACAAGGACTCAAACATCAAAGTACAAATGCACTTGGCCAAGATGTATGAGTAGTAGGAATGATTAGACAAGTTCTTCGATCTTGCAAAATAAATAAAGAAGAGTGAGCAACATATCAAAAGCTCCACCTTACAACATAGAGAGGCTTGATTCTAAGCCCAGGGGAGGATCCAAACACTATGAGTGATCGAGAGATGTTGAGAAATAACAAGGGAATGCCTCGTTTTCTTTATAAAATTATCAAAAACTCCAAATGCCAAAAGGAAGAAGTGCTCGACCAATCAATGAGTTGTTCTAAGACTCAATTGATGAAGATGAGGGTGTTAGCCACCAGAATCCAAGGTATGAAAGAAAACTCAGAGATATGACTTGTGTATACCTTGAGCTCATGACCCTGATCTTGCTAAAGTCCCGGTGATTTAATTCATTCTTTGCTAAGGGACTAGCAAAGTTCAGGTAGGGGGGCGTGTTGGTGGTCGTTACGATACGGTTTCACCACCAACATTCCGTCACATTTTAGGCTCATCCTGCTCATAACAAAGTGAAATTGATTATTTCTAATGAGTTCCACAAGTTTTGTATAATTTGTGAGTGCAGGAGCAACCAAGCAAAAGATGAGCCACATTGTGCACAAAGCCAGGCCGGCCGGCCTATGCTAGGCCGACCGGCCCCCCTCCTGTGTCCCCTTGCCACGTCCCTGGTCCAGGAGATCACAAACATATCACTAATGATCCTGAGACGTGCGATCAACGTCGGTTTGATCCAAGGACCCGAAAGGCCTAGAGTACAAGACACATGGATTAGAGGGCCCACAACCTCGGATTCTTGGACAGCCTCAACTGAACGCAACCGTTACCGACCTCAGGAGGCAATTAGGAGCGTTCAAGACGAAGGCGGTGGCCAGAGGCGCCAGGTGTAGGCCGATCGGCCTACACCAGGCCGGCCGGCCTCCTGCTGCAGCTCCACGCTACCAGCTTCAGCGTGGAGGTTAAGCAGGTGGTTGGCGTGACGGTTAAGCTGGCTACCGACCTTGGAAGGCTATAAAAGGCCACCCCTCTCCATTCCAAGACACCATCCAAAGGAGAGAAGAGTAGCTTAGTGGTTTTCGCTCTCATCTTTAGAGTTAGAGTAGGGAGAGAGTGGGTGAGTTGCTCGGGTGACAGCCGAGCTGTGTAGAGAGAGTCCGGGATTTCTCCCTTGGTCTCGTCTCAACATTTCCGCCCCCTGAGGAATATATTCAAGAGTTATCTTCAGTAAGTCCTCGGTCTCTTGCCTTTAGTACCTCGCTAGTTTACAACTTACTTTCAGCAAGTTATCGTATTTATCTTGATCTGCGGGTACTTGAGTCTGCGCGAGTGACAGCGACTCTTGTTTGGGGTTTCCTCTATAGCCCTTCGCGTTGGGTGGAGGTCAGTGACTGAAAGCTTAGGCGTGGTGCCTGTGCTGGCTAGTCACCTCAGGTTGTGTTGCACCCCACGGAACTGCAGTGGTAGGCGGCAGGTGGTGACAGCCCTGTCCGTCCTTTGTACTCCACCACGTTTCTTGGTGGTCGATATCTATGACTTTTACCGCCAACATTTCTCTGGATTTAATGCTCATATAGTGATAATCATGCTAATATCATTTATACTAATGAGTTCCACAAGTTTTGTGCAATTTGTGAGCGAAGGAACAAACAGGAAAAACAGGAGGAATCAGGCTCTCCATTGATTTATTTTGAGGTTCAATAGGTGAAGTGAAGGTGTTAGCCACCTGGAATCCAAGGTATGAGGGAAAGCTTTGAAATAATTCTTATGCATACTCTTGATTTCATGACACTAGGCTTTGCTTGATCCTCTGGATCTAAATCAACCCGTTGCTCGGGAGGAGCAAAGTCTAGGTGTGGGGGCGTGTTGGCAGTCGATATCTATGACTTTTACCGCCAACATTTCTCCGGATTTCATGCTCATATAGTGATAATCATGCTAATATCATTTATACTAATGAGTTCCACAAGTTTTGTGCAATTTGTGAGCGAAGGAACAAACAGGAAAAACAGGAGGCCAAACTAGCACAGGGCCAGGCCGGCCAGGCCTAGCCTAGGCCGACCGGCCCCCTTCTGCCTCTTCTGGCCATGGTTTTGATCCACAAGCTATCTAACGCACCAAGGATGATCATGAGCCGTGAGTTTGATGTCGGTTTGATCCGAGGACCCGAAAGGCCTAGCCATGGATTGGAGGGTCCACCTACCTTGGATTCTCGGACAACCTCAACTCAACGCAACCAAAACCGCCTCAAGCGACAACATGCAACCGTTGATGAGCGAGTCGGTGCAACGGAGGGCCGAGAGGGGCCAGGGCTAGGCCGGCCGGCCTAGGGTAGGCCGGCCGGCCTCCAACTGTCGTAACCATCGCCAAACCAGCAACTACCGACCTCAGGACATCATCAGGAGCGTCCACAAGAAAGATTGCGCCAAATGGCAGAAATTACAAGCCGAACGGCCGCCTTCAGGCCGGCCGGCCTGGAAGCGTGGCCTCTGCGCTTGATCTTTCGCGTGGATGCTAAGCAGGAGGTGTGCGTCACTCCTACGCAGGCCTTCACCCTTGGAGGGCTATAAAAGGCACCCTTCACCCCCACACAAGACACACCATCCATTGGAGAGAAGAGAAGGCTCAAGATGTAGTCCACTATTATCTTAGAGTAGAGTAGAGAGAGTAGTGGGTGAGTGCTTGGGTGACAACCAAGCGTGTAGAGGGAGTTCGGGAGTCATCTCGGCCTTCCCTCAACATTGTTCCGCCCCCGAGGAATAAAGCTTCAGTAAGTTCCTCGGTATCTTGCCTTAGTACCTCGCTAGTTTACTCTTTACTTTCAGCAATTTATCTTGGCTATCTATGATCTGCGGGTACCTGAGTCTGCGCGAGTGACAGCGACTCTTGTTTGGGGTTTCCTCTATAGCCCTTCGCGTTGGGTGGAGGTCAGTGGCTGAAAGCTTAGGCGTGGTGCCTGTGCTGGCTAGTCACCTCAGGTTGTGTTGCACCCCACGGAACTGCAGTGGTAGGCGGCAGGTGGTGACAGCCCTGTCCGTCCTTTGTACTCCACCACGTTCGGGTGTACTCATAACAGTAGTGCTGAGCCCGGAAGAACCCCTCTCTCACCCCGTTCTGAGTTCTTCCCGTTCTAGCCGTCGAAGCAGATCATGTTAGATTAAGATAGGTTGTCTGGGGTAACGAGTGGCTAACTAAGGTTAAGCTCTACACCCTTTACCCATTTCTCCCCTGGTGGGTCCGGTTAGGAAAGTCCTAGACTAGTCGCGTCTACCGTTCCTTAGATTTGACATCCAGGTTTCTACTCCCCTGGTGAAAGGCTACAATGTACTCCGTGCGCTTGCGGATTTAGTTAGGCTAAGGAGTGCCAACAAGCTTTTCTGGCGCCGTTGCCGGGGAACGGTAGCAACACTAGTGTAGGATTTTTTTTTAGCCGTACACTTTATCCCCATAACCATCTACCACATGGAGTTTTCTCATAGTTATCAGGCAGTTCCATTTCGTGAGTGTTTGGAATTGCCACCATCCTTCCACCCCGTTATCTGATGGCTTCGAGATCCGCCCCAATCTTGTTGCCATCGTTTGTTCACACTCCTTGCAATAGATGAGGAGAAGTTCTCTCCTAACATTCCCGGGATGAACCAAGACGGAACTCTTCCTGTTTTTCTCTAACGGGGGAAGCAAAGTTTTGGTACAATCGGAGTGCAAGAGGAGTTGGAGGAGATTGGATCAAAGTGAACGTTGAAGTTTGTATGTTTGTCTATCCCATCCCCAAAGCTCAGAGATGAGCTACTTGGAGCAACCTGGGAGAAGTTTGGTATGGTGCTCATACAACGAATGTTGGTAGATTGAGACATAGTGCTCATCCTTATGATCAGTTTTCTGACCCTCCCACCGACTTTCCCTTGAACCAAACAGCAAATCCTCACTCTTTCATTAGATCCACCGCCTCCGACCACACGACGTGAGCGAACAAAAACCCCCAGACCAAGAGAATTCCCTTAAGGATCTGCCACGTTAGGTGTGCACGCTCAAGGTCTGAGTAATTCATTCCGAAGGTCACGACCGCAGACCAAGGGTCTATCTGCGGTTACGAGCAAGGAATGATGGAGGAAGCAGAAGCTAGTCGACCCTAGCTTTAATGCCCTCCACCTATGGGACTGACACACAAGAAGTTGTCGATGATTTTTCATAAGCACCTGAAAGGGATCAACGGCCAGATGTTGGAAAACAAAGGAATTATCCGAGTTGTGCCTGAGGGACGCAACAGAGTGATCCTAGATTTCCACATCTTCGATATCCTCAAAGGTGACAAAATCTTCTTGTTGGATCAGCCAATAGAGCATCTTGTCAACTTAATCACGATCGAGCTATAGCTCAGAGTTGACAAAGAAAACATCCTGATCAACCTTGCATGATCAGTGAGTTCAGCCTTGCACGATCATTATCGCAGAGGGCTAGACAGACCCCAGTGAAGAACCAATGAGCATATTTTTCAGATGCTCACCCAATACCCAGGGGCAGAACCGGGCAGTCAAGCTCGACATGTTGGAGAACCACAGCCTCCTCCACTAGAGTTGTTGATTGCTGCCACTTGGATTGAGACATGTCTCTCTTCCACTTGGAATAGAGATATTTACCTCTTCACGACAATCGCAGCACGCCAGTCATCATCAGTGATAAACTGACAGAGAATGAGGCTCGGCAGGCTGCAACAGTCTTAGAGAAGTATCAGTCCATTTTTAGGTATTCTCTATAGACTAGACGGGGATCAACCCCAACACCCATCGTATCGCTTGAACCGGACAAACAGCCTTTTGGCTGAATGATGCGATGAGGGAGGTAGGCACACCTGCATGTGGGTATTATGTACCCCATGTAAGCACCCACTCTAAGTGGTGAGGCACTAGTCAATTTTCATCTACCTCCACCTGTCTTTATTGTTTGGTCTATGCAATGCACCAACAGAGGTGTATGATATCAGCCTTCTCTCCCATTATCAAGGACATCCTTTGTCCTTGTCGAGAACATCATGGAGGAATTCCTTGATGATGTCTCAGTCCATGGACAACCTTTGGTTTATGCCTCGCGGATATGGATAGAGTTCGTGAGAATTCCCAAAGGCTCCACCTTGTCCCAAATTGGGAGAAGTGTCAGCTGAGAAGGCCCCCCATCATACAACCTCCTGATTGGATTCTTCCTATCAAGATCATGTGCAACTCTAGTAACCATACAATCGGGACAGAGCTGGATCAATGCAAGAAATCATCATTATCAAAAGCATTGACCAGAGTTCGACAAACAACGGAGAAGAAATTGTCTGTAGTGGTATTCACCCATGACAAGTTCAGACCCTACTTGGTCGATGTCAAAGTGTTAGCACACAGGACCATGCTACACCAAGATATCACCTGACCAAGAAGGACGACAAGCCACAACTCATCCGTTGGATTCTTGCTCCTTCATGAATTTGCTTCACGACTCAAAAAAAAGAAGAGAGCAAATAAATACGTGGCATATCATCTCCAAGGATACAAGTTCAATCATATGAGATGATACTCTCTCAAGGGTAGCTTTACAAACTTGGATTAACACCCTTAGAGAGAAGGAATGCATTCACCTTATCAGATTTAACCAATGGGATTCATATCATACTGGTTTACTCCACCGCTGCAACCCATATGTGAGACCCGCAAGATTCTTAAGTGTCGGTTCCACTTCTCACAGAGAATGAGCTACGGAAGTTTTTGTTTCCTTCCGTATAAACCTTGTGCTAAGGTTCGACAGACTGATCACCTGACCAACCAAGCACACACACGCTAAGAGTCTTTGTGGTGCCCACGATGCTCATTGAGTCAAAGGACTGACGAGCATCTTGGTGATCATGGACTAAACGTCCATAGTAGTTGAAGCACTTCATGTTGTGGATAAGGAGATGGAGACTCTCACTCCAGCCTTAGAAGTGCTATAGCGGGTTGGAAGTAAATCATCGGGTCGCAAATCCGTACCATCTTCAGATAGTCAATCAGAAACATCAACAGAATATCATGAACAATCTGACATGGAGAAGGGATGGAAGGGCAATCACCCGAGACACTTTGTGCACACAGAACATCATTCCCATTAGGAGAACAAAAAGGTGAAACAGAGACCCCCAATCAGCCAGAGTCCAAATGATGAAATCAAATGGCTAAATTGGAGGATGGAGAAGGAAGGTTTTCCTTTATGCTTCTCCTCGAGGACAATGACAGGGATGTTTTCAGTTGAAAATATTCCTCGAGCCCGATATCCCAGAACTCGAAGTGATGGACTACTATGAGTATCCGAGTTACAACCATAGTCCATGGTCATGGCCGGACCTAAAATGTGCCATTATCTTAGTATAGGTTTGGGTGCTGTAATTTCCCTTTTCATTTTGTTTTCCCGATATTTATTTTCCAACAGCACCCCTATATTTCCCTTTTGAATAAAATGTTGCTTTGTTCCTGCCATGCTTTTGGTGGTTGGTGCACACTTGTGTGCCAACCACACCCCTGCTCTAACTCTACACGAAGTGCGCAGAAAACAGGATGAGCAACACATCGACGAGCAGTCTTCACCCGTGCCCAAATAACCACATGGCAGCCATCTGCTGAGATTCAACTACGCACGGAGGTTTGAAACCCTTTCTCCATTTCCTTTCTTGGTTTTAATTCAAATGCGAGCATGAGTTCACGACAATTAAAATTTGAATGAAACACCTAGAAAGAGATGAAAATCCTACATGTTTATCAAAGGTGCATAAGCTTTATTTCTTTGCAAGTACCTATATGCCTTTGGAACTTTACGATAGGATCATTTGATCTTTCGCTTATTGACTCTTACGATATAATGACATGAGAGGCTTGTTCTTTTCTAATTCAAAGTCTTGGAGAATTTCATTTTGAAAATGAAAAAAAATAAAACAAAAAAAAATGAGGCAACTCTCATTCATGCTCAACTTTGCCAAGTCCCATCCAGAGCCATATCATGCATGACACAATTTTGAAACTCCACATAGCTATCTTTACATTTTGAGCTTGATCAAACATCGTGCCTTCTGAGACATGCATGTTCTTCCTTGCACTTTGGTCATTCACGTACACGTTTCATCAAATAAAGTCCATCATAGAATAAAAGTCCATCAAAAGTGGTTCTCAAGCAGCTCTTCATCCCCCTGAAAAAAGAAAAGAAAAAAGAGATGAGTGGGAGGTCCTACTCGAGTAAAAAAAAAGAGAAGAAGGGGAAAGATGGAAGAAGCTAGAATCAAATACCACTCAAGGACATTCATCATCCATCATCCACATTCACTTGCACTTGACCAAAGTTCATGGTTGACATGATCTCTCGGAGACAAGTTATTTGATCTCGCAACATAGATGGAAGAGATAAGCATTTCTATCGATCCCTACCTTGAGCCCCACATATAACCTTGTAGAGGTAGGTGAGGCTACTTGAAAAGCCTTAGTGAGGATCAAACACTTTGAGCGACTGAGTGGCTTGAGAGAATGAGAGTATGCCTCCATATTTTTGAAAAAAAAATCTCCAAGTACTGAGAAGGAGGAATCAGGCTCTCCATTGATTTATTTTGAGGTTCAATAGGTGAAAGTGAAGGTGTTAGCCACCTGGAATCCAAGGTATGAGGGAAAGCTTTGAAATAATTCTTATGCATACTCTTGATTTCATGACACTAGGCTTTGCTTGATCCTCTTGATCTAAATCAACCCTTTGCTCGGGACGAGCAAAGTCTAGGTGTGGGGGCGTGTTGGCAGTCGATATATATGACTTTTACCGCCAACATTTCTCCGGATTTCATGCTCATATAGTGATAATCATGCTAATATCATTTATACTAATGACTTCCACAAGTTTTGTGCAATTTGTGAGCGAAGGAACAAACAGGAAAAACAGGAGGCCTAAACTGGCATAGGGCCAGGCCGGCCGGCCTAGCCTAGGCCGACCGGCCCCCTTCTGCCTCTTCTGGCCATGTTTTGATCCACAAGCTATCTAACGCACCAAGGATGATCATGAGCCGTGAGTTTGATGTCGGTTTGATCCGAGGACCCGAAAGGCCTAGCCATGGATTGGAGGGTCCACCTACCATGGATTCTCGGACAACCTCAACTCAACGCAACCAAAACTGCCTCAAGGGACAACATGCAACCGTTGATGAGCGAGTCGATGCAACGGAGGGCCGAGAGGGGCCAGGGCCAGGCCGAACGGCCTCCCCTAGGCTGGCCGGCCTCCAACTGTCGTAACCGTCGCCAAACCAGCAACTACCGACCTCAGGACATCATCAGGAGCGTCCACAAGAAAGATTGCGCCAAATGGCAGAAATTACAGGCCGAACGGCCGCCTTCAGGCCGGCCGGCCTGGAAGCGTGGCCTCTGCACTTGATCTTTCGCGTGGATGCTAAGCAGGAGGTGTGCGTCACTCCTACGTAGGCCTTCGCCCTTGGAGGGCTATAAAAGGCACCCTTCACCCCCACACAAGACACACCATCCATTGGAGAGAAGAGAAGGCTCAAGATGTAGTCCTATTATCTTAGAGTAGAGTAGAGAGAGTAGTGGGTGAGTGCTTGGGTGACAGCCAAGCGTGTAGAGGGAGTTCGGGAGTCATCTCGGCCTTCCCTCAACATTGTTCCGCCCCCGAGGAATAAAGCTTCAGAGATATCTTCAGTATGTTCCTCGGTCTCTTGCCTTAGTACCTCGCTAGTTTAATCTTGGCTATCTATGATCTGCAGGTACCTGAGTCTGCGCGAGTGACAGCGACTCTTGTTTGGGGTTTCCTCTATGGCCCTTCGCGTTGGGTGGAGGTCAGTGGCTGAAAGCTTAGGCGTGGTGCCTGTGCTGGCTAGTCACCTCAGGTTGTGTTGCACCCCACGGAACTGCAGTGGTAGGCGGCAGGTGGTGACAGCCCTGTCCGTCCTTTGTACTCCACCACGTTCGGGTGTACTCATAACAGTAGTGCTGAGCCCGGAAGAACCCCTCTCTCACCCCGTTCTGAGTTCTTCCCGTTCTAGCCGTCGAAGCAGATCAGGTTAGATTAAGTTAGGTTGTCTGGGGTAACGAGTGGCTAACTAAGGTTAAGCTCTCTACACCCTTTACCCATTTCTCCCCTGGTGGTTCCGGTTAGGAAAGTCCTAGACTAGTCGCGTCTACCGTTCCTTGGATTTGACATCCAGGTTTCTACTCCCCTGGTGAAAGGCTACAATGTACTCCGTGCGCTTGTAGATTTAGTTAGGCTAAGGAGTGCCAACAACGTTCGGGTGTACTCATAACAGTAGTGCTGAGCCCGGAAGAACCCCTCTCTCATCCCGTTCTGAGTTCTTCCCGTTCTAGCCGTCGAAGAAGTTCAGGTTAGATATAGATAGTTTGTCTGGGGTAACGAGTAGCTAACTAAAGTCAAGCTCTTTACCCATTTATCCTTTTGCTCCTTGGTGGGTCCGGTTGGAAAAGTTCTAGGCTAGTCGCGTCTACCGTTCCTTGGATTTGATATCCAGGTTCTTACTCCCCTGGTGAAAGGCTACATCGGACTCCGTGCGCTTGCGGATTTTAGTTAGGCTAAGGAGTGCCAACAGGCAGCGAAGGGGCCCGCGGGCTGGTGGACTCGGCTCACCATGGACCGAGCCATCTGTCCACCGTGGACCGAGCCTACGGGATCTGGTGCGGAGGAAGGCGGGTCCGGTGCGGCTACCGCAGCACGGTCGCGCGTGTGGGTGCCTCTGAGCGCGACACGTGGCATCGGCGGTGGGGCGCCCGCGAGATGCATGACCAAAGGCCAGGCAGAGAGCGCGCGCGGGACGGCGAAGTCTCGCTGGCGGCGGCTCGATTTCGCCCGATCCCGGCGACAAGGCCATGGATCGGCGCCAAACTAGGCAGAACACGCGTTCACAGAGATCAAGTCGAGGCCTTGGGTCTCTAAGGTTGGGTTAGGGTCAGTTCTAGGTTCAAGGGTGGACGCCCGGCGAGTGCTAGGCGAAATGCCGCAGAGCGGCATTCACCGCGCATGGCCGGATTAAGCATCGGCTTGGTTTTGGTGTCGACAAGATCCTGCAGGAAATCATTCCTGGCACGAAGGCCAGGCGACAGAAGGTCCAAGGCTTGGGCTTGGGACATTTTAGCTAGCTAAAGTAGGATCTTCGGCGTTCATGGAGGTTGGAGCGGAGGCTTCGTGGTGCTCACCGAGGGCTTGAGGAAGGATTATGCGAGGCCGTGGAGAGGGGGGGGCCGTTCCGGCTCGACGTCGTGGTGCTCGCGGATGGCTCCGGCGGCGACGGGGAAGAAGTGGCGTGGGCGACATCTTGGACCATGAGGCTTGCGGCGTTGATGGCGTGGTGTGCGGCTTCCTTTCGGCTCCGGTTCGTCGTCGTCGAGCGGCGTTCTCGGCTTGGCGATCTTGGCGCCAGCACCGGTGCCGTCATGGTGGCGTGCTCCGGTCGTCGTGGTGTAGGCTCCTCAATGGCGCAAGCGGTGCTGTATTCTTCTCCTCTCCTTGCTCCTCCTCCAACTCTTCTCCTTTCCCATCCTCTGGTGGCGGCGCGGCTAGAGGGAAACCCCAAAGGGGCAGCTTGGGTGAGGCAAAGGCGGCAGCGGCTCCTTATAGCCGCGGCACGCAGGGAGATGAAGGGGAAAACCCTACTTGCGACGGCGGCTCAGGGGAGAAGGGAGAGGAGAGGCGGCTGATGGTCTTATAGGTGGGCAGCTAGGGTTTGCGGGCACGAGTAGGCGCGGACGGCGGTGATCCTTGGTGGCCGCGCTGGGGGCACGTCGATGGCATCTGGGATGGTGGCGTGAGGGGCACGCGGTCACGATGGAATCCGAGGAGGGGTAGGGTTGAGGCGAGGTGGTTTGGGAGGCCAAGGCGGGGTGCTCCGCTCCTTGTCGCGACGCGGGGGCGGCGACTGGTGGGCGCGACGCGCTGCTCTGATTTGCGCTCGAGAGGGGGAAAAGCAAAGAGCGACGGGTGAGAGAGGGAAGGTGAAAGCTGTGAGTAGGGCCCGGGCGTCAGCGAGAAGAAGGAGGGGGATGCGGCTAGTGATGCCGGGCCACGAGCTGGGCCGGTGGAGGTTGGTCCGGTTAGGGAGGATGGGCAGCAGTTGGTGGTGATGGGCTGGGAGACGAAGCGGGCCGAGCGGTGGGAGGTTTGGGCCAAGCGGAGCGACTGGGCCGGGGGAAGGAGGTTGGTAGGCCGGCGACCTGGTGGGAGTTAGAGGGGTTAGATTAGTTCAGGGGTAGGTTAGTGTTGGCACTCCTTAGCCTAACTAAAATCCGCAAGCGCACGGAGTCCGATGTAGCCTTTCACCAGGGGAGTAAGAACCTGGATATCGAATCCAAGGAACGGCAGACGCGACTAGCCTAGAACTTTTCTAACCGGATCCACCAAGGAGAAAAAGGATAAATGGGTAGAGAGCTTCACTTTAGTTAGCTACTCGTTACCCCAGACAAACTATCGATACTTAACCCGAACTGCTTCGACGGCTAGAACGGGAAGAACTCAGAACGGGGTGAGAGAGGGGTTCTTCCGGGCTCAGCACTACTGTTATGAGTACACCCGTACGTGGTGGAGTACAAAGGACGGACAGGGCTGTCACCACCTGCCGCCTACCACTGCAGTTCCGTGGGGTGCAACACAACCTGAGATGACTAGCCAGCACAGGCACCACACCTAAGCTTTCAGTCACTGACCTCCACCCAACGCGAAGGGCTATAGAGGAAACCCCAAACAAGAGTCGCTGTCACTCGCGCAGACTCAGGTACCCGCAGATCAAAGATAAATATGATAACTTGCTGAAAGTAAGTTGTAAACTAGCGAAGTACTAAAGACAAGGGACCGAGGACTTACTGAAGATAACTCTTGAATATATTCCTCGGGGGCGGAAATGTTGAGACGAGACCGAGAGAGAAATCCCGGACTCTCTCTACAAAGCTCGGCTGTCACCCGAGCAACTCACCCACTCTCTCCCTACTCTACTCTAAAGATGAAAACTCAAAGCTCACTAAGCTACTCTTCTCTCCTTTGGATGATTTGATGGATCATCTCTCAAGGTGAAGGAGGGTCCCTTTTATAGCTTCCAGGGGCGGTTGCAGGCGTCAAGTGTAAGCTAATACTCTGCTTAACTGCCACGCGAAGGGGGACAGGTGGCGGCCTCTGGGGGAGGCCGGCCGGACTAGGCCAGGCCGATCGGCCTGGCCTTGCTGCCCCGTGGCACCGCCTTCTTCAGGGACGCTCTGGATTGCACCCTGAGGTCGGTAACGGTTGCGTTGGATTGAAGCTGTCCGAGAATCCCATGTTGGTGGGCCCTTCAATCCATGCAAATGTAGCTTAGGCCTTTCGGTTCTTTGGATCAAACCGACGTTGATCTCACGTCTCATGATCATCTGAGTTGTGTTTGTGATCATCTGGATCAAGGACGTGGCAAATTGGCCACAGAAGGGGGCCGGCCGGCCTGGCATAGGCCGGCCGGCCTGGCTTTGTGTCAATATGGCTCAGCTTTTGCTTGCTTGCTCCTGCACTCACAAATTATACAAAACTTGTGGAACTCATTAGAAATAATCAATTTTACTTTGTTATGAGCAAGATGAGCCTGAAATGTGACGGAATGTTGGTGGTGAAACCGTATCGTAACGACCACCAACACGCCCCCCTACCTGAACTTTGCTAGTCCCTTAGCAAAGAATGAATTAAATCACCGGGACTTTCGCAAGATCAGGGTCATGAGCTCAAGGTATACACAAGTCATATTTCTGAGTTTTCTTTCATACCTTGGATTCTGGTGGCTAACACCCTCATCTTCATCAATTGAGTCTTAGAACAACTCATTGATTGGTCGAGCACTTCTTCCTCTTGGCATTTGGAGTTTTTGATAATTTTATAAAGAAAACTAGGCATTCCCTTGTTATTTCTCAACATCTCTCAATCACTCATAGTGTTTAGATCCTCACCTGGGCTTAGAATCAAGCCTCTCTATGTTATATGGTGGAGCTTTGTAGATGTTGCTCACTCTTCTTTATTTATTTTGCTAGATCGAAGAACTTGTCTAATCATTCCTACTACTCATACATCTTGGCCAAGTGCATGTGTACTTTGATGGTTGAGTCCTTGTTCAAGCATCTTTCATCTTTCCCCTTTCTCTCATTTCTTTTTTTTTACTGAAGATAAGGAGTGTATCATTCCTTTCTTCATCATCTCTCTCTTTTTTTTCAGGGGGATGAAGAGCTTTCGACAATTTGGACTTTATTGATGCTCGTGTACGTGGATGGCCATGATGAACAAGATAGCACGAACGTGAAGGCAAGTAATTCGAGCAAGCTCAAAATTTAGAAGGTAGCTATGTAGAAGTTTCAACTTGAACTTGGTATATGGCTCTGGATAGGACATTTCAAGTTGATGATAACAAGGGTTGCCTTAAGTTTTATTTTCAAAAACAATCTCCAAAACCTTGAATCGGATGGCTCAACTTCTCAAATCATTATATCATAAGAATCAATTAACGAGAATCAAGCAATCCTAATGAAAGTTCCAAGGCAATGAAATACGTTCTCATGAAATATCACAAGTGTATCCAAGGTGTCATGCATAGGGGTTCACTTTCATGAATTTTGATCAAGTTTTAAACATTATTTAGCCAGGAATTTTATTTGGATCAAAATCACGAAGGGATCAAATGTAGGGGTTACAAACCGTGTCCTGGAGTCGAGTCGACGACGTTGGCCACGGGCCCAGGCCGATCGGCCCAGTAGAGGCCGGCCGGCCTGGCCTTGCAGCCAAACGTTCCGATTCAGGTTCCTCGTTCATGTGATTCGCGAGATTACGCAGTGGGCACGGGATCTCCTCGAACGGCTTCAGCAGGGGGCCGGCCGGCCTGGCCTAGGCCGGCCGGCCTGGCATTGTGCCAGGTTTGGTCGTGCCTTGGCCAGCGACCAGTACAGCTCCTGTACATCAGTTTTCTGCGTGCTTCACTGAAAAATCAGTCCGAGGGTTTGGTTGGCACACAAGTGTGCACCAACCATTCATTTTATTCTTTTCTTTTATATATGAGCCTCTTCTTTCAAATAAATCAATTTATTTTATTCAACTAAGGGGAAACAAATGTGGGGGTGCTGCATACAAGGGAAAATTGAATGAAAGAAATCAAAAGGGAAATCTAAACTAGCACCCAAAAGTCTAAACTAATTCTAATCCTAACTACTCCTCCTTCGGGCGGTAGAGGTGTTCATTGCCGGTTGCCTTCGCGAGGCGCTTGACCTTAGAGGCCATCGCCTTGCGAAGGATCTCGATCTTATCATCGGCCTCCATTTGCCCGATCACCGCCTCCGCCACGCGCTCATCCATGTTGTTGACCTTAGCTGCAGCGCGGCGAGCTTCCTCCTCAGCTCCTCTACGTCCTCCTCCTCCTCCTCGTCGGACCACTCCATCTGTCCGGGAGGTCCTTGGATCGGAGGGGGCGTCATGAAACGCTTCCTCCCCTCGTCGGGCTTCTTAGGGGCTAAGAAAAGCCCCTTCCCGATGCCTGGCCCTTCCCGGCGTGGAGGGCTAGGACTTCCCGGGGTGTACTGCGGTGAGTACCCCGGCGAGGTGGAGATGAAGAGCGGCACGATCTCCTTCTTGAGCGGCGAGGAGACGAGGCGCTTCCCGATGGCCTTCTTCGGGGACAAAAGTCCCGTAGTTGGCCTTCGGGGCGTCTTGGGCTGCGAACTCCCCTGACCCTCCTCCTGAGGATCACGGAGGGAGGCTCTGCCCAAAGGCGAGCCAGAGAGGCGGCGAGGGGAGGCCGGCCGGCCTGCCCCAGGCCGATCGGCCTGGGAGAGTGGCCGCCGGGCCTCCGGCTGCGCGGCGACGACGTCGACGAACGCCGCCCTCTCAATGATTCGGACGCTGCTGGAGTTGGAGGAGCCCGGTGTCCCTTTCAAGGACTCGGACGGGGAACGGCTGCCGTGAGAGGCCGAGTTGGAGTCTTGGTGGCTGGATTGCGAGGCCATGGCTGAGATCTCTCAAAGGAAGGGACGTTTCTGGAGAAGGAGGCTCGAGTGTTCTGAGGGAGAAGAAGAGCGGGGGCCTTTCGTTTTAAAACGACGCTCCTCCCTTCGAAACCCCACGAATTCTCGGAAAGGATAGCAGCGAGACTCATTCAAACGAGGAGCGTCTCGAGTCGAGCCGGTGCTGGGCCGGTCGGCCTGGGTGGGGCCGGCCGGCCTGGCTGGGCCGGTCGGCCTGGGTGAGGCCGGCCGGCCTGGCCTTGTCCCGAGAGCCCATGAAATTTTTCGTGCATGCTTCCTTTGCTCTTCTACCAGAAAGTCTTTATGGTTTGGCTAGAAAAAGTTTAAGAAAAGGAAAAGAAAAATAGAAAAGGGAAATCTATCCTAGATAAGGGCCATTTTTAGGTCCCGCCCGGACCTGGACTAGGTATCTCGGTTAGCTCGTAGACGTCCATCTCTCTGAGCTCCGGCATTTCGGATTCGAGAAATATTTTCAATCTTTGGCCATTGGCCTTGAAAGTATTTCCGTCATTATCCTGGAGGGTTATCGCGCCATGATCGGCGGCATCTAAGACTCTAAAAGGACCTTCCCACTTACTTCTAAGCTTACCATGACCAAACAAGCGAATACGGGAGTTAAAGAGTAATACCTGATCTCCCGCTTTGAAATGCTTGATCTTGATGCGCTTGTCATGCCATCTCTTTGTTCTTTCTTTATATAGCTTGGCGTTGTGGTAGGCCTTTTCCCTCCATTCATCCAGTTCGGCCAATTGCATTCTTCTTTTGAGTCCGGCCGTCTGGAGATCCATGTTCCACCTCTTGATCGCCCAATGGGACTTGAATTCTAGCTCAACCGGTAAGTGGCATGTCTTGCCATATACCAGCTGGTAGGGAGTCATCCCTATCGGTGTTTTGAACGCTGTTCTATATGCCCAAAGTGCTTCCGGTAACTTTCGCTTCCACCCTGTCCCCATTGCATTGACCGTCTTTTGCAGAATGTTCTTGATTTGTTTGTTTGATGTTTCTGCTTGCCCGCTGGTCTGGGGGTGATAAGGTGTAGCCACTCGGTGGTCTACTCCTAAGTCGCTTAGGCACTTCCGGAACGTCTTGTCGATGAAGTGTGATCCTCCATCACTGATCACGACTCGGGGTACTCCAAAACGGGGAAAGATGATCTCTTCGAACATCTTCCTTGAATTTTTCGAGTCGGCTGCCGTGCACGGAAGTGCCTCCACCCATTTGGAAACATAGTCGACTGCCACCAGGATATATTCACACTGCTCGGATGCAGGGAAAGGACCCATAAAGTCTATTCCCCACACGTCGAAAATCTCCAACTGGAGGTTATTTTGCAGTGGCATAGCATCACGGGCGTTGATATTCCCGTGTCTCTGACACCTGGCACATCTCCGTACGAATTCCTTAGCGTCTCCATACATGGTTGGCCAGAAGAATCCACTCTGCCAGACCTTTGCATGGGTTCGGAAAATTCCGTAGTGTCCTCCGTACGGTGATGAATGGCAACGATCAAGGATCTTATGTGTTTCCTCATGAGGGATGCATCGTCGGAGTAACCCAGTCAGCACAAACCTTGAACAGATAGGGGTCATCCCAAAGGTGAAATCTGCTGAGGTAGATTAACTTCTTTTTGTCTTCTCCTGGAGGCACATATCCAGTCACCATGAAGTTTACCAAGTTTGCGTACCATGGACTGGATGTGGTGACCTTGAGGAGAGTATCATCTCTGAGATAGTCATTGATCGGAAGATCCGACCCTTGAACCTGCATTCTTGAGAGATGATCCGCCACACAATTATCTGTCCCCTTCTTGTCTCGTATTTCTAAATCAAACTCTTGAAGGAGCAGAATCCAACGGATGAGTCGTGGCTTGGCATCTTTCTTGGTCAAGAGGTACTTTAGTGCAGCATGGTCTGTGTATACTATCACCTTGGCACCAACCAAGTAAGATCTGAACTTGTCCATGGCAAACACCACTGCCAGGAGTTCCTTCTCCGTTGTCGCGTAATTCAACTGAGCTCCGGTCAATGTCTTGCTTGCATAAGATATAGCGTAATGCTGTTTATCCTTGCATTGACCGAGCACTGCCCCGACTGCATAGTCGCTAGCGTCGCACATGATCTCGAATGGAAGATTCCAATCGGGCGGTTGTATGATGGGAGCTGAGATAAGTGCCTTCTTGAGGGTGTAGAAGGCGAGAAGGCAATCATCGTCGAAGTTGAAGGGTGCTTCTTTAGCCAGGAGGCTTGTAAGAGGTCTGGCTACCCGGGAGAAATCTTTGATGAATCTTCGGTAAAAGCCAGCATGACCCAGAAAACTTCGCACACCCTTGACATTCGTCGGGGGTGGTAGTTGCTCAATAACTTCTATTTTTGCCTTGTCAACTTCTATTCCTCTTTCTGACACCTTGTGTCCCAGCACAATTCCTTCTCTGACCATGAAGTGGCACTTTTCCCAATTTAGGATAAGGTGATGCTCTTCGCACCTCTTGAGGACTCTTTCCAAGTGCTCAAGACAGTTGTCGAAGGTTTTACCATAGACGGTAAAGTCATCCATGAATACTTCCATGATCTGTTCGATCAGGTCAGAGAATATCGCCATCATACACCGCTGAAATGAAGCAGGTGCATTGCATAGGCCGAAAGACATCCGCCGGTAGGCGAATGTTCCGTAGGGGCAGGTGAAGGTAGTCTTGCTCTGGTCATCGGGATGAATAGGAATTTGATGATAACCAGAGTATCCATCAAGGAAGCAGAAAAATGAGTGGTTTGCCAACCGCTCAAGCATCTCGTCGATGAAGGGGAGAGGAAAGTGATCTTTACGGGTAGCTTTGTTAAGCTTCCTGTAATCGATGCACATCCTCCATCCAGTAACGGTCCTCTGAGGGATAAGTTCATTCTTCTCGTTCTGGATAACTGTCATTCCACCCTTCTTCGGCACAACTTGAACTGGGCTGACCCATTCACTGTCTTGCACGGGGTAGATTATACCCGCGTGCAGAAGCTTCAACACTTCTTTCTTGACTACCTCCCTCATCGCATCATTCAGCCGTCGTTGATGTTCTCTAGACGGCGTATGGTCCGGCTCCATAGGTATGCGATGGGTGCATAAGCTGGGGTTGATCCCCTTCAAGTCCTGTAGAGAATACCCGAAGACAGACCGGTGCTTCTCTAGGACTGTGATAAGCTGCCGAGTCTCATTCTCTGTCAGTTTGTCACTGATGACGACTGGCGAGCGTCGGTCATTGTGGAGGAAAGCGTATCTAAGTCCAGGAGGCAGCGGCTTCAACTCAGGAGGGGGGTGTTGTGGCTTTTCTTCCTCGTCGAGTTTTATAAAACCGTCCGTTTCTGCCTCTTGGATGAAATGGTTAGCCTCTTCAGCCTGTGAGGACTGAGCTTGCTCTTCTTGAGCGGAGCTAACTGCTTTCTCCACTGGGTCTGTCTCGGATCGGGCCTCTGCGATAGTGTTCACTGACCGCACAAGGCTGACCGGGATGATCTCTTTACCAACCTTGAACTGTATCGTGGCTCGATCATGGTTCGGGTTGGCAAGGTGCTCTATTGGCTGTCCGATCAGGAAGAAGTTGTCGCCTCTAGGGATATCGAAAATGTGGAAGTCTAGGAAAATCCTGTTGCGTCCCATGTGTACGGGCACAACACGGATGATTCCTCTGCATTCCATCATTTGGCCGTCGATCCACTTGAGGTGCTTACGGGAGAAGGACCGGGGTTCGTCTGGTTGCACTTGTGATGCGAGTGCACTTGATATGATATTACTCCCGACCTTCGGGTCGTAGGCAACTTCCTGAGAGTCAGTTCCCTCAATAGCGCAATGGAGTACTCTGAAGTTGCGGGTAATTCGGATGATGTCTTCGCAACTTTCAATTTCCTCCGTCCATTCCTTGCTCATGATCGCAGATAAACCCTCGATCTGCGGTACGGCTTCTGGAATGAACGCCTTAGACCTTGAACTTGCGCACACTTGTTCCATGGGCATACGTGATGTATTGCCGATCTCCAAGTACTCTTCTTCTGTAAAGAGCTCGGGAATGAAGTGCGGCAGATCGTCAAGAATATTTTCATGGTCTGAGGACTTGGGGTGTTCGAGCACTTCCTCTATGATCGGAGGAGGCGGATCGAATGTGAGGGCGAGTAGTGGCTGTTTGTCTGTGGGGGTTGTTGGTGGTGTTGGTGGGTCGTCGAAGACGCCAGTGTACTCGGTAGAGTTGAGAACCTTTTCCAAGATTTCTCGTACCTCATCCACTGTCTTGTATAGCACTGACCCTGCGGAGGTGATGTTCAAGAACTGTGCACTCTCCGGCTTCAATGCACCAACAAAATGCTGCATAAGCATTTCCTCTGGAATGTTATGCGGTGGCCCTGAGTTGGCCAATTTTATGAACCGCTCCCACGTGGCTCCAAGTGACTCATTGCCTTGCTGATATGTCATCAACTCAACTCTGAGTTTCAAGATCTTGGAGACAGGGTAAAAGAACAGACAAAACTCGTCCTTCAACTTGATCCAATCTCCGCTAAATCCCCTTGCAGTCCGGTCGTACCAAGATTTTGCATTTCCCATCAGAGAAAATGGGAAAAGTTTCCATCGTATAGTGTCTTGGTTTACGCCGGGTATAATCAGAAGAGAGCAATTCTCCTCGAAAACCTGCAAGTGAGCATAGGGACTTTCGTCCTTCGTTCCACCGAAAGACTGTGCACGAACCATGGCAACGAGACTGGGACGGATCTCGAAGCCATGAGGTGGTATGGGGTGGCAAGATGAAGGCGGTTCCAAATACTCGCTAGATGGAACCGTCGGGTAACTAGGAGAAAACTCCATGTGGTAGATGGTTATGGGGGTAAAAGTGTACGGCTAAAAAGATCCTACACTAGTGTTGCTACCGTTCCCCGGCAACGGCGCCAGAAAAGCTTGTTGGCACTCCTTAGCCTAACTAAAATCCGCAAGCGCACGGAGTCCGATGTAGCCTTTCACCAGGGGAGTAAGAACCTGGATATCGAATCCAAGGAACGGTAGACGCGACTAGCCTAGAACTTTTCTAACCGGATCCACCAAGGAGAAAAAGGATAAATGGGTAGAGAGCTTGACTTTAGTTAGCTACTCGTTACCCCAGACAAACTATCGATACCTAACCTGATCTGCTTCGACGGCTAGAACGGGAAGAACTCAGAACGGGGTGAGAGAGGGGTTCTTCCGGGCTCAGCACTACTGTTATGAGTACACCCGAACGTGGTGGAGTACAAAGGACGGACAGGGCTGTCACCACCTGCCGCCTACCACTGCAGTTCCGTGGGGTGCAACACAACCTGAGATGACTAGCCAGCACAGGCACCACGCCTAAGCTTTCAGTCACTGACCTCCACCCAACGCGAAGGGCTATAGAGGAAACCCCAAACAAGAGTCGCTGTCACTCGCGCAGACTCAGGTACCCGCAGATCAAAGATAAATATGATAACTTGCTGAAAGTAAGTTGTAAACTAGCGAAGTACTAAAGACAAGGGACCGAGGACTTACTGAAGATAACTCTTGAATATATTCCTCGGGGGCGGAAATGTTGAGACGAGACCGAGAGAGAAATCCCGGACTCTCTCTACAAAGCTCGGCTGTCACCCGAGCAACTCACCCACTCTCTCCCTACTCTACTCTAAAGATGAGAACTCAAACTCACTAAGCTACTCTTCTCTCCTTTGGATGATTTGATGGATGCATCTCTCAAGGTGAAGGAGGGTCCCTTTTATAGCTTCCAGGGGCGGTTGCAGGCGTCAAGTGTAAGCTAACACTCTGCTTAACTGCCACGCGAAGGGGGACAGGTGGCGGCCTCTGGGGGAGGCCGGCCGGCCTAGGCCAGGCCGATCGGCCTGGCCTTGCTGCCCCGTGGCACCGCCTTCTTCAGGGACGCTCTGGATTGCACCCTGAGGTCGGTAACGGTTGCGTTGGATTGAAGCTGTCCGAGAATCCCATGTTGGTGGGCCCTTCAATCCATGCAAATGTAGCTTAGGCCTTTCGGTTCTTTGGATCAAACCGACGTTGATCTCACGTCTCATGATCATCTGACTTGTGTTTGTGATCATCTGGATCAAGGACGTGGCAAATGGCCACAGAAGGGGGCCGGCCGGCCTGGCATAGGCCGGCCGGCCTGGCTTTGTGTCAATATGGCTCAGCTTTTGCTTGCTTGCTCCTGCACTCACAAATTATACAAAACTTGTGGAACTCATTAGAAATAATCAATTTTACTTTGTTATGAGCAGAATGAGCCTGAAATGTGACGGAACGTTGGTGGTGAAACCGTATCGTAACGACCACCAACAGTTAGGTTTTTAGTTTATATTTGAAATGGAATTTCAAATATAAACTACACTCAACAAACTCAAACAAAACCAAATGGAATTCAACAATTCCGGATAAAATCCAATTCACACATGTATGGCTATGAGAAATTATTTTATGAGCAATTTAATTACTAGGAATTTAGGGAGAGCATTTATCTTAAGTTGGAAATTATTTCATGGCTCACAATAATTCAATCAAAAATTTTGAAATCCCGATTTCTCATACAAGTAACAAACTGCCAATTTGCGGGATTTTACACCTATGGTGAGGAGCGGCGGCGGGGTGAGGCACAGCGGCGGCATCCATCGAGAGCGGCGGGGAGAGGCACGGTGGCGGCGGCTGCCATGGAGCGGCAGCGGCGCGAGGATCCCCGACAGGACTCTCCTGTCACAGATCCGGGTATGCCTCCCTCCTCCTTTCTTTTGGACTCTGAGACATGCGAGGTGCCCTCCTGGCCATGGGGTTGCTGGCGTAGGGGTGCTGGCGAGGTGGCAGCGGCGCCGGGTGCAGGGGAGGAAGCGGCGGGCACTCCCCGCCGATGCTCTACAGGCGCGTGGGGCTCACGTTTGGCAAGCCATTTTGGCAACCGGACTGGCTTGCCAAGTCTGGCAAGCGGGAGGCTCAATTTGGGGAGTCAGATGGGATAGCTAGGAGGATGGAGAGCCTGTTGGAGCCCGATTTTGACATTCAGTTGCCAAATTTTGGCTTAGCAAGTCATTTGGCAACTCACTTAGAGTTGCTCAGATTGGGTGTTCATAGGTATTAAATAGATCAATTGACTATAACATATACTCCTAAGAGCATCTCTAGGAGGGATAAAGGGGATTGAGAAAAAATTATAGGGAAAGGGGATCGTTTTCTCAATCTGCTGGAGCATGATTTCCACATAGCATATACTTCCTCAATGCTATTATTCTGCTTTTCATAGTTTGCAAAATTGTTGTGAAGGCACAAGTTGTAGAGTATTTTTTCGGGGGGGGGGGGGCTTGTGTGTCTGTGCAAAGGAATTACCGATGGGCCGGGGTGGGCTGGTGCTTGATATTTGGGCCAAACCAGTTGAGGCACAAGTTAACTCCTACGAAAGCCACTTATGGTTTTTGAGCTCAAATGCAGACAGTTTGACCCAATTAGCAATGTAGTTATATGTATATACATACAAGCTTTATTTTTTCCCCAAAATTATTGGTTATTCAGCCGAACACCCACGAACCTGTACTACGCCCGCCCCTGCTACATATCCATTCATTGATGCTGGCCTGTTGATATCTGTGTGCACGTGCAGGCATATCGTACTGACAGGTGATCTGTGGAAGGTACACGTCGACTGCTGGGGGGCAAATGGCAACATTGAGCGCAAGATTGAGTTTAGGCTTGACCAGGCACAAATCGACTTTTTCACCCTATTTACTCTGAAAGATCAACTTGGCTATTGTACGCAAGACTTTTTGTACTACAAGAAGAGAAGAGGAGATGATGGTGAAGCCAGTGCTGAAAAAATTGGTTTTAACAGAGATGCAACAACCATGCTTCAGTACTTGGGTTCATGTCAAGAAAGGAAACTAACATTGATTATGTCAAAACAAGAAACAGTTGGACCAGTGAACATCACACCCCTAAAACGCTCAAGGTTTACTGAGCATGTTGAATGTGCACACGACGATGACGATGCTGATTTTGACTCAATTAGTCAATACAAATTGTGGATTCAAGACCAAGACAAAGATTGTGGTGAGTCTGATGATGATTGTACTACACTATCCACATTACACTATAACATTGTACTCACATAGTACTGTTCCTCATATTGCAGGTCTACATGATGAGTTCAGGCAAGAGACAATAAGAGCGTACACTGCATGGTTAAGGAGCCGGAACCAACTGAGAGACCTTTGTAATTCGTTATCCATCTGAGCTAGTTCTTATTTGTGATTTTAAATTAGTAAGTGCATTATGCATCCACTAATTGCACTTTTTAATTTTTTCAGTGGCTTATGACAGAAATCAAGCTAAGCCTACTGAAGCACGTGCTGAGAGCAATGTTAGTAGTGACACGCCGCCATCAGAATGGCCAGGCCATGCCAGGAAACCGAACCAAACACAAGGTTGTACAAGATTCACATCTGTAGTTTTCTTATGTTGTTTATTGTGCATGACTTAATAATGTAAGCTTCCATTTGTGTTTGTAAGTAGATGGCAAGAAAAAGGGGCGTGGGGTCTCGAAAGGGCTAGCTGCGGTGGCCAAGAGGATGAAGGCTAAGACAGATAAACTGAAATTTGAATTTTCTGTCAATACGAGTGGTGTTTGTGGAGAAAACAGACGTACCTTTGTGGATGAGGTTGTTCTGCTTACAAAGCAAAAGGCTCCATTGATTGGAGTTAGACATTGGAGTGATGTGGCTAGACATGTCAAGGAGGACATAGCAGAATGTATAATGGCATGGCACTGACCACCTCGTCCTGCATTCTAATGTTTTTCTGAGAGAATAGGAGGGGTTTCCCCCTACTGGTTAATATTAAAGAGAAAAAAAGGTATCAAAATTACAAAAGCCAAGAGGCTCAGAATCTTAGTCTCCAAAGAAAGGAGATCAAGAAATAAAAAAGGTTACAAAAAAGGTGAAGGATAAAACAGCTACAAGAATTGATTTCTCCATAATTCAATTGCTGGGAAGTACTTTGCTTTTGCTCTGTACAGAAGCCAGGCAAATTCTTTTCTGAAGTTTGCTCTGCAGAGCTCCACTGATGGTGCAATGTTCTTGAAGATGCAGTTATTCCTGGTCGTCCAGATGCTCCAGCTGAGGAGGATTATAATTTCCATGGCAAACGATTGGTCAATTTGTGCCTTGATGTCGTTTAGCAACTCCAGAGCATCACCACTTGTGGGCACTGTAATGCTCAAGGAGCTCCAGCTCGCTATAGCGAAAGGGCATGACAGGAAGAGATGATCGCGTGACTCAATAATCTGATCAGCACATAGGACAGAGTGGTAGCTCTAGAGGGGCATATTTTTTCTTTGGAGTAGACCTCTGGTGCTGAGTCTATCTTTTAGTAGAAGCCATGCGAAGACCTTGTGCTTGTGTTGGCAGGAAGTCTTCCAAATCCATTTGTAAGCTGGGTGAAAATGAGCATGACCAATTAGAAGTTTGTGGGCTTTACTTGAAGAGTAGGAACCTGTGCCCCAGATATAGGTCCAAATGTCAGGGGTGTCCATTATATTGATGGTGTCTAACTGTTGTTGAAGTTCTTGCATCTCTTGGAAGGCTTCTGTGGAAAGTGGGAAATGAAAGAGTCTGGACAGTGGTGATATTGTCACTGCTTCGCTAATGCTCTATCTTGTGTTTTTTACGAAGGGGTGAAGATGTGGGTAGCCCAGTTTAGCTATCTGATCATGCCATTGATCTTCCCATAGCATACAAGTTGTGCCATCCTGTACTGTTACCACTGCCATTCCCTTGAATTTGTCTATTAATTTTAGGATATCTCTCCACCAGAAGGAGCCTTTTCTGATGTGGCTAGGCAGCTTGCCATTTCCATAATGTTTTTCCCAAACTAAGTTGACTCAGGGTATATCATGCTTGTTGTAGAATTTGTGCAAGTTTTTGAGGAGCAAGGCATCATTTTGAGTCTGTAGATCCAGGACTCCAAGGCCACCTTCATTTTTTGGCTTTGTCACCATTGTCCATGCTGCTTTAGGTGGAGTTTCGTCATTTATGTCTGCCCCTCTCCAAAGACAATGCTTCCTGTACTTGTCGATTTGTTCTAGAATGGTGATGTACATATCAAACATTCCTAGATAATATGTTGGGAGGCTTGTGAATACTGAGTTGGTGAGCTGCAATCTCCCAGCTTGAGAGAGGAAGATAGAGGTACTGAGAAGGCTTTTCTCACACCTGCTGACCAATGGTAAAAATCTTCCACCTTTGGTTTTGTTTAGCCCAAAGGTAAACCCAGATAAGTGAAGGGCAGTGTGCCGTAGGCACAATTGAAACTTTGTGCCAGTTGATCAAATTTTTCTGGGTTAGGTTGATTGGGATCATCTGTGACTTTGAATAGTTGACTTTTAGTCCAGTTGCCAAGGCAAACGAGTTCAGGATATTCTGTAGTGTGTTCCGTTGGGTTTCACTTGCTTCCATAACTATTAGTGTATCATCTGCATATTGGATCACTAGGAAGTCATTGGTAAATCTTGTAGGTATGAGTAGTGTCAGATGTCCCTGGTCTTTTGCCTCATTTAGCACTGATTGTAGAAGGTCAACTATTAAGACAAAGAGTAGGGTGGATAGAGGATCCCCCTGTCTAACTCCCCTTCTGCAGTGGAAAACCTTTCCTGCCACACCATTGAGTAAGATGGAGGATGTTCCTGACTAGAAGATTCTGCATTCTAATGTTATGCATTATTCTTGTTCCCTCTTTCATTTTTGAAATCACAAATAGTTTGAATGATGCATACATAACAAGAATTCTTTGTCCCGAGGAACAATGGGACCTGGAGTTCACTCGAAGTAGCAAGGAAAAGGTATGGAAGATTACGAGTGAACGCTACAAAGGCTGGCGATCCGCCTTGCATTCTACATTCAAGGCATACAACAGTTACGATGAGAGAATGGAACATAAGCCTGAAGAGTTGGACATAGTGGAGTGGCACTACTTGAACTTGTACTTTTCAACAAGGAAGTTCATGGTACGACATCTTTTCTAAGTATAAGAAAACAATCATTGGTTCAACTTTTCTTATTTACCATTTCTCCCGTGTATGCCTTTCTGCAGGAAAGGAGCATGGCAAACTCTTTGAATCGAGGCCAAATGAGAAGCAATTATTCGGGGGGTTCCAAACCTTTCTCACAGTGGAGTTGGGAAAAGGTGAACATTTTTTCACTTTTGTCAACTTTTCAGTTCTTGACACAGTGGTATATTAATTGTGTTTAGCTAATGATGCAATCATAGAGA
Source organism: Urochloa ruziziensis (assembly GCA_015476505.1). Taxonomy (NCBI): domain Eukaryota; kingdom Viridiplantae; phylum Streptophyta; class Magnoliopsida; order Poales; family Poaceae; genus Urochloa; species Urochloa ruziziensis. Next base: position 28,076,905 of record CM027124.1, read on the forward strand.
GATCAATTAACCGGTGAGGAGCCACGCCTTATGGAACTTTGGAAGACTACACATTGTACTCCGGGTGGAATGTGGACAGATCGCGTTGCTGTGAGTATTTATGACACAACAACCTCTATTTTATGGGGTCAGCATGAAGACGAGGGTGACCAATGCTCCCCAACAAGTCGCGCTTCTCGAGTTGCTAAGGAAGACCAAGTATTCCAGGAAGTTTATAGGCAGACTACTAGAGTCAAATACTCAAGGTCGCGTGGCCATGGTTACATGTCCAATCCAAAACTGAAAGCAAAAACTACTTGAGGAGAGAATGTTTCAGGAGAGACTAGAGAGGCTCGAACAACAGGAGCGACAGATGCAGGAGATGATGCAAAAGAATGAAGCTGAAAAGGAAGCAGAGAGGGAACAACTTAATGCTGCAATTAAAGAAGAGTTGATGGGGGAAGTTCAAACAATGATGGCACCTTATCGTCAGGCGTTGACGACAGAGGTAACCGGAACATAATTTATGCATGTTCTTGTTTTGTTATTAACATCTGTAATATCCCTAATATCTGGCCATCCCTCTTTAATTTCAAATGCACAGAATACCACGGTAACCAACATTGGTACAGCTGCAGTCGATGCTAGGCCCACCGAGGTTCAAGCTGAAGATCCGTCAGGGCAGCTCTGCCAAGGCACAAGTGACCAGGTATCGACAATAATTAGTTGTGAATCAAACTAAATATATATAGCTTTTAGAAAGTGATCGTAGGATCCCCAATTGCTTGGAAAAGCATAAGGAGGATAATCTGAGAAATGTGGCTTAGGAACAAGGCATTGACCCCAGCACAACAGAGAATTTTCCATCTTTAGATACTGATAACTCTGGTAGAATGAGACAGTTAGAATTTAGTGAAATTATAAATAGTTTCAAATGATAGTGATGTTTTGGAATATTAGAGGCATGGGGCTTACCAGGAATAGTCCCAGCTCTGGCCAGGAATATATGTTGGTAATCTCTTTGCATGGTCCCTTTTTAATTGTGCAGCATAACCCTGAAACCACCAATAATGGAACTGAAGATGTAGAAGGGCGCACTGAACACCACATTGCTGCAACACCAATAGTGGAAATTCAAGAAAAAACATAATCAGGTAACAACTTTGGTCAAGCATTCCAATAAACATTATAGTTTTGGGCATCAAATTGAATATAATATTGTTCCAATTATTAATTTCATTATGATCCAGATTGCAAAGAATAATGGTACTTCAGTTGCAAAGAAACTGTTCAATGATACTCGTGGTAGAGGTGCTCCAGCATAGAAATACATTTCTACACAACACCTTAAAGCTAGAACACGCCTGGCCATTAAAAACATGGCACTACGGCTACAACAGGAGGCCAATGACGAAGGTGACCTTGACGGATTACTATAGATGCTTCAATAGCTGCAAACTTTGTTACTGTCAGTGAATAATGATCTATTTTCTGATCTATTAATGATAATATTGTGGTGACATTTATTTCTATTATGGATGTATCGTTGCATTTAATAATTAGCATATGGCGACGATTTATTTTCCGTTGCGATATCCATTGAGCGTATAGCCACGACATAGATTGTGTTGCAATACTAAGTACGCATATAGCTACGACATGTTTTGTTGCGATACCACTAATCCATACAGCAACGACGCCAAACTCGTTGCACTACCCTCTAGGCATATAGCCACAATATGTGTCGTCGCGATAGGACTGAACCATATAGCCACCCCACATACCTCGTTGCGATACCTTGGCATCATATTGCGACACTTGCTCGATGTTGCGATATCCATAGCGCCTATACCAATGGCACACCATCCGTTGTCCTACCCTGTACGTGTACCGCAATGACATATTGCGTTGTAATATAATTGACCCATATAGCCACGATTGGCATGTCGTTGGGATAGCCTTCTAGCATGTTGCAACGCCATAGTTCGTTAGGATATGGATGACGTATATAGCAACGAGTCGTATTTCGTTGTGATATCATGTGAGCATATTACAACAACATTAGTCACATATTGCAACAACGTTCTTGCGTTGTAATTCCGTTTTTTTGCAACATCACAAAGTTGTCGCAATACCACGCTATGGCAACGAGGCCTATCGTTGCAATAACAAATACTGCAACGACAATGGACGTTGCAATTGCCACTAATGGCAACAACGATCGTCGTTGCAACAACTAGCACGTATGGCAACGACAACCTTAGTTATTGTGATACCCTATTGCAACGCGGTTTTAAGCAATGACCAGATTTTGTATTGCAACTATTTTGAGTCGTCGCAATTCCACACTATTGCCACGAATTCACACATATTGCAACGATTTCGTGCCGTTGCACCAGGGGAAAAACGTTGTAGTGAAATTAGGACACATGCATATGTATGAATTATTTAGAGGTGTGTAGGTAGCAAGGATTGTCCATGCTATACTTGCCTTCCTCAAAGCCTGGCTGTAGCTGCAAGTCCTGCTCCTCGAACTCCTGGTCGCCCACGAACTCAAACGGCTCACCGGCTGGTCATGCAATCACCACACAATCACCACACAGGCCAATACATGCAAACAAAGTTACTCTATTAGAAGTTAGAACAGTACACCAACAGTAAAAGGAGAGCAAAAAAAGGCTATAAAACTACTCTACGTTTTTCTACGAGCACATGAGCGCGAGAATCACCCAAAACGGAGCTAAAACGTGAAAACTACGCCAAAACAAGGTATAGGGACTTGCTGGCAAAGGACAGGAAGTTCAAGGGGCCTAACCGTGAGAGAAAGGACTAAACTGTGAGAAAACTAAAACTACGCTAGACTGAAACATAAAAATGAAGAAACACAAGGGCCTCAGCACAAAACGGCAGACGGCGGCGGACGGCGGCTGACAGCCGGTGGACTTCGTGCTGACGTCAGCGCGACGCCGTCTGCTGGCGTCAGCTGGGGCGCGGGCCAGGGCGGCACCGTGCTGTGGACTCGGCTGTGGACCGTGCGGCGGCCCTGGTCCACGGTCCACGGTGGACCAGCGCGCATACCCCTTCGGGGGTTCTGATCTCGGCCGCTTGCGCCGGATCGGACGGCGGCAGGTGCTGCGGGCGGCGACGGCGGCGGCGGCGGCCGGCGCACGGCGGCGTCATGGCCGGGGACGGCCGGCGCGGGGCGTCCCGGCGTTACGGAGCATGGCGGAGCTCGCGGAGACTACCAGGGCGTCAGGGAGCTCACCGTGAAGGCGGAACCGGCGACGGGGAACGGCGAGTTGCTGCGGGACGGCGGCTCCAAGGGCGGCGGCAGGCCAGGGTTTCCCGGCAGCGTGACGAACGGGGGTGGCGCGTCTAGGGTTTGGCGAAAGGAGGGCTGCGAACGGCGGGCGGCGCCTTAAATAGGCCATGGCCTAGGCGTGTGGGTCCACTCCGGGTCGGACGCGGCACGGCGGCGCGCGTTGGACTCGAGTCCGAGCCGGACTCGTCGTGGCGGCGGCGGGAGGTGGGGGGTGGCAAGTGGGCCCCGCCTAGCGGCAAGCGCGGGCGACGCGGGCTGCGCTGGCGGGCTGTGCGAGCGGGCGGCGCTGGTGGGCTGGCGGCCCACGTAGCGGAGGCGGGCGCGCTTGCTGGGCTAGGAAGGAGCGGCGCGGTGCGGTGCGGGCCGAGCTGGCGAGCACGCTGGGCCGGGGCAGGGTGGAAAGCCTGAGGGGGTTTTCTGGACTTCGAGGAAAAAGAGAAAAGGAAGAAAAGAAAATGAACCAAGCCACTCAAACAAACGAAATGCACCGGCATGAATGCAACAAGGAAGTTTCTAAACCTTATATTTGCTTTTAATTTTGTAGAAAACTTTTATTTGCCTATATTAATTATGAGCACTTGCAATAAAATTCGAATTAATTACTAATTTTGAAATAGGCATTTTAGGGTGTTACACCCAGTAGGCCTTCTTCTTGTGGGCTTCCGGCCTTCGCTTTACGCTTGTCTCGAATTTAGCCTAAATCCATCTTGATTTTATCATTTATCCTGCATAAACCAAAATACTCCAAAAACACATGCATATACGAATATGTCCTGATTATAGATTATGATCATTAGTTTAGACATTAAATCTATGCAATTATCGAAGTTAAACAAGGGTAAAAGTGTGTCATTTAACAGCGCCAACAATCCTCCCATGCTTAAACCTTTCTCGTCCTCGAGTAAGTCTTCGATAGAAATCAGCGTCGCCCTCCGATGTCCAATCCCTACAGTTGACCACATACGAGAAAGAACAAAATACTCCCAAGGATTTTTTCAATTAAAGTTCAAGTTGTAACCAGCTCTTTGTAGTATGAAGGGTAGATACGAATGAAGTGCAACCCACAAAGAATTTAAAACATGTGCTCTCAAGTTTAAACAAATCTCAGGCATAAAGAATTTTGATTTTAAAACAAAACTGAACCGAGATCAATAACTTAAACCTTGCAAAAATGCTCATGGAAACTCTCAACTCATCTTGTCTCTTGAACCTGCTAAACACTCAATCCTTTCTTTCTCTCAGGTATAAAAGTGTAGGCTTTATTTGGAGCTTGGAAAGGTTAGTCCTAGCAAAATATATTATAATCAAGATATTATTAAACAAGAAAAGCTTCTAACAGATTTATCGAGACTCGTCAAAAAGGCCATGAGAAAATAATGTCTTTGTGGAGAGAGAGAGGATGGACACACACTTTTTAGATGGTGGACATGTGCAAATGGCAAATGATGACAATGAGGCACAAATGAAGTCTTCTATGTCGGATTGCACATGGTTGGAATGATTGAGTATGGAGTGACCTATTCTAAGAATCAAGAAATCAATGAAGTAAAAGAACTAAGGAGCATATTTCTTTCTTTCTTTTCTTTATTTCGTATTTTCTTTGTTTTCTTTCATTATTCATTTTTCTCTTTTCAATATTTTTTTATATGCTCCAAAGAACTCTTTACAACATTTATTCTACTCAGCGATGGTCAGAGATAATGCGATGACTCTCCCCCCATGCTTAAATGATTGCTCGTCCTCGAGCAAATGAGAGGGAAATTAAATCAACAGCTGAGCAGAATGTGAAATCTTCTAATCTCACAGAGGATGACTTAGATCTTTGAGAAGGACTTGCACAAAAATTTTCGAGGCAACCAGAGGCAAAAATTCCTCTAGCAGCGTGGCCCAGGGGTTCCTGGCCGCGCCGCCCTGCCCTTTTCTGTCTCTGTTTCCTCTGATTTTTCTCCAGTACGCTTGTATGCTCCTCCCGAACGTATATTCTTCGTGTGATGGCTCAGTCTTGTCAAAAACTCCATCGAAATAAATCTCCATACTCAAAAGTGTTTGGGTTGTGGTCAAGGAAGTAATCACAAAAAGAAATTTTGGGTTTTGGGTGGATATCCAGCGAGTTTTGCCAAATTTCCAGAGTAGAAATTAGCAATGCATGGATAGAGAGGCTAGCAATAAGAAGATACGCAAAAACGGAATGACCAGCTTCTTAGTCTCATACCAAAGAAAACAAATCTTGAATCAATGCACTTGAGAATAAATCTTATTCTAAGGTTCATCATGATAGATATTTTGTAGGCTTTGGATGGGTAGAGCAATTTGCAAAGGTATTTTGACAAGGTCAGCACACAACTAATTTTATAAAACAACCTTTGATAAATTTAAACAAGAGAGCAAGATTAATGCATATGGGTCTTATATTAATCAAAACCTTCACAAAAGATAGAGCCGGTGCTTATATTAATTTCAGTTCGTATCTAGGGAGAGTGTTAGTCCAAACAAGCATGTGATTAGTGCAAACGAAAGAACAAAGCGCAATGATCATCATTTTTCATCATTGCATAAATTTAAAATGCCTTCACCATTAATCATATCATTTAAGCATAGGTGATCACATTTATTTATTCACTAACACTAACACACATGACTCTCACACATGCTGAAATTTAAATAAAGGAAATAGAAAAAATACGCTACGCACACACAAAAACTTGCACAAGTTGATGAAAGAAATAAAAGAAAGGTTGGAAAAATGCAAACCAAATACACAAGCTTCATTCTGACGTCCCGTCGATCACTGTCCACTGTAGTCTCCGCTCGGTCCTCCATGATTGTCATAATATCCTCGTTCATAGTACTGTTGAACTCCTCCTCCTTGAAATTCTTCTGGAGGCACAACTCCAAGCTGACCAAAATGGTATGTCATTCCAAATATTCCTTCTATGATCCTTTGCGTACACCTCTGAATTTCTTCATTATCCTCCAGATTCCTATTGGCATAGGCACCGAAAGCTTGGAGACTACGCTGAGGCTGCAGTAAATGTGCGAACTGCGCTCTGATTGATCCATCTGGTGCTCTTCCTTGATATGGGTCGGGAAGATATGACCATTGCGCATATTGTGGCACATAACCCGGCTGTGGCATTGCATAAGCAAGCTGCTGAGGAGGCTAGACAAAATGTCCTCTCCCCCATGCTTCAGCTGGTGCCTCTGCCCAGATTGTCTCAGTAGGTGCACTTGGTGCCTGACCCCATTGTCCTTCATCTGACGGTGTTTGTTGTGGTTGTGCTTCTCCTTCTTCTTCTTCTTCTACCGCTGCTGCTTGTGATGTCGATCCCTTCTCATATTTTCTTTTTGCACTTCTCATCTGTACCATGATCGAAGTATCACACCAATCTTTCTTGCCTCTTGTAAATAATCTGAGTCTTTTGTTAGGCAAGGATATATCAGTTCCTAGAATTTTATATCCTTTGCTTTCATTTCCAATGATAAATTTTCCTTGTACCAGAAATTTCCCAGCCACCTCCGTGCCTTTCACGAAAAATCTGACATTCATTGCTATGTTAGGGACTAAGGAAAAGGCGATAGTTGTCAAGTAGCATGCCATGCCTATCTCTCCAGTGCCTGATGATGCTTCATCGACCCATCTTTTCATCATGATATATGAGGGATCGATGTGTTGTTTCTTCACCAATGCAGCGTACATCCAGTTCAATTCTTGCTCAGTTACTTTGCCTTCCTTCATCCTTACAAGAACCTGCTTGCTCATCCATGTATGAAATATTTGCAACACAATGTTGCAAATTCCTTGCCTTGTATGCTTCTCTCCCACGGCGATTTTCTTCCAAAAATTATCTAGCTCACTTTAAGGTTTACGTTAGAGCCTACATGCGAATGATGAAATAAAACAATTAGAACAAACGTGTGGCTCTAGTCGTATGGTTTTCATGAGAACAAGAATATCTTACATAAAGTTCGTCATGGAAAGGATGAATTTACGATGGGATTTCAGGATTTTGGTTCTACTTTCTCCAAAAAGAAGCAAATAAATCATGGGAAGGCTCAGATCATTGGTTTTTTTCTTAGCAAATAAATGTTCAACTGGAAATCGTTCAAATGTTCAATGTTTTGCATAGCGAAAATTCTGCAACTAACTTACTTTTATTCAGGGTTGTCCTCCCAGTAGCTTATTCTTCAGGGTTGTCCTCCCAGTAGCTTTATTCTTGACTCGACGAACGCGTTGCCTCCCGCAAAGCGCTTCGTTTATAGTCTATAGCTAGAATCTTCATCTTCTCTTCACTTCTGGCCTGCACTCAGTGATGGTGCTACAGCCTTGGGTACCCACTTCTGCACGATCTTTGGCTTTGGAGGCTTGTTCGTCGACTTCGTCATCTTTTTGGTCTTCACAGACTGGCGTTCTTCCTTGGTCTTGATGGATGCAACGATTTCTTTCACCTCCTTGCTTCTTTCTTGGGCTCCTCCTCAATGTTGGCAATAGCGGGCTATAGAATTTAGCAGAGTGTTTGTAAAAAAGCTATAAAAGCTATAGCGCAGCTATAGCGAAAGCTATTGCCTTTAGCGGTATGTAAAAAAGGTGAAATTTGGGCTGAAACTTTATAATTTCAAAATTTTCATCTTATATTACATAAATATATGTCCATGCATGAGTGCAAACAACAGTAAATGTATAAAAATAAGTCACGGTATAAACAATAAGTCACAAGTTATAACTCATAGTTCATAAATTACAAGTATATAAGTTCATAACTCAGTCATAGCGGAGTTAGCGGCGCTAGCCTATTTAATTTAGCGGCACTATTTCACACTATAACGGAGTTAGCGACATTAGCGATAATATTTGCAATATCGTCGCGGCATCTGTCTCAAAAAGCTATAGCGGAGATATAGCTGAGCTATAGCGGGCTATTGCCAACATTGCTCTTCCTTGATGGTGCGGCGATGAGGCAGAACATATTTAACACTAATCATGTTACATACCTCAACTCGTGGACGAAACATGTACGCGCTCTTTACTCCATTGATGTCAAACATGACCTCTCCCTTGCCGACGTCGATGTTTGCTCCCGCAGTCTTCAAGAATGGTCTGCCAAGGATGAGTGGCGCATTGGCTCGTTCTCCCATGTCGAGTATCACAAAGTCTACAGGGGACCAGGTGATTCTCAATCAGCATGGGCACGTCTTCGGCGATCCCTTCGGGGTAGCAAACTGAGTTGTCTGCAAGCTCGAGACACATGGCTGTCTGTTCCGGCTCTGGCAGACGTAGCTTCTCGAACACGGCCTTCGGCATGACGCTCACACTTGCCCCAAGGTCACACAGTGCTCTCTCAAATATGAGTGCACCGATAGTACACGGGATGGTTGGACATCCCGGGTCCCTCTTCTTCTCAGGAGCCCTATCAGCAATGGCTGCGCTGCGCTCCTCTGTTAGCTTGATGTAGTCTGAAGCTGTCGGTTTCTCATACTTGCAAGCAAATATATCTTTGAAGTAGTGAGAGTAGGTGGGAACTTGTAGAGCATCCAAGAGCGGCATACTGATGGTCAACCTGCGCACCACTTCAACAAATTTCTCAAAGTTTTCATCAGTTTTACCTTTGTGGAAGTGTGGCTTCTTCGGTAGGACCCTTGTGTCGCTTCCAACCATTTCAAACTCTAGCTTGAGCATCTTGATCTCTGGCGCCTGAGCTAGCACCTTCTCCTTTTCTTTCGAGTTCATCTCCGCCTCAGCGGCTGGCTTAGGCTTCCTAGCTCCAGCTGGAAATTCTGGATCTTCAGTTTCCCTTCCCGAGCGAGTCTAAATAGGTTTGGCTGTCTCTAGAACTATGGGCTGTCCCGACAGTCTTCCTTCATTGCTAGGTAGGCGTCTGGCAAGCTGGGCCATTTGTGTCTCTATCATCTTCATCATGTTTATCACTTGGTGGTTTGAGCTTACGACCTCTGCAACTTTCGCATCAATGCTCTCTAATGCCTTGTCCATAGCCTTGAACTTGTTTGCGGTAGCCATATTCACCTTGCCTTGCTCTTCTATGAATTCCTTCAACTGCATACGTAGAGGCACTGCATTCTGAATAGAAGAGCTTGCGTTGAATTGAGGTCTACCTTGTCCATAGCAGAAGTTGGATTGTGGGTACCAATCTCCTTTCTTGATGTAGTCGAGCACTTTAGCTTCCTATGGACAATTCTTCTGAACATGGCCATACTCACCACACTCTTCACACGTTGATCTAGCTTCGGCTGCCTTCAGGTCTTGAGCTTCTTTCTTTTCCATCTCTGTCCTTTCAATCTTCCTAGTGAGAGAATCGATCTTCCCTTCGAGCAGCCATTCACGATCCACTTGCAAGACACTCTTCGCGTTCCCGGTTTGCGGGGCTAGCACTAGGCACCCAGTTGATGCCCATGCATCGTTGTCTGCCACTGTTGGCACTCCTTAGCCTAACTAAATCCGCAAGCGCACGGAGTCCGATGTAGCCTTTCACTAGGGGAGTAGAAACCTAGATGTCAAATCCAAGGAACGGTAGATGCGACTAGTCTAGAACTTTCCTAACCGGACCCACCAGAGGAGGAAAGGGTAAAGGTGTAGAGAGCTTAACCTTAGTTAGCCACTCGTTACCCCAGACAACCTATCTTAATCTAACATGATCTGCTTCGACGGCTAGAACAGGAAGAACCCAGAACGGGATGAGAGAGGGGTTCTTCCGGGCTCAGCACTACTGTTATGAGTACACCCAAATGTGGTGGAGTACAAAGGGCGGACAGGGCTGTCACCACCTGCCGCCTACCACTGCAGTTCCGTGGGGTGCAACACAACCTGAGGTGACTAGCCAGCACAGGCACCATGCCTAAGCTTTCAGCCACTGACCTCCACCCAACGCGAAGGGCTATAGAGGAAACCCCAAACAAGAGTCGCTGTCACTCGCACAGACTCAGGTACCCGCAGATCATAGATAGCCAAGATAAATTGCTGAAAGTAAAGAGTAAACTAGCGAGGTACTAAGGCAAGAGACCGAGGAACTTACTGAAGATATCTCTGAAGCTTTATTCCTCGGGGGCGGAACAATGTTGAGGGAAGGCCGAGATGATTCCCGAACTCCCTCTACACGCTTGGCTGTCACCCAAGCACTCACCCACTACTCTCTCTACTTTACTCTAAGATAATTGTGGACTACATCTTGAGCCTTCTCTTCTCTCCAATGGATGGTGTCTTGTGTGGAGGTGAAGGGCGCCTTTTATAGCCCTCCAGGGGTGAAATCCTGCTTAGGGGTGACGCCAACTACTTGCTTAGCTTCCACGCGAAAGAGGAAGCGTAGAGGCCATGGTGGGAGGCCGGTCGGCCTGGTGTAGGCCGGCCGGCCTGGCCCTGGTGCCAAGTGGCACCGACTTTTGCAGGGACGGCCTGGATGATGTCCTAAAGTCGGTAGTTGTTGCGTTCGGTTGAAGCTGTCCAAGAATCCTAGGTTGTGGGCCCTTCAATCCATGTTTATCCCACCCTAGGCCTTCCGGGTCTATTGATCAAACCGACATCAATTGCACGGCTCATGATCATCCTTGATACATTAGTAAACTTGTGGATCAACGCCGTGGCCAAAAGAGGAAAAAGTGGGCCGGCCGGCCTAGGCTAGGCCTGCCGGCCTGGCCCTGAAGCCCAAATGGCCTCCCATTTTTCCAGTTTGCTCCTTCACTCACAAATTGTACAAAACTTGTGGAACTCATTAGTATAAATGATATTAGCATGATTATCACTATATGAGCGTGAAATCCGGAGAAATGTTGGCGGTAAAAGTCATGGATATCGACCGCCAACACGCCCCCACACCTAGACTTTGCTCGTCCCGAGCAAAGTGTAGAGTTAGATCCAGAGGATCAAGCAAAGCCTAGGGTCATGAAATCAAGAGTATGCATAAGAATTATTTCAAAGCTTTCCCTCATACCTTGGATTCCAGGTGGCTAACACCTTCACTTTCACCTATTGAACCTCAGAATAAATCAACGGAGAGCCTGATTCCTCCTTCTCAGTACTTGGAGATATTTTTTTTTCAAAATATGGAGGCATACTCTCATTCTCTCAAGCCACTCAGTCGCTCAAAGTGTTTGATCCTCACTAAGGCTTTTCAAGTAGCCTCACCTACCTCTACAAGGTTATATGTGGGGCTCAAGGTAGGGATCGATAGAAATGCTTATCTCTTCCATCTATGTTGCGAGATCAAATAACTTGTCTCCGAGAGATCATGTCAACCATGAACTTTGGTCAAGTGCAAGTGAATGTGGATGATGGATGATGAATGTCCTTGAGTGGTATTTGATTCTAGCTTCTTCCATCTTTAACCTTCTTTTTTTTTACTCGAGTAGGACCTCCCACTCATCTGTTTTTTCTTTTTTTTTCAGGGGGGTGAAGAGCTTCTTGAGAACCACTTTTGATGGACTTTTATTCTATGATGGACTTTATTTGATGAAACGTGTACGTGAATGACCAAAGTGCAAGGAAGAACATGCATGTCTCAGAAGGCACGATGTTTGATCAAGCTCAATATGTAAAGATAGCTATGTGGAGTTTCAAAACTGTGTCATGCATGATATGGCTCTGGATGGGACTTGGCAAAGTTGAGCATGAATGAGAGTTGCCTCATTTTTTTTGTTTTATTTTATCATTTTTTTTCATTTTTAAAATGAAATTCTCCAAGACTTTGAATTAGAAAAGAACAAGCCTCTCATGTCATTATATCGTAAGAGTTAATAAGCAAAAGATCAAGTGATCCTATCGTAAAGTTCCAAAGGCACATAGGTACTTGCAAAGAAATAAAGCTTATGCATCTTTGATAAACATGTAGGATTTTCATCTCTTTATAGGTGTTTCATTCAAATTTTAATTGTCGTGAACTCATGCTCGCATTTGAATTAAAACCAAGAAAGGAAATGGAGAAAGGGTTTCAAACCTCCGTGCGTAGTTGAATCTCAGCAGATGGCTGCCATGTGGTTATTTGGGCACGGGTGAAGACTGCTCGTCGATGTGTTGCTCGTCCTGTTTTCTGCGCACTTAGTGTAGAGTTAGAGCAGGGGTGTGGTTGGCACACAAGTGTGCACCAACCACCAAAATCAAGGCAACATTTTATTCAAAAGGGAAATATGGGGGTGCTGTTGGAAAATAAATATCGGGAAAACAAAATGAAAAGGGAAATTGCAGCACCCAAACCTATACTAAGATAATGGCACATTTTAGGTCCGGCCATGAACATGGACTATGGTTGTAACTCAGATACTCATAGTAGTCCATTACTTCGAGTTCCGGGATATCGGGCTCGGGGAATATTTTCAACTAAAAACATCCCTGTCATTGTCCTCGAGGAGAAGCATAAAGGAAAACCTTCCTTCTCCATCCTCCAATTCAGCCATTTGATTTCATCATTTGGACTCTGGCTGATTGGGGGTCTCTGTTTCACCTTTTTGTTCTCCTAATGGGAATGATGTTCTGTGTGCACAAAGTGTCTCAGGTGATTGCCCTTCCATCCCTTCTCCATGTCAGATTGTTCATGATATTCTGTTGATGTTTCTGATTGACTATCTGAAGATGGTATGGATTTGCGACCCGATGATTTACTTCCAACCCGCTATAGCACTTCTAAGGCTGGAGTGAGAGACTCCATCTCCTTATCCACAACATGAAGTGCTTCAACTACTATGGACGTTTAGTCCATGATCACCAAGATGCTCGTCAGTCCTTCGACTCAATGAGCATCGTGGGCACCACAAAGACTCTTAGCGTGTGTGTGCTTGGTTGGTCAGGTGATCAGTCTGTCGAACCTTAGCACGAGGTTTATACGAAAGGAAACAAAAACTTCCGTAGCTCATTCTCTGTGAGAAGTGGAACCGACACTTAAGAATCTTGCGGGTCTCACATATGGGTTGCAGCGGTGGAGTAAACCAGTATGATATGAATTCCATTGGTTAAATCTGATAAGGTGAATGCATTCCTTCTCTCTAAGGGTGTTAATCCAAGTTTGTAAAGCTACCCTTGAGAGAGTATCATCTCATATGATTGAACTTGTATCCTTGGGAGATGATATGCCACGTATTTATTTGCTCTCTTGTTTTTTTTTGAGTCGTGAAGCAAATTCATGAAGGAGCAAGAATCCAACGGATGAGTTGTGGCTTGTCGTCCTTCTTGGTCAGGTGATATCTTGGTGTAGCATGGTCCGTGTGCTAACACTTTGACATCGACCAAGTAGGGTCTGAACTTGTCATGGGTGAATACCACTACAGCAGTTCCTTCTCCGTTGTTTGTCGAACTCTGGTCAATGCTTTTGATAATGATGATTTCTTGCATTGATCCAGCTCTGTCCTGATTGTATGGTTACTAGCGTTGCACATGATCTTGATAGGAAGAATCCAATCAGGAGGTTGTATGATGGGGGGCCTTCTCAGCTGACACTTCTCTCAATTTGGGACAAGGTGGAGCCTTTGGGAATTCTCACGAACTCTATCCATATCCGCGAGGCATAAACCAAAGGTTGTCCATGGACTGAGACATCATCAAGGAATTCCTCCATGATGTTCTCGACAAGGACAAAGGATGTCCTTGATAATGGGAGAGAAGGCTGATATCATACACCTCTGTTGGTGCATTGCATAGACCAAACAATAAAGACAGGTGGAGGTAGATGAAAATTGACTAGTGCCTCACCACTTAAAGTGGGTGCTTACATTGGGTAAATAATACCCACATGCAGGTGTGCCTACCTCCCTCATCACATCATTCAGCCAAAAGGCTGTTTGTCCGGTTCAAGCGATACGATGGGTGTTGGGGTTGATCCCCGTCTAGTCTATAGAGAATACCTAAAAATGGACCGATACTTCTCTAAGACTGTTGTAGCCTGCCGAGCCTCATTCTCTATCAGTTTATCACTGATGATGACTGGCGTGCTGCGATTGTCGTGAAGAGGTAAATATCTCTATTCCAAGTGGAAGAGAGACATGTCTCAATCCAAGTGGCAGCAATCAACAACTCTAGTGGAGGAGGCTGTGGTTCTCCACCATGTCGAGCTTGACTGCCTAGTTCTGCCCCTGGGATTGGGTGAGCATCTGAAAAATATGCTCATTGGTTCTTCACGGGGTCTGTCTAGCCCTTTGCGATAATGATCGTGCAAGGCTGAACTCACTGATCTAGCAAGGTTGATTAGGATGTTTTCTTTGTCAACTCTGAGCTATAGCTCGATCGTGATTAAGTTGACAAGATGCTCTATTGGATGATCCAACAAGAAGATTTTGTCACCTTTGAGGATATCGAAGATGTGGAAATCTAGGATCACTCTGTTGCGCCCCTCAGGCACAACTCGGATAATTCCTTTGTTTTCCAACATCTGGCCGTTGATCCCTTTCAAGTGTTATGAAACATCATCGACAACTTCTTGTGTGTCAGTCCCCTCAATAGGTGGAGGGCATTAAAGCTAGGGTCGACTAGCTTCTGCTTCCTCCGTCATTCCTTGCTCGTAACTGCAGATAGACCCTTGGTCTGCGGTCGTGACTTTCAGAATGAATTACTCAGACCTTGAGCGTGCACACCTAACGTGGCAGATCCTTAAGGGAATTCTCTTGGTCTGGGGGTTTTTTGTTCGCTCACGTCGTGTGGTCGGAGGCGGTGGATCTAATGAGAGAGTGAGGATTTGCTGTTTGGTTCATGGGAAAGTCGGTGGGAGGGTCAGAAAACTGATCCTAAGGATGAGCACTATGTCTCAATCTACCAACGTTCGTTGTATGAGCACCATACCAAACTTCTCCCAGGTTGCTCCAAGTAGCTCATCTCTGAGCTTTGGGGATGGGATAGACAAACAGACAAACTTCAACGTTCACTTTGATCCAATCTCCTCCAGCTCCTCTTGCACTCCGATTGTACCAAAACTTTGCTTCCCTCGTCAGAAAAAAACAGGAAGAGTTCCGTCTTGGTTCATCCCGGGAATGTTAGGAGAGAACTTCTCCTCATCTATTGCAAGGAGTGTGAACAAACGATGGCAACGAGATTGGGACGGATCTCGAAGCCATCAGATAATGGGGTGGAAGGATGGTGGCAATTCCAAACACTCGCGAAATGGAACCGCCTGATAACTAGGAGAAAACTCCATGTGGTAGATGGTTATGGGGATAAAGTGTACGGCTAAAAAAAATCCTACACTAGTGTTGCTACCGTTCCCAGGCAACGGCGCCAGAAAAGCTTGTTGGCACTCCTTAGCCTAACTAAATCCGCAAGCGCACGGAGTCCGATGTAGCCTTTCACTAGGGGAGTAGAAACCTGGATGTCAAATCCAAGGAACGGTAGATGCGACTAGTCTAGAACTTTCCTAACCGGACCCACCAGGGGAGGAAAGGGTAAAGGGTGTAGAGAGCTTAACCTTAGTTAGCCACTCGTTACCCAGACAACCTATCTTAATCTAACATGATCTGTTTCGACGGCTAGAACGGGAAGAACTCAGAACGGGATGAGAGAGGGGTTCTTTCGTGCTCAGCACTACTGTTATGAGTACACCCGAACGTGGTGGAGTACAAAGGACGGACAGGGCTGTCACCACTTGCCGCCTACCACTGCAGTTCTGTGGGGTGCAACACAACCTGAGGTGACTAGCCAGCACAGGCACCATGCCTAAGCTTTCAGCCACTGACCTCCACCCAACGCGAAGGGCTATAGAGGAAACCCCAAACAAGAGTCGCTGTCACTCGCGCAGACTCAGGTACCCGCAGATCATAGATAGCCAAGATAAATTGCTGAAAGTAAAGAGTAAACTAGCGAGGTACTAAGGCAAGAGACCGAGGAACTTACTGAAGATATCTCTGAAGCTTTATTCCTCGGGGGCGGAACAATGTTGAGGGAAGGCCGAGATGACTCCCGAACTCCCTCTACACGCTTGGCTGTCACCCAAGCACTCACCCACTACTCTCTCTACTTTACTCTAAGATAATAGTGGACTACATCTTGGGCCTTCTCTTCTCTCCAATGGATGGTGTCTTGTGTGGAGGTGAAGGGCGCCTTTTATAGCCCTCCAGGGGTGAAATCCTGCTTAGGGGTGACGCCAACTACTTGCTTAGCTTCCACGCGAAAGAGGAAGCGTAGAGGCCACGGTGGGAGGCCAGCCGGCCTGGTGTAGGCCGGCCGGCCTGGCCCTGGTGCCAAGTGGCACCGACTTTTGTAGGGACGGCCTGGATGATGTCCTAAAGTCGGTAGTTGTTGCGTTCGGTTGAAGCTGTCCAAGAATCCTAGGTTGTGGGCCCTTCAATCCATGTTTATCCCACCCTAGGCCTTCCGGGTCTATTGATCAAACCGACATCAATTGCACGGCTCATGATCATCCTTGATACATTAGTAAACTTGTGGATCAACGCCGTGGCCAAAAGAGGAAAAAGTGGGCCGGCCGGCCTAGGCTAGGCCGGCCGGCCTGGCCCTGAGCCCAAATGGCCTCCCATTTTTCCAGTTTGCTCCTTCACTCACAAATTATACAAAACTTGTGGAACTCATTAGTATAAATGATATTAGCATGATTATCACTATATGAGCATGAAATCCGGACAAATGTTGGCGGTAAAAGTCATGGATATCGACCGCCAACAGCCACCTTCTTGAATAAGTTGAAAGCTTGTGTGGGGGTGAGATCAATCATCGAACCTCCAGCGAACGCGTCGATGATGATTCTTGACGTAGGCTGCAGTCCTTGGTAGAACTTCTGAACGAGGTCTTCTTTTTGGAGCTTGTAATGAGGCACGGCTCGAACGTATTCGTTCAAGCGATCATAGGCTTCTGCGATCGACTCCATCGGATATTGCACGAAGTTGAGAATCTTGTTGCGCAAATTCTGGGTCTTACGGGAAGTTGAGAACTCCTTCAATAAGGCTGTCATCAGATGATCCCAATTCTGCACCGTGTCTGGCGATAGCGAGTAGAACCACTGTAGAGCTTTCCCCTCCAAAGAGAATGGGAGAGCCTTGCTCTCATCTGGTCTTGAGTCACCCCCTCCATGTCGAATGTGAGACATAGCTGCGTGAAAGCCTGAATATGAATATTAGCATCTTCTTTACCAGTGAATGGTGAATTCTGCACCATCCTCAGCGTCGGGATCTTGATCTCGAACGGTCTTGCATGTTATTGAGGTTCATGAGGGGCAGATCGGCGATGCTCGGGATGAACAACTCCCCAATAGTACGCTCCGGTTGCGGTGCTTCTCCCATCTTGTCTTTAGATTCTTCTCCCTTCGGTGTTGTTGGTGGAGTTTCTCCTGAGGAAAATTCCTCTGTCTTGCTTGAATCTCCCAACTCCAGTTTCTTTAGTCGTGCTTTGCGTCTTCTTTGCCTGCAAAGTTTTTCTGGATCATCCGCAAAATTTTTCGGTTTGTTGGAGAGGTAGCCGTCCATCTCCTGTTAGCGGTTAGTGAAAAGAAAACGTATATACATGATCTAGGAAAAGGTTTTAGCGAACTAAGTCAGAAGAATCTATGGATGAATTTTCAAGAGAGTTAGAACAGATCTAATCTAAAAAAACAAAAAGTCAAAAAAAGATCTAATCTAGAGAAAAGAGTCAAAAACAGATGTAATCTAAAGAAAAAGTCAGAAAATATTTACGATTGCATCGCTAAATCAGAACTTGGTGATTAGTTCCCCGGCAACGGCGCCAGAAAAGCTTATTGGCGGTGCAAATGCACACAAGATCCACCGCAAGGGCACAGATCATTGTAGCTCTTCTCTCAAGAGAGTATTCTCCCAAGGTTTATCAATCCGTGGAACTAGGGACATCAGATCCAATCTAACTAGCAAAGAAACACTTTAGACTTGAATCAATCTAATCTACTAGAAATCAGCCTGAAGAACGTCAGAGGTAGCAAGAGAAAGCATAGAGATAACCAATCCAGATCGCCTACATCATGCAAACGCTGTAGATCTGAGCAAAGTAGTGAAGCAAGCAAGATGAGAATCTCATTGAAAGCATCTTTAAATCATAGCCTCCGGTCAAACTCTCGAGGATCATCGCCATACACGAGTAACGTCCCGTCATGACGCTCTCTATCTGCGAGATGAATCACAAGGGCATGTTCTAAGAACGTGTTGAACATCCTTGGTAGATCCGGTATAAGCCCCTAGCCACCACGGCTAAAAGAACATCCTGATCGATCAATCTCGATAATAGATCTTAGAAGAAGCAAACCCAAGAACGAGCAAAATCATAAAGACAGGCACTAGATCACTAAAAACAGTCGAAAACTCAAATAGACTTTACTATGAATGATTGAATGTACATCATGATCACCACCGGCACCTACCTTGATCTTGATGAACTAGCTCTAGAACTCCGACGTGGTCTTCCTCGCAGGGTTTCCACATCGGCTAGGTCAACCTTAGACAACTAGCACGACCCTCCGCTTTCCGAGAGGTGTCCCTCTAGCTTCTCTGCTCCTTCGGCGTCGAATGAAAATGAATTGATTGCTCCCGAATGAAATGAGAGATATATATAGCCTTGGGAAACCCTAGGTCAAAGGGGAATGCGAGGGGCCACAGGAATGGCCTAGGTCAAAGGGGAATGCGACCAGGGGGCTCTGGGCCGCGCAGCCTGGCCCATTCCTGGGCCGCCTCGGCTTCATCTTTTTGCCCAAGCTTCATGGTCGGTTCTGGAATGTTCCTCTCTATGCATGTGGGTCCTGGACGTCGTTTACTTCGGGATTAAATTATCTCTTGATGACTTTCCATTTGAACTTACCTTCATCTCGAAGTAACTTGATCTTATCTTCATTTGCTTAGTCCTTAAGCAATCTTGGAGTTTGGTGGGCTGGATCTGGGCAGGAGTGGGCTTCTAGTCCATGTCCTAGGCGCCTGGGCCTAGTAGGCCTTCTTCTTGTGGGCTTCCGGCCTTCGCTTTACGCTTGTCTCAAATTTAGCCCAAATCCATCTTGATTTTATCATTTATCCTGCATAAACCAAAATACTCCAAAAACACATGCATATACGAATATGTCCCGATTATAGAGTATGATCATTAGTTTAGACATTAAATCTATGCAATTGTCGAAGTTAAACAGGGGTAAAAGTGTGTCATTTAACAACGCCAACATGGAGGAAACTTGACCAAGAGTATCATGAATTTGATAGGGACCCACGGAACATAAGATTTGGTTTGAGTCCTGATGGAATGAATCCGTTCGGTGAGTTTGGCTGCAGTCACAGTACATGGCCTGTGACACTATGTATGTTCAACCTTCCTTCTTGGTTGTGCATGAAGCGGAAGTTTATCATAATGTCGTTGCTTATACAAGGGCCAAAAGAACCTGGCAACGACATTGATTTGTTCCTGTGACCCTTGATTGATGATTTATTACTGCTCTAGAAGGAAGAAGGCGAACGTGTGTGGGATGAGTATAAACAGGAGTATTTCGACCTCTGAGCTTTGCATTTCGTAACCATCAATGATTGGCTTGGACATGCAAAACTGTCGGGCCAGTCGAACATGAGAATACAGTGCATGCACCCATTGTTATGATGAAACCGGTAGAATTTATTTGAAACACTGTAAGAAGTGCGTATACATAGGTCATCATCGATTCCTTCCTGTAGATCACCCCCTAAGAAACGAAGGGAAACATTTTAAAGGACAGTCCAAAACTCGCCCTAAGCCTTTGTTCCGTAATGGAAAGTGTGTGTTATCGATGATCAAGGATGTGAAGTGCGTATTTGGAAAGAGTGACGGTAGCGTACCTGTTCCCAAGGATCCCATCACGGGACGTGCTCCAATGTGGAAGAAAAGGTCCATATTGTGGGAACTACCTTATTGGGCAGTCTTAGATGTTCGACACGCAATTGATGTTAGACAAAAAATCTTTGTGTGAACATACTAGACTTCCTAGGAGTGCATGGTAAGTCAAAGGACACATTGGAAGCAAGGCGCGACATGCTGAAGCTGACGGAACGACAAGGCTTGCAACCCGAAAAGATAGACAAGCGACGCCACTATTTAAAACCCGCCAGCTACAATATAAGCAAAGAGGAGAAGGAAAATATGTTTGATTGCTTGAACAGTATTAAGGTCCTGTCCGGATACTCTTCAAATATACAGGGCATAATAAACGTGAAAGAGAAGAAAATCCTAAACTTGAAGTCCCATGACTGCCACGTCTTGATGAGACAATTACTTCCGGTTGTTCTTAGGGGTGTTCTACCGAATAATGTAAGATTGGCAATTGTGAAGCTTTGTGCGTTCATGAATGAAATTTCAGAGAAGGTAATTGATTCGAACAATCTAATAAAACTGCAGAAAGACATTGTCCAATGTCTTGTCAGCTTCGAGATGATCTTTCCACCATCATTCTTAAACATGATGACACACCTTCTGGATCATACTGTCACTGAAACAACTATTCTTGGCCCTGTCTTTCTACATAATATGTTCCCTTTCAAGAGATTCATGGGAGTATTGAAAAAGTACGTCCGCAACCGTTCTCATCCAGAAGGATGTAACACTAAGGGCTACGAAACAGAGGATGTCGTTGAGTTTTCTGTTGACTTTCTTCCTAACATGAGAGCCGATTGGGCTCCCTGTGTCACACCATGTGGGGGGACTAAAGGGAAAGGCACCCTAGGAAAGAAATCTAATGTGAACATCTGTTGTAGTGAATTCAGTAAAGCAAACTGAGGACCCGGTGTGTCCGACAACCGGTGGATGGTCGCTTCCTATTGTGATGAGTGATTGACAACGTGGCGTGGATTGACGTTTCCCTTGGCTCAAGTATTGCAGGTGTAGAATGCGGCTTGATTGCATTGGTGCAGGTGAAGAACAGGCGCGAAAGGTCTTAGCCATGGCGGCCTCCGAGGAGCGGAGAGACAAGTAGGCTTGGTTCGAGGGACCCGGTGGCCAGATGGATCGAGTGCGGTTCACATGGTGGCAAGAAAGAGCAAGGGAACGTGGTTCCAGTGCGAGGCAGCGGCTCACGACCGAAGCTCGTAAGCGGACATGAAGCTGGTGCAAGGTGGTGGCTCACAACCGAAGCTTGCACACGGGGTTTGGTGGTTTGGCCAGAAGACCACCGGATGGACGGTTTCCCTTGGTTTAGGCCTCAAAACCAAGGCCGAGGACTCGACGTAGCGACGGCCCGGCCTGCGAGCCAGGGGCGGTCCAACCGCCCCCCAGGGGCGGTCTGACCGGTCCCACCTAGGCAGGTCGCCCGTGAGCGTCGAGGAGCTTCGATCCAGAGGACACGCAGCGTGATCGCAAGGCTTGCGTCCGAGGGAAGCTAGCTTGCGGTGGAAGGTGTCCTAGCCAGAAAAATCTTCGTGGAAAATGTCATATTCGCCCCTGAGGGGTATGTATCGCTTAGGGGTAGTTTAATCTTTCGAGCACCACCATTTGGACTATATAATAGACCCCCTAGGGGTGGTGGCTGTTATCTCTTTAGTTATTTTTCATTTGGCTTGTTTAGTTTCCCTTCCCTTTCATCCTCTCCACCTAGAACTATTTTGAATCATTCATAGTTTGTATAGGTGAATTCATGGTTGGTTCATTGAGCTTAATCTCTTTATCTTTGTGCCATGATTTGAATTCCTGAGCTCCTTTTCTTTTTCTCATTTTCGGAGGTATTTTCGGAGCCATTTTTGGGGGATTTTTGTTCTTCACTTTCTAGCCCGTTTTCTCTCGGATTTATTTGGGGGAATCACACATGAGTGCCTTGTGCCTCTTTTCTTGGTGATCCCTTGCCCCCAAACGCCGAGAATCGATCTAGATTTGAAGATTTCGGGATGAACTCGTGGAGGGTGTTCTTAGCTAGATTTGAAATCCCCAGAGTTCTAGGGAGTTAGAGGCCGAGATTTTTGGGGCATAGCCTCTCCTTGAGGTGTATATCATCTACCCAAAGTTTCGTCTCAAGACTCCAAGCCGTTTGGGAGATCCGTTAGTGAGTTGACTTTGAGTTCGAGTTTTTCCCGTGCTGTCTAGCAAGACCGATGCGACCGCCCTCGGATACCGGTGTGACCGCCCCTGGCTGAGAGTTGCTGATTTGGATTGTTTTCGTTCGATTCTTGTTGGATTTGTTTGATTCGAGTTCCGCTGCGTTGATCTTGTTCCTAGGGTCAGTAGCCCCACAGTAGCTACGTGATCTTGGCAAGATCGGTTGGTAGGCTTTGGAGTTGAGTTGGGAGAAGCTGGATCTTGAGAGAAATTTTTATTGGCTCCCATTCACTCCCCTCCCCCACTGGTCGTCTAAGATCCAAAGATGGCTAGGATGATGCTAGATGAGCATAGGACTCCTAGGAAATATTGGGCCGAGGCAGTGAACACGGCTTGTTATGTTTCAAATCGGATTTTCCTTCGTGCTTTCAAGAAGAAAACTTGCTATGAGCTTTTCCATGGTCGTCCCCCCCGTGTGAGTCACTTTCGGGTTTTCGGTTGCAAGTGTTTCATTCTTAAGAAAGGAAATTTGGACAAGTTTG
Source organism: Urochloa ruziziensis (assembly GCA_015476505.1). Taxonomy (NCBI): domain Eukaryota; kingdom Viridiplantae; phylum Streptophyta; class Magnoliopsida; order Poales; family Poaceae; genus Urochloa; species Urochloa ruziziensis. Next base: position 28,099,652 of record CM027124.1, read on the forward strand.
AGTCTCGTTCGATGGATGGAATTTTTCTTGGTTATGCTAATCATTCTCGAGCATACCGTGTGCTCAATCTTGAGACTAACCAAATCATGGAGACCTGCGAAGTCACTTTCGACGAGACCATTCCATGTAGCTCTTCTGTCTTTGAGTGTGCAGGTGATGATGAATTGGGACAGTCCATCTTTGAGGAAGAACAGCTTGATGAGGAAGATGATGAGGAGAATCATGCACCATGTGGAGATCCTGTACCTTCTACTTACACTACTGCTACGACGTTCGATGACGGCCCCACTGCTACACTTTCGTCGACTCGCGCACATGATCGAGTTCAAGTGGAAGCTGATGTTGAGGGGGAGGCAATCTCGAGGCGAGAAGCTCTCCGGCTGGTACAGAGGGATCATCCACCTTCGAAGATCATCAGGAACTTGGATGAACGTAGTACACGGTCGAGGTCACAGAACATCTCTCATTTCGCTCATTCTGCTTTTGTTGCGTCTTTCGAGCCCAAAAATGTTGGACACGCTTTATCTGATTCTGATTGGGTCAATGCCATGCATGAAGAGCTTGAAAACTTTGAGAGAAACCAGGTGTGGGAGTTAGTTGAACCACCTCCAAATTGCCATCCTATAGGAACCAAGTGGGTTTTCAAAAACAAGAGGGATGAGGGTGTTGAGATTGTGAGAAACAAAGCGAGGTTGGTTGCTCAGGGGTTTTCGCAGCAGGAGGGGATAGATTATGAGGAGACATTTGCTGTTGTTGCCTGTTTGGAGGCAATTCGGATCCTTCTAGCATTTGCAGTTGCTAAAGGGTTCAAATTGTACCAAATGGATGTGAAGAGTGCCTTCTTGAATGGGGTGATCGAGGAAGAAGTGTATGTGAGGCAGCCCCCGGGTTTTGAGAGTGAGAGATACCCACACCGAGTGTACAAACTCCACCGAGCTTTATATGGCCTAAAGCAAGCACCCAGAGCGTGGTATGGAAGGTTGAGGGGATTCTTGCTTAGCAAGGGGTTTGTGATTGGAAAGGTTGATAAGACGCTCTTCTTGTTGAGAAATGGCAATGATTTTTTTTAATCGTTCAGATTTACGTGGATGATATCATTTTTGGTGGCTCTTCTCACGATCTTGTTGAATTTGAGATGTCAATGATGGGAGAGTTGCAGTTCTTTCTCGGGCTACAGATCAAGCAAACGAAGGATGCGACGTTCGTGCACCAAAGCAAGTACACCAAGGACATTCTCAAGAAATTCGACATGAGCGACTCCAAGCCGTTGACTACGCCGATGAGTACGACTACAGCTTTGGATGCGGATGAGGACGGAGAACCAGTGGACCAGAAGGAGTACCGGAGCATGATTGGCTCCCTCCTCTACTTGACGGCAACGAGGCCGGACATACAGTTCAGCGTGTGTCTGTGCGCTCGTTTTCAGGCTTCACCGAGGACTTCAAATCGTCAGGCCGTCAAGCGGATTTTCAGGTATCTCAAGTTTACTCCTGAGCTGGGTCTTTGGTATTCTGCTGATTCCTCACTTGCACTACATGGTTTTTCTGATGCGGATTTTGGTGGGTGTCGTGTTGATCGCAAGTCTACTTCTAGTCAGTGTCAGTTTCTTGGTTCGTCTCTTGTGTCTTGGTCTTCTCGCAAACAGTCTTCTGTAGCCCAATCCACCACAGAGGCCGAGTATGTTGCTGCTGCTAGCTGTTGTTCTCAGTTGCTTTGGATCACCTACACCTTGAGAGACTTTGGGTTAGACATGTCCCATGTTCCACTTCTTTGTGATAGCACCAGTGCCATCAGCGTAGCCAAAAATCCCGTGCTTCATTCCAAAACCAAACACATAGAAGTGAGGTACCACTTTCTGAGAGATCACGTGGATAAAGGAGATATTGAGCTTGCCCATGTTTCTACCCAAAACCAGCTTGCAAACATTTTCACTAAGCCACTTGACCAAGTTACCTTCACCTGCTTGCGAGGAGAACTTGGTGTGTGTGCGGTTTTCTGAGCTGAGTTTTGGAGGCTTCTCTTGTAGCATATGTATACTATTGTACCATCTTTGTATCTTGATGTACACCTTCTGTTTTTGTACCTTGATGTATAGTTTTCATCTCTGCATCTTGTGATATATCATGCTGCATTTGTATCATATTCTATGATGAGCTTCTCCTATATGCAGTGATTGCTACAACTTGCTACATTTTAGAGTTTAGGCAGGCTGGCTAGGGATTGATTGTATGGATGGCTATGCTCTTGATGGTCTTGATATATATTCCTTTGAGATAGTCACTTTTTGAATTAAAATGACAAACTGAACTTCAACTCTTATCACCCATGAGTAAATGCCTTTGCATGACTTGTTTGAGCCGAAATGGCTATATTTTGCTTAAGGTCATGCTAGGATGATATTCTTTTCATTTGGGTCAAAGATCTTTGTCATTGTAAATGTTTAGCCCATGTTTATCTCGTGGAGGAGCATAAGCTTCTTTTTGTCGCAAAGACATTTCATGTACCATGCTTAATTTGAAAGACTTGAAAAATGAGATGTCTATGCATGAAAGAAGAAAAATGAGAAAAAGAATTATTTGAAAATATTTATGCTCATGTCTCTATGCTTTCACCATTGCACACACTTGCACACATGGGTGCTAAGCGGTTGCATGTTGTTTGCCGGAGAAGTCTCCCTTGAGAAGTGAACACATGGCTCCGTGCTTTGACATGACATGAGATAGATTTTGGGCGTTTATAATGATCTTTTGTCAAGAATGCTTGTTCTATCATGATCTTGGTGAGATGAAGTTTATTTTTTCTTAAATAATCCATGCTTAGGACTTTGCTCATGAGGTGAAACTTTTGAAAAAATTGCACAAATTGATCATGGCTTTGTCAAATGGCTATATATCTTCACTTTCTTGATGGCAATGCCCTTATGATGCTATGACCTGTCTAGTTTGCCTTTTCTCTAACTTGTAGAATTTTGTATTGCTCATTGCCTATTTGAGAAGCCTAGAGTTGAATTTTTTGCATTTTTGCCTTGATTTGTGCATTGTCAACAAGGGGGAGAGTTTGAGCATTGGAATACATTGCTGGGCACTTATGGAAGGTTTTCAAGTTGAAATGAATATGGAAGGTTTTCAAGTTGAAACGACATCATTGTGAGCATTTTTTTTGTGACTTGCATTTTTGTGCCTTGACTGGGCAGGGCGGTTTGACCGACCCTGCAGGGCGGTGCAACCGGCCTTGAAGTAAGGGCGGTGCAACCGGCCCTCCAGGGCGGTTCAACCGGCCCTATGCAGTGGCACGAGGTTTTGTAGGATTTGATCCATTTTCGAATGCATTTTCGCACGCACAAGTTCACTTGTTCAGGGGGAGTTTGCATCAATGCAGGGGGAGTGCTTTGAGTGTTCTGAAAAGTGATTTGGAGATTCGTGACTTGTGTTTTGTGCTTTGCTCTTTTGCCGATGGTGTTGAGCCCTTTCGCTTCTTCTTGAAGGGTCGGCGTTTCTGGAGCTTTCTCTTGCGAAGTGACTTTGTTTTGGCATGTTCTTTGCTTTTAGTCACTTGCTTGGGTTTTGTTTTCGATTTCTTTTCTATTTTCTTTTTATATCTATGGTGACTATGTGTGTGTTGTCAATGCACTCATCAAGGGGGAAATTGAGGACCCAGTGTGTCCGAGGACCGGTGGATGGTCGCTTCCTGGTGTGATGAGTGATTGACAACATGGCGTGGATTGACTGTTGGGGGGTAGACTTCGGAAAGTACCCCCTCCCCACCTTGGGGGAGTTTTGACCATGTTTTCAGCTTTGTCTTCATGTCTGATGAAGTTTTAGGGTCAGGCGCGGTCCGGAAGACGGGCGCTGGATTCCCGAAGGCAAACCCGAAGGCACCCTTGGGTTCGGAACCGGAGATGGCGTCCGGCGAGTCGCGTTGGGGGAACCCGAAGATACCCGCGGAAGAGCGGGCTGAATTCTACCTCGACCCAAGACCGAAGATCGCGACGAGAGGCAAGGCGAATACAAGAAACCGAAGACCCCCTCGTGTTTTCGAGTGGGCCCGGCTGACGGGAGCATCCCATGGAGTGTATAGTCTGTAATGTCCAAGAATATTCCAGGAATCAAGCAGTTGCTTGGGGCAGGATTGTAATTGTACTTAATGTCGGTTCGCCTTCCTATAAATAGAGGAGGTTTTTGTAACTAAAGGGAGGATGATCATTTTATTATAGTTGGAATATATGATTGCATCGGAACTCCGAGAGTTGGAGTCGAGTCCATTTCCGAGAGGGGCCACGTCTCTCATTTTCCGCCCTCCCCTCGGTTCGTTTTCTAGACTGTTGGTGACGGAGTCCACTCCGGGGCCGTCCTACACCCAACAGTTTTTGGCGCCCACCTCGTGGTAGTAATCCAAGACCACAAATGGCTCAAACCAAGAAGAAACCGTCGGGCGCAGCCAACGGAGCCGGTGCTTCGGAACCAGTCACACAGGCAAACCCCGAAGGTATCACCAACACTGGCGAGCAGGCGGCACAACCACAGACAGCGCCACGCTCCGAAGACCCAGAGAACGCCATCGAGGACCTAGCCAATGGAGAATTCAAGGTAGGCCTCGAGGAGATAGGAGTGACAGCAGAAGACATAGCAGCTCTCCAAAGGGTACAAGCAACAATACGAAGAGCATCAGAAGAAGCACAAAGAGCAGCAACCACTTCGGCACAAGCAGACCCAACGATACAGACGAGATCAAGGGGCATGACCAGGGACAAGGGTCAGCTGACCGCAGACCAGTTCAACGCTCAAAACAGAGCCGAAGGTTTAAGAGAACAAATGCTCAGATACGAAGCCTTGCAAGAAGAAATGACAAGGAGGAATGTAACATCCACCCGGGCAGGCAACAGGGAAGATGAACAATATGAAGGCGTCCCTGAAAACCAGATGTGGCAGACCATTCAAAACATACAGCGTCGCATTGATGAGCTGCAGAGTAGATTGTTGGAGCAGCCGGAAAGAGCCCCACACAATTCACGTTTCCACGCTGGTCACAGAAACACATTTCCTGATGCAGGACCGCTATCCGCAGATTTGGAGACAGCCCCCTGGCCACCTCGGTTCAATGCCACAACCTTGCCACAGTACGATGGCGAATCCGACCCCAAAGAATTCCTCATGAAATACGAGGCAGTGGTGGAATCAAACGGAGGAGATTCTTCGACAAAGGCAAAAGCTCTGGTCTTGTCACTCAAGGGGGCAGCCCAATTCTGGTACACCAACCTCCCAAAGGGGCAGATAGCAACTTGGCATGAACTCAGAGGCCGGCTGATATCAAGCTTTCGGGGAATGCAGGCCAAGGGCCTGTCCTCAAACGACTTCATGATATCATGCGTCCAGGGCGACAAGGAATCTTTGCAGCACTACATGCAGCGAATCGTGAAGCTAGCAGCAAGAGCCCCGAGGGTGAAGGAAGATAGCATCATTGACTACACCATCGCTGGCCTTCGCATTGGCCCATGCCAAGATTATCTAGAAAGAGCAAGACCTGACACTGTAAGAGAACTATTCGAGGTCATGCAAGAATACTGCAAGTCGGATGAGGGGCGCAGGAGGAGAATCGAACAGATGAATTCGCAGAAGAAACAGAGGGGGAATAATTATCAGCAAAGGCAGTGGCAGTCAGAATCAGGTACAAGACAGAACTCGAGACCAATAAACAACGTCACAAATCAACCTCCCTGTCAGCAATCTGCACAGAGCAGTGGTCACAACGACAGTCAGCCTTCAAACTCCAGAGGGGGAAGAAGCAACAGAGGAAGAGGGGGAAGAGGAGGTCGAGGGGGTAAAACCCCATGGTGTTTCTTTCATGGCAAAGATATCGGCCACAGCACTCACGAATGTCCTCATGCTCTCCAGAAGAAGAAAGAATTCGAAGAGCAGCTGAAAAACCCGAAGGGTCACTCGCTTGACACATCGTCAATACCACAACCCCCTCAGCCAATCAACCGCTCGGTTTCGTATGTGTCACCGAATTTTGTCCCACCACATCACTCCTATTATTTTCCACCTCAGCAATACGCATACCCTTCAGCTCCTCAAATGCCACAACTACCACCACCACCACCAATCCCAAGATATGACTCACTGGGTTACCACACGGAGATAAAGCCGAAATCAGAAAATGCCGGGCAAAGCAGCTCTGCGGGGGACATCGGAGACGACCCGCCAGGAATGGTCCATACCATAAATGCAATTTCTGGGGGCTCCAACGAGCCCGAACACATGACGAAGAGGCAGAGGAAAGATGAGGCACGAAGTGTGAACCATATCTGCTCTGGGCAAGTTTTCCGAACCCCATGGTCCCATATACCCATAACTTTCAGTCAGGCTGATGTGAGACTCATGAAATACCCACATAATGACCCGCTCGTGATCCGAGCTAACATTGGGTGTAACTCTCAGCACAGACCGTACGGTAATGACGTCGGTAAAATTCTTGTGGACAATGGCAGTTCTGCAGACATCATCACTTGGAAATGCTTTCTGGAGATGGGTTTCAAATCCGAAGACCTGAGGGATGCAAAAAATCCACTATATGGTTTCGGAGGCAAGAGAGTAAACGCAAAAGGAAAACGTGACATTGATGTCACCTTCGGTTCTGGTTCCTCAAGACGTGTCGAAACAGTCACATTCGACATCATCGAAATCGACTACCCATACAATGCCATCTTCGGAAAAACAACCATAAATAGGTTCTCGGCAGTGATCCACCAGGATTACCTCTGCATGAAGATTCCAACAAGTCAAGGCATAATTTCCGTGTATGGCAGTCAGGACGAAGCCCGAAGAGCTGAAAGAAACACAACTTTTGGTGTCCAACACGTCCATGCAATCAATGATGAACCCGAGGAAGAAAACGAAGACCCGGAGGAAATTCCAGAGGAACAAAAGAGAAAGCAAAATGCAGAACGGGTAGCCCCTTTTGAGCACACAAAGAAAATACCATTATGCGAAGATGTGCCAGACAAAACCGTCATCATAGGTAAAGAACTTGACAGTGAGGAAGAAATCAGACTTATTGAGTTCCTTCGGAACAACCAAGATGTCTTCGCTTGGTCATCAAACGACTTAACCGGAGTCAGCAGGAGTGTGATTGAACACGAACTTCGCCTAGACCCGAAGGCAAAGCCAAAAAACAGAAACTCCGTGTCATGTCCGGGGAATGAAAAAACGCAGCACAAGCAGAGGTGCAGAAATTGTTAGATGCTAGAGTCATACGTCCTGTCCAATTCTTCTTGTGGTTGGCCAACGTAGTCATGGTTCCGAAGAAAAATGGACAGTGGAGAATGTGCATTGACTTCACTTGTCTGAACAAGGCCTGCCCAAAGGACGACTTCCCACTGCCACGAATAGATGTCCTCGTTGATCAGGCAGCTTGTTGTGAAATGCTTAGTTTTCTAGATTGTTTTTCTGGATACCATCAGATCTGGATGAAGATGACAGATGAAGAGGCAACCAGTTTCACCACCCCCTTCGGAACTTACTGTTTCATCAGAATGCCGGAAGGACTCAGAAATGCAGGGTGCACTTTCAGCAGAATGATCCAGAAAATTCTGGGGTCCCAGTTGAAAAGAAATGTTTCGGCTTACGTTGATGATGTCGTTGTAAAAAGCAAACAGAGAGCAGATCACATCCAAGACCTTCGGGAAACTTTCTCAAACTTGAGAAGAAATGGCTTGAAACTAAATCCAGCAAAGTGTGTTTTCGGAATCACCAAACGGAAACTTCTAGGTTGCTTAATCTCCAAGACAGGAATTGAGGCAAATCCTGAGAAAGTTGAAGCAATCAGGCGGATGCAGCCGCCGAGGAACAGGAAAGATGTACAGAAACTAGCTGGGAAAATTGCGGCACTGAGCAGGTTCATTTCAAAATCAGCAGAAAGAAGTCTACCCTTCTTCAAGGCACTTCGGAACACAGCGAATTTCCAGTGGGGTCAAGAACAACAAAAAGCATTCGAAGACCTCAAGCAATACATAGAGAATCTTGCCATCCTCTCGAGCCCAACAGTAGGGTCCCAGCTGATGCTTTACATTGCAGCCTCGGATATAGCGTTGAGTGCAGCCTTAGTAGAAGAAAAAGAAGTCAAAGGGGTGCTGACTCAGGTCCCAATCTATTTTGTCTCAGAGGCTCTCTCGGGTTCGAAACTATTTTACTCAGAAATGGAGAAAATGGCTTACACTGTAATCATGCCCAAGAGAAAGTTACGTCATTACTTCCTCAGCCACGAAATTCTTGTGCCAACCTCGTATCCACTACGAGATATGTTTGAAAACAAGGAATCCTTAGGCAGGGTCGGAAAATGGGCTGCAGAGTTGCAAGAGCATTTTGTCGATTTCGTTCCACGGGCAGCAATCAAATCACAAGTCCTGGCAGGTTTTATAGCAGATTGGACGCCTTCCAATGAGGCAATTTCCAGACCAATTCCAGAATCCTTGTGGGAAATACAATGTGACGGAGCTTACTGTGACAGAGGGTCAGGAGCATCCGCAATAATCCTATCCCCGTCGGGAATCAAGCTCAGATACGCTATTCGGCTTGATTACGACAACTGCACAAATAACATTGCAGAATACGAGGGGCTACTGTTGGGGCTTCGGAAAGCAAGAGCACTGGGGGCACGCAGAGTCTTCATAAACACCGATTCTAAGCTGATTGCAGGGCACAAGGACAAGTCGTACAAAGCCAAGCATCCAAAGCTAATAAAATACTTGGCAGCTGTGAGGGCAATGGAAAAATACTTTTTCGGGTTCACAGTGAAAAACTACCCGAGGTCCAGAAATAAAGAGGCAGATGACCTAGCAAAAGCAGCAGCAAGCAAATCCTCGCTACCTTCGGATGTATTCTATGAAGTGCTCAAACAGAAATCAGTTCTCAGTGACGAGACCCCAGTAAGATACATAAACGCAATTCAGAGCGAAGACTGGAGAGCACCGCTGATGGCTTTCATGAGGGGGCACTTTGAACTAGAAGATGAGGCTGAAAAAAAGAAGATGGAAGCCAAGGCCAGAAACTACTGTATAGTAGATGGAAAATTGTACCGAAAAGAAGTCTGCGCACCGTTGCTCAAGTGCATCTCCGTCCAAGAAGGCAAGGAATTGCTCCAGGAAATTCACAGCGGAATGTGTTCATCACACATCAAAACAAGAGCTCTGGTTCAAAAAGATTTCAGGCAAGGTTTCTACTGGCCATCAGCAGTATCAGACGCAGATGAAGTGGTCAGAACCTGCAACAAATGTCGCATGCATGCATGTTGGCACTCCATAGCCTAACTAAAATCCGCAAGCGCACGGAGTCCGATGTAGCCTTTCACCAGGGGAGTAAGAACCTGGATATCGAATCCAAGGAACAGCAGACGCGACTAGCCTAGAACTTTTCTAACCAGATCCACCAAGGAGAAAAAGGATAAATGGGTAGAGAGCTTGACTTTAGTTAGCTACTCGTTACCCTAGACAAACTATCAATACCTAACCTGATCTGCTTCGACGGCTAGAACGGGAAGAACTCAGAACGGGGTGAGAGAGGGGTTCTTCCGGGCTCAGCACTACTGTTATGAGTACACCCGAACGTGGTGGAGTACAAAGGACGGACAGGGCAGTCACCACCTGCCGCCTACCACTGCAGTTCCGTGGGGTGCAACACAACCTGAGATGACTAGCCAGCATAGGCACCACGCCTAAGCTTTCAGTCACTGACCTCCACCCAACGCGAAGGGCCATAGAGGAAACCCCAAACAAGAGTCGCTGTCACTCGCGCAGACTCAGGTACCCGCAGATCAGAGATAAATATGATAACTTGCTGAAAGTAAGTTGTAAACTAGCGAAGTACTAAAGACAAGAGACTGAGGACTTACTGAAGATAACTCTTGAATATATTCCTCGGGGGCGGAAATGTTGAGACGAGACCGAGAGAGAAATCCCGGTCTCTCTCTACAAAGCTCGGCTGTCACCCGAGCAACTCACCCACTCTCTCTCTACTCTACTCTAAAGATGAGAGCACAAACTCACTAAGCTACTCTTCTCTCCTTTGGATGATTTGATGGATACCTTCTCAAGGTGAAGGAGGGTCCCTTTTATAGCTTTCAGGGGCAGTTGCAGGCGTCAGGTGTAAGCTAACACTCTGCTTAACTGCCGATCGGCCTGACCTTGCTGCCCCGTGGCACCGCCTTCTTCAGGGACGCTCTGGATTGCACCCTGAGGTTGGTAACGGTTGCTTTGGATTGAAGCTGTCCGAGAATCCAATGTTGGTGGGCCCTTCAATCCATGCAAATGTAGCTTAGGCTTTTCGGGTTCTTTGGATCAAACCGACGTTGATCGCACTCATGGCTCAGCTTTTGCTTGCTTGCTCCTGCACTCACAAATTATACAAAACTTGTGGAACTCATTAGAAATAATCAGTTTTACTTTGTTATGAGCAAGATGAGCCTGAAATGTGACGGAATGTTGGTGGTGAAACCGTATCGTAACGACCACCAACATGCCCCTCTACCTGAACTTTGCTAGTCCCTTAGCAAAGAATGAATTAAATCACCGGGACTTTCGCAAGGTCAGGGTCATGAGCTCAAGGTATACACAAGTCATATTTCTGAGTTTTCTTTCATACCTTGGATTCTGGTGGCTAACACCCTCATCTTCATCAATTGAGTCTTAGAACAACTCATTGATTGGTCGAGCACTTCTTCCTCTTGGCATTTGGAGTTTTTGATAATTTTATAAAGAAAACGAGGCATTCCCTTGTTATTTCTCAACATCTCTCAATCACTCATAGTGTTTAGATCCTCACCTGGGCTTAGAATCAAGCCTCTCTATGTTATATGGTGGAGCTTTGGAGATGTTGCTCACTCTTCTTTATTTATTTTGCGAGATCGAAGAACTTGTCTAATCATTCCTACTACTCATACATCTTGGCCAAGTGCATGTGTACTTTGATGGTTGAGTCCTTGTTCAAGCATCTTTCATCTTTCCCCTTTCTCTTTCTCTCTCTGTTTTTTTTCTTCTGAAGATAAGGAGTGTATCATTCCTTTCTTCATCATCTTTCTTTCTCTTTTTTTTCAGGGGGATGAAGAGCTTTTGACAATTTGGACTTTATTGATGCTCGTGTACGTGGATGGCCATGATGAACAAGATAGCACGAATGTGAAGGCAAGTAATTCGAGCAAGCTCAAAATTTAGAAGGTAGCTATGTAGAAGCTTCAACTTGAATTTGGTATATGGCTTTGGATAGGACATTTCAAGTTGATGATAACAAGGGTTGCCTTAAGTTTTATTTTCAAAAACAATCTCCAAAACCTTGAATCGGATGGCTCAACTTCTCAATCATTATATCATAAGAATCAATTAACGAGAATCAGGCAATCCTAATGAAAGTTCCAAGGCAATGAAATACGTTCTCATGAAATATCACAAGTATATCCAAGGTGTCATGCATAGGGGTTCACTTTCATGAATTTTGATCAAGTTTTAACATTATTTAGCCAGGAATTTTATTTGGATCAAAATCACGAAGGGATCAAATGTAGGGGTTACAAACCGTGTCCTGGAGTCGAGTCGACGACGTTGGCCACAGGCCCAGGCCGATCGGCCCAGTAGAGGCCGGCCGGCCTGGCATTGTAGCCAAGCGTCCCGATTCAGGTTCCTCGTTCATGTGATTCGCAAGATTACGCAGTGGGCACGGGATCTCCTCGAACGGCTTCAGCAGGGGGTCGGCCGGCCTGGCCTAGGCCGGTCGGCCTGGCATTGTGCCAGGTTTGGTCGTGCCTTGGCCAGCGACCAGAACAGCTCCTGTACGTCAGTGTTTCTACGTGCTTCACTGAAAAATCAGTCCGAGGGTTTAGTTGGCACACAAGTGTGCACCAACCATTCATTTTATTCTTTTCTTTTTATATATGAGCCTCTTCTTTCAAATAAATCAATTTATTTTATTCAAACTGAGGGGAAACAAATGTGGCAGTGCTGCATACAAGGGAAAATTGAATGAAAGAAATCTAAAGGGAAATTTGAACTAGCACCCAAAAGTCTAAACTAATTCTAATCCTAACTACTCCTCCTTCCGGCGGTAGAGGTGTTCATTGCCGGTGGCCTTCGCGAGGCGCTTGACCTTAGAGGCCATCGCCTTGCGAAGGATCTCTATCTTGTCATCGGCCTCCATTTGCCCGATCACCGCCTCCGCCACGCGCTCATCCATGTTGTTGACCTTTAGTTGCAGCGCGGCGAGCTTCCTCCTCAGCTCCTCTATGTCCTCCTCCTCCTCCTCGTCGGACCACTTCATCTGTCCGGGAGGTCCTTGGATCGGAGGGGGCGTCATGAAGCGCTTCCTCCCCTCGTCGGGCTTCTTAGGGGCTAAGAAAAGCCCCTTCCCGATGCCTGGCCCTTCCCGGCGTGGAGGGCTAGGACTTCCCGGGGTATACTGCGGTGAGTACCCCGGCGAGGTGGAGATGAAGAGCGGCACGATCTCCTTCTTGATCGGTGAGGAGACGAGGCGCTTCCCGATGGCCTTCTTCGGGGACAAAAGTCCCGTAGTTGGCCTTCGGGGCGTCTTGGGCTGCGAACTCCCCTGACCCTCCTCCTGAGGATCACGGAGGGAGGCTCTGCCCAAAGGCGAGCCAGAGAGGCGGCGAGGGGAGGCCGGCCGGCCTGCCCCAGGCCGATCGGCCTGGGAGAGTGGCCGCCGGGCCTCCGGCTGCACGGCAACGACGTCGACGAACGCTGCCTTCTCAATGATCCGGACGCTGCTGGAGTTGGAGGAGCCCGGTGTCCCTTTCAAGGAATCGGACGGGGAGCGGCTGCCTTGAGAGGCTGAGTTGGAGTCTTGGTGGCTTGATTGCGAGGCCATGGCTCAGATCTCTCAAAGGAAGGGACGTTTCTGGAGAAGGAGGCTCGAGAGTTCTGAGGGAGAAGAAGAGCGGGGGCCTTTCGTTTTAAAACGACGCTCCTCCCTTCGAAACCCCACGAATTCTCGGAAAGGATAGCAGCGAGACTCATTCAAACGAGGAGCGTCTCGAGTCGAGCCGGTGTTGGGCCGGTCGGCCTGGGTGGGGCCGGCCGGCCTGGCTGGGCCGGTCGGCCTGGGTGAGGCCGGCCGGCCTAGCCTTGTCTCGAGAGCCCATGAAATTTTTCGTGTATGCTTCCTTTGCTCTTCTACCAGAAAGTCTTTAGAGTTTGGCTAGAAAAAGTCTAAGGGAAGGAAAAGAAAAATAGAAAGGGAAATCTATCCTAGATAAGGGCCATTTTTAGGTCCTGCCCGGACCTGGACTAGATATCTCGGTTAGCTCGTAGACGTCCATCTCTCTGAGCTCCGGCATTTCAGATTCGAGAAATATTTTCAATCTTTGGCCATTGGCCTTGAAAGTATTTCCGTCATTATCCTGGAGGGTTATCGCGCCATGATCGGCGGCATCTAAGACTCTAAAAGGACCTTCCCACTTACTTCTAAGCTTACCATGACCAAACAAGCGAATACGGGAGTTAAAGAGTAATACCTGATCTCCCGCTTTGAAATGCTTGATCTTGATGCGCTTGTCATGCCATCTCTTTGTTCTTTCTTTATATAGCTTGGCGTTGTGGTAGGCCTTTTCCCTCCATTCATCCAGTTCAGCCAATTGCATTCTTCTTTTGAGTCCGGTTGTCTGGAGATCCATGTTCCACCTCTTGATCGCCCAATGGGACTTGAATTCTAGCTCAACCGGTAAGTGGCATGTCTTGCCATATACCAGTTGGTAGGGAATCATCCCTATCGGTGTTTTGAACGCTGTTCTATATGCCCAAAGTGCTTCCGGTAACTTTCGCTTCCACCCTGTCCCCATTGCATTGACCGTCTTTTGCAGAATGTTCTTGATTTGTTTGTTTGATGTTTCTGCTTGCCCGCTGGTCTAGGGGTGATAAGGTGTAGCCACTCGGTGGTCCACTCCTAAGTCGCTTAGGCATTTCCGGAATGTCTTGTCAATGAAGTGTGATCCTCCATCACTGATCACGACTCGGGGTACTCCAAAATGGGGAAAGATGATCTCTTCCAACATCTTCCTTGAATTTTTCGAGTCGGCTGCCGTGCACGGAAGTGCCTCCACCCATTTGGAAACATAGTCGACTGCCACCAGGATATATTCACACTGCTCGGATGCAGGGAAAGGACCCATAAAGTCTATTCCCCACACGTCGAAAATCTCCAACTGGAGGTTATTTTGCAGTGGCATAGCATCACGGGCGTTGATATTCCCGTGTCTCTGACACCTGGCACATCTCCGTACGAATACCTTAGCGTCTCCATACATGGTTGGCCAGAAGAATCCACTCTGCCAGACCTTTGCATGGGTTCGGAAAATTCCGTAGTGTCCTCCGTACGGTGATGAATGGCAACGATCAAGGATCTTATGTGTTTCCTCATGAGGGATGCATCGTCGGAGTAACCCGTCAGCACAAACCTTGAACAGATAGGGGTCATCCCAAAGGTGAAATCTGCTGAGGTAGATTAACTTCTTGTTGTCTTCTCCTGGAGGCACGTATCCAGTCACCATGAAGTTTACCAAGTTTGCGTACCATGGACTGGATGTGGTGACCTTGAGGAGAGTATCATCTCTGAGATAGTCATTGATTGGAAGGTCTGACCCTTGAACCTGCATTCTTGAGAGATGATCCGCCACACAATTATCTGTCCCCTTCTTGTCTCGTATTTCTAAATCAAACTCTTGAAGGAGCAGAATCCAACGGATGAGTCGTGGCTTGGCATCTTTCTTGGTCAAGAGGTACTTTAGTGCAGCATGGTCTGTGTATACTATCACCTTGGCACCAACCAACTAAGATCTGAACTTGTCCATGGCAAACACCACTGCCAGGAGTTCCTTCTCCGTTGTCGCATAATTCAACTGAGCTCCGGTCAATGTCTTGCTTGCATAAGATATAGCGTAATGCTGTTTATCCTTGCATTGACCGAGCACTGCCCCGACTGCATAGTCGCTAGCGTCGCACATGATCTCGAATGGAAGATTCCAATTGGGCGGTTGTATGATGGGAGCTGAGATAAGTGCCTTCTTGAGGGTGTAGAAGGCGAGAAGGCAATCATCGTCAAAGTTGAAGGGTGCTTCTTTAGCCAGGAGGCTTGTAAGAAGTCTGGCTACCCGAGAGAAATCTTTGATGAATCTTCGGTAAAAGCCAGCATGACCCAGAAAACTTCGCACACCCTTGACACTCGTCGGGGGTGGTAGTTGCTCAATAACTTCTATTTTTGCCTTGTCAACTTCTATTCCTCTTTCTGACACCTTGTGTCCCAGCACAATTCCTTCTCTGACCATGAAGTGTCACTTTCCCCAATTTAGGATAAGGTGATGCTCTTCGCACCTATTGAGGACTCTTTCCAAGTGCTCAAGACAGTTGTCGAAGGTTTTACCATAGACGGTAAAGTAATCCATGAATACTTCCATGATCTGTTCGATCAGGTCAGAGAATATCGCCATCATACACTGCTGAAATGAAGCAGGTGCATCGCATAGGCCAAAAGACATCCGCCGGTAGGCGAACGTTCCGTAGGGGCAGGTGAAGGTAGTCTTGCTCTGGTCATCGGGATGAATAGGAATTTGATGATAACCAGAGTATCCATCAAGGAAGCAGAAAAATGAGTGGTTTGCCAACCGCTCAAGCATCTCGTCGATGAAGGGGAGAGGAAAGTGATCTTTACGGGTAGCTTTGTTAAGCTTCCTGTAATCGATACACATCCTCCATCCAGTAACGGTCCTCTGAGGGATAAGTTCATTCTTCTTGTTCTGGATAACTGTCATTCCACCCTTCTTCGGCACAACTTGAACTGGGCTGACCCATTCACTGTCTTGCACGGGGTAGATTATACCCGCGTGCAGAAGCTTCAACACTTCTTTCTTGACTACCTCCCTCATCGCATCATTCAGCCGTCGTTGATGTTCTCTAGACGTCGTATGGTCCGGCTCTATAGGTATGCGATGGGTGCATAAGCTGGGGTTGATCCCCTTCAAGTCCTGTAGAGAATACCCGAAAACAGACCGGTGCTTCTCTAGGACTGTGATAAGCTGCCGAGTCTCATTCTCTGTCAGTTTGTCACTGATGACGGCTGGCGAGCGTCGGTCATTGTGGAGGAAAGCGTATCTAAGTCCAGGAGGCAGCGGCTTCAACTCAGGAGGGGGGTGTTGTGGCTTTTCTTCCTCGTCGAGTTTTATAAAACTGTCCGTTTCTGCCTCTTGGATGAAATGGTTAGCCTCTTCAGCCTGTGAGGACTGAGCTTGCTCTTCTTGAGCGGAGCTAACTGCTTTCTCCACTGGGTCTGTCTCGGATCGGGCCTCTGCGATAGTGTTCACTGACCGCACAAGGCTGACCGGGATGATCTCTTTACCAACCTTGAACTGTATCGTGGCTCGATCATGGTTCGGGTTGGCAAGGTGCTCTATTGGCTGTCCGATCAGGAAGAAGTTGTCGCCTCTAGGGATATCGAAAATGTGGAAGTCTAGGAAAATCCTGTTGCGTCCCATGTGTACGGGTACAACAGGGATGATTCCTCTGCATTCCATCATTTGGCCGTCGATCCACTTGAGGTGCTTACGGGAGAAGGACCGGGGTTCGTCTGGTTGCACTTGTGATGCGAGTGCACTTGATATGATATTACTCCCGACCTTCGGGCCGTAGGCAACTTCCTGAGAGTCGTTCCCTCAATAGCGCAATGGAGTACTCTGAAGTTGCGGGTAATTCGGATGATGTCTTCGCAACTTTCAATTTCCTCCGTCCATTCCTTGCTCATGATCGCAGATAAACCCTCGATCTGCGGTACGGCTTCTGGAATGAATGCCTTAGACCTTGAACTTGTGCACACTTGTTCCATGGGCATACATGATGTATTGCCGATCTCCAAGTACTCTTCTTCTGTAAAGAGCTCGGGAATGAAGTGCGGCAGATCGTCAAGAATATTTTCATGGTCTGAGGACTTGGGGTGTTCGAGCACTTCCTCTATGATCGGAGGAGGCGGATCGAATGTGAGGGCGAGTAGTGGCTATTTGTCTGTGGGGGTTGTTGGTGGTGTTGGTGGGTCGTCGAAGACGCCAGTGTACTCGGTAGAGTTGAGAACCTTTTCCAAGATTTCTCGTACCTCATCCACTGTCTTGTATAGCACTGACCTTGCGGAGGTGATGTTCAAGAACTGTGCACTCTCCGGCTTCAATGCACCAACAAAATGCTGCATAAGCATTTCCTCTGGAATGTTATGCGGTGGCCCTGAGTTGGCCAATTTTATGAACCGCTCCCACGTGGCTCCAAGTGACTCATTGCCTTGCTAATATGTCATCAACTTAACTCTGAGTTTCAAGATCTTGGAGACAGGGTAAAAGAACAGACAAAACTCGTCCTTCAACTTGATCCAATCTCCGCTAAATCCCCTTGCAGTCCGGTCGTACCAAGATTTTGCATTTCCCATCAGAGAAAATGGGAAAAGTTTCCATTGTATAGTGTCTTGGTTTACGCCAGGTATAATCAGAAGAGAGCAATTCTCCTCGAAAACCTGCAAGTGAGCATAGGGACTTTCGTCCTTCGTTCCACCGAAAGACTGTGCACGAACCATGGCAACGAGACTGGGACGGATCTCGAAGCCATGAGGTGGTATGGGGTGGCAAGATGAAGGCGGTTCCAAATACTCGCTAGATGGAACCGTCGGGTAACTAGGAGAAAACTCCATGTGGTAGATGGTTATGGGGGTAAAGGTGTACGGCTAAAAAGATCCTACACTAGTGTTGCTACCGTTCCCCGGCAACGGCGCCAGAAAAGCTTGTTGGCACTCCTTAGCCTAACTAAAATCCGCAAGCGCACGGAGTCCGATGTAGCCTTTCACCAGGGGAGTAAGAACCTGGATATCGAATCCAAGGAACAGCAGACGCGACTAGCCTAGAACTTTTCTAACCGGATCCACCAAGGAGAAAAAGGATAAATGGGTAGAGAGCTTGACTTAGCTACTCGTTACCCCAGACAAACTATCGATACCTAACCTAATCTGCTTCGACGGCTAGAACGGGAAGAACTCAGAACGGGGTGAGAGAGGGGTTCTTCCGGGCTCAGCACTACTGTTATGAGTACACCCGAACGTGGTGGAGTACAAAGGACGGACAGCGCTGTCACCACCTGCCGCCTACCACTGCAGTTCTGTGGGGTGCAACACAACCTGAGATGACTAGCCAGCACAGGCACCACGCCTAAGCTTTCAGTCACTGACCTCCACCCAACGCGAAGGGCTATAGAGGAAACCCCAAACAAGAGTCGCTGTCACTCACGCAGACTCAGGTACCCGCAGATCAAAGATAAATATGATAACTTGCTGAAAGTAAGTTGTAAACTAGCGAAGTACTAAAGACAAGAGACCGAGGACTTACTGAAGATAACTCTTGAATATATTCCTCGGGGGCGGAAATGTTGAGACGAGACCGAGAGAGAAATCCCGGACTCTCTCTACAAAGCTCGGCTGTCACCGAGCAACTCACCCACTCTCTCCCTACTCTACTCTAAAGATGAGAGCACAAACTCACTAAGCTACTCTTCTCTCCTTTGGATGATTTGATGGATGCCTTCTCAAGGTGAAGGAGGGTCCCTTTTATAGCTTTCAGGGGCGGTTGCAGGCGTCAGGTGTAAGCTAACACTCTGCTTAACTGCCACGCGAAGGGGGACAGGTGGCGGCCTCTGGGGGAGGCCTGCCCCGTGGCACCGCCTTCTTCAGGGACGCTCTGGATTGCACCCTGAGGTTGGTAACGGTTGCTTTGGATTGAAGCTGTCCGAGAATCCAATGTTGGTGGGCCCTTCAATCCATGCAAACGTAGCTTAGGCCTTTCGGGTTCTTTGGATCAAACCGACGTTGATCGCACATCTCATGATCATCTGAGTTGTGTTTGTGATCTTCTGGACCAAGGACGTGGCAACTAGCCACAGAAGGGGGCCGGCCGGCCTGGCATAGGCCGGCCGGCCTGGCTTTGTGTCAAACATGGCTCAGCTTTTGCTTGCTTGCTCCTGCACTCACAAATTATACAAAACTTGTGGAACTCATTAGAAATAATCAGTTTTACTTTGTTATGAGCAAGATGAGCCTGAAATATGACGGAATGTTGGTGGTGAAACCGTATCGTAACGACCACCAACAATGCACCATACAAACATTTCCCCGCAAACGAAGTACAACTTATACCCCCAATTTGGCCGTTATCTAGATGGGGAATAGATATCGTGGGACCACTCCCGAAGGCCCAGGGGAATCTGACCTATGCAATAGTGGCAGTAGAATATTTCACCAAGTGGATCGAGGCAAAGCCAGTGCAAAAGATCACATCCGCCTCAGTGCAAAAATTTTTCTGGCAAAACATTGTATGTCGATTCGGAGTACCCAAGGAAGTAACAGTCGACAATGGCAAACAATTTGACAGTGAGTCTTTTCGCAATTTCTGCCAAGGCCTCGGAACCAAACTGTGCTTCGCCTCCGTGTATCACCCGCAGTCAAATGGGGCGGTTGAGAGAGCAAATGGAATCATTTTTTCCGGTGTCAAGAAAAACATTACCGGCCTCCCGAAAGGAAAATGGGTAGATGAACTGCCAAGAGTCATATGGTCCCATAACACCACAGAATCAAGAACAACAAAGTTCTCGCCATTCAGGCTGCTGTATGGGGAAGAAGCCATGACACCAGAAGGAATCAAGCACGAGTCTAGAAGAACAGAACCAAATCAAGACGCAACCTTGATGGAAGTAACAATTGACACCATGGAAATCCTAAGGGAAGAAGCCTCCAGAAACATCGAAGACTACCAAGAAGAAACCAAGAGGTGGAGGAACAAAAAGGTAAAACCGAGGGCATCCAGACAGAAGACATGGTACTCAGAAAGGTCCCAAAGGGAAAATACAAAGGGAAGCTTAACCCGAAGTGGGAAGGGCCTTTTCTCGTGTCAGAAACCTCAAGACCATCAGCTTTCAGACTATAATCACTGGACGGGGTCGATGACCCGTACACGTGGAATGAAGACATGTTGCAACGCTATTACGTTTAGGGAGCCAGGGGCTCGAGAATTGTAATATAAAGTCCACTTTACAGTTCCCTCTTTTGTAATTTCTCATTTTCATTATGTAATGAGGACACCGTACTCTTTTCCTCATAGGGGAAGCTTTCGAGTTGCAATTCATAAGCAATTCGGAGGTGTGAGGTTTTTAACGAGGCGGATTTCGTGTGTAATCCCTTGTGTAATATAAACAAGGTTCCCCAAGAAAACAAAATCCCGAAGCAACAAACCGCTCCATAAACAAAGCGGAGTTGTCTTCGGAAAAACAGATGGTTCAAGAACCATTATGAGTTAAGCCTCGGAGCGCAACAGTGGCCCGAGCGTAGAAGTCTTAACTCATACGCGAAAAACGCGACGGAGCATTCCGCAATGAACATAGGGGAAACACGCCCCTGGGCCCAAAAATATCGAAAATGGTACCAAAAAATTAAAACTTCCGACGGGAAGGAATATGAACAATATCATTCAAAATCCGCCTGCCCCTCGGAGTTCGACCTTTGAACCAAGGGGGGGAGGTGTTCTTCGAACCAGCTTAATTCAAACATCGAACTGCCCTCGGGGCTTTTATTAAGCAATTACATTGCAAAAAAATTCAGGTTTCACTCATTACAACATCAGAAATTTCAGAAAGCAATTTATCTACAACGCCAGAAATGATGGCCTCAGCTTCACCTCTCAAGAACGCATTGAAAGTACCTGCGGGCGAGAAAACGAAGTTACAAAGCAGGGCTCAGAAAAATCTAACTGGGCAATTTATACATAAATTCTGCAGGTTCATATTCGCTATCATCTACAGGTTCCTCCTTCGGAGTTAACAAACCGAAGGGGGGCTCGAATCCAACACCAGAACTAATCTGGTTAAGTCGATTCATCTCACGGACGAAGAATCGAGTGTGTAAAATACGATCGTGTTCCACCATATTTCGGCAGAACACTAAGAAAAACAGTCGAGATTCGGCATTTCGAGTGTTATACTTCCGAAGCTTATAATCCCAAAACGAGTCGAAACTTGCATTCGGATATTTCGCTCGGAATTTGGACCAAATGCAACCAGACATAAGAAAACCATCTTTGTACATCGTCAAATGGAGCACACCTTCGGTTACCACAGCAGGATCCACACGAAGGACCTGCGTGGCAACCGAGTAGAGTTAGCAAAATATTCTCAAATTATTACAATGAATCCATGACCCATGAAATCACGACGCAAGCCTCACACCTCTCGCGCCTCGACATTTGGGTTGATTTCTGTCTGGGTAGCAGAAACCTCTTGGGTAGATGTTGCGGCGGCCGAGCCAGAAGTTCCACCAGCCTCAAGTTCAATTTCTTGCTCGATGGTCTCCAGCTTCGAAGATTTAGCAGACTTTGAAGCGAGCCGAGCCTCGAGCGCTGAAGAAACCTTGTTCTCGATTTGAGCCCGGATCTGTAAAGAACAGCGAGAAAAAAATGTGAAAACGAAGCCACCACAGAAAAAAGTAGATAAAACAAATGAGATAACCAACCTGCTCCTCAGTGCGACGAGACTCATCCCGAGCCAAGCCATGAAATTTGAAGAAGGTGAGCATGAAATTGTTGGCGATATTCTTGGCAAGGGGGCTCAGAGCTCTTGGAGCCAAATCATCCACCGAAGGCCAAACATAAGAAGGATCCTTCAACATGCGCAGCTCATTTTTCCCAATATGCTTCGAATCGGCAGAAGCATCTGAAGGTAGCAACGAGCAAACGGCCTGGGCAAAATCCCGAGAGGCAACCTTAGCATTTAACTCTCCCCACAAGCCGCTACCAATAGAAGCTATCTCCAGGCAAGAGAATATCCTATCATAAAACCCTTCGATACTGCATTCGTTGACATCCAAGTCAGGGGGATAAGACCAAAAGGTGCGAGAGCGCGAGCGAAACCAGTCTTGACTTCTTCAACACCTTCGGCGTGAGCACGCATGTAATCCTCAAACTGTTTTTTCAGCTCGGAAAGGCTAACATCCTGGTTGCTCAAATCTTGTTTCAACTTTTCGTTCTCCTCAATGAGTTCCTTGTTTCGCTTGGCAACTCGCCTTTCAATTTCCAGTTCGATTTTCATATCCTCCACGATTTTTCTCAAATCTTCATTCTCCTTCACAAGAACTTGTTTCTCTAGGGCCAAATCATTCGAGCGCCCTTTCTCCATCTGAAGTCTCTCAAGAAGCAATTTCTTGTCTTCCTCCAGCGCAGCAACTTTTCCGGAGGCAACCTCGGAACTCTTCACGTACGGTCGAAGATCATCAATGTCTCGCTTGTGCGTACGAGAAGCGCAACGAATTGAAAGATAAGTCTTTAAGGCCAGGTCCTCAGCCTGCTGCAGAACAGCCTCGGTGTTTTGCTAGCAAAGTCTGCTTTCCATCAGCGGCAAGCAAAAAGAGCGACCAGCTTCGGAAAGAAATTCATGCTCATGCCCCCCACTCTTAAAAGTGACCTTTCCTACCATCTGGCCACCAATGAGCTTGCAGTCCGCGGGAAAACCAAGCTTACGAGCAATTTCTTTAGGATCCTCGGAGCTCACGAAGTAGCTGCTGCTAGTTTCTGTGTCATCAATGTCCACATCCGCATCTCCTTCATCCCCGGCTATCAGAGGTTGCAACGGCACAGATTCTGTTCTGGTGTCCGAAGTGCTGTCAGAAGATGGACTAGAATCTCTAGACGACCTTCGGGACGTGTCAGATCCAGAATCACGAGGGTCCGGAGAGCTGGCGCGTACATCATCAGCAACAGCACCACCTTGGACGCCCCGCTCCTCCACCTCATCATCGCTATCAGAAGCAGGGGGGCTATAGACAACACCAATACCAACAAAAGATGGCCCATTAGCTAGAACCACTTCGGAAGTAACCAGTTTAACAGCTCGTTCCCCTGCTTTCGGTGAACCCGCGGGAGAATTAATCCGAGGAACCTCCAGAACATTGTCATCAACTGTATGAGCAGGAGCTTCTGAAGGTCCAACCTTTTCACCCTCAAGCAACGATTCATCCTCATCCATATCTCCAAAAACATCCTTGAGAACCTCCTTGGGGTCAAGAATCTTAAGCTTCTTCGAGGCATCACCAGAAGTTGAAGTTTTGCGTTTCGCTACACTTTTCGGTCGAGAGTGCGGCGCCTCCTGGACTCTGGTAGGAACAACACCACCACTACCAGAAGTCGCTTTCGAGGTAGCAGGTGCAGAAACATCTTTCTTGTCTTTGGAGGATTTAAGATTTCTCGCAATACTCTTGTTAGTAGATTTACGAAGACCAGGAGACATCTTAAAAACTCGAACACAGGGTTCGACCTCTTCAATGATAATGTTTTCTTGCTCTCGCTGAATTCAGCCGGAGATTCTTTCCCAAACATACCATTGACATCCTTTTCAACCCAAGAAGCGTTGATGTCTTCGGGAAAAAGTAAAGTGTTAGTAATAGCCATGAAACGGAAAGAAAAACAAACATATGAAATGAAAAAAAGGAAAAAGCATCAGAAATAGCCAACAAACCTTTGGCTGTTAGACCGAAGCACTTGGCAAAATCGGGCATCGGGATCCCATCCTCAGGAGTTTCCTTCCAGAAATCTACACTCCACCCGGCCTGGACGGGAAAAACACGACACAGGCGGAACCCTTCAAAAAGATCACGAACACTGTACTTCTGAGAAATTTTCCGGAGCATTTCAACAAACGCCACCCCTTCGGGAGCTCCCCCGGCAGATGAAGGCCAAGATCCCGAGAGATTGCCCAGAGGCGAACACACGAGGGGGTAGTCACCTCCATCGTCCTTGGCAACCACGTGGTACACCCAAGAAGTCCACCAGTTCTTCGGCCACTTGTTCCGATAGGCCATAATAGGAAAAAGAACATGGGGTCTGTATATGAAATTGAGGCAGCCAAATTGACACTCCTTTTCGATGTCCCCCTTAGAAGGATGGGTGTGGAGTTGAGTCTTAGATTGCTTATGCACCCGGTGGGCGTATAGGAAACTGTCCAAACTAGGCTTAATCTTCGTGGTCTTGCAAACCCACAAGTACACGTTCAGGCGAACGAAAGCGTTCAGAGTAAGCTGGTGCAGATAAACTCCACATCCCTTCAAGATTTCCACGACAACAGGATCCAGGGGAAATCGAAGGCCGGACACGAAGTGGTCCTGGAAAACAACAACCTCATTAGCTTTCGGCGAAGGTTTCGCCTTATCTTCTTCCGCAAGCCTAGCTTTCCCTGGTTCAATCATCTTGGAAGACTCCAGCAGCTGCAGATCAGTCTGCTTGAAAGTGCTAAAACCGAACATCAAAGTCGCCGGCTTCGACGACGGTTTCTCAGAATCAATACCACCCTCGTCATCAATCCTCTTCATTTTCGGAGCCATTAAAGCAGGAAAAGAAACCCTGCGAAACAATCAAACCTAATCAAAACCGAAACCCTACAGGAAAAACGAAGTCCTGAAAATTATTCAATCCTAATAAAAAACAAAGTACCTAGAGAAAAAAGAAACAATGAAAAAAGACTAGAAACCAAACAAGAAAACTTACCCGGAAAAGAAGCACAGAAATAAAGGCTTCTCAAAATCAGCGAAAGCTTCGGAGCTCCTCAAAAACCAGAATAGAAGAGTAGAGACGAGTAGAGACGAGTAACTGTTGACGGCCATTATATGCCATTATTGGCCGTCAACCCTGACATGAAACAAACACCAAACTAGACATAGGGGTTTAATTCTAACTATTTCCACTAGCTTTGGTGAATTGTTGATTTCAGGAGGCCACATCTGGATACAATGATAAAAACATGCAAAATACATATAAAAGTGGCACCATTGGAATGCACCATTGCAAAGGCCTCGTCGAAACGATCGAAATGGACATTTGGATGACCCAATTCGGAGTCCGGACGAGAAAGTTACGCGTCCGAGAAGATCACCGACAGAACCCTGCCAGGCCGGTCGGCCTGACTTAGGCCAATCGGCCTGGACAAGGCCGGCCGGCCTACAATGGTCCCAAAAATGCTCCAAACTTTGCACAAGGACCCTAGGGAGTCACCAATGGACCCCCAAGCAAGAATTGACAGAATAAATGAAGTTAAGACCGAAAGGCCTAGGCCATGGATTGGAAGGTCCACCTACCTAGGATTCTCGGACAACTTCAACTCAACGCAACCAAAACCTCCTCAAAGGACAGCATGCAACCTGTTGGTGAGCGAGTTGGTGCAACGGAGGGCCGAGAGGGGCCAGTGCCAGGCCAAATGGCCTCCCCTAGGTCGGCCGGCCTCCAACTGTCAAGCTTGAGGTGAACGCCACCACAACCGTCATCAGGACATCATCAGGAGCGTCCACAAGAAAGATGGTGCCAGATGGCGACAGACCCAGGCCGAACGGCCTAGATCAGGCCGGCCGGCCTACTTTTGTAGCCGTTACGCCTCCCCTTTCGCGTGGAAGCTAAGCAAGCATGTGGCTTAACATCTACGCTGGCTTCCATGCTTGGGAGGCTATAAAAGGCGCCCTTCACCCCCACTCAAGACACAACAAAATAGAGAAGAAGTGCTACCACTTCCATACTTAGAAAATAGGGAGAGAGGTGAGGTGAGAGTCCGGGAGAGAAGCCGGAGCTGTCGGCTTCTCTTCCACTTTGTACCTCGGCGGATGCGGCTCAACTTCGAGTAACATCCGGGTCTTGTCTGGTAACTCTGGCTTCCTTCTAATTTATTAAGCATTCAGTCTTGCTAGCTTGTTCTCTGGTTCCTCGTTCACTACTTAGTAGTGGGTGCTTTGCTCTGAATTCAAGTGAAGTAGTAATTATTAGTATAGGCGTGGTGCCTATACTAGTCGTTACCTTGGTTTGCACCCAGTTCAACAGAATAGTTGTGGTAGCCGGCAGGTGGTGACAGCCCTGTCCGGCCGACGTAGTCCACCACGTTAGTTCTGGTCTGTAGGACTTAGGGGTAGGCGGTACCACTCCCCTTCTCATCCCTTTCTGTGAGTGGTGGTGTCTCAGGCGCCCGAAGTGAACTCTCTTGAACAAGTGTGACTTGTTTGATTTATCGAAATATCCAGTATTGCTACACAAGTACCCTCTCTACCCTCAGCCTTTTTATCTCTTCTTTTCTTTTTGTTGTCATCCATATCCCCCATATTACCCTTTCGGACGAATTAATTAAAGGATTAGTACACTTCTCGTTCCCCGTGGAAATCGATCCCTGGAATACTCCCGGGTGAAAGCTACATCGGTATCCGTACGCTTGCGGATTTATCTGTAGGTCATAAGAAATACCAACAAGCTTTCTGGCGCCGTTGCCGGGGAACGGTAGCTGTTCTTATCCCGAACCTAGTTCGTCCACATACCATCCACCTACCATCATGAATTCCACTCCTACCTTATATCAATTCTCAGCTCCAAAAGCTAAAGATCTGGAGCCACCACCATCGTCTCACCCCATAAAAAGCTCTGGCTACGGAATACACACAAAATTCATAGCCAAGATCAGAGAGAATCCATTTTCTGGAGCTGAAGGGGAGAATCCTTATGTTCACATACGGGAATTTGAGCAAATTTGCTCATGTCTCGTGATTACGGGGATGTCCCAACAAACTCTGAAATGGAAGGTGTTTCCCTTCTCTTTGACGGGTCGAGCAAAGATATGGTGTGATCGCTATCGTGGGAGAGTGAAGGGAAGTTGGGAGACACTACGAGATAAATTTTGCTTAACCTTCTTCCCTGAATCTCAGGTCGCTGACCTTCGAATCGAGGCCCTCACTTTCAAACAAAGGGAAGGAGAATCACTAGGGGCCGCTTGGGCTCGATTTACCTATCTTATGTCCACGGGACCTGATCTAGGGATCTCCGAACCCGTCCTTCTAATGCATTTTAGAAGAGGCCTCAAAATCGAATCAGCCGAATTTCTAGATTCATCCTCAGGAGGATCTTTCAGTCATTTGACACCTAGTGAGGGAAGGGCCATTCTAGACAAAATTCTAGAAAACACCCCTTACACTGGGATCTATGATGATTTCCCGGAAGAAATTCCGGAGGAGGGCCATAGAAGAGACATCCGCGTCGGAAGATGTGAAAACATCACAAGAATCCACACCAATCGTAGCACATCTCTTCGAAACTCTCCCTGAACCAACTCCAGCATATGATCTGGACCTACATGACTCTCATTGTGCCTTCCCCTACGATTTCCATGATGAGCTATTCCTGGAGTACGGGGACAGCTCGAAACTTCCCGTGGTGGAAAGGCACACAAATACTAAGGTCCAAGCCACCGACTACATTGACCAGCACTCTCGAGAGGAGCTCATTGGAAACCTTTCTGCTGTCATGAGTCGAGAATGGTTAGATGAGGCAGAGGCCTCACCCGAAGTCGTAAAATGCCCACAAAAATTAGAAGGATGTACTGTGAAGTAATGGGCATAAAAGGCGACATTGGGTATGACCCAAGCTTAGGAATCAATATCATCTCACAATCATTAGTTCGATCCCAGCTTTCCCAGCTTTGTCTATCTTCATCACAAAAGTGCCTGAAACTCCAATCAAAAGACATCCTAGATTGCCTAGGTATCCTTCGTGTGGTGCCAATCAAGATAGACAAGCCGAAGCTCTATCTAGATTTCCATATCTTCGACCTTCCAAAAGATCTAGAGAAACAAATCATCATAGGAAGGCCGATTGAGAAGATCTTAAATAATCTACCAGTAGGAGATCTAGTAGAACTCAAGGTCGGCCGACAGTATGTCCCGACCTCTTTTTCTCGATCTCTTAACACTCAAGTGGAACCTGAGATCGAGCCCGATCCATTGGAGGAAGCCATGTCTATTGCACTAACTGACATGGTTCAACCAAGCTTTGAGGAAGAAGAAACCCATTTCTCGGAGGGTGAGGAAACTCAACCCCCTGTTAAGCTCGACACATCCGAAAAACATCAATCGTCCCCAATCGAGCTTAAACCTCTTCCTTCTGGTTTAAAATATGCCTTCCTCCATGGAAATCGAGACACCCCGGTCATTATAAGTGATAAGCTCACGGACATTGAAACAACATCACTTATTTCTGTTATGGAGAAACATCGAACAGTCCAAGGATATTCCCTCCAGGACTTGCAAGGCATAAGTCCGACCCTCTGCACTCATCGCATCCCAATCGATCCTGGATCAACACCATCGAGAGAGCCTCAACGGCGACTTAATAATGCGATGAGAGAGGTGGTAAAGAAAGAAGTGCTAAAACTTCTCCATGCCGGAATTATCTACCCTGTGCCCAATAGTGAATGGGTTAGCCCCGTTCAAGTCGTTCTGAAGAAAGGGGGGATGACAGTGGTACGCAATGATAAGAATGAGCTGATCCCTCAGCGTACCCCCACTAGGTGGCGTATGTGCATTGATTACCGCAGACTCAATAAAGCCACCAAGAAAGATCACTTCCCTCTGCCCTTCATTGATGAAATGTTAGAGCGACTCGTGAAGCATTCCTTCTTCTGTTTCCTTGATGGTTACTCTGGGTATCACCAAATTCCTATCCATCCAGACGACCAGAGTAAAACGACATTTACTTGCCCCTATGGAACATTCGCCTATAGACGAATGTCCTTTGGGCTATGTAATGCCCCCCGCATCCTTCCAGCGGTGCATGATGTCCATCTTCTCCGACATGATTGAGGAAATCATGGAGGTTTTCATGGATGACTTCTCCGTTTATGGAAAGACCTTTGCCGACTGTTTAGAAAATCTTGGTAAGGTCTTAAGGAGATGCAAGGAAAAGCACCTAGTCTTAAATTGGGAGAAATGTCACTTCATGGTGAGGGAAGGAATTGTTTTGGGGCACCGCATTTCTGAGCACGGGATAGAGGTGGACAGAGCTAAGGTGGAAGTAATTGAGAAGCTTCCACCCCCCATAAATGTTAAAGGAGTTCGTAGCTTCCTTGGGCACGCTGGGTTTTACCGCCGATTTATCAAGAATTTCTCTCAAATAGCCCGGCCTTTAACCAACCTCCTTGCCAAGGAAGCTCCCTTCATCTTTGATGAAGAGTGCTATGCTGCCTTCCACATTCTCAAGAGAGCTCTTATATCAGCGCCCATCATACAACCTCCGGATTGGGCTCTCCCATTCGAGATCATGTGCGATGCGAGTGACTTTGCCGTAGGTGCGGTCCTGGGGCAAACCAAGAATAAGTTGCACCATGCTATTTGCTATGCTAGTAAAACTTTGACAGGTGCCCAGCTGAACTATGCAACCACGGAAAAGGAACTTCTGGCAGTGGTATTCACCATCGATAAGTTTCGATCCTACTTGGTAGGGGCAAAAGTCATCGTCTACACAGACCATGCTGCCCTCAAATATCTTCTCACCAAGAAGGATGCAAAACCAAGGCTTATTCATTGGATACTTCTACTCCAAGAATTTGATCTTGAGATTCGGGACAAGAAAGGAGTAGAAAATTTGGTGGCTGACCACTTATCGCGGCTGCATGTTCAAGGAGAGTCAATGCCCATCAATGACTACCTACGAGATGACACCCTCCTCAAGGTAACCACTTCAGACCCCTGGTACGCCCACTTCAGACGTATGGGGGATAGACTTTATGGGTCCATTCCCTAGATCTGGAGATTATGAATACATATTGGTGGCAGTGGATTACGTGTCCAAGTGGGTTGAAGCCATGCCATGCCGAGCAGCCGACTCTAAGAGCGCCAGACGAATGTTCCATGAGATTATCTTCAGCCGTTTCGGTACTCCAAGGGTTGTGATCAGTGATGGAGGATCACATTTCATTGATAACATTTTTCGGAAATACATTGCAAGTTTGGGAGTCAACCATCGGATAGCCACCCCATATCACCCCTCAAACAAGTGGCCAAGCAGAGACTTCCAATAAGCAAATCAAGAACATCTTACAAAAGACCGTTAATGAGATGGGTACGGCATGGAAGGACAAGTTACCTGAAGCTCTATGGGCTTATCGGACGGCCTATAAGACACCAATTGGGATGACCCCCTACCAATTGGTGTATGGGAAAACATGCCACTTGCCAGTTGAGTTGGAATTTAAGGCTCATTGGGCAATCAAGAGATGGAATATGGATCTCCTAGGAGCAGGAATTAAAAGAAAAATCCAACTCGCTGAACTAGAAGAATGGAGGGAGAACGCTTATCATAGCTCAAAAATTTACAAGGAAAGAACCAAGCGGTGGCATGATAAGCGCATCAAGATCAAGG
This sequence comes from Urochloa ruziziensis, assembly GCA_015476505.1. Taxonomy (NCBI): domain Eukaryota; kingdom Viridiplantae; phylum Streptophyta; class Magnoliopsida; order Poales; family Poaceae; genus Urochloa; species Urochloa ruziziensis. The sequence continues at coordinate 28,129,913 of CM027124.1, forward strand.
AATTTAAACCAGGAGATAAGGTACTCCTCTTTAACTCCCGTGTTAAACTTTTTGGTAGGGGTAAACTTAGAAGTAAGTGGGACGGCCCCTATAATGTCATCAATGCATCTTCTCATGGAGCCGTCGCACTTCAAGATAACAACGGGAACATCTTTAAGGTTAATGGCCAACTGTTTGAAAATCTTTCTGGAACCTCAACAACCCAAGCTCGAAGACTTAGATGTCATCGAGTTCTTGGAGATCAACTAACTGGTTTCCCAACCAGATTTTTAAAAAAACAATAATAATTAAAAACTTGAATAAGGCTCCCTGGTTCTTGAACTAGTAGAGCCCCTCTTTTTGTTTCCACCTTTTGGTTTTGAATAACAGTACCAGCACAAGAACAAGTGTGGGGGAGGTCTCTCAAGCTCATCATCGTCATACATACTTGAGACCTCCCACAAATGTGTCACATACATCGCCTACGCCAACTTGACAAGACAAAGGTGAGAACGCCGTAATGGGTTGGTCACCTCCATGGGTGCACAACACACTACCGGGTTGTCTTGATCCCTACCCTCTTCAAAGAGCGATGATATGTGCACTTTACCTCTCAACTCCCTGATTCATGAGTTTGAATGAGTTTCAATCCTTATCTTCAAAATCAAGCTCAATGAACCAATGTGGTTAAGCCTGCTCTACATATTCCCAATGATTGGCTTGCATATGTTTTGCTCCTCGCTTCATCTTGTCACTTGTGAATAAATATTTTTTTAGGGAACCATGTTCATCTAAGTAGTTGACGTTTGAGATATGGTTTGATGATATGATCTTCACTCTCATGTTTAAGTGCTTGGGAAATTTATTTGAAAATTTGAAAACCTCTTTGCAAAGCTCCTCTTTGATATGCCAAAGTCCTACCAAAGCCATATGATGAATATCATGAGAAAAAAAACCATATACACATATGCTACTTGTCTTTGCATTGAGCTTTGTCAAATTGTTGTGACCCTTGTAAGAATTCTTTTCATGCTTTCATGATCAAGATCACGTACACACCACATATCCCCCTGCTATACTTCTACACTGGAAGTTGGCATTGTATCATTCATCCATCCATTCCGCAAAATAAATGCTCCATCATGTACGTGTAAGTCTCACTCTCAGTTATTGTTACAAAAGAGACATGGCTATCGAAAAAAATGGACACATGAAGGTCCACACAAAAAAAAAGAGAGAGAAAAAAATTTGGACACATGAAGATCCAAGAAAGAAAAAAAAATCTGATAGTCATGTTCTCAAAAGATTTTTTAAAGGAGAGAGACCACACACGAAGGAGTTGTTTATTCCATCCACCATCCATCATACCCATACACGTGCACATCTTGATCTGATTATATGATTTGATTTCTTCTTGGATCCACTCTTTGACTTTGCAATACATGTGATGCAAGTATGCCCCATCTTCATACCCTACCTTGAGCTCCACATATAGCCATCATTAGAAGTAGGATGAAGAAAGGCAGGTTAATGCCTTGGTGAGGATTTATACACATTGAGAGATCTGAAAGAATCAAATGAGGAGCAATGCAAGGTTTGTTTTTGAAAACTTATTGAAAAAAATCCCAAGCTACTTGACACATGGAGTTAAAGTGATTTGATTCACGACCGTTCCATTCCTCAACTACTCAAGATGGCATGATAGACACTACAAAATTCACAAGTACAAGGTATGGCTTGGAATATTTCGTATGCTTGTTCCATTTCCTTGGATATCATGTCTCATCTTAGTCCCTACTCCTCACTCGAGGACGAGCAAGGGTCTAAGTGTGGGGGTGTGTTGACGGCCATTATATGCCATTATTGGCCGTCAACCCTGGCATGAAACAAACACCAAACTAGACATAGGGGTTTAATTCTAACTATTTCCACTAGCTTTGGTGAATTGTTGATTTCAGGAGGCCACATCTGGATACAATGATAAAAACATGCAAAATACATATAAAAGTGGCACCATTGGAATGCACCATTGCGAAGGCCTCGTCGAAACGATCGAAATGGACATTTGGATGACCCAATTCGGAGTCCGGACGAGAAAGTTACGCGTCCGAGAAGATCACCGACAGAACCCTGCCAGGCCGGTCGGCCTGACTTAGGCCGATCGGCCTGGACAAGGCCGGCCGGCCTACAATGGTCCCCAAAATGCTCCAAACTTTGCACAAGGACCCTAGGGAGTCACCAATGGACCCCCAAGCAAGAATTGACAAGAATAAATGAAGTTAAGACCGAAAGGCCTAGGCCATGGATTGGAAGGTCCACCTACCTAGGATTCTCGGACAACTTCAACTCAACGCAACCAAACCCGCCTCAAAGGACAGCATGCAACCGTTGGTGAGCGAGTTGGTGCAACCGAGGGCCGAGAGGGGCCAGTGCCAGGCCGAACGGCCTCCCCTAGGCCGGCCGGCCCCCAACTGTCAAGCATGAGGTGAAGGCCACCACAACCGTCATCAGGACATCATCAGGGGCGTCCACAAGAAAGACGGTGCCAGATGGCGACAGACCCAGGCCGAACGGCCTAGATCAGGCCGGCCGGCCTACTTTTGTGGCCGTTATGCTCCCCTTTCGCGTGGAAGCTAAGCAAGCATGTGACTTAACATCTACGCTGGCTTCCATGCTTGGTAGGCTATAAAAGGCGCCCTTCACCCCCACTCAAGACACAACAAAATAGAGGAGAAGTGCTACCACTTCCATGTTTAGAAAATAGGGAGAGAGGTGAGGTGAGAGTCCGGGAGAGAAGCCGGAGCTGTCAGCTTCTCTTCCACTTTGTACCTCGGCAGATGCGGCTCAACTTCGAGTAACATCCGGGTCTTGTCTGGTAACTCTGGCTTCCTTCTAATTTATTAAGCATTCAGTCTTGCTAGCTTGTTCTCTGGTTCCTCGTTCACTACTTAGTAGTGGGTGCTTTGCTCTGAATTCAAGTGAAGTAGTAATTATTAGTATAGGCGTGGTGCCTAGACTAGTCGTTACCTTGGTTTGCACCCAGTTCAACGGAATAGTTGTGGTAGCCGGCAGGTGGTGACAGCCCTGTCCGGCCGACGTAATCCACCACGTTAGTTCTGGTCTGTAGGACTTAGGGGTAGGCGGTACCACTCCCCTTCTCATCCCTTTCTGTGAGTGGTGGTGTCTCAGGCGCCCGAAGTGAACTCTCTTGAACAAGTCTGTCTTGCTTGATCTATCGAAATATCCAGTATTGCTACACAAGTACCCTCTCTACCCTCAGCCTTTTTATCTCTTCTTTTCTTTTTGTTGTCATCCATATCCCCCATATTACCCTTTCGGACGAATTAATTAAAGGATTAGTACACTTCTCGTTCCCCGTGGAAATCGATCCCTGGAATACTCCCGGGTGAAAGCTACATCGGTATCCGTACGCTTGCGGATTTATCTGTAGGTCATAAGAAATACCAACAGTAACCTGGGAAAAAAACAAATGGGCCTCAACCAAAATAGGCCAAAACAAGGCCCAGGTGGGGGAGGTGTTCTGGGAAGTCTACGCCTTCCCCTCGCCGTTCCACTGCTCGGCGACGTGTCGACAGCTCAGGCCGCCACGTAGGTTGCCTCGAGGAAATGACGCGCGTCCTTCACTGCCGAGGGGCTACTGTTGGGGGGTAGACTTCAGAAAGTACCCCCTCCCCACCTTGGGGGAGTTTTGACCGTGTTTTCAGCTTTGTCTTCATGTCTGATGAAGTTTCAAGGTCAGGCGCGGTCCGGAAGACGGGCGCTGGATTCCCGAAGGTGAACCCGAAGGCACCCTCGTGTTCGGAACCGGAGATGGCGTCCGGCGAGTCGCGTTGGGGGAACCCGAAGATACCCGCGGAAGAGCGGGCTGAATTCCACCTCGACCCAAGACCAAAGATCGCGACGAGAGGCAAGGCGAATACAAGAAACCGAAGACCCCCTCGTGTTTTCGAGTGGGCCCGGCTGACGGGAGCATCCCATGGAGTGTATAGTCTGTAATGTCCAAGAATATTCCAGGAATCAAGCATGTTCCTAGGGGCCAGGATTGTAATTGTACTTAATGTCAGTTCGCCTTCCTATAAATAGAGGAGGTTTTTGTAACTAAAGGGAGGATGATCATTTTATTATAGTTGGAATATATGATTGCATCGGAACTCCGAGAGTTGGAGTCGAGTCCATTTCCGAGAGGGGCCACGTCTCTCATTTTCCGCCCTCCCCTCGGTTCGTTTTCTAGACTGTTGGTGACAGAGTCCACTCTGGGGCCATCCTACACCCAACATTGACGTTTCCCTTGGCTCAAGTATTGCAGGTGTAGAATGCGGCTTGATTGCATTGGTGCAGGTGAAGAACAGGCGCGAAAGGTCTTAGCCATGGCGGCCTCCGAGGAGCGGAGAGACAAGTAGGCTTGGTTCGAGGGACCCGGTGGCCAGATGGATCGAGTGCAGTTCACATGGTGGCAAGAACGAGCAAGGGAACGTGGTTCCGGTGTGAGGCAGCGGCTCAAGACCGAAGCTTGTACGCGGACATGAAGCCAGTGCAAGGTGGCGGCTCCCAACCGAAGCTTGCACGCGGGATTTGGTGGTTTGGCCAGAAGACCACCAGATGGACGGTTTCCCTTGGTTTGGGCCTCAAAACCAAGGCCGAGGACTCGACGTAGCGAGGCCCGGCCTGCCAGCCAGGGGCGGTCCAACCGCCCCACAGAGGCGGTGTGACCGGTCCCACCTGGGCAGGTCGCCCGTGAGCGTCGAGGAGCTTCGATCCAGAGGACACGCGGCGTGATCACAAGGCTTGCATCGGAGGGAAGCTAGCTTGCGGTGGAAGGTGTCCCAGCCAGAAAAATCTTTGCGGAAAATGTCATATTCGCCCCTGAGGGGTATGTATCGCTTAGGGGTAGTTTAGTCTTTCGAGCACCACCATTTGGACTATATAATAGACCCCCTAGGGGTGGTGGCTGTTATCTCTTTAGTTATTTTTCATTTGGCTTGTTTAGTTTCCCTTCCCTTTCATCCTCTCCACCTAGAACTATTTTGAATCATTCATAGTTTGTATAGGTGAATTCATGGCTGGTTGATTGAGCTTAATCTCTTTATCTTTGTGCCATGATTTGAATTCCCGAGCTCCTTTTCTTTTTCTCATTTTCGGAGGTATTTTCGGAGCCATTTTTGGGGGATTTTCGTTCTTCACTTTCTAGCCCATTTTCTCTCAGATTTCTTTGGGGGAATCACGCATGAGTGCCTTGTGCCTCTTTTCTTGGTGATCCCTTGCCCCCAAACGCCGAGAATCGATCTAGATTTTAAGATTTCGGGATGAACTCTGGGAGGGTGTGTTCTTCACTAGATTTGAAATCCCCAGAGTTCTAGGGAGTTAGAGGCCGAGATTTTTGGGGCATAGCTCTCCTTGAGGTGTATATCATCTACCCAAAGTTTCGTTCAAGACTCCAAGCCGTTTGGGAGATCCGTTCGCGAGTTGACTTTGAGTTTGAGTTTTTCCCGTGCTGTCTGGCAAGACCGCTGCGACCGCCCTCAGATACCAGTGTGACCGCCCCTGGCTGATGTGCTAGGCAAGGGTGGTGCAACCGCCCCTGGAGAGAGGTGTGACCGCCCCTGGCCGAGAGTTGCTGATTTGGATTGTTTTCGTTCGATTCTTGTTGGATTTGTTCGATTCGAGTTCCACTGCGTTGATCTTGTTCCTATGGTTAGTAGCCTCACAGTAGCTACGTGATCTTGGCAAGATCGGTTGGTAGGCTTTGGACTTGAGTTGGGAGAAGCCGGATCTTGAGAGAAATTTTTATCGGCTCCCATTCACTCCCCCCCTCTCTGGTCGCCTAATCGGTCCTTCACAAACTTCACGGTTCTTTAGAATTCATCCAAGGTGGCTCCATATATTGATGAGTACATTCACGGTTCTTTAGAATTCATCCAAGGTGGCTCCATATATTGATGAGTACATGAATATTGTACGGGCCGAAAATCCAAAGAACGGTCCTGATTGGATCACACGCAAATATATAACTATTTTTGAAGGCTGGTTCAGACAGAAATTATTGGGCAACAACACAGTTGATCAAGAACTACAATGGCTGGCTAGGGGACCATCGATCACAATCCAGCAATACCAAGGGTACGAAATCAATGGGTATACATTTTACACAATAGCTCAAGACAAAAAAAGCACAAACCAAAATAGTGGTGTCCAAATGTGTATAGTAAACAATAATGGACAAAAGGACAACTACTATGGTGTCATAGAGAAGATATGAGAACTTGAATATGGACCCATAGTTGTCCCTATGTTTCGTTGCCAATGGGTGGCTAGATCCGGCGTGATGAAGGACCGGTATGGTATGACCATAGTTAACTTTAAAAAGATTGGATATAAAGATGAACCATTCATTCTAGCCAAGGATGTGACACAAGTGTTCTACGTGAAGGACATGTCAAGCAAGCCGAAAAAAAAAGTTTCAAGACAATGCAGAAAATGAACCGAAACGACACATAGTTTTTCCTAGAAAAAGAAAAGTTATTGGAGTTGAGGATATTACAGACAAGTCAGAAGATTATGACCAGATTGATGATCTCCCTCCATTCACTGTTGATATTGACCCCAGCATCCTTCTATTTCAAGAGGACACGCCTTAATTACGCCGCGATCACGCCCAAGGAACTTTCGTCAAAAGGAGGGTTGTCTACAATGTAATAGATAATGATGAGTAGTTTTAAGTTATGTAATGTAACCACTTTCGTCAACATTTGTATAAGTTCTCTTGTCTATTTATGTTGTATTTCACGTCAACTGATGTAATGTAACACAGTCTGTTGTATTTCTCTCCTTTTGCGGTGCTAATCATGCAATTTGGAAACAATATAATAAAAATACAATATTATATTTTTGCATGGTAAAAATATTGTTTAATACCATTGTTTTTGTATTACTGGGACCGTTGAAACATAAATTATGAACAAGTAACTAAGTAATTTGCAAATTGATCACATCATTGTATAGGTTATCAATGAAAAGATTTTTGAATATTTTTGCATGGTTCAAAATGAAATGTTTTCGATTTATTATGAATAGAAGAAAAATAAACACACATATACCCTATTAGCGTGACATATTGGTAATGTTAGTATATTCATCAATTTACATTAATTACTATTTTTATTTTCTAGATGGAATTAAAAGCATGCTAACAAATTAAGATACTAGTTTACGTATAATTATTATAATTATTACATATAACGAATAAAAATGTAAATATAGAAATAAAAAACAACAGGACTAAAAAAATTCAAAAAGGGCAGGTTAGTGCCGGCTCGTGACACCAGCCGGCACTAACTTGCCTCGCCAGTTTTCATTTCCCGCCGGGCGGGGTAGGTTAGTGTCGGGCAGGGTCCCCAGCCGGCACTAACCTGTCCTGGGTGCACGTTAGTGCCGGGCAAGCTCCCCAGCCGGCACTAACGTGTCCTCGCCCTTGTCTCCCAACACTTAGCCACTGATCCTCCTCGTCGATCTCGTCCCCCAGCGACGCCACCTCCTCGTCTTCCCCATCGCCAGCCCGGATGCCGCTCGTCCCTGGCGCCGTCGCCGCCACCACACGTTCCCAACGCCATCCAGCTGTCCCGGAGCGCTGCGGCGTCCGTCCCCCAGCCACCCCGCATCGTCGTCGACCCCCGACCGCAACCTCGCCGGTGTGGCCACCACCACCAGCGCTGCCACCACCGTGCGCGCGGGTCCTCCTCCCCACGGCCTTTCCTGAGCGCTGCCATCCCCGTTAGGGCACCGAGCCCAAGCCGTCGGTGCCCCCCGAGCCCCTCGAGCCGACGCCCCGGCTGAGCCCCACCGCCACCGCCGGATCCTCCTCCGCATGGCCTTTCCCGAGCGCGCCGCGGCTTGCCCGCCCTTCCCCGAGCGCGCCGCGGCCTCCCCGCCGACGGATCATGTCCCCACAGGCGCCCCCAAGCCCCCCGCCACCGCTGGTCGTACCTCGCACCGGCGCCCACCCGAAGCCCACCGCCGGTCGTACCTCACGCCAGCGACCCGAGCCCACGCCCTCGCCGCGCGCCCGTCGTCCCCGGCCGCCGGCGCCTGGTTCTCGGTCGGCACCTCTTTTTAGTACATTTTTTATATTCATTTTATAATTTTTAGAAAATTACCTAAAATATTAGAAAATTGTTGAAAAATGGTCTCACTCCCTCAAAAAAACACTTAAAAACAAATGACAAACTCGACCCTCTATAGTTTACGAGTGACCAAACGGTATGACCAGACACTCCCATCTTGTGTCATTCATATTAAAAATTTTATTATTCTATGTCATAACCCATTTTCCAACAGTGCATGAGGCAGGAGCAAGGGAACAACTTATGTGGATACTACGTATGCGAGTGAGTCGATGACTTTGTAACTGAAAAGGGGCAAATGACGGCGAAATGCGGTACGTGAGCACAATCAATTCTAATAATTAATTTTAATTCATTATTTTTCGTTCTCATATTTTCATCTGGAAATGTTACAGTGCTGGTACATGAAAGAAGATCTCATCGAAGAAGCTCGGGTCACGGCAATTCAACAATCTATCTGCGGATTCCTTCTTGATGAAGTCATAAATAAAACGGAGAATTTTATGTTGATCCCTACTTAAGCGTAGCGGCACTTGATAAGTATCGTTGTGACTTCCATTGAGATGTATCATGCATGTTTAATTTGTAACATCTGAAGTACAAGTACTTTGTTAGATCTTTCAAATGTTGTGTGTATAGTATGAAACCCATCTATTTATATATATATATAATATGAATAACTGTGATATATCGTCGTAATGTAGTATGAACGCAAATAGTGTCCTTGCGTAGACGCATTTGGTACATATACGAAAACATATAAAACAAAAGAAATGAAAAGTAAAGCAAAAAGAAAAAAATGTACGACTTAGTGTCGGCTAGTATTCCCAGCCGCACTAAACTGCCTTCCCTGCCCCGCGTGGGGTCCTGCAGTTTAGTGTCGACTGGGGTTACCAGCCGGCACTAAAGGATGCACATTAGTGCCGGTCATTTTGACCGGACCGGCACTAACGTGCTGCACGTTACTGCCGGCAAATTAGTGCCGGTCAAAATGACTAGCACTAACGTGCCGTGTGACCGGCACTAAGAGCAACTCCAAGAGACTCTCTAAATCCTTGCTAATTGCTAGTTTTAGAGATTTTGATAAAAAAAGTACCTTCAAACACTACTCTATTTGGTTATTCAAACCTAGCCACTCTTTATTTCGGATTTCTTGCTAATCAAATATAGAAAAGAGAATAGCTGTCCAGAGTGCACACAAGGCATAGAAAAGCTGTTGGAAAACTGAAAGATATAAAAATGATTTGTATGCAAATGGCTCTCTAAATGATGATTTAGAGAGCAAGATTTAGAGAGACTCTTGGAGATGCTTTAATGGGCTTTTTTTCCAGCCGTGGGTTGACGGGGTTGTTAGCCCGCGGGGACGCGACTTCGAGAGTCGAGGAGGGTCGACGAGAATACTAATCCCAGCAAAGATCGGCAAGGAGCTGTTCCAGGCGGGTGGCGGGGTCAAGCACTCGAGCATGATCTACGGGTCTGGGTGGAGGGTGTGATGGGGAGCAGCAGGTCAAACGGTCATGATCCTCATTGCACTTCTTCCGTTCATGATCAATTCGCTCTGATCCGTTACTCGATTTGAGGGGCAGAGGAGTTCACGAAGGGGTTGTCATTAACCCAATCCCCTTGGAGGCCTATAAGGGCAAGTACATTGGTGTCGTCTCACAACCAGTCTCATGCATTTACACGTAATTTTGGATTGACTTAACTGACAGCTCATACAATAGGTTGTTGTTTTAGTTGTCTCGTAGCAATACCACATCTCATAAATTGTGGAGGCAATAAAAGAAATTTTGTGAGTTACTAGACAACAACTCTTACAATGGTGGAGAAGGCATCTCATAGTCCTAAATTTTAGCTCATGAGGCGGTTGTTTCATGAAACGACTTGTTTCTCTCACCTTGCTGTCTCTCCTCCACATCACCAAAAATCATATGTGGCGCTGCATTAGAAGCCCAAACAGTAAGGAAGGGCCCTTAGCCGCAAGGGTGCGTCTAGAAGTTCTTCTAGGAGACCGAAGTGGCTAGAATGTTGCGAGATGCCCTTGCCCGTCGGGTCTGGGTGTGTATTTATAGGCCGCGGCCACCCACTTTGCTACGACTTATGACCCCCTTTACCCCCCCCCCCGGGATACGGAACTCCGTACCCGACCCTACCCCTACCGAGAGCGGGGTATCGGGGTCATTTCCCTGCGGCGGACCCTTGATGACCAGGCTTCCGTATGGTGGGCAGGACATGCGTCCTTCCATACTGGTGATACTGTTCCGTACTTATAACGTAAACCCTAACCGTGGGCGCACTCCTAGGGCAGTCGTCCCCTCGTGCGCCCGGATGCACGTTGGTCTCCTAGACTCTAAGGGATAGTACTCGAAATAGGCCCATCCACCGTCGGAAGTCTTCCATCCAGCGGAAGACTTCCGCGAGGTCAGAAGAGTTCCGTCTGCCAGAAGGCTCCCGGTCCTGCTGTTCCCGTCCGTCCCGAGAGCCTTCTCCTTTTGCCGTAGGCGACGCCTTCCGAGACCCCTTTCTGGCCCTGGTGGAAGACGTTAATCCTTATTTGGCGGACCCTTTGGACGGTCCGCGGCTGACGCTTTCTCCTGCCATGTGGGCACTTAATCCTGGCGCCGGGCCCTTGGCCGTGGGCCTAGGTTCATATCCCCAACATCAGCCGTTTCTCGATGAGACGCTTTCTGATTTTCCTTGGGAACGGGTCGGCGAGACTCTTCGGTCGGCGGTTGGCGATCCGCCACCTGTAAGGATTTGATCTGGGGCCTCGAAAAGGGCGCGGCGGTTGTGTCGCCTCGGGTTTTGAACCCTGTGGTTTTGCCTCGGGCCACGCGTGTATGCGGGAGTGGGGCGGCCACGGCTGGGCTGGCCGTGTAGACGACATGTGGTGCCCCCTGGTTGGTTTGGGGCCGCATGTGCTCCTGACGCGGCATCCTCCCGCCTCGTCCCTCCCATCACCCCGCTATCTATAAAAGGCGGGGTAGGAGGGGGCGAGGAGCACCCTAGAGTTTTAGCTTCCGCTCGATCTCGCACCCATCCTGCTCCCGTGTGACAATCTAGGTGTTTTAATTAACTTAATCACCTGCTAAACCTTGTGCCTTAGCCTAATTAGGTGTAATTAATCTCCACCTAGATTTTCACTTAAGGAAAGTCCACCCAAAACCCTTTGCACCTCGGTGAACTTTTGACCTTTCCTAGTTGGCATGGTTTGAATTCAAATTTTCACTTAAGAACTTGAAAATCGACCAACACAAAAGTTGTTCAGTGTTTAATGGGACACATTTTTGTCAATTGGCTCATTTCAAGATTTCAAGTGGAAGACCCCTTAAAACTCAGTCGAAGTCAGCAGATCTCCAGAAGTTCACCCTGGCCGGCGCCTGGGTTCACCCTGTTTTCTCCTCAAAATTCTCGTTGATTTATAGACTTTTTCTGTGGTCAAACTTTACAAAAGTTGTAGCCTGCACTATGGGACACGACTTTCATTTTTGGAGATTTTGAACTTTGGTTCAAAAATTTGGAGAACAACTCGTCTGAACATGCGCCCGATAGGTGTTCGATGAAACGACGTTCACGGGCCGTCGCTCGAGTTCGCGCCCAACCGCGCTCGCCACGCGGTGGCCGGCCTCTGACACGGACGCTGAGGCCATGCAGCGCCTTAAATGCGCTGCGCCTGGTCCCCCGCGCTGTCCGCCCGGCCAGCGCCGTTTTGTCCCCCGCGCTGTCCCGACCGGACGTGACGCGCGTTCCGCGCGCGCCACGTGGCCGCCGTTGACCCGCCGGCGATCCGCAGCGCCGCCGTCCCGACCAAGCCCAGCGACAGGATCCTCGTGGACCCCAGCTGCTCGCCAACCTGCGCCCGTGCCCTCCCAACCGGCCGCAGACCACTCGCGCTCGAGCGCCGCCTCGCCGCGACTGGCCGCTGACCGGCGTGCCTTGCCGGCTTGCCCGCCAAGCCAGTGCCGCGTCCGAGCCGCCACGTGCAGCCTCACCACGTCCAAGCCGCCGTCCGGACCTCACCCTCGGCCGCCTATAAAAGCCCCCGCACCCTCTGCACGCGAGACCCCTCCGCCGCTCGCCATTGCCGCCGCCAGGCTGCCGCCGCCGCTCCCCGCCGTGCGTGCTGTCCCGCTGCCGTCCAACGCCACCAGAGCTCGCCCACGACACCACTCCAGCTTCCCAGAGCCCCAGCTGCCCCTCTCCGCCACCGCCGTCGCCGGCATTAGGGGAGACAGAGCCGCCGCCGTGCCGCTCCGCTGCTCGCCGCCGTCGCTCCACCTCCGGCCGAGCTCTCTACACCAGATCCGCTCGAGGTGAGGCGGTTAGCAACCCTAGCATGATTTCGTCCAACCCCGTGGCCCCACATCGCCGGATTCTGGCCAAACCCTCCGCCGGCCGTGCCCAGGGATCGCATTGCATAGTCTTAGATCTTTCCAGGGTCCTTTCTGCAAGTTTCTAGGGGCTAATCTGTGAATAGATTGTATAGATCTAGGTTTGAAATCTGAGGTCTTGTAAAATCGGTTAAAAATCACACACAAATTAGAAAAATACAAACTCAATTTTATTGTATTCTCTGTAATATGTCCTATCTTTTATAGAAACCATGTATAGGTGTTTCCTGTGTGGAATTCAAACTAAGTTCAAATCTGTTCAAACCTATATTTGTGCACAGTTTGAATTCTACTGCTTTGTTTGTGCTAAGTTTTGGGTATGTTGTAGCTGACGAAAAGTTTAGGCTTCTGTAAAAAGTTGGCACAAAGTTACAAAATAGATTTTGAGTTATAAATTGTTTAGGCTGTCAGTGCACATCTGGATCAACAGTTTTTAATAATTAATCTGTGCAGCTCCTGATCTTAATCTTTTACAGTAGCTCTGTAGTGCTTTAATTATTATCTGGTAAAAAGTAGAGCCTAGTTGGAGCTGGCTAACTTGCTCTTTTAATTAATAACTGTTTAATCTTGGTTAATTCAAACAGCAGGATCCCTTGATCTTTTGGAGCTACCCCTTTTCATGTGAGCTTGTTTAGACTAGTGAATGATAGAGCTGGAGTGCCCGATCTTTCGGTGAGTGGAGGATAATTTCGACTTGGGCGGAAGTAGACCCTCACGATCCGACTACGACGAGCGAACCCGAAGCGCCAATGCAATCGCTGAACCAACTCCCTGTGGTTACTGACCTTGTTGAAGCAAGATCAGCCATGATCACAAAGGATCAATTCCTGTGCGCAATCGAAGAACGAACAAAACGAGAGGCGAGCAATCTTATTATCACTCGAAGGTGGAGTTCTGAATCACGAGGACAGCACGTATTTGTGCGGTCGTGAATGTAGCTAAAAGCTAGATGTAAAACAAAACTCAAGGATGCTAATGACAGCTATAGGGTTTAATAGCACGGCCACAAGGGAGTTGGGGTCATGCTACAACCCTAGGACGCGTCCCTAATGGACCCAACTCGATACACGGCCCATTGGGCCAAAATACGGTGGCGCAGCACCTTGGACAGAAAATAGTCCGACTCAAAATGACGATTGCGGCCGCCTCGGTGAAGATATGAAGGTGATTCCGGATCCATCTGAAAGTAGACTTGATCAGCTTTCCATCAAGTACTTGATCACCCAAAACGGAGTCCGGATGAAGTCGTGGCAGCCGTCACAAGTTGACGTTCGTGCGCAGTCTGAATCCAGCCACATATCCTTCATTCTTTAGCACCATGACATAGTTCAACTCTCTTGCACGAGCCCAAGTGATTGGCCCTGAAGGTGGTGCTTAGAGTGAAGGTGCTGCTGGTGTAGATGTACCGGTGATGTCCTCATCAGTGAAGCTCTGTTAATTTTCTAAGGATCAATTGATGATAGTGTGATTTACTAGGATTTATTCTTGATGATAGTGTGCTGTTCTTGTTAATTTATTGTGATCAATGTATGCATGATCTTGGTCTGGTTTTTGGTCAGTAATCAAACAACGCACCAGGAGCATACTGTAATTTTCTCACATTAAAATCATGAACCAAACTGCCAGAATAAATTGTTGAAGTTCATTGCTTAAAAGGTCTAAATCGAAATAAATCACCTCTTTAAGCTAATGGAATAAAATGAACAAATCACCACACACACCCTTGCTGTTTTGTGAAGAAAACAAAGTTAAGAACGTAATAGATGTGTACACAATCACCACCACCCACCCCAAGTACTTTAATGAGTAATCACAAACTTAAGTAAAGAAAGGGAAGGTCAGACCAAAATTGTCTAGGTGAATGTGTCACTCAATACACCCCGGGTCTATCATTATGCAATAGTGATGGCTCGATACAAGATCATACTCTTAATTGCATATGCATCTCGTGTAGAACAAGTCCTCGCCGATGGTGACTACGAACTCGTACCCGCTGGAGGAGAAGGCCAGGCAGAAGGAGAGGTGAACGTCGTCCGGGTCGAGCAAGACTTGGATACAGCTGCCGAGGAGTCCCAAACTAACATCGTGCCCGAAGGCAAGCCCCGGAGCATGTCCTATGTTTCAACTCTTGCAACTATGTTGTTAAGTTTGCTTGTGCATTTACATTCCAGGAGTTGAGTTGAAACCTTAGTTGCATGATCCCAGGTACCTATGCTTTGCAATACTAGTATAATAGGTCGATAGCTGCCAGGCTATAAGGACTCGGTAAAAATCGAGTGATTTCCTGTCACTCGCGAGATATAGGAATTACCTGCCTTACTTATGTTGGAATCATAAGGATGACGGGCGGGGATTTTTGTCATGTAGATGTCCCGTTCGTGTATGCTAAAGTTGATTAAGGTCAAAAGGTACGGTACTGCTGGTTAAGTTTTTGAACGTACCAAGCACTTGTTGATTCTATGGGGTCGGTAAGTTTAGTACCTACATGAATCTGGTGTGCAGACTTTTTCCTGCTCCTATCGGGAACTTCTTCCCCATGCCTCGAACATGTGGGTACGAAGGGCGCAAGTGTTCGGTTCGGCCGACCTTGGACTTCGTATGTCAGGGGGAGTTTGGCTCGGGACACAACTGGAGGATTGCTGGGAACTACCTGGTAGCACTAGCCTATGGCTGAGTGCGATGATCCATGTGTTTGGGTTTCCCCTTGCAAGGTTAAGAAATCGGTTCGAACTGTCTGTTTCTCGCAGCTAATGAGACTACTTGACCGTACTGCTGTATTGAGTAAGAAGTGGAACTTGATGATGGAAAGAAACTTGATGCTTGCTTAATTGCTTGCTCCACTTGCTTGGATAGTACAGGTTGCTTACCTAGAATGGTTAAAATTCAAACTAGAACTTGATGCTAAAATATTGAAAGCAAGGACCCACTCTTAGTCCCTCTTTGGCAAAACAAACCCACCAGCCAAAAGCCTTGCATGTCTAGGAGTTGGTGATGTAGTTTTCACCCCACGGGTAAGTCTTGCTTGTTGAATTGTTTTCAGGAAGTGCTCTCGAGGAGATGGTGGCAGGTCTTACCAGGCCAACCACCCTTCCTCCTGGTTGGACCGTTGTGTGGGACGAGGATGCTTCCGAGTGATGTCATGACGGCTTCACGTGATGTCACGTTCATTTTGAATAATTAGTTGTTTCCGCTGCATTTCAAAACTCTGAGTACTTTGCTACTGTATGCATTGAACTGTTTGTAATAAAGTACCTCAATTGGGACCTTTAATTAATTGTGGATTGTTGTAATCTCTGGGACTCACCTTCGAGTGAGTATTTGCACGACTCGTTTCGATCGAGGTAATTGTTCGTGGTTGCATCGGGATCGACCTGATAGATCGACATCTTAATCCGTTTTAATTACATGATGACCAATGAAGGTTAGCGTACTTAAGCCGGATTAATTTGAGCGGTTCTGCCACAGCCCGCCCTCCCAGCGTCCGCCACGAACTCGCCGAGCTAGAAAAATGCTTGCGGAGGGCTCTTTTCCTCGGAAGATCGATGGGGCCTCCAAAGCGCGATCGTCTGTCCGAAATAGAGACCTCCCGGAGCAAGCGCTCTCGGGTGGAGAAGCCAAAGAGCCAGAAGCTGCCGCGCAGTGTAGTGGACGAGGCCTACCTCGACGGCATGCACACCCAGGGTTTGACAGCGGATCATGACTCCGTTCGTCCCCCGGGTTCGGAGGGGATCCCTGCTCCGAAGCCTGGTGAAGTGGTGGTCTTCGCCGAGCAGTACGAAAGGTGGTTGCGCTTCCCCTTCTCGTCCTACCTCAAAAGTGTGTTGGCCCTTTTCGGGCTTGAGGTGCAGCACCTGACGCCCAACACCATCGTGTGGCTGAGCACTTTCGAGTGGGCGTTTTGGGCGGACGGGCTGGAGCCATCAGCTCGGATCTTCGCTCATCTTCACACCGCCCAGGTACGCCGGAAGTTTTGTCTCTTCGACGGGGTCAAGACGGAGGTGTGCTACGGGCAGGCGTTCTTGGTCCCCCACGACGGGGTGGTGGTTCCTGGCTAAGGCGTACAAAAAACGAACCGACACGACCTGGCTCTCTCGGTGGTTTTACCAAAGGGTGGGGAGTGGCTCGTCGATGAAGTCTTCGTGCCAGGAGCCGAGTTGAAGCCCTTCCCCCATATTCCTTTTTACGACGCACTCTGGGTTAGGGTGCAGCTGATCGCCACCCTCTCCGGGCGGTTCATCATGAGGGACCTTGTGGAGGAGTTCATCTCTGCGGGGATCTGGCCCCTCTCTCGGGGCTGGGACTTTCCGGCGGCGGAACCGGACCCTCTGTCCTCATTTGTCACCTTCATCAAGGATGGGAAAACCTTCTTCCAAAAGAATGGGACCCTCTATACTCATCTGTCACCTTCCGTTCAGATTCGCGATCTTGTGCGGATCTCAGCTCACCCTGAATGGTGGATTCTTGCACATATCTCGATCGAGGAGGTCGAAGCCAAGGCGGTGGAGCTCCTGAGCCCCTACCTGGACACTGAGCACAAGGACTGCGAGGCACTTGGGCTTGGTCCTCGGGAGAATCGCATCTTCCTCTTGCGGGGGATCATCGTGCCGGACCGCCCGGTTCCGGACACCCGCCCCCCAAGGAAAGCCGCTGGGTTGCGGGGCTCAGCGGCGCGGGTCGAGGCCGAGTCGGTGCCGATGCGTCGGTCGGGGTGGAGCCAGCTGTGGAAGATGACGACGAAAGCTCCGGAAACGAAGCGCCTATGGCCACTCCTAGAGCGTCCTCCCTCCGCCTCGTTGCTCCGGGTGACGTCACTCCATTGCGGGTGTCCCCGGTGCGTGCCTTTAGGCCTCCCATGGCTTAGGCCGCCCACGGGCGAGGGGTACCCTCTGGCCCTCTTCCGGTATTCAAGGTGCCCTGGGATGGTGCCAGAGTTCGCCAGTGATGAGGAATCCGGTTCCGAAGGTATGTCTGCCCGCTTCCTCCTTCTCTTTGTGCATACCTGCATCTCCGTCCGTTGTTCTTATTGTCTCCTATTTCCACATGAGGATGCCGGTGACCTCCCACTTCGGGACGAGGATGAGGAGGAGGCGAGTCCAGGAAGTCGAGGAGGCAGGCGCGCGTGTCCACGAAGGAGGGGTCGTTTCCTCGCTCCGTCCGGGGCGTGGGAAAGGCTTGTTTGGGCGCCCCCCTCGACCATGCAGCCTACCCTCTTCCCGGAGGATCTCATGGGGTATCTCACTCCACGAGAATTCTTTGCCTACATGAGATCCACCCTGATGCGCCCGTCCATGCTCAAGCTGATTCGGGGGCTTCCGTCTGAGGAGTTGTTGCAGGGGCTGTCGGCCCTCGGAGTCCACGTATCTTTGGGTTTCGTTTCCTTGTGCTAACCACCTTTCATGCTGCCCTAAGCCCTTTTCTGGTTTGTCCTTGACTCTAGACTGTCGTATTGGCCCAAGCGATTTCGGGTGCCCTGGTAGCGCAAGAGGGGTCCACCGAAACTCGCATTCAAGAGTTGGAGCTAAGCTCTTGCTAGGGTGGAAGAGGACAAGAAGGCGGAGGAAGAAAAGTCCGCCCGTCTGGCGCACGAGGCTAAGGACCTGTCCATGAAGCTAGAGGTAGAAAAGGTGGCCAGGCGGAATGCCGAGGAGAAAGAGGCCCAGGCATCGAAGGACCGTGAGGAGGTGGCTTCCATCACCCTGGCCGCCGCCGGAGAGCTCTCCGAAGCCCTACGTAGCATTGGCATCTTCGTTGCGCCTTTCGAGCATGCTACGGGAGACCTCCGGGGTAGCCTGGTGTGGCTGCGATCCGGCTTATCATGCATCCTTCGTTTCGAGGTGCTACGCCAGGCCCCAAGGGTGTTGGCTCCCAGCTTCGTATGTGGCCTTTTGGAAGATTCCCTTCCGGATGTGGGGGCGGACGTGCCGGCCCCAAAAGGCATCAGCCTTTAGCCCCCGTGGGGCTCTTCAAAACGTTCCCTTCCGGATGTGGGGGGCGGGCATGCGGTTCTCTGACATTGGTGGGCGGTTCCATTTCCCAGATGGCCTGTATCTTGTCTAGGTTAGCTTCAATGCCTCTCTATGATACCAGATACCCCAGCAACTTGCCTGGCCGCACTCCGAAAGTGCACTTTTTTGGGTCGAGGAGGAGGTCGGTCTTCCACAGGTTGGAGAAGGTCTCCCAAACATCAGCGTGGAGGTCGTGCACGGGGGCGCTCTTTACCACGATATCGTCCATGTAAGCCTCGAGATAGCGCCCCACTTGTGTCTTAAAGACTATCTGCACCAGCCGGGAGATGGTGGCCCCCGCGTTACGAAGACCGAAAGGCATGCGAACGTAGCAATAGGTGCCTAAAGGGGTGATGAAGCTGGTGCGTGCTTCGTCGTCTTCCGCCATCCATACTTGGTGGTACCCGGAATACGCGTCAAGGAAGCATAGCCGGGAGCTTCCGGACGAGGAATCGATGATTTGATCAATCCGGGAGAGGGCAAAATCATCCTTCGGGCAGGCTTTGTTGAGGTTTGTGAAGTCAACACACAAGCGCCATTTTTCGTTCGGCTTCTTGACTAGCACCAGGTTGAACAGCCACTCGGTAAAGACCACCTCTCGTATTAACCGTGCCTCAAGCAGCTTCCAGACCTCCTCGCGGGCGACTTCCTTTTGCTCGGCGGACATCTTCCAAACCTTCTGCTTGTGTGGTCTCTTCTAGAGATCGATATGCAGGTGATGTTGGATGATGTTTCTGTCAATGCCTTGCACGTCAGAGGCGCTCCAAGAGAACACGTTGTCACTCTCTCGGAGGAGCTCGATCAGGGCTCGCTCTAGGTCTTCCGGGAGATCGTCGGCGATCTGCACGACACGGTCAGGGCGCTCGGGATGCAGGGGGATGGTCTTGACTCCCCCTTCCGGCCGGGAACGTGGAATGAATCGCGTGGTGAGTGGGTAAATGTCGTCTTCCTCGTCTTAATTGGGGGCGAGCTCATTCACTTCTCGCTGACCAGGCGCTCACCCAACGTCGATTAGGCAGGCGAGCTCTTGGTCCCCGAGCACCTTCATGGTCCCCTGGGGTCCCAGCATTTTCATGCACAAGAAACCATGGAGGGGGACTATGTAGAAGGTGTTGAGGAGGCGACGCCCGAAGATGGGATTGTACGGATAGTTGATGTCAATGACGTCAAACGTGATGTCTTCCGTCCGCGCATACGAGCATGTTCCAAAGGTTACTGGGAGGTTGATCTGACCCAGGGCATTGATGGCTCCTCCTTCGAAACCGCGTAGAGGGGTTCCGGCGGGGGTGAGGGAAGACCTTGACAGCCCCATGGCGTCAAAAGCCTTGATGTACAGTAGGTCGGCCGAGCTCCTGCCATCCACAGGATGCGACGGACTTCGTTTCCGTCAATGTTGGCTGAGATCACCAGGGCATCACTATGCGGGTAGAACGACTGCGTTGCAGTCTTCCGGAGAGAAGGTGATGGGGACGGTCGCGTAGTGGGGGAGGGGCGGGACTCGTCCACCTTGAGCGACGTGTTGCACGTCATCGACATATTATCAGCGCTGGCACTTGGAGTCGAGTTGTTCCCAAGGACAATGCCGTAGAACGGGGATTTGGTGGGAGTCAACATTTTTATAATGTCGAGTCCCATCCTCTTCAGGGTGCCAGAGAATAGCACGTTCAGCCCCGCCCCACCGTCGATGAGCACCTTGGTGAGTTGTGATCCTGCCACCGTGGGGTCCAGGACGAGTGGCAATTGCCCTGGTTCGTCGTAGCTGTTCCACTGATCTGTCCTGGAGAAGGTAATTGGAACCTCCGAGTACTTTAGGTATCTTGGGACGGCTAGCTCAATTGCCATTATGTGCCGTAGAGCGAGCTTATGCTTCCTCCGAGTGGGGAAACCATAGTCACCGCCCATGATGACCATGAGTACGTTCTTGGGCTTCTGGAACTTGGGCGTCTGGTCCTCGTCGTCTTCTTCATCTTCGTCGTCGGTCCTTTCCTTGTTCTTGGCTTCAGGATCGAGTGGTTCCCTTGCCGGATTCTTCTTGGCCTTGTTCTCTTGATCCTTCTCGGCGTATATACGTTGGAGATCATAGCATTGGCCCATAGTGTGCTTATGCTTCGGGTGCATTGGGCACGGCCTGTCCATGATCTTCTCAACGTCGCTCTTGCTGGGGTAGTTCTTCTTTTGGCTTCGCATGCCAGTGTCCAGAGTCGCGACTGTGTCGTCTGGCTTGCGCTTGTTGTGCTGGGAGCCTTGCTGGCCTTTGTTGTTTTGCCTCTCCCTACCCTGGGGAGGGCCATATTGATAGAGCTGGAGTGCCCGATCTTTCGGTGAGTGGAGGATAATTTTGATTTGGTGGAAGTCGACCCTCACGATCCGACTACGACGAGCGAACCCGAAGCGCCAATGCAATCGCTGAACCAACTCCCTGTGGTTACCGACCCTGTTGCAATCAAGATCAGAACTTCCTATACGCAATCAAAGAACGAACAAGAAAAAGAAGGCGAGCGATCTTAATATCACTCGAAGGTGGAGTTCTGAATCACACGAGGACAGCATGTATTTGTGCGTGTTCGGTGTAGCTAAAGCTAGATGTAAAACAAAACTCAAGTGTTCTTGGCGGCGGCTAGGGGCTATATGATAGGGGGAGGACGTCCACAGGGGTGCTGGGGTCGTGCTCCAACCCTAGGACGCGTCCCTAATGGACCCAACTTGATACACGGCCCGTGGGCCAAAATAAGGTGTCGCAGCACGTGGACAGAAAAACCTTCGGTCAATGATTTGACGATTGCGGCCGCCACGGGAAAGATATGGACATAAGTCCTGATCCATATGAAAGTAGACTTCATAAGCTTTCCATCAAGTACTTGAACGCCCCAAACGGAGTCCGGATGAAGTCGTGGCAGTTGTGAAAGTCAGGACTTTCCTGCAGTCCGAATCCAGCGTTTCCAAAACGTGTTGGATTCAATCTCTTTATTTCCTTAGACCAAAAGTGACGTGATAGCCTGGTGTAAAACGTGGGAACACTTGGACTTGGTCCCCAATCAACCTCTTTGGTCCTCCATGCCTTCCTTGTATGTTTAACACTCTTCATGTGTGTCATGTCCTCATCATCCTCCCCTTCTTGACGAAAAGCCGTCCTCGGCGTCAATTGTACGTGAAACCAATCCTGCACAACACAAAGTAGAATAGGGTTTCGAAAACCAAGGAAATCAAAAATATTAAGGGCAGGGATGTCACTATGTTTCCAATTGGCAAAAGTGTCATCTCGCATAGAACTTTTAGCAAGCATGTAAGCTTCTTGATCGGGCGACACACGATGTTTTTCAACAAGATCCTGCACAAGATGAGTACCAACAAAAGACAAAGCAGGCATAGATAGCAACCAGCAAGGCTCCCCTTCTTTAAAGTAAACTTGTTTCATGAGAATAGAATTAGAGGAATGTAAACTAGGATGTGTAGTATGGCTGTCCTCTAATTGATCACAATCTTTCACAACAAAAGGAGTACTCATAGCGCAACCAATGTAGACTCTTTGTATCATATATTGTCCTTTCTTGTCATATTTGCTAATAACATAATAAGTGTGTTTACCAAACCAAGGCAAATCAGCATTGTGAAACAGTCTCTCTTGCAAACAATCTAGATTACATAAATCATCAAATTCTATGTAACCCAAAGTATTTAAAGAAGACAACAATCTTAACTCATCATTTGCGCTAGCAATATGCATAATATGTTTATTTTCAGTACAAATGGTTGGTTCCAAAACATGTAGAACTAAAGCATAATCAACCAATTTGTCTTTATCACAAGGAACAACAAGCACATCATCATGTGACAAAGATTCGTCAAGAGATGGTTCCACTAACAATTGCTCTATGATAGCATGAGGTGTGGAAAAATTCAGCACAGTAGAAGTGGTCTCACCATCCGTGAGTGGAGCACCTGTGGTCGACAGTGTTGTAGGTGTGGTCGTCCTCTCACGCGGTGGAGTGCTAGGCGTGGATGGCGTAGGGAGAGCAGGATCTGCGCTGGATGCCGGGCTTCGTCCTGCAAAAGAGTTAGTATATGTCGTCGAGCGGCGTCCCTGCACTTCACGTTCAGCTTTGCAAGCATATTCAAACAATGTGGTCATATTAGCATAATCTTTATTAGCAAGTATGTCCTGAATTTCGTGGTTCAAACCACCCTGAAAACGTGCCATAGCAGCGGTATCCTGTCTCAAATAAACCACAACGGATCATACCCTTTTGTATTTCCTGGTAATATTCCTCAACAGATTTTTGGCCTTGCTGAAATCGCTGCATTTGTTTAAGCAAATCTCGGGCAAAATATGAAGGTACAAATCGATGTCGCATAGCAGCTTTTAATTGAGACCAAGTGGTTGGAATAGATGTGGGATGTTTTAGCTTATAATCACGCCATCACATTAAAGCAAAAAGAGTAAATTCACTAATAGCAGCGTTAACTTGTGCACTAGCAGGAATATCATGGCATGAAAATTTTTGTTCTACCTCTAACTCCCAATCAAGATATGCAGCAGGATCATATTTGCCATTATAAGATGGAATTTGAAATTTAACCGTAGCAAATGAGTCAATGTGTGGAGGACATACCACACGGCGGGCACAACCGTGGCGATCTCCATCGTCTAGCTCCATGTCACTGTCATAGTCCTTGTGCAACGCCGTGACCGACGTGGACCACGCATCGAATCGTGCCATGATGCCATTGACGTCTCCTGACATGATTAGCGCAAACACAAAAACAAATCCTAGGACAGCAAAGGTGTGTATGTGTGTGTATGAGATGCTCACAAAGATGCTGCAATCAAATTCTTATCCGTTCTTACCAAGCAACAGGGGCGAACTGCAAGCAACAAGTAGCACCTGTGAAAGATTGGAGCAGCGATTGCCTGGAGAAACAAAGTCGGCTCGTCGTAGGAATATGTGTAGTTCTGGGTAGGCTGCACTCAAGTCAAGGATTAACACAATCAAACAATAATGCAAAGCTGAATTATAGTGCTAAACACGTAACAAAGCTGCTGGAAACAAGTGCAACGCGCTATGGAGCAAGCAAAGGGAACAAGGAAGTGGGTATGCAGAAACGGAAAATCTCCCGGGCCACGCTACGCTGTGTAAACAGCGTTTTTTGGCCTCAAAAATGACCGCACCCGGCACTGAAATTTCGTAAGGTTTCCGGAAAAAAAAGAACGCTGAAATCGGAGATCCGAGCGAAAAGTTATGGCTGTTTTCGTGAAGGTGTTCGAAACTGCCAAAAAGAAACTTCCAAACGAAAACCGAACTCCTGATTCCTTTTTTTCTTTCCTTGTTCTTTCTTTTCAAAACTTTCTCTTTTTTATTTCCTTTTTTTTCTTTCTTTCCTTTTTCTTTTCTATCTCTTTCCAAACTGCGAACACGCGGCGGCCGAACCGAGTAGGACTCGGATGAGCGGCGTGGGGTTGTAGGGTTTGTGGTGAAGATGTAGAGCGGCGGCGGCGGCGTGTGGTGGTGGCAGCGGCGGCGGGTGGTGGTGGCGGTGGCGGCGGAAGCACAAAGTAACCAGCAACAATTGAACGCGAAGCACACAAATTCAACAACGCAAATTATTGAAAGAAAGTGCAAGGCGAAGAATGGTGTTGGGACAATGATCTAACCTGATTTTTTTTAGTTTTTGTGGACTGTAGGTAATGGAACAACACTCGATAAAACTAACCGATCAACCTGGACTTTTGATACCACTTGATAGAGCTGGAGTGCCCGATCTTTCGGTGAGTGGAGGATAATTTTGATTTGGTGGAAGTCGACCCTCACGATCCGACTACGACGAGCGAACCCGAAGCGCCAATGCAATCGCTGAACCAACTCCCTGTGGTTACCGACCCTGTTGCAATCAAGATCAGAACTTCCTGTACGCAATCAAAGAACGAACAAGAAAAAGAAGGCGAGCGATCTTAATATCACTCGAAGGTGGAGTTCTGAATCACACGAGGACAGCACGTATTTGTGCGTGTTCGGTGTAGCTAAAGCTAGATGTAAAACAAAACTCAAGTGTTCTTGGCGGCGGCTAGGGGGTATATGATAGGTGGAGGACGTCCACAGGGGTGCTGGGGTCGTGCTCCAACCCTAGGACGCGTCCCTAATGGACCCAACTTGATACACTGGCCCGTGGGCCAAAATAAGGTGTCGCAGCACGTGGACAGAAAAACCTTCGGTCAATGATTTGACGATTGCGGCCGCCTCGGGAAAGATATGGACATAAGTCCTGATCCATATGAATGTAGACTTCATAAGCTTTCCATCAAGTACTTGAACGCCCCAAACGGAGTCCGGATGAAGTCGTGGCAGCCGTTGAAAATCAGGACTTTCCTGCAGTCCGAATCCAGCGTTTCCAAAACGTGTTGGATTCAATCTCTTTAGAGCCTGGTGTAAAACGTGGAAACACTTGGACTTGGTCCCCAATCAACCTCTTTGGTCCTCCATGCCTTCCTTGTATGTTTAACACTCTTCATGTGTGTCATGTCCTCATCACATATTTCTCGAGGTCGCGGTCTTCTTGTTCAGACCACGTCTCAACTTGGTCACGCAGGGCATCCAGAGTCCTTGGTCGATGTAGGCCAAATTGCCTGTCAAAGAACATGTTGGTGATGCCGTTCTGGAACAAGTCCATGCAGTCACGGTCAGAGACGTCCACCACCAGAGTCTTGATTTCCATGAAGCGGCGCATGTAGTCGCGCGCGCTTTCTCCTTTGTACTATTTGCACATGGCGAGGTCGTGTCGAGTCTTGGGGCGACTGTATGTGCCTTGGAAGTTTGACACGAAAATCTTCTTTAGGCGTTCCCAGGAGTCGATGGAGCGTCGTGGCAGGTTTTCGAACCATGTGAGTGGAGCGGGCTCGAGTGCCATTGGGAAGTATCTGCACTTGATGGCGGTGTTGCCACCCGCGCACTCAATAGCCGTAGAGTAGATGCGCAGCCATGACTCAGGGGAGGTCTTGCCGTCGTACTTCTCGAAGCCGACTGGTTTGAATGGTTGCGGGTAAACCGCCATCCGGATGTCCCTGGAGAACATTAGGTACTCGTCATCTTCTTCCCTGTACCCCCGGGCTTCATCACGCCTCTTGGATTCAAGGATGGAACGTGCGTCGCGGTTGGCGTTGATGGTTTGCCGGAGGTCGACACTGTGTGCCGGCCTTTGGGATGATGTGGCAGCGTCGTTGCGATGAGTACGTCCGCCTCGTTGACGATCATCCTCTGGTCGGTGTGGGGGTGCGCCTTCTGCGCAGTTGGCTTCTCCCAGTCGGCTGGGGTTTGGTGGGCGATGTTTGTCGCGGGGAGGTTGACGTCCGCTGCTTTCGACTTCTTCGCTGCGCAATGGTGCGGCGGCGATGGCCTTGTCGAGAGTGCAGACCAAGTCGTTGATCCTTTCGAGTGCAGCTGCCATTTTTTGGGGTTCTTGGCAGGCTGCAGACGTGATAGGCAATCTCCATGGCATTAGCCATAGGAGAGTCGTAGTGTGCCACTCACGCGAACTCTTGAGCGAGGTTGTGCCCGGCCATGACGCGATTGCGAGCGTTTAGGCGGCGCTGAGCACTCCTGTTGTTTCGAATTTCTCTGTCCATGGCCGCTTGGGCGGATTTGCCAGCGGGTGCGTCTTCATTTGCAGAGATATCTCCTTCTAGCTCAAAATCATAGCGCGGGTCGTTGTCGACGTCGCCAGCTGCTGCTGCGCCAGCCATGAAGACTTGTCGATTGGGATCGACAGAGTCGCTGGAGCTTGGAGTGACGAGTTCCGTCGAGCTTTCCTCTTCTGGCAACAGCGGTGTGCCGTGCTGGAACGGCAGGTCGTCAGTAACTTCAGACCCAAAGAGTACAAAGATCTGGCGGGACTCGTAGACGTCCCGTGGGACCCTGTCTCTTTGGTAGACTGATCTTCCTTCAGGCGTGGCGTAGATCACGAGGTCGTGTTCGCCATCGTCTTGTAGTGTCTCCTCATCCGAGTCCGACTGGCATTCGGGGACCGCTTGGCTCAGAGAGTTGGCGTGTCCTGCCATGACTCGGACTGGGACGTCCCGCTTCGAGTCCATGACGGACTCGAACTGGCTCCGTAACGCCTCACAATATGCGTGGGTCGAATTACGGAGTCCAAACGGGAATTGGGGTGGGAGGGATGTTTGCTTCTCCGAAGTCGTAATTGACTCAGACTCTTGCCCGCGGATCAGGTCCGCGAGCGTGATCTCGCCGAGTTGTTTGGCCAAATCTTCCACGATGGGCGCTTGCTCCTGCTTCACCTCCGCAGGTGAGTCGATGTAGCTGTAGAAGCCACCCGAGCCATCGGCGACGTAGACCCATGAGCCAAAGTGGAACGTTGTGCCCTCCTGAGGCGCTTCAGCTTGAATGTAGGTCACCATTGCGTTCTCCACGGGATCTTCGAGGAAAACCCCTACCTGGCGCGCCAGATGTCGGTGTTCTACCGTCGATCCTACCGAGGGGTATCCCGAGGTAGTAGAGTTTCAGGTGGGTTTCGCCGAGATCAGGAACGCAAAGGCTAAGAGACTCAGGATTTTAGACAGGTTCGGGCCGCTTAGAAGGCGTAATACCGTACGTCCTGTGTGGTGATTGGTATTGATGAGATCGTCTGTCTCTCTGTTGAAAGACTTGGTTGTTCTTGGAGGGGGTCCCTGCCCAGCCTTATATACACGGCGGGCAGGGTTACAAGGTCGGTTTCGAGTAGAATCCTAACCAATTACTACTCGGAGAGTGCTTTACAAGCCAATCCGAGTAGTTTACAAGTCATACGACTAGTTTCTATAACGAGAAGAGTCCTTGCAGTACTCTACTCGTGTTCTTCACGCCTGGTACGACTCTGTCTGGAGACAATCCATGTGTCCCTGTGGGCCCATGGTCGTACCTCCAACAGTTCCGTCGATCCTCCCGAGATCGGACTTCCTGGGCTGTTCCGTCGATCCTCCACATGCTGGACTTCCCAGGCGGCATCCTCTTGTTTTGGGACTGCTGACGGGGGAGGCTGCTGCGGCGGCATTTGAAACTAGGCAAGATGGGGCCACATCGGTGAGAATGTCTGAATAGGCCACGCCGGAAGCGGTGGAGGGGCGGCGTGAAGGATTGCCCTTCTGGAGGTGTTGGCGTGGGCTTTCCCCTGTCGCAGTTTGTTCTTAGTGGCGTCGATGGTGGGACAATCCCGGGTGGCGTGTCCCCCCGGTGCTCATGGACGATGCAATAAGGACGGGACGACTCACCGCGCCTGGAGTTCGCCTCTCCCTTTTGCTTCGTGTTCCGACTGTCGGAAGCCTTCCACTGGTCGGACGGATTCTCTCATTTTCATTCCTCTCGGTCGTCGCCTTTGCGGTGGGTGTCATCCACCACATGCAGTTCTCGGTAAGGGCGTCGGTGAGGGTCCTTCTTCCGCCGATAGTCCTCTCGCTCGTGGGGTCGCTCCGGGGGAGGCTTGGGCGCCTTTTTGTCTTTTTGCTCCCCTCGCTCCTCGCCTTCCTTGTGGGAGTTCACGCAGAGTTCGTCATCTTTGGCCCGTGCGTCCTCCTCCATCTTGCGCATGAGCTCAGAGACGGTCTTGGGGGGGCTTCCGGTTGACGCGGGACCGGAGCGGGCCGTGGAGCAACCCTTCTTGGGCGGCATCGATCGCAGTCCTCTCACACAGGCCACTAGCCTAGCATTTGACGTGGATGAATCTCTTGACAAAGCTTCGTAGGGTCTCCGTCCCTCCCTGCTTGACTGCGAACAGGTGCCCAGAAGTGACAGGGTCGTCGTGGTTTCCCTTGGAAGTTCTCCAGCATGAGGTCCCGGAGTTGTTCCTAAGAGAAGGTTCGCCCGGGCTCGAAGCTGGTGTACCACGTCCGAGCGATTCCGGTGTTGGCCACGATGAAGCTCTTGGCCATGGTGGTTTCGTCCCCTCCCACCGATTGGATCGCGGCCTTCGAAACTCATGATGAAGGCATTGGGGTCGGTCTTTCCGTTGTACGGGGTGATCTGTGGCATCTTGAACCCACCAGGCCAGCTGATAGCTTGTAACCCTCGAGAGAGCGGGGACTTCGGGTCGTACATGGGCGTCCTTCGACGGAGTCCTCCGTCTCGCTAAGACAGGGGCGCGCCTCCGATGCTTCCTCCTCTGGACGCCTCTTCTCGCGCCTTGGCCTCGACGATTTTTGTGGCAGAACCGTCCAAATTAATCCAGCTTAAGTGCGCTAACCCTCCATTGGTCATCACGCAATTAAAACAGATTAAGATGTCAGTCTGTCGGGTCGAGCCCGATGCAACCACGAACAGTTACCTCGATCGAAACGAGTCATGCAAATACCCTCTCGAAGGAGAGTCCCAGAGATTACAACAATCCACAATTATTTAAAGGTCCCACTTGAGGTACTTTATTACAAACCAGTTCAATGCATAAAGTAACAGTTGTCAGAGTTTGAAAAGCAGCGGAAATAAACTATTTATTCGAAATGGTAGTAACATCACGTGAAGCCGTCGTGACGTCACTCAGAAGCATCCTCGTCCCAAACAATGGTCCAACCAGGAGGAAGGGTGGTTGGACAGGTAAGACCTGCAACCATCTCGTCGAGAGCACTACCTGAAAACAATTCAACAAGCAAGGCTGCGTATACTAATACTCAGCAAGACTTACCCGTCAGGTGAAACTATATCACCGACTCCTAGACATGCAAGGCTTTTGGCTGGTGGGTTTGTTTTGCCAAGAAGCGACTAAGAGTGGTTCCTTACTTTCAAAGTTTTAGCATCAGGTTCTAATTTGAGTTAACCATTCTAGGTAAGCCAACCTATACTAGTCAAGCAAGTTGAGCAAGCAATTAAGCAAGCATCAGGTTTCTTTCCATCGTCATGTTCCACTTCTTACTCAATGCGGCACAGAGGTTAAGTAGTCTCATTGGCTGCGAGAAATAGACAGTTTGAACCGATTTCTTAACCTCGCAAGGTGGATACTAAACACACAGAAAAGCATTAACCCCGACGGTGATTCCAACATAAGTAAAGCAGGCGATTCCTATATCTCGCGAGTGCCAGGAAATCACTCGACATTTACCGGGTCCTTATAGCATGGCAGCTATCGACCTATCATACTAGTATTGCAAAGCATAGGTACCTAGGATCATGCAACTAAGGTTTCAATCAATGCCTGAAACGTAAATACACATGCATAACTTAACAAAACAAAGTTGCATAGGTTGAAAACATGAGACATGCTCCGGGGCTTGCCTTCGGGCACGATGTTAGCCTGGGGTTCCTCGGCAGCTGCGTTCGGGTCTTGCTCGACCTGGACCACGTTCACTTCACCTTCCGCTTGGCCTTCACCTCCAGCGGGGACGAGTTCGTAGTCGCCATCAGCGAGGACTTGTTCTACACGAGATGCACATGCAATAAGAGTATGATCTTGTATCGATCCATCATCATTGCATAATGATAGACCCGGGGTGTATTGAGTGACACATTCACCCGGACAATTTTGGTCTAACCTTCCCTTTCTTTAATTAAGTTTTGTGGTTACTCATAAAAGTACTTGGGTGTGTTGATGGTGATTGTGTACACATCTATTATGGCTTAACTTTGATTTCTTCACAAAACAGCAAGGGTGTGTGGGTGATGTGGTTAACTGTCACACCCTGAAATTGTTGGATTTCAGGATGTGATTAAAAAGAAAAATTAAACAATGATTTCTCATAATTTTAAAACTTTTCCAACATCTATTTACTTTACAGGGAATTTAGTTTATGCGACGTTTAGGTTCGTCTGGGAATTTTCTGGACTTTTCCGGAATTTAATTCTCTTTTCCCTAGAGCTCTTTCTATTTATTAGAAGGCTCTAACGTCCTTTCCACGAGCTCCAGATATTTTATTTAGACTCCTTGTGTCCCAATCTACCTCTGAAAATTTTTCTAGAATTTTTGGGATTTTCTGGGTATTTTTCATGCTTTAAAAACATTTCCTAGTTTTCCTGGATTTGTTTTGCGCAGGAAATTATATTCAGAAATAAAAAAAATGGAAACCCTAAATCTTAGCGGATCGGGCCGGATCCAAACCCGACCCGACCCGCCGGCCAACCCGCCTCGGCCTGTCCCTCTCTCTCCGTGCGTGGGCCCCGCCACCCCATCTCGGCCCGCCGCCGGGAGCGCGCAGCGAGCGCCGCCGCCGGCCTTCCTCGGCCCGCGTGCCAGGCGTGGCTGCCCGCGCGCCTATAAAGGGGCGCCGAGCCCTGCCGTGCGCCCCCTGCTGCTCCACGCCGCCGCCGCCTCCACGCCCCGTGCAGCGCCGCCGCCTTCCCCCGCGCCGCCCGCCGCCGCTCAAGACAAGCGCCGCCGCCGGCTTTCGCCGCCTTTACCGCCGCCTCCATTGCCTACCGCGTCAAGCTGACCCTCGCCAGGAGCTCCGACGTGCCGAGCCGCATCCCCGCCGCCAGTTCTCCGTCGCCGCCTCGTCGCCGGAGTGCCGCCGTCGCTTGGAGTCCCGAGCCGCCGCCGTTCCACGCCGCCGGGCGGAATTCCGGCCGTCCTCGTCGACTTCCACCCCCGGTGAGAACACCAACAGGGACCCCTCGACCTCCTCGTCTTTTCCCCCCTGCCCGCTGTGTTAAATCTGTGGGATCGGTAGGAGTAGATCGAGCGGGGATTCATCTCTGTTAACGACATACCTTGGCCATTCCTGCTGTCCGCCGGCCAGGGTGATGATCTGCACATGGCAGCGGCGGTTGGTGTAGATGTTGCAGGGCGACGGCGAGATCGTGACGTTGGCGAAGTGGAGCTTCCCGTCGCTCTCAGTGCCTCCCTGATCGGTGGGTGAAGAGTCCGGTGAACCTCGGGTAGGGAGCCCCTGGCCCCCACTTTCTCTTATATGGCACTGGGCTACGGGGGCCCACCAGCCTTCAATGGGCTGGGCGCCCCTGATCAGGGCGCGAGACAAGGTTCGGCCCAGTCGTTGGACTGGGCCAGTGGAGATCAACCTAACATTCTCCCCCTTGATCTCACTTTTCAAACATTTCACTTTACACCTTTTAATTTCTTTATTCTTATTGTTTGTTTACCTATTCCAACGTGGATTAGTGCATACGAGCTGCATCATCGTCACAGTCTTTTGCCGATAGAATCAACAGTTATAATACACCTCTCTCTGCTGAAACAGATACTTTTAACCTTTGGGCCCTTTATTGTCCGGAAGTCATAGGCTATACCTTGTACCCATGTCGACTGTGTGTTTTTCTGTACACACTGGGCGGCAAGCCTTTAATAAGCGGAACCGCAAGCACTTTATCAATCACTTTTATGCTCTAAGCATTTCAACATGATTCCGGACTCTCCTTTACAACGTATACCTTGTGTCAATGTGTTTGGCACCACACTTGACTCGTTGTCTTAGGAGTGAAAATATTTAGATGGTTGTTGTTGTTGTCAACCATTATCAACTCCGGGTACAGGTTTCCTCAAACAGTTTGCCTGTCCCTTAGCCTCATATCATGCTATATCATATCTTTACATCACATTGATGATAATTATTTCATTCTTTGGAGCTTTTCCACACAAAGAACTCCAAGTGTGAAAGTTAGCGACAATTGTGGATTTCGCTATACATTTCACTACCTTTGTACTCACAACCTTATGAGAGCACTAATTATTTCTTTCTCAATTTAGCATGAAGCCAATACACTTAACTCCATTCCAGTGATCTATATCTGGATTGGACATTGCCAAAACAACCCGGATACATAACTATGTCAGGGTAATGCTATACTTTTGCATCTTTTGCATTCGTTAAGCTTCCAACAGCTGGAGCATATGGTACCATATTCTTTTAATATTTACTATACTGATTCTTGGAACGTTTCCAAAACCATTACCCTTGACTAAAAGGACAGACGTAATTTTCTCGCATGCATACCCTTTAGAAATTTTCTTAGTATGCCTGTGCGATATCTCTAATACCCCTTTTCTTTTATCTTGGTGAATTTCACTAAGATTGAAACTTTGAGGACAACAGTTTCTTTGTTTTCATTGCAGACCAACATCACTGCTAG
Source organism: Urochloa ruziziensis (assembly GCA_015476505.1). Classification (NCBI taxonomy): domain Eukaryota; kingdom Viridiplantae; phylum Streptophyta; class Magnoliopsida; order Poales; family Poaceae; genus Urochloa; species Urochloa ruziziensis. The sequence goes on from CM027124.1 coordinate 28,162,474, forward strand.
CAAGTGAGATGTCATCCACATGTACACGATTAGGAAAAGAATTTCCCATTCTATAACTTTGCACATATACAATAGTCCTCTTATTTTCTTTAACCCAAAACAACAATTGATTCTCTTAACTTTAAATACCATTGTCCAGAGACTTGCTCTAGTCCATACTTTAGGTAGTATCCTCTGTGTTCTTTTCTTTTCACAACAAAAACATTCAGGTTGGTTTTCTTTACTTTCATCTGATATTACTCAGATCATGATATGCCACTAGTATTAAGCGTAATCTATTTATTCTCTTCGCGCAAAATCTTTCAATTTACGCTTTACATCTTTATATATTCCCATTTGGAGTCACATTAACCGCAGCCACGAGGCCCTTCGTCGGCGCGTGCGCTCACCCGAGGGTGAACGCGCCGCCGTCGAGCGGCCTTGCGGCAGTGTCCAGTAGCCGAGCCCACGGCGCCACACAGGCCACCACGGGACCGCCCGTGCTTTCCCGCGTGGAGGCGTCCCTCCGTGCGGTGAGCATGGGGACGGCAGCGAGGAATCCAGTCGACCAGGTGAGTTCCTCCCATCTCCGCCCTCTTCTTTGGTTTGAGACTCCATCTCAAATTCTATAGCATCTGGCCACTTCGATGAGTGAACGCTTCTCATGGCACAAGCTTTTTATATGAGGTTGCCGATACTCTTCCTCATGTGCGACAATGGGTTGTATCGGCTCCTGAAGGACAGGTTCCAGATCTTCACTCATTGTTGCACAAGTGGAAATGCCAAGATGGCTCCTGAATCATTGAAGTGGGCACATATGCCCGCTTCTCCTCACGATCAATTTCTCGAGTCATCGTGCTCCCCCTCATCATCTGTTTACCTATCTTTGTAAATAGTAGAAACGAAAACCATTTGCTCTTTCATGTAAGCCAATAAAAGGCAACTCACTGTATTGGGTTAAATACTTTAGCCTCAGTTGAACTCCCCCAGACACGGAAGTGGTATTGTGAGGGTACATTTTCTATTGAGAATATGAATGGGGCTTTTAATGCCTCCATCCACTATCCGATGACAAGGTGGAGTAGCTCTGTCTTTCAGCTACTCCATTCTTTTGAGACTTGCCCAGAATAGCATATTGGGTGACTATAATGTCTTCCTATTGGAAGCATTTTCTTTATTTTAGGGGTATCGATATTATGACCGTCGTACTCCCCCGACAATCATATTTATCTTTTATAGATCATTCTTGTCTTATATGGTGTTGAGGAATATCATATTTCTGAATTGTCTTTCATTTCTCCCCCTCGAAATGTGGCAAGAAACTTTCTGTCATAACTTCTCCCGCCGTGCGGGATTGTCTGACATAAGTATTATGCCAACTGTACCCCGCCATGCGAGTATTTCTCAGACTTTTCTTTTCTGTTGAGTGAGTACAATCATTTACTTTTCCTCGCCATGTGGGATAATCCCTTATAAGAACATAAATGCCAGAATTGGCTCTCTTGTCTATTCATAAATAAATACGAATACTCTTTTAACACACATGATTAATTCAACGTTGGTCAAAATAAACATGCATATCACTTATGACATCTCATATCATGACGATTGTAAATCAAAATACATTCTTTTCATAGAGAGTACATGAAAAAACATTTCTCAAGTAAAACTCCCAATGATCTGTCTCTTTTCTTGGATCAATATCCGAGAATGATTTTCTTTTTAAAGGTACTTATTAAAAAGAACACTGTTCATCTTCTTGCAATTGAATATTGCACTTTTCAACTTTTGAGTCGCAAGTACCCAGCTCATTTTTCTTTTATGCCCTCAAAAAGCATGAAGTTCTTTTTGTCTGAGAAAATATTAGCCAATAATCAACAATAATGAGCATGAAAATGACCATACATTAGTTTGATTAAAGACATGCACATTAACTTATATTCTAAATCACCGTTGGGCAGAAATAGAATAAAACGACATTCTTCTACATCAATTATAAATCACCGTTGGGCAGAAATAAAATTAATGTAGACAATCTCATAAACAATATCATGATATTGTTATTAAATAACTTTACACAAAAGATAACAATATCATCAGTTACTTTGCAGCGGAAACGAGAAAAAATATTTCTCAACTTTAAGAGCATCTCTTAATCTTTATCTGTACTCTGAAAATTGATCACTTTGATGCAAAATTTCTCAGAGATTTTAACACTTTAATCATAAACATCATGGAATTATAATATTGTTATCATCAACGTCGGTCAGAAAATAACAATACCATAATTTATCTTTGCATAAATATCTAAAATTCTTTTCTTTTGCAGCGGAAACTTTTCTATTTAGAAGCAATATCACCATTATCTTTACTTTTCTCTAAACAAATTAAACCGATGGTTCAAATTTGAAGAGTTCAAACTGTACAAAAATTATCAAACTATTGCTTGTGAAAGGAATAAAACTAATTCATACATTGAGCTCTTCTTTCTTTCAATTTCGCGAGAGTTATTTCAACTTTTTGGCCCTCGCTAACTCGGTCTGTGTGGCCTAAAAGTCTGACACACAGCACGTTCATGCTCTTAAAATTTAATTTTCCCGTTGGTTCGAATTAAATTAAAGAGCAACAATATAATCTTTTCGCAACGGAAACTAATAAATTCATGCAAATTCAGCAGCATTATCACTTTAAACTTTTCTACATTATTCTTTTAATCTCTAGAACATTTATCTCGTTGGTTCAAAATGTAATAGGGATCAAAACTATACACAATTCATCAAATAAATGCTTCTGAAAATGCGAAACCAAAATCGAAAACAAACTGTGCACAACTTCACTTTCGGCCCATCTCTCAGATGGCCCACAGGCTTCAAAGTCTCCTAGCGCTCCTTAAACTTTCTCGCGCTCGGCATCGCTCAGCTTCCATACTGGCCCAGCTCGGCCTGCTCTGCGCCATGCGCCCGAGGCCTACTCGCGCCCACGCCCTGGGCCCGAGGCCCAGCTAGCACCTGACGTCCTCCTGGCCGTTCATCTTTTAGGGTTTTCATCGAACGGCTGGGAGTAAATCTCGCCCGAACAAAACCGGGCGCCGGCTCCTCCAAAACCCTAATCCCCATTTCTTCCTTTCCTCTTTTCTTTCTTGTTCCCGGCCGCCGGCGGAGCGCCGCCGCGCCGTCTGGCCTCGCCGCCGCGCCATGGCCGTGCCATGGCCGGACGAGCTCGGGCCAGCTCTTTTTCTTCTTCTCCATCCTTCCCGCAGAGCAAAAACCCGAGAGAGTGAGCTCCGGCTACGGACCTTGGCTGGAGAAGGATGGTGGCGCCGTTGCAGGCCCCCTCGTCGGCGCGCGCTCTCGCCAGAGGGTGAGCGCCGCGCCGTCGAGCGGTCTTGCATCGGCGCCTGGAACCCACGCGTGCACGCCGCGACGGAGCGCCTCGGCGTCGAGGTAGTGCTCAACGGCGGCGTTCTGTCCCGCGCGTCGACGACACGTCGACTGGCGGTCTTCTTCCCACACGCAGGTAGGTCATCTCCTACCGTAGGGTTGGGGTTCGGGTTTAGGGTCGGGTCTGATTTCTTTCGATTCTTCTTGAATCCTATCTGATTTCTTTCGATTTCTTTCGATTCGTTCTCGAATTGGACTTTTTCTACCCAAAAACCCAGATCTACTCGCTAAACCTAAAGCTCTTGATGCCAATGTTAAATCTGTGGGATCGGTAGGAGTAGATCGAGCGGGGATTCATCTCAGTTAACGACATACCTTGGCCATTCCTGCTGTCCGCCTGGCCAGGGTGATGATCTGCACATGGCAGCGGCGGTTGGTGTAGATGTTGCAGGGCGACGGCGAGATCGTGACGTTGGCGAAGTGGAGCTTCCCGTCGCTCTCAGTGCCTCCCCGATCGGTGGGTGAAGAGTCCGGTGAACCTCAGGTGGGGAGCCCCTGGCCCCCACTTTCTCTTATATGGCACTGCGCGACGGGGGCCCACCAGTCTTCAATGGGCTGGGCGCCCCCGATCAGGGCGCGAGACAAGGTTTGGCCCAGTCATTGGACTGGGCCAGTGGAGATCAACCTAACACGTCGAGCCCCGAGCCGCCCAAACCGCCGTGGATTGGAGCCCCAGCGCCGCCGACCATGGGCGTCCAGAGGTTGAAGACGGTGGTTTTGCCGTTTAGCCCCTAGGGATTTATGTAATTTCGGCAAGATCTTGTGTGACTTGGAAAATATACATAAAGCCCCCTGGATAGATCAGATGCTCTCGTTCTAGCCCGCCCATGATCTTTTATAGATCTAACCCTAAAAATTCGCCATTTCGTAGTGACTATTCACTATGTCTTGAGAATCTTCTCTGCTACCCCTTCAAATCTATAGTTAATTACGAATAGGTCCCTGCAGCCTTCCTTTAGCCCTAGATTTCACGTTTTAGCTCTGTTCAAGTTGCGTTAGGTTCGTGATGACATAAAATACACGTTAGTGGTGATGTTTACCCCAACTCATGCTTTTATAAATTATGTTCAAATTAATTTGATTAATGTCTATATGCAATGTCTTTTCCTTAATAAAATCAATCTAGGCTTTACATTCGGTTTTCATACTCTAATATTAAGTTGATTAATACCATCTGACTGTGTTTCTGAATAAAATCCAATTAGAGGTATACCTCGGTGTTTCTAAATAAAATGTTAATTTGACTAATACATATTTCATTTGGCTTTCTAAATAAAAGCAACCTAGGTTATACCTCGGTTTTATGAGTAAAACTAAAATGATTAATACTACTACAATTGCTTTCTAATAATAATGTGATTAGTTGAACACGAAGAACAAAGTTATTCGATTAGATGTTCATGTACCTCTCTTGTCTAAAGTTAAATGTTGAATTTGTATAATTGGTACATAAACAATTATAAATAAAATTTGACTAGGTCTGCATCCGCTTTTCAAATACAAATATAATTTATGTTAACTCTAAATAGGGTATTTCTCTGAAATAGCCTATGCACATGATTTTACTTAATTAAAAATATATCCAGCATATAGTCTTTTGCTTTGTGATCAGAAAATCATTCGATAGTGGTTTTCGTTTTAACCGTAGTCCCGTCCTCAGTGTTTCCCGCGCCGTGCGTTCAAGCCCTATCGTTTAGCACGTTCTTTTAAAGCTTTTCTTTTGATTGATATACTGTTCTTAGTTGTCTCTATTTGTTGCTTGTATGTTTGCTTTAGAGTGATTACTTCGGATGATTGCTACGAGTAGGAGAAGGAACGCTGTCCAAGGATCTTGAAGAACAAGAGTTTAAGACCCTGTGCAACCATTAACTGGATTTAAGGCAAGTGTAACACGAAATGATCCTTGCAACCTATTCATCTTTAATCATTCATTCATACTTGCATGTGTCTAATTTGTTTACCTTAAGGTTGTTCCTAGTCTTTTACCATATACCTTGTTATCCCTGGGTTTATGTATATGGGTAGATCTTTGCTATGCGCTGCTACCGTCACCTTGTTTAAATGTTAATCTGGATTTAATGGTTCACTTGAATGAGATGGTAAAACTTGCTTTTTAGCAACAGGGATGAGCTCTGTAGAGCTTTCCTCTTCTGGCAGTAGTGGTGTGCCATGCTGGAACGGCAGGTCTTCAGTAGCGTCAGACCCAAAGAGTACAAAGATCTGGCAGGACTCGTAGACGTCCCGTGGGATCCTGTCTCTTTGGTAGACTGTTCTTCCTTCAGGCGTGGCATAGATCACGAGGTCGTGTTCGCCATCGTCTTGTAGTTACTCCTCGTCCGAGTCCGAGTGGCATTCGGGGACCGCTTGGCTCAGAGAGTTGGCGTGTCCTGCCATGACTCGGACTGGAACGTCCCGCTTCGAGTCCATGACGGACTCGAACTGGCTCCATAACGCCTCACAGTATGCGTGGGTCGAATTACAGAGTCCAAACGGGAATTGGGGTGGGAGGGTAGTCTTCTTCTCCGTAGTCGTGACCGACTCGGACTCTTGCCCGCGGATGAGGTCCGCGAGCGTGATCTCGCCGAGTTGTTCGGCCAAATCTTCCACCATGGGCGCTTGCTCCTGCTTCAACTCGACAGGCGTCTCGTCGTAGCTGTAGAAACCACCCGAGCCGTCGGCGACGTAGACCCACGAGCCAAAGCGGAACGTTGTGCCCTCCTGAGGCGCTTCAGCTTGAATGTAGGTCCCCATTGCGTTCTCCACGGGTTCTTCGAGGAAAACCCCTACCTGGCACGCCAGATGTTGGTGTTCTACCAGTCGATCCTACCGAGGGGTATCCCGAGGTAGTAGAGTTTCAGGTGGGTTTCGCCGAGATCAGGAACGCAAAGGCAAAAAGACTCAGGATTTTAGACAGGTTCGGGACCGCTTTGAAGGCGTAATACCCTACGTCCTGTGTGGTGATTGGTATTGATGAGATTGTGTTTTGGAGAGGGTCCCTGCCCAGCCTTATATGCACGGCGGGCAGGGTTACAAGGTCGGTTTCGGATAGAATCCTAACCAATTACTACTCGGAGATTACTCTACAAGGCAATCCGAGTAGTTTACAAGTCATACGACTGGTTTCCAAATCGAGAAGAGTCCTTGCAGTACTCTACTCGTGTTCTTCACGCCTGGTACGACTCTATCTGGAGACAATCCATGCGCCCTGTGGGCCCATGGTCGTACCTCCAACAACCGTGTCAAGCCTTTTAAGCCTTTCATACCTCTGTGTTATACTTGCTAAGTATGATGGAATACTTACACTTGTATTCAATCAACAAAATCTCGGACGAGTAATCATAAAGAGCAGCTTGTGAGGCAGTGGCTGAGGATTTACCAGAAGACCCTTCGTACATCTGAGCTGTGGTCAACCAGTCGGTGTCCCTGTGGACTTGAGGCTCGACTAGAAGAACTTGGATAAATAGACTTCCACTGTGTAATTTCTGTAAACTCTGATGTAAATTGTCTTATTCGAGCATTGTGTTCTCTGTATTACGATATTTGTAAGCTATATGTATTCTGTGGACTTCCTGGACACACATACTGGCAGCATTCGGGTTTTGTGTAAATCCGGGTGTGACATTAACTTATTTAATAATTTAAAGAAGTGACTTATTTTTATTTAGCCTTTCAAGCAAGGTAACTTCAACAATTTATTCTGGCAGTTTGGTTCTTTATTTTAAAGTGAGAAAATTACAGTATTATCTTGGTGGTTTACTTGATTTACTGACGAAAAACTACGCCAAGATCATGTATACAATTACCACAATAAATCAAATAAGAACAGCACACTAACATCAAGAATAAATCCTAATAATCACACTATCATCAATTGATCCTTAGAAAAATACCAGAGCTTATACTAGTCTAAACATGCTCACGTGCCAAAGGGTAGCTTAAAAAGATCAAAGGATCTCGCTGTTTGAATTTACTAGGTTTAAACTGTTCTTAACTAAAAGAGCAAGTTAGCCGGCACAAACTAAGCTCCATTATCTACAAGACATGCATCAAGGCATTACAGAGCTGCTGTAAAAAGAATGAGCTCAGAAGCTGCACACATGAATTACAAAAATTATTGATCCAAACGTGCACTGCTAGCCTAAACAATTAATAACTCAAAATCTAGTTTGCAACTTTATGCCAACTTTTTACAGGAGCCTAAACTTTTCACTATCTACAGCATATCCAAAAACTAGCACAAACAAAGCTATAGATTTCAAACTTTGCACAAATTGGAGTTCGAATAGATTTGAACCTAGTTGGAAATCTAAGCTGAAAACACATGGACAAGCTTTCTATAAAAGATAGACCTCAATACCAGGAGTTCAACAAAATTGAGTTTGCATTTTTCTAATTTTTGTGTGATTTTTAACCGATTTTACAAGATCTCTGGTTTGAACCCCAGATTTGAAAAATCTACTCTCGATTAAACCCTTGGAACTTTCTAAATCTAGCAGATAGGTCCCTGAAACTTGCGCTAAGAGCCCTAGGGAAAACTAAACCTTTGCAATGTGGTCCTAGGGGTGGCCAGCGGCGAGTTCGGCGAGGGAACGCGGCGAGGCTGCGCTAGAGCATGCTAGGAAGGCTTAGAAGCTCACCACGCGTCGATTTTGTAGAGGAACCGCGGGCGGAGGAGGACCAGAGGCAGCCAGCGGCGGAGCAGGGGGCGGCGGCGCTCGGTCAGCCTCAACGCCGGTGACGGTGGCGGCGGGGCGACTCAGCTGGGGTCTGAGGAAACTCGAGCGGGTGTGGGGGCATGCGATGGCAGGGGAACAAGTGGACGAGACGAGCGAGACGGCGGGGTTTGGTGGCGACGGCCTGGCGGCGGCAATGGTGGAGCGGCGGGGAGGCATGCTCGAGGGGTTCGAGCGCCTTTTATAGGCGAGGGATGTGGTGCCGGTTGCTTCGGGGCTAAGCCTCAAGAGCGGGCAGCATGGCAGCGGCGTGGCATTGGCCGGCGCGCCGTGGCGTGCGGCGGCCGGTCGGGACCTGCCGTGAGAGCCAAGGCGGTCGCGCGGCCAGGGAGCACAGCGCGCTCGTGCAGTCACATCGACGCGGGGCACTGGCGTGGCACGGCGCGTGCGGCAGACTCTGGCGGCCACGTGGTGGGTGGAGCTCGGCGCGGCTTGGTTTGGTTGGGAGACCGGCGGGGACAGGAGGGAGGCAAGCGCACTGGCGGTGACGGCATCACGTCACGGCCGCGGTCAGTGCGCAGACCGGCGGAGCAGCGGCGGCAGCGGCGTGCCGCGTGGCGAGCAGAGGAGGCGGCGTCGCACGCGGTTTGGGGAACAGGGCGGGGACAGGCGGGCCGGTCGGAACGGCTCCCCCGCGCGGCATTGATGGCCAGCAGCCTCGACGTCCACGTCAGGAGGATCACGACGCGTGGCGGCAGCCACGGTTGGCCTAGAACGCGCGGGCACGAGCGCGCTCCTGAGCGCCGGCATTTCGTCGAGCAACTAGCTTTCGCATGTTCAAATGGTCTGTTCTCCAAAATTTTGAACTAAAGCTCAAAATCTCCAAATACGAAAGTTGTGTCCTGTAGTACAGGCTACAATTTTGTAAAGGTCGACCACGGAAAAGGTGAATAGATCAGCACTGAAAAATCGAGATGAAAACTGGTGAACTTTTGAGGCTCGGCTGACTTTGACTGAGATTTAAGGGGTCTTCCATTCAAAATATTGAAATGAGCCATATTGACAAACATGTGTCCCACTAAAAATTGAACAACTTTTGTAATGGTCGATTTTCAAGTTCTTAAGTGAAAATTTGAATTCAAACCATGCCAACCAGGAAAGTTCACCGAGGTGCAAATCGGTTTTGGGTGGACTTTTCTTAAGTTAAAATCTAGAAGGGGCTTAATTACACCTAATTAGGCTAAGACACAAGGTTTAGCAGGTGATTAAGTTAATTAAACACCTAGATTGTCACAGCCTACCCCCTTAAACAGAATCTCGACCCGAGATTTGAGTATAGAAAGAACTAGTGTGGTGTAAAGGTGCTTACGATCATGTAGCAGAAGAAAACCTGGAAACTTGGTGTTTAGATAATACTCCGTTTCCCATGTCACTTCTTCTTCTGTGTGATGATTCCACTGTATCTTGTACATCTTAATAATCTTCCGTCTAGTTCCCCTTTCCTTACGGTCGAGAATCCGGAGAGGGTGCTCCACCAGAACCAGGTCTGGCTCTACCCAGGCTATGTCTTGGTCTACAATCTCAACCTCTGGAACTCGAACACACTTCTTAAGTTGGGATACGTGGAAAACATTGTGGACAGCTGAGAGTTTCTTGGGGAGCTGTACTCGGTAAGCTACGGGTCCATAAACTTCTATGATCTCATAAGGTCCAATGTAACGAGGTGCCAATTTCCATTTTATTCCGAACATTTGTACTCCCTTAGTGGGTGAAACTCGAAGGTAAACATGATCTTCGACAAGGAACTATAGGGGCTTCTTCCTCTTATCAAACAAGCTCTTTGCCTAGATTGGGCAGCCTTCTTGTTAGCCTGAATCACTTTCACTTTCTCCTCCGCCTCAGTCACTAGGCCAGTGCCTAACATCGGTCTCTCACCGGTTTGGGACCAACTCATGTAGTTCGACACCTCCTTCCATATAGTGCCTCAAAAGGTGCCATCTTCAAGCTAGCTTGGTAGCTATTATTGTAGGAAAATTCAGCGAGCGGCAAACATTTGTCCGAATTCTTGTCGAAGTGTATCACACAAGCCCTTAACATGTCTTTAACTATTTGATTTACTCGTTCAGTTTGGCCATCCGTCTGTGGGTGATATGCGGAGCTATGAATCAATTTGGTTCCTAAGGATTCCTGTAACCTTTCCCAAAACCGAGACATAAACTGAGAACCTCTATCCGATATGATGGTCCTAGGCGTCCCGTGCAAACGAACAATTTGCTCAAAGTAGATATCCGCATAATGCTTGGCTTGGTAGGTGGTATTGACCGGAATAAAGTGGGCAGTTTTGGTAAGCCGATCAACGATAACCCATATAGAATCATGCTTTTGGGAAGTGAGCGGTAATCCAACGATGAAATCCATACTTATATCCTCCCATTTCCAAGATGGTATTGGAAGGGGTTGTAGCGTTCCAGCTACCTTAAGATGACTGGCCTTAATTCTTTGGCAAGTATCGCACTCTGAGATGTACGTGGCAATGTCTCTCTTCATTCTTGTCCACCAAAAGTTTTGTCTCAAATCCTGGTACATCTTGCTGCTTCCAGGGTGAATAGATAATTTAGAGAGGTGAGCCTCATCTAAAATTTCCTTTCGAAGCTCCAGATTCTTAGGTACCACTAAACGTTCCCCAAAATGTACCACCTCATTCCGATCCAATCGGAAACAACTGATACTTCTCATCTCCTTCAGAATGCCTTTCCTTGATGATCTTGATGCATTTATCTTGAGACTGAGCGACAGCGATCTTGTCATAGAGAGTTGGTTCTAAGGAAATGTGATTCAATGAGCCATGAGGAACAATCTCCAAACTAAGTTTCCTCGTCTGTGCGCATAGAGTCTGGTTGTAGGTTTCTACGGTGAGACAGCTGTAATGTGCTTTCCGACTCAATGCATCGGCTACTATGTTGGCCTTCCCAGGGTGATACAATATTTCCAAGTCATAGTCCTTAACTAATTCCAACCATCTTCTCGGCCTCATGTTAAGATCAGACTTGGTAAGGATATACTTGAGGCTCTTGTGATCCGTGTATACCTTGCACTGTGCTCCCATGAGGTGGTGCCTCCAAATTTTCAAAGCATGGATTACGGCTGCTAGCTCGAGATCGTGCGTAGGGTAATTCAGTTCATGAGGACGAAGTGCTCGCAAAGCATACACGACAACTCGATTATCTTACATAAGAACACAACCGAGACCAGTGCCTGAAGCATTGCAGTAGATGTCATACGGCTTCGTGTTGTCAGGCTGTGCTAAAACGGGTGCGGAAGTGAGGAGTTGTCTCAAGGTGTGGAAAGCTTCTTCACATTTCTCCGTCCATTTGAACTTAGCTTCCTTCTTGAGCAGCTCAGTCATTGGCTTGGCTATCTTGGAGAAGTCAAGAATGAAACAACGGTAGTACCCTGCCAGACCAAGGAAACTACGGATTTGGTGAGCAGAAGCAGGAGTTTTCCAATCCATGACCTCTTGCACGTTCCCAGGGTCTACTGAAATGCCATCTTCAGAGATTGTGTGCCCGAGAAACTTGACACTGTTGAGCCTGAATTCACATTTAGAGAACTTAGCATAAAGCTGATGATCTCTAAGTGTTTGCAGAACAATGCGAAGATGCTCAGCATGTTCTTCCTCATCTTTGGAGTAGATCAAAATGTCATCGATGAAGACCACGACAAACTTGTCAAGATAAGGCATAAAGACTGAATTCATGAGATACATGAAATAAGAAGGTGCGTTTGTAAGCCCAAAGGACATGACCAAGTACTCATATAGACCATATCTGGTAGAGATGGCAGTTTTGCTAATATCGCAAGGGCGGGTCTTGATCTGATGATATCCAGAACGAAGATCGATTTTTGAGAAGATTTTCGCACTAGCTAGCTGATCAAAGAGAATATTGATGCAGGGCAAGGGGTATTTGTTCTTGATGGTCACCGCATTGAGAGGTCGATAGTCCACACATAACCTTAAGCATTTGTCCTTTTTTTAGCAAAGAGGGCAGAACAGCCCCAAGGTGAGGTGCTAGGTCGGATAAAGCCTTTCTCAAGCAACTCATGCAATTGTGTTTTCAACTCTGCCAACTCTATGGGTGACATCCTATACGGTCGCTTGGATATAGGAGCGGTGCCAGGTTGAAGCTCAATAATGAACTCAATGTATCGGTCAGGTGGCATACCTGGCAGATCCTCCGGAAAGACATCGGGAAACTCACAAACCATGGGGATATCCTCAACTCTAAGCTCGGCCAGAGAGAATATATGGGAACTTGTGTAGACTTTGTGTGGCAGATAGAGATCGGTGTGGCCTAAGAGCGGTGAGTGTATCTCCACTACCCTCTCGGGAATGTCAAGTATGACTCCGTGTTTAGTCATCCAATCCATCCCTAGAATGATATCCATCCCTTCCAATTTTACATTTATTAGGTGAGTCTTAAAATTTTTACTGCCCAACATTAATGGTACTTGCTGTGCGATTTGCTTGGTTGATATTTTGCCGCCTGGACTGGTGATCAGGTAAGGTGTGGCGGTGCTAGATAGTTTCAAACCACATCTTTCGATGAACCTTGCACTTATAAAGCTATGTGTTGCACCCGAATCAAAAAGTATAACTGCAGGTTAATTGTGGACAGAAAAAGTACCCGTCATCACTGGTGCTTCCTCGGGAAGATCCGTGAGAGTGGTGAAGTTGATTCTCCCCTGACAGACTTGTACCGTCTGCCTTCTTCCTTTGCCCTGGTTCTGCACTCGTCCTTTGTTCCGTTGCTTGTTCTTGGAGCATTCCTTGTAATAGTGACCCGTCTGCCCACATTTGAAACAAGCGTTCCCGTTGCTTGGATGGACTGGTGCGTGATAGTTATTGCGGGGAGCAGCAGGCGGGGGTGGAGCAGGGAAACGATTTTGTGCCTGCTGTGGTGACCTGATAACCCAACGTCCTTGCTGCCCGGGCTTCTGGGGTTGGGAGTAGGGTTACTCTACACAATCTTGTACCTCTGATTCTGAGAACTGCCCTGAGTCATGGGTGCCTTCCTCTTCTTCTCAGCCTGAACGGCAGCCATAGCATCTTCCTGGGTGATAGCCAGGTTCACAAGTTCATTGTAGGTGGCGGTCCTGGTGGTGTTCAGACGTTCTCTGAGTCTGGCACTAAGGCCTCTGCGAAAACGTTCCATCTTTTTCCGATCTATGTCAGCATGAGAGCCTGCATACTGGCATAGGTTGTTGAAGGTGTGGGCATACTGGGACACAGTCTGGATGCCTTGGGTTAATGCCAGGAACTCATTAGTCTTCCTCTCAATCAAGCCATCAGGAATGTGGTGAGCTCTGAAGGCGGCCTTGAAATCAGTCCAAGTCACAACAGTGTTTCCCGGGAGGGTAGCCAGATGATTTTCTCACCAGATAAGGGCGGGTACTCGGAGTAACTGGGCAGCAAACTTGGTCTTGCTCTCATCTGAGCATGGTAGGGCAAGCACCGAAAACTTGGATTCCACGGCACGAATCCATGCGTCAGCATTCAATGGTTCAGTTGCTTCATGGAAGGTGGGTGGCTGAGTACTCAGAAAGTGTTCATAACGAGCAACTTGGGGTAGAGCATCATGGTGTCCCCTTTGATGTTGCTGCATTAGCTGACGCTGCACATTGAGCACCTCTCGCATCATCTCAGTTTGGGTGACGAAAAACGCCTCCATCGGATTCTGCGGGGGATTCGGCAGTGGTCGCTGGATTGCTTGGGTACCACTGTTTTGCCTAGCGGCGAAGTTGGTACGGCGGGTCGAGTCAACCATCTGCAAAATCATTTACTCATCAGCCACATGATCTTGAAACTCATATACCAGGTAAATAAGATAATCATGTGCGAAAATAGTAAACGTTCATCGCAGAATTTTCTGATCAGCATGGCTGTCAGAGGAGAAAATTCATATCTCCCAGGTTACAAGCCCAAAAAATATGAATTTTTTCAGCAGCTAGAAAATCTAGTGAGCTACAACTTTCGTATATAACTCCAGGTCAGATTCAAATTCTAGCTAGGGCGAAAAATTCAAAGTTTGCGTCTCTGTCTCTGCTGTTTTCAGAATGGCCGAGGCTCACCAAAACGTGCATAAATCTCTCAATTTTCAACCATTGGAGCTGAAATTTTACGAGCATCACCATTATCAAATTCCGTACAACTTTGGTATTCAAGACTCCGCCCATAAATGAAAGATGCATGCATTAAAAGTTCAAACTTGATTCAGCTGCAGAGTTTAGCTGTTACAACCATATCGAATCGACTAACATTAGGGTCAACTCCTACCCTAAGTTACATCATGGTCAAGCTGCACAAAAGATATACTCAACTCAAAGCAAGCCTATCCCATCACTGTCCAAAAGTAGGCTACACTGAGGAGTAACACTCTCAACATTCTAGAAGTCGTCGAGGTCGTTGACCGAAGCCTCACTCTTTACGGGGGAACCGGGGGTTGCGGGTGCAGGCGTCATGTCGCTAAGGGTGTCCACTCCGGACATACCCTGAACCTCCTCTGGGTCTATCGCAATCTCCATGGGCTCCTCCTCCTCATCCTCCATCTCTACGTCCTGCTCCAGAGGAATCCTGCTGCTGAAGTATCCCTATGTGCTGGTGGGCGTCCTCAACGTCGAGCTGCAGGTCGTGAACCTGATCCTCCAACTCTCCAATACGGTCAAGGTGCCCAACCTGCTCGGTGTGGAGCGAGTCTATCTCCTCCTGCATATCCGCGATCTGGCCTAGGTGGGTAGTACGCTCCTCCTCCATCTTGGCTATCTGTGACAAGTGAGTCTCTCGCTCCTGCTGAAGGGCGGCGACCTGTCCAAGCAAGTCCCCAACCTAGCCTGGAAGTTGGCCATAGCCAAGTCCGTGTCGGCAGCCTCCATGGTGAGTGTAGTGTAGTCGTACTGGAGCTATCGGAGGGACTGGTGAGAAGCCATACCAAACTCAACCGTGTCATCCAGCCCTCCCTGAAGCCGTGCTCGAAGCCTGAAAAACCAGACACATACCGTGCTAGTCCCTCAGCAGTCGGAACAGCGCCAGTCCAGTCCACAATCGTCTCCACGTGAGCTCGACGGTCCAACCAAGCTGGGTCGTCGGGCTGCGTGGTAGGAAGCAACCCAAGTGGGGCAGTCATCACCTCCACGGGGCGAAAGTCAAAAAGACGTTCAGCACCCGCAAGGCAGCGGACTCCACGGTGTCGGTCAACCGGTGGCCTATCACCTCAGCATCGAACAGAGGCCACTCAGGGTGGTGAGGGTGAGGTGGCACGGAGAACCTGGTGATGCAACGAAGCACACCGTCCACAAGGAACTTGCGGCACGAGTAGAGGGGTGGTGAGGCGAAGCCGGCGGTGCTCAGAGCGTCCCACAAGATAGAGGGAAACCCCTCCCAAGCGAGGCACTCGGAGTGGAGAAAACCGTCTGCACCAAACACAAAGAAAGTCGCGTCTACCATCTGTAGAAGAGTGATCAGAGAACTGGGTGAGAATTGTGCGGAAGGAAAAAGAAGACTAGAACAGCGGTAGAAAAGCGGGCGTAACTCCAAAACTACCAACCAAAAGTTCCCAAATTTCACCAGGTTGCCCTTAAAGTTATTACCCACAAGTTTGGTATTCAGCGGTTGGTTTGGTTTTGAGTTTAAGGTGGGTGAAACACTCAATTTTTAACTTGCTGTCTGCCAGATTTTTCCAGCGAACAGGCAGCTCTTGTTTTTAGCATAACTCAAGTTTTAGTTGCTCAAAAATCTGTAAATTTTTACAGCAGCTTGGTTACAAAATTATGAACAACCTTTATTTAGGGTGCCCAGCCAACTGAAATGTTTTAATGAACCAACAAAATTCGGATAAGCAGAGAACACAGATTTGACAGATTTTTAGGAGTTTGTGAGATTTACGATTTTTATTTCCTTTTTGCCTCAGGTTGCCTTAACAATTTTTTTAAGGTGGTTAACATGATGCAAAAGAACTAAAACCGTCCTCACAAATACCAAGAATTCTTGGTGTACGTAGTTAATTGCCGGTGGCGAGGCACAATACACGTCTCTCCCTGTAATATCTAGTCGTCACTCAGACCAACAGAACTTTAACGAATGGAGTCAGTGTACCTGCAAGAAAACCATGAACCTTCCATGCCAGCACGTCACGGAAGCGTTCCCATTCATTACCGTTCATTTATAAAAACGGTATCCATTCGTTCAATACTGCATGGACAGTGCATCTAGTCTAGGCCGTACGCTCCTTTTTGAATAGGGCACACAACCCTTCGCATATCTCGTGATGCGGCATCATGCACACGTCTCGAACGTGGCGAACAACCAGGACGATAGGCTCATTGGAATTAGATCCATACCATCAAGACATTTCTCACATATAAAATATGTGGCGACTCTTACACAACCGTAATGATAGGTTCCTTGGATTGGAAATCCTATCACCCTTCGTGCACACGGGGCACGGAAACCAGCGCACGTATAAAACACGTGGGCAAGATGTGTTGGGCAAGTTAGTCAAATATACAATAGATAGCAAGTTAGTCTATGCAGATCCTTAGTGATCCAACGAGTTTTTCGCAAAGCACTAGTTGGTCAAGTTTTATTGCAAAACAAATGTATCGGGTCCGTGCGAACCTCTGGTGCACAACTTTTCGCTCTGATACCAGCTGTGGCAGAACCGTCTAAATTAATCCAGCTTAAGTGCGCTAACCCTCCATTGGTCATCACGCAATTAAAACATATTAAGATGTCTGTCTGTCAGGTCGAGCCAGATGCAACCACGAACAGTTACCTCGATCAAAACGAGTCATGCAAATACCCTCTTGAAGGAGAGTCCTAGAGATTACAACAATCCACAATTATTTAAAGGTCCCACTTGAGGTACTTTATTACAAACCAGTTCAATGCATAAGTAATAGTTGTCTCAGAGTTTAAAAAGCAGCGGAAATAAACTATTTATTCAAAACGGTAGTAACATCACGTGAAGCCGTCGTGACGTCACTCAGAAGCATCCTCGTCCCAAACAACGGTCCAACCAGGAGGAAGGGTGGTTGGCCAGGTAAGACCTGCAACCATCTCCTCGAGAGCCCTACCTGAAAACAATTCTACAAGCAAGGCTGAGTATACTAATACTCAGCAAGACTTACCCGTCAGATGAAACTACATCACCGACTCCTAGACATGCAAGGCTTTTGGCTGGTGGGTTTGTTTTGCCAAGAAGCGACTAAGAGTGGTCCTTACTTTCAAAGTTTTAGCATCTATTTCTAATTTGAGTTAACCATTCTAGGTAAGCCAACCTATACTAGTCAAGCAAGTTGAGCAAGCAATTAAGCGAGCATCAGGTTCCTTTCCATCGTCATGTTCCACTTCTTACTCAATGCGGCACAGAGGTTAAGTAGTCTCATTGGCTGTGAGAAACAGACAGTTCGAACCGATTTCTTAACATTGCAAGGTGGATACTAAACACACGGAAAAGCATCAACCCCGAGGGTCGACGCTAACCAGGCCATTCCCATGTCTTCTGAGTTTTTTAATCCGAGCCTACTCCCCTTGGACACAAGCCCTAGCCGGTCATATTTCGCGGCCGTAGTCGGACGGCCTCGGTCTTGAGCCACGTGTCAACAACAGGGGGATAAATCCCAGGGAAAGCAGGACAAGGCCACGCCCCCTTCCGAACAGGTACTAAACTTACCGGTCCCATGTCCCAAACAAGTGCTTAGTGCTTTCAAACACTTAACCAGCAGTACCGTACCTTTCGTCCTTAACCAATTTTAGCATACACAGACGGGGCATCTACCTGACAAAAATCCCCGCCCGTCGTCCTTATGATTCCAACATAAGTAAAGTAGGTGATTCCTATATCTCGTGAGTGACAGTAAATCACTCGACTTTTACCGGGTCCTTATAGCGTGTCAGCTATCGACCTATCATACTAGTATTGCAAAGCATAGGTACCTAGGATCATGCAACTAACGTTTCAATCAATGCCTGAAACGTAAATGCACAAGCATAACTTAACAAAACAAAGTTGCATAGGTTCAAAACATGGGACATGCTCCGGGGCTTGCCTTCGGGCACGATGTTAGCCTGAGGTTCCTCAGCAGCTGCGTTCGGGTGTTGCTCGACCTGGACAGCGTTCACTTCACCTTCCGCTTGGCCTTCACCTCCAGCGGGGACGAGTTCGTAGTCGCCGTCAGTGAGGACTTGTTCTACACGAGATGCACATGCAATAAGAGTATGATCTTGTATCGAGCCATCATCATTGCATAATGATAAACCCGGGGTGTATTGAGTGACACATTCACCTGGACAATTTTGGTCTGACCTTCCCTTTCTTTAATTAAGTTTTATGGTTACTCATAAAAGTACTTGGGTGTGTTGATGGTGATTGTGTACACATCTCTTATGGTTTAACTTTGATTTCTTCACAAAACAGCAAGGGTGTGTGGGTGATATGTTTAACTTATTTAATAATTTAAAGAAGTGACTTATTTTTATTTAGCCTTTTAAGCAAGGTAACTTCAACAATTTATTCTGGCAGTTTGGTTCTTTATTTTAATGTGAGAAACTTACGGTATTATCTTGGTGGTTTACTTGATTTACTGACAAAAAACTAGGCCAAGATCATGTATACAATTACCACAATAAATCAAATAAGAACAGCACACTAACATCAAGAATAAATCCTAATAAATCACATTATTATCAATTGATCCTTAGAAAATTAATAGAGCCTATACTGGTCTAAACAAGCTCACATGCCAAAGGGTAGCTTAAAAAGATCAAAGGATCTTGCTGTTTGAATTTACTAGTTTTAAATTGTTATTAATTAAAAGAGCAAGTTAGCCGGCACAAACTAAGCTCTACTTTCTACCAGACATGCATCAAGGCATTACAGAGCTGCTGTGAAAAGATTGAGCTCAGAAGCTACACAGATTAATTATTAAAATTGTTGATCCAAACGTGCACTGCCAGCCTCAACAATTAATAACTCAAAATCTAGTGTGTAACTTTATGCCAACTTTTTACAGGATTCCGGTGAGAGAACGCGGCGAGACTGCGCTAGAGCATGCTAGGAAGGCTTAGAAGCTCACCACGTGTCGATTTGGTAGAGGAACCGCGGGCGGAGGAGGACCGGAGGCAGCCGGCGGCGGAGCAGGGGGGCGGGGGCGCTCGGTCAGCCTCAACGCCGGCGACTGGTGGCGGTGGGGCGACTCGGCTGGGGTCTGAGGAAGCTCGAGCGGGTGTGGGGGCATGCAATGGTAGGGGAACAAGTGGACAAGACGAGCGAGACGGTGGGGTTCGGTGGCGACGGCCTGGCGGCGGCAATGGCGGAGCGGCGCGGAGGCGTGCTTGAGGGGGTTCGAGCGCCTTTTATAGGCGAGGGATGGGGTGCCGGTTGCTTCGAGGCTAAGCCTCAAGAGCGGGCAGTATGGTAGCGGCGCGGCAATGGCCGGCAGGCAGCAGCGCGGCACTGGCCGGCGGGCCGTGGCGTGCGGCGGCCGGTCGGGAGCCACCGTGAGAGCCAAGGCGGACGCGTGGCAAGGGAGCATAGCACGCTCGTGACGTCACATTGACGCGGGGCGCTGACGTGGCACGGCGCGTGCGGCAGACTCCGGCGGCCACGTGGCGGGCAGAGCTCGGCGTGGCTTGGTTTGGTCGGGACACCGGCGGGGATAGGAGGGAGGCAAGCGCGCGGGCGGCGGCGGTGTCACGTCACGGCCGCGGTCAGCGCGCAGACCAGAGGAGCAGCGGCGTGCCGCGTGGCGAGCAGAGGAGGCGGCGTCGCACGCGGTCAGGGGAGCAGGGCGGGGACAGGCGCGGCCGGTCGGAATGGCTCCCCCGCACGGCATTGATGGCCGGCAGCCTCGACGTCAACGTCAGGAGGATCGTGACGTGTGGCGGCAGTCGCGGTCGGCCTGCAACGCGCGAGCGCGCTCCTGAGCGCCGGCATTTCGTCGAGCAGCTAGCGCGTGCATGTTCAAACGGTCTGTTCTCCAAAATTTTGAATTAAAGTTCAAAGTCTCCAAATATGAAAGTTATGTCCCGTAGTGCAGGCTACAACTTTTGTAAAGGTCGACCAAGGAAAAAGTGAATAGATCAGCAAGAAAAATCGAGATGAAAACCGGTGAACTTCTGTGTCGGCCAGCAGTGAACTTTTGAGGCTCGACTGACTTTGACTGAGATTTAAGGGGTCTTCCACTCAAAATCTTGAAATGAGCCAATTGACAAACATGTGTCCCATTAAAAATTGAACAACTTTTGTATTGGTCGATTTTCAAGTTCTTAAGTGAAAGTTTGAATTCAAACCATGCCAACCAGGAAAGGTCCAAAGTTCACCGAGGTGCAAAGGGTTTTGGGTGGACTTTTCTTAAGTGAAAATCTCGGTGGGGCTTAATTACACCTAATTAGGCTAAGATACAAGGTTTAGCAGGTGATTAAGTTAATTAAACACCTAGATTGTCACAATTTTGGAGTTCGTCTCGGAGCTCGCGGGCGCGCCGATTGGCGTCGGCTTGGCGTCGAAGGTACTCCTCCTCCAGCGTGTGTGCCTCCTTTTCGATGGCTTCGCGGCTCTAGGACTCGTGCGCCTCCTGCTCGTCGCACACGTGTGCTAGCTTGGCTTGGAGCTGGCTGGCTTCCAGCTCGGCGACTCAGGCCAATTCTTTTGCTTGGGTGGGCTGCGGGCAGAGTTGTTGGTGACTTGTGCCTCCGTGTGCTCCTCGTCATGGCCACCTTCCCCTTCGATCTCCTCGTCGCTCTCGACTTCGATCTCGCATCCACTTCCGCCTCCATTCATGGAACCTCCGGCGTTGTGCTCAGCAGCTCCTCCAGCGGTTGCGCCTCCGGTTTCCTCGGGTAGAGGATGGGTCCCGTCAGCAGGTCGTGCGGAGGTGGCCAGGGCGTTGTCGCCTTCTTCGGCAGCGGCAGCCACCTTGGCAGTCTTTCGCCCTTTCGGAGCCATGTCATTTTTCTTCTCAGTCACTCCGTCCCTAGGGACGACGCCAACTGTTGGTGGTATGCAAGCCCAAACAGTAAGGAAGGGCCCTCAGGCGCAAGGGTGCGTCTAGAAGGGCTTCTAGGAGACTGAGTGGCTAGAATATTGCGAGATGCCCTTGCCCGCCGGGTCTGGGTGTGTATTTATAGGTTGCGGCCACCCTCTTTGCCACGACTTATGACCCCTTTACCCCCCCCCCAGATTTGGAACTTTGTACCCGACCCTACCCCTACCGAGAGCAGGGTCGGTATCGGGGTCATTGCCCCGCGGCGAACCCTTGATGGCCAGGCTTCCGTACGGTGGGCAGGACACACATCCTTCCATACTGTTGACACCGTTTCGTACTTATGACGTAAAACCTAACCGCAGGGCGCACTCCTAGGGCAGTCGTCACCCTCGTGCGCCCGGACACACGTTGGTCTCCTGGACTCTAAGGGATAATTCTCGAAACAGGCCCCTCGACCGTCGAATGTCTTCCGTCCAGCGGAAGACTTCCATCTGCCGGAAGGCTCCCAGTCCTGCTGTTCCAGTTCGTCCTGAGAGCCTTCTCCTTTTGCCGTAGGCGACGCCTTCTGAGACCCCTTTTCGGCCCTTGCGGAAGAGGTTGATCCTTATTCGGCGGACCCATTGGAGGGTCCGCGGCTGATGCTTTCTCCTGCCATGTGGGCCCTGATCCTGGCGCCGGGCCCTATGAGACCGCTTACGTGTAGCAATATACTTGCCCTAAAAATATCTTTGTCCATGTCTATTTGAGAACAAATGTAAGAGCAACTCCAATGGTTCTCTTTTGCCCTTTCCACTTTTCAGCCATACATGCGAATTGGAGGCAAAAAAAAACTTGCTCTAACATTTACTCTTTCCCCTTTCCTCCTTTTTCCCCACCTCCCTTTCCTCCCACTCCTTCTCTGCCGCACGATCAGACTCTCCCTGGTCGCCCGATCTCCCGCCGCTAGCATGCTTGCCCCGCCCGCCTCGCCCTGCCTCGACTATCGCACGACGCTGCTTGGGCAAGCCCAGTCACTAGGCCATTGCCGGCTCCGTGCGCCGCCACTAGCTGCGTAACACCGCAGCCGGTAGCGAGCCCCCCTACGCGGGGACCGCGGAGCGCCGCCGCCTCCATGGTCGTGCACTGTGATCTGTTCCAACAAGGAAAAAAGAGAGAAACAGGGAAAAGAGGAAGGGTAAGGAGAGGAGGAAGAAGATGTTACTCATTCATAGGTGGGTCCCATTTGTCACGTGGAGGAAATGGGAAAGAAGAAACTGATTTTACCACTTCTGATTAAAAACATTAAAATTGTAATAGGAATTCCTCCAATAAGATGTGAAAGGGGAAAAGGGAACCGTTAGAATTGCTCTAAAGACTATTTTTTAAAGGGTGTGCAACTAACTTTCCTCTCCCGTCACAATAAACCCTATAAACCTGATCGTTGGATGATGAATTTCTAATCAAATACTCACTCCGTCCCGCAATATAAGCATCAGAAGCATTCAAACTCCACAAATAGTGGTGTGAGCAAATGATGCATGTGCCCCTGAGTACAGTACATTCCACCACTTTGCAGTACAGCTTTTCACAGTCGGACCACTACATTCCATCACAAGTTCAAACAACCAAAAGCAAGCAGACAAGCCTTTTCACATGAGCCACTACACCTCCGGCCGGCGCTGGAGCGGCTCTCCGCCGACGAGGTGACGCCACCGTGACCGGAGCGGGAGAGGAGGAGAGCGGCTCGGCTCCGAAGGCACAACGGCCGGAGCGGGAGACGAGGATGGCGGTGCGGCGGGCCCCCGTAGCTATCGTCGTCGCCGCGCCTCCCGCAGCCGCTGCTGCTGCGCCTCCCGCCGCAGCTGCTCCTCCTGCCGAGCCTCCCGCTACCGCCGCTGTGCATCCCACCGAGCCTCCCGCCGCTGCACATCCGGCTGGAGGCGCCGCTGCTCCTCCCGCCGCCGGCGCTCTCCTTCAGGCGTCCCATCCATGGTGGAGGGAGGAGCAGATGAAGGAGCGGCAGTGGGTGGGGAGGCCCTGGTGACTGCGGACCACCGGCCGAGGGGTGCGACACCGGCGGCGAAGGGGATCGAGATCTTGGGGGTACCATCGTGCGGAAGCGGATCAAGATCTGGGGGTAGGCGTTGTCTGGAAGGCGAAGGGGATCGAGTGATCGGGGCGTCAGTGTCGTGCGGCTCGGGAAGGAGAGGACGGGAGAATTTTTTGGTGGGGGGGAATCCAATGTGTGGGACCCCAAGACACCACAAATGCTTACATTATCAGAAAAATTTTGAACCCCCAAATGCTAACATTACAGGACGGAGGGAGTATTTTCATTGCAATATTTTACCGCCACAACTTCGGTGCCGATTTGGCAGCAAAATGGGTCCAAGCGCCTGCTATCCCGGAGGAGATTCTTACCATATAGGAGTAGTAAATGTAGAGACGGATAATACAACTGATTACATCTCATCTGAAAATCACGAGATGAAACTAATGAAGATGGTTAATGTTGCAGCAATGTTGCAAATCATGGATTAAATAGGCTCATTATAGTCGTCTCACAATTTAAAACCCATCCATGTAATAAGTTATTTTTTATCTACATTTAAGTATTACATGAGACTAGTTTCTACACACTATTTAATACATAATGAGAGATGACTTAAATTCAAGTACGAAATAGTGGTATTTGCATTGGAAGGGTAGTGTCTACGAGCAACTCCAGCCCAGCCTCTATATTTGGGCCCCTATTTTGCATTTTTAGATAGGCATCTAAAATTTAAGGGCTTCAAATTCTCTTCTCACTCCAACCCAAAGATAGGCCTCTATTTTGTGATGAGTGGGTCCCACGGCTTCCTCCCCCTTTCTTTCTCCCTCCAGCATGCCCGCCTCCCCCGCGCCCGCGCAGGCCGCGCCCGCGCCGGCCGCGCCGCGCTCCGCGCCCTCCCCCGCCCCGTCCCCAGCTCCGCCTTGGCGAGGCGGACCTCGATCTTGGTGGAGAGCACGGCGGTTGCAGGTAGTACGCCGCCTCGCCGAGGACCTCGACGGAGACGCTCAGCAGCTGCTCGCCAAACTCCACCGCCACGTGCTCCGCCGCCACGCCCTTGGCGAACACCGTCACGTCACTCGTCGAGCACTTCTCGTGCTCCACCGCCACGCCCGCCTCCCCCGCGCCTGCACCCGTGCCCGCCGCCGCTTTCCATGGAGCAGGCGGACGACGTGGTCCGCCGGCGGAGGGAGGCGAGGGCGGCGTGGACCGCGCTGCCGCGCCCTCTCCCCCGCGCCACCACGCCCACGGGAACAGAGGAGGAAGAAAGAGAATAAAAAAGACGTGGGGTCCACGGGTGGGTGGAAATGGAGAGCCTTCAGATCTAGGGGCTTTTCACCAACATTTAGGGGCCTCCACAAAATAAAGGCTCATCTAAGGGCCCAGCTGGAGCTAGTTTTTTGCACTTGGGAGACTAAAATAGGTATAGAGGCCCATTTGAGGGCTGAGCTGGAGTTGCTCTAATATACTCCCTCCATTCCAAAATATAGGTCATTTTGAATTTTCTAGGTTCATAACATTTTGAAATGGGGGGAGTACTAGTTTCATGATGATATGAGTTGAGACTGACCTAAAGGAGAATATGAAACCGACGTGCTTCTCCATCATCCAAGAAACCAGGAGTTCGGCAAATAGGCAGGCTTGTGATAAGCCATGCAAAGAGATATAGGAACATGGTAGCATATGAGTTGGCGCAGATGGCTAAGTGTGGCTAAACCATGGTGCAATATTGCGTGATTGCTTTCTAGTGTGCGTCGAGCAATTAATTGCTAAGATTGTAACACTCTTCTAAGCAATTAATAAAGATCTCTTTACCCCAAAAAAACATGCATAAAAATGACTGTCATCCATACGCACAATTAATGACTGAAATAAACTATGGAGCATCATTATCATTTGAAAGCTGCTATTTCCTTCCTGAAACGTGTGATGAGGCCATCAACGCTCATTGTGGCTAGGTCAGCACTGTCTCTTACCCTAACGCATACCTGCAAATATGTAGTCAGGTAATTCAGTATTTCACATGAACCAGCGATGAATTCTATTATGCTTGCATCTATGGGTGATAATCATACGGAATTATACAGCATGTATAAGAAAAAATGGCACGATGAAAAAAAGACGTACATTTCCTGTCTCTGCCTCTTGAGCACCTACAACGAGAATGTAGTTGAATTGGGCTGACTGAGCTTCCCGTACCTGCAAGATATCAGTGTATTGAGATACATATGAACTGCAATACTTAAACATCAAAGACAAATTTGCACACTGAATCAAGAAAAATGAAAAAGGCCCGTATAGTCCTAATGTTATAAACGCTATTAATTAATCAACCATTTTTGGATGCAACACATGAAACAGGTACAGATCGCTGCATGTAATTCCTTATCTTTGTGACAGTTTTTTTTTGTTTTAAAAGGATAAGAACAAATATAAAAAAAATCAAAAGAAACTGCAAGAAGAGCCAACTGGGAAGTACCTTCTTTTGGATTGTCCTGTCGCTCATGTCAATGTCAGCATGAAAACCAGCTTCATGCAGCCTAGCAAGAACCTGGAATGAGAAAACCAAATGATTAGTCTGCAAGTTTGTAAAATATGCTAGAACCTGGTAAGAGAACCAAATAATCAGTCAGCAAGTTTGTAAATATAAGCAAGGTCCAGTTTGCCTAAAGCTGTCAAAAGATTGGGAACACAAAAAAAGGAAAGCCATAAGGACACCATAAATGTCATGATCTCATCAACCAACTCAGTCATTGTTTGAATTAGAGACAAAAACTAAGCAATTTCACACTGCTAACCGCAAAGAACCATAATAAAAGACCATTTAACTGCTCATGACTAACTCGCAGCAGATTTTTTTTTAACACAAGTACGACAGCTAACTCAGAAAAATTCAAGTTGGTTTCCAGATAATTTACCTGTTTTCCGTATTCCACTGAACCAGAAGAAACCGAGCATACAATGGCCTGGCGAGGGCTTAGCCACAAGGGCCATTTACCATTGTAATGCTCCAAAAGAATGGCAAACATCCTTTCAACAGATCCTAGGATTGCCCTGTGTATCATCACAGGCCTTTCAATTTTGGCTTCATCCTCAGCTGAGTAACTCAGCTTGAAGCGAAGTGGGAGCTGAAAATCCAGCTGTAAAAGATAATATAGGTTAGGTACATGATTTTTTTAAACAAAAGCTCTAAAGTTAGTGACAGTATAACATTCAAGGGACACTACTACAGAACAGGCCATCACAGCCGGTTGGGGAGGGCTATCACAGCCGGTTTTGGGGGGCGGATGAGATAAAGCGGCTGTGATAGTCCCCACTATCACAGCCGGTTTTCAAAAACCGGCTGTGATGATCACCCATCACAACCGGTTTGTGTCTAGAACTGGCTGTGATAGTGGGGTGATCACAACCGGTTTTTATCTAGAACCGGCTGTGATGGGGGATATCACAGCCGGTTCTAGGCTATGGCCGGCTGTGATAGGCCCCCTATCACAGCCGGGCATAGCCTAGAACCGGCTGTGATATTTTTTTTTTAATTTTTTATATAGCAAATATATTTCGCATATATATCAAATATTCCACAAATATCAATCACATATTCAGAACCCACATATAAAGCACGATGCATCCAAATATAACATTTCAACGAAACCATCTAAACGTTATTACATTAAGTTCATACACATCAAGTTCAATAGATGCATATCAAGTTCCGCTACGCTACGAGTGCATGTCAAATATATTACAAGTTCCATCTAGTCTCACGGCTTCATAATGTTGTATTCTCCATCTTCGGATATAACATGTTCGAGAATGAACCCGGCAAGCTGTTCTGAAAGTGCAATTATCTCGGTCGCAATCATCGCGGACGCACCAACCTCGGCTTCCTGCAACATGAGTGAGAGCGAAGCAAGCACATGAGTAGTGAAGCAAGAACATGAATTAGTGAATCAAAAATGCATTAACATATATGGCTAAAACTATTGAGAAAGTAAAAGACGATACTAACCCCAGTTAGGTTCACATAAAGCGGTAAACCCCCACAAACCTGTCTCTCTAGAGCGCTAAAGTCATCACCAGTGTAGCAGTGGATGTAGTGCATGACATAGTACCCGCAGTGATTGTTTCCCATCGGCTGCTTTTTAATCCACTTTGTAGATGATACAATGAATTTATCTGTGACGAAGGGTCTATGCAGCCCTTTGTTTTCCTTTTTCTTGCAATACATTTTGAAAGCCCTACAGGACATTTTCGGAGTGAATGTGATTAGGCAGATGCAATCAATTTTCATCCAAAAGAGTGATTTGTCTATACTTACTTGTTTAGTACTTGAATGAGTGGATCGATCATACGAAGAGGCCTATCTTTTGAGTCATAAACCTTGATGGAACTTTGAAGAATGCAAATATCCAAGAGAACATAATGGTTGCTGTAAACCAAAGGGTGGAACATGATCATTTTTGCCGCGTAACTAACAACGGTTAGATAAAGGAGAGATGGAATGTAACTAGGAACACACTTACAGGAAGTTGTACGGTAGAAGTATGCTTTCCTTCATTTTAAGAAGGCAAAAAGCATTGTACAAATAATGCATGGTATCAACATTTGCAAAATTCTTCTCATTTACTGCAACAGGGTCCAAGAAGGCTATGTCTTTAATCCCACGCTCTTTTAACAAGTGGGACTCCATCCTAAAAAAGATCTAGTTGTAAAATGCATTGTGTTGAGCAAAAGAAGTGAACAGAATGTACATTAGAAGAGAATACTTACAAGCACCACAGGAAGAGGATGTTGACGTCGAGAGCATCTTGCTGGTACAACTCAAATAGAGACTTGTATTCGAGGTACCTGTCGTGACGAGGACTGCCTTCAATTATTTGGCCAAAGAATTCCTTTGGGTACCTCACTCCAAAGTAAATGTCGGATTGACGTTTGTACCAATCATGCAAATTCCTCATCTTCATCGGTAGGCTAGGCAATTCTTCTGGGCAAACTAGGTCTTTCCCGTGCTCAAACGTCCAAGCTAATTTTGTCGGAGCAGTGACAAGGTAACCATCTTCATTCGCTATATTGTCCAAGTCTTCCTCAGTCATGCCACCTTCCTTGCAAAATTGAGCTTTAATTGATTTCTCCTGATCAAGGTTATCTTGGTGCTTCAGCTTGCTAAATTCCAACATTGACTTCTTAGCAGTGATTCGCTCAAAGTCTGTCTTTGGCGGTTCGTTATTCCCCGTTTGCTTAACCAAGCACAACTTGTGAAAGTGCTCAACCGCCTGTTTGCCTAGCGTCGGCTCGTCCTTAACAGGGAGGAGGGATGTTATGCTTCCACTCACTGCTTTTTTCTTCTCTTTTAGCGGAGGCGGGCTTGAGTTGGATGCTCGCCGCTTCTGCGGTGATCTGGTCCTCATCGGACTTTCAGTGAATGCACTTAGCAAGGACCTCGTAGCCGGCCTGCGAGGAGGAGTTGGTTCCCTTGGGGGGTTTCTTTCCTTGGAGGTGGACTTGGTTCATTCCAAGGCGGACTCTGATCTATTTGAGGGCTAGGCTGACGACCCTTTCGAATCCGAATCAGTAAAGGATATGTAGCGCTTCCGCCACACCACAAAGCATCCAAGGTTATCCTTGAGCTTAACCTTTTCATCCTGCCCTGCAATTTCCAACTCAACTACGCCGTATTTCTTCTTGACAAGTGCGTCAAGTGTCACTATTGCAAAACCGGTCGGCAGTTCTCGACAATGCAAAACCTCTTTCTCTCGGGTAGGCTGACAATGCAAAACCTCGTCAATGTTTAAATACCACACAACCTCGTCAATGTTTAAATACCACCAACCATTATAGCCCTTTGTAGCCTGGCCAGATACAGTACCAAGGCCGGGGAGGTCTGTGATTGTTACGAATAACAATGCTTTCAACTTGAAGTGTTCTCTCTTGTACTCATCCCAAACATTGACACCATGATCCCACAAAGTCACAAGATCATCCACCAGTGGCTCCAGGTACACATCGATTTCATTTAATGGCTGCTTTGGCCCTTCGATCAGCAAAGGCATCATAATATACGTCCGCTTCATACAAAGCCAAGGCGGAAGGTTGTATATGCAAAGAGTGACAGGCCAGGTGCTATGTTTGCTGCTAACCATGTTGAAAGGATTCATACCATCAGTACTCAATCCGAACCTTACGTTCCTTATTTCACTGGCAAATTTCTTCTTGAAATGATAATTGATAGCCCTCCACTGTGAACCGTCAGTCGGATGTCTAAGCTTTCCATCATTGAGACGCTCTTCTTCATGCCAACGCATAAGCTTTGCTGTCTTTGGGTTTGCAAATAAACGCTTCAATCGAGGAATCACGGGAAAGTACCAGACGACTTTGGCAGGTGGTCTTTTATTTCGATCACATGTCATATGTATAGCTGATACAGACTTGTACCTAGAAGCTTCACACACTGGGCATGCATCTAATTCTTTATAGTCACCACGATATAGGATGCAATCATTTGGGCATGCATGTATTTTTTGTACTTCTAGCCCAATCGGACATATCATTTGCTTTGCCTGGTATGTGTTCTTCGGCAACCCATTAGGGCTGGGAAGCATCTTCTCCAGAATATTCAGCAAAATGTCAAAGCCCGTGTCTGACACACCATTTGTTGCCTTCATCTCCAGTAGCAAGAGGTCAGCTTCAAGTTTCGACATGCTACAACCACTGTACAACACAGTCTTTGCATCCTTTCTCATCTGCTCGAGCTTTTTCAGATTCTTTGCATCCAAGCATTCTAGCTCCGCATCACGTATCATCTGGTCAAGACCATCAACCACATCATCTGCAGCTAATGTCTCGGCGAAGGTTTCACCGATGTTTTCCATATATGTTTGTTCGACCGGTTCTGGCTCATTTTCAAGTTCCACTGCCTGTGTGGCCTAATGGTGTATTGTTTCCCTAATCTTCTCTCGGGTAGTTTGCTGCGTGGTTTCATTCTCACCTTCCTCACCATGCTTATTCCAAATCTTGTAGTTTGGCATGAACCCCCTAGACAACAAATGATACCGGATATGCTCGACGTTACGAAACTGTTTCTGGTTTTTGCAGTCATAGCATGGACAATACACATATCCATCACTCATGTTGATGTAAGCCTTCGCAACCTTCACAAATGAATCAACGCCGTTGATATATATGACATCTCTTTTGGCCGCTGGCCTGTACATCTAGCCTTGATCGTTGTCCATCTAAAATTCATGCCAAAATTCAAAATCTAGTGGATGAAACATGCTCAAATTTGAAATGGTTGCTAGTTACCCACCTCAAATTAAGTTGATGGAGTGATTCTTCAAAGAAATCCCACTTTGTACATTGAAGGTTGGCAACAAATCCCCTCTAAAATGGAACAAAAGCCCCTCCATCAAATTCATTCCAAAATTCAAAATCTAGTGGATGAAACATGCTCAAATTTGAAATGGTTGCTAGTTACCCACCTCAAATTAAGTTGATGGAGTGATTCTTCAAAGAAATCCCACTTTCTACATTGAAATTTGACAAGAAATCCCCTCTAAAATGGAACAAGAGAGCCCCTACATCAAATTCATGCCAAATTTCAAAATCTAGTGGATGAAACATGCTCAAATTTGAAATGGTTGCTAGTTACCCACCTCAAATTAAGTTGATGGAGTGATTCTTCAAAGAAATCCCACTTTCTACATTGAAATTTGACAAGAAATCCCCTCTAAAATGGAACAAGAGAGCCCCTACATCAAATTCATGCCAAATTTTAAAATCTAGTGGATGAAACATGCTCAAAATTGAAATGGTTGCTAGTTACCCACCTCAAAATAAGTTGATGGAGTGATTCTTCAAACAAATCACACTTTCCCCATTGCAATTTGCCAATAAATGCTCTCTAAAATGGAACAAATTCTCCTCCATCAAATTCATGCCAAATTTCAAAATGTATTGGATGAAACATGCTCAAAATTGAAATGGTTGCGAGTTACCCACCTCAAAATAAGTTGATGGAGTGATTCTTCAAAAAAACCCAACCTTTAGAGAGCAATTTGGTGAAAATGGAGAGCAAAAAGGGTTGAGAGAGGGGTGGGCGTCGGGTTTAAGAAGAAGGGGAGGGGAGGGAAAGAGAGTTTTGTACTGTACAGGCACATCACAACCGGTTTTAATTACAAACCGGCTGTGAAAGGGGCATCACAGCCGGTTTGTGAGAAAAACCGGCTGTGATGTGCCCGGCGACTATCACAGCCGGTTTCTAACAAAAACCGGTTGTGATAGTGGTCATCACAGCCGGTTTTGACGTATGCTTGCCCCACCTAACTAAAAACCGGCTGTGATGCCCTATCACAACCGGTTTTGCCAAAACCGGTTGTGATAGCCCGTTTGAGAAAGTGGTTTGTGTAGTAGTGGGACCTGTAGGGTTGCACACTGGAATTTCCTCTTGAGGGCATCGAATACACCAATATCAATTTTGGGACCATAGAAAGCACCATCTCCTTCATTAATCTGCATTCAGACAGGAATAAATTTGGAAAATTTGGAAAATGGTATGGCTAAATTTAGAAAATGTAAAGCAACAGGAATAAAGGAAGCACACTCTTGCATAACTAAACAGTCCCAAGATGAACTGAAAACAACATAGTTGTCAGACAAAGCTAATAAGACATTACTCTGATCATAATTCCATCACTAGGCATCAGCAAGAAGTATTAATTAAAAGAATTGGACTTAGCATTCGTCATGATACACACCATCAAGTTTATATGATTTTAACAGAATAATTTAGTGAAACCCCCGCACCAAAACAATGAATATTGTGTACAAATGTACTGATGCATGATTAAGGCATTAAGGGAAAAATGGCTCTTTGTATTCTTTCTGTAGGTACCTGCCATGGCTTCCCAAACTCATTCAAGGCTTGTCAGTTGTTGCTCTGCTTTGTTCCAGGTTTCTGTTGTATTGTGACTCAAATCCTACTTGGATTAGGACTCAATAGGGGTGTGCTTTAGGACTTCTAGTTCTACTAGGACTTGAGCGATGAATCCTACTAGGAGTAGGACTCCTACTTGCATGTATGGGGCTTTGGAGGGGACTATATAAACAAGGGGTAGAGGCTCTATCAAATCAATCAAGCCAAGGGCAAACACCAAGGTCTCATCCAAGGCTTGTGAGAAGCAATTAGGAGCGCTCAAGAGGAATAGGCTAGATAGTTCTATAAGCACTAGATTCTTGTATGAGGCAAGAATCCGAGGGTCCTAGAGGGTCAAGTAGAGTTGTGAGGGAGCGGCAATCACTTGTACTCTTTTGGAGTTGTGCTTAAAGAATTTGCGGTCGGCTTCGCCAAATCCTATTCTCTTGTTGTGGTTGCTTCAACGTCGTCAACTAGGGTTTTCTACGAGATTCGTCTACTTCGTTCTTGATACTGTGCAAGCTCGTGTCGTACTCGCAATATCCTTTCAAGATCCGAGGGTTGCTGCGCATAACGAGGGGTATCAGATTCTAACAGTTTCAATGTCACCCAAATACTTCTCTGGCCTCTGGAAAAAAAAATGAAATTATGATCAGGTTAGAGTATGAACTAAAAACCATCTCAGTGTTATATCCGAGACTCAGAAATTATTATATCTCAGCATTCATCCCAAAAGATAGCCACAAGGGGCAATCCTATAGCAAAGATGTTAGCCTGACAGTCACAATGTAACATTCAAACTCAGTAATTTTGCAAAGCATGTCTTTGGATCGCCATAAAACTGTATCAATCCAATTAAGCTGTCCAGAATTAAGTAGTCATGAACATAAAATACTAGAACATAGATTGGGACATCATGTCATGAACTTTACCCAACTCCATCTTGTAAAAGAATGTAGCGTACACTATACAGATAATAAAAAAAGATATGGAACCAACAACCGTGAATATTGAATAAACTAGCATGATTGCCCAGAATGAAAGAGAAGTATGTGCCCATAGTGAGATTCACCGGTAATCTGTGATTAGCACATATAAGGAAATAAAAACAAAAAAAGAACAAAGCTGCCCATAAGTGAACTTCATTGCGCATATTAAATTGCAACTTAAAGCACTCCATGTGTCATCATTTCATGCCATTCTTTAAACATAGATCTCCAAACATAGATTCTGGTTCCTATGAACGAAAAATGCATCAGTATAAGAAAAGAACAGAAGAATACCTAGATAACTCCAACTCATATTTGAAGCCAAATATCTCGTAAACATAATTGATGAACTCCAAAACACCCTTAACTTCATCCTTGATCTGCAACAAAAATAAAATTTTAACTAAGGTTGGCAACAAACAACCACTACAGTGGGAAAAAAGAAACAGTTAACACAAACAAAGCTTACTTGGTTCTCTCTGCAAAAGATATGAGCATCATCCTGCCGGGAGTACACATCAAAATGTTAGTTATATGGACTGAACAAACGTTTAACATAACTGAAAACACGGAACAAGAATAACTTTACCTGCTAGAATCTCCTAACACGTGTCAAACCTGTAAGTGCACCACTAAGCTCGTTTCTATGAAGAACTCCAAAATCAGTCATGCGAAGAGGCAACTCTGTAGAGCGTTTTTAAAAAACAAGAATGGCAACCATTACACAAGGTTTTGTCAAAATCAACAAATGCACAAGAATGATAAAAAATTAGGGTCCACCATGAAATACAAAAAAGGATGAGTGGAGCAGCAACAATAAAAGCTTAAGTTGCTATTTGGAGTTAGCATCAGTGGCAGTGCTGAGTCTTCTATGCCAATCTAGCTTTGATCCAAATCTCCTTAATTAGGGATAAGTTTAATACGAATTGGTTTGATTGCATATCATTGTAAAGCCCTATTTATCTCATTTGAAGCCAAGTCATGAAATTATATCCAATACCAAAATGGCAAATCCCTCACACCCTGTAAGCATTCTATCTTGCCCAACACAGTTCATGTTTTTTAGAGTCCTGCAGAGTCAAATTGTTTCAAGTGTGGCATGACCACAGTGTTCCTTACCCAAGGGTCATCAGGCATTGGCATAAATTTGAGTACTTAATATAAAATGTTCAGAAAGGAATAAGTTTTAAGTTTTAGTGTGAAGTAAAAACAATTTTAGAATAAAATATCGAATTAGGAAGACACTCGCCTCTGTATGAACGAACTCTATTATCAAACATTAGACAGTGGCCAGGGCAATTCATTGGCTTCAGTCCAAATTCCTGTTTCTCAATCTGGTGAATCAATCTGACAAGCAACCAGCACCATTAGTAACTCCAGGAGTCTACGACAAACTTTAAAACTTATGATTCTTCTGTATCAGGAGTGGGTGCTTACCTCAAAAATGAAGATATTCTCATAGTTTGCAGCATGTCCAGAAGTTTCCCAAAGTTGCATATTGTAAATATTTGGGCTCAACACCTACAAGACATGCATAAGGAATAGAAATAATGGAATTGCTGCAACACCTATGATCTCATTCGAGTAAAAAACAAATACACCTCTTGGTATCCTCTATCTCTATACTGCTGTCGCATGAAGTCCATCAGTTTGTTATATACCCTAGCACCATGTGGAAGAAAGAAGCAGCTTCCAGGGCTGCATAATTGTAAATGAAATGAGCAATTCACCATTAAACGAAGATTTGGATCAAGATATGAAAGAAAGAGAAGAGAAAATCATAAAGGAGTGATAATATACGGTACCTAAGCGGATGGAAAAAGAAGAGTTCCTGCGCCAGCCCAAGTGCCCTATGATCACGTTTCTTAGCCTCCTCTAAAAAATGTTTATATTCCTGCAAAAGTATCAAGTAATAAACATATATGCTAAAAATTAGACCAACCAAACAAAAATGTAAACATAACGTTCAGGGACATATTATCATGATGAAAGATAAAAAAAGGTCCCGCCCTGTATTCATATAACCATAATTAATACAGGTATTTTATCAGAACTGAATAATACAAGATTCATACACTATGTAAGAACTCTACTAAGGAGACACAAATATAGGAGACGCGATTTTAACCCGCGTCTCCTTTGTCACAAAGGAGACGCGGGTTGAACAGCAATGTCTCGCATAAATATGTCTGGACAATCCGTGTCTCCTATATACACTAGGGGAGACGCGGTTTAACAATCCGCGTCTCCCATAATATAGATATGTTATGGGAGACGCGGATTGTTAAACCGTGTCTCCTATGTATCGTGTACAAGCAGACGAAAGTACGAAAGCCGCGTCTCTCGTGATGTGTAGGAGACGCGTCACCTCGAGTAGAAAAAACGCGTCACCCGTCGTGCCGGTTCCGGACCCGAAAAATTTATGAACTGACACTGTCGTGGGTTCACGTCCGCCCCCGCATCCGTCCGCCCCGAACCCCATCCTCTCTCTCTCTCTCTCGTCACCTCTCGTCGCCTCTCCCCATCTCATCCCCTCCACGCCTCCACCGTCGCTGGTCCGCCCACCCCTGACGCCTCCATCCCTCTCCTCCGCTCCACCGCCGCTCCGCCGGGGCCCGGGGTCGAGATCTTCTGCGCCTCCTCCTCCGGCTCGCTCTCTCTCTCCGCTCGCACCCCCCCCCCACCCCCCACCCCTCTGTTCCCAGGAGAAAAGAGGTCGCGGGTCAGTGGTGCACAACCTGATGCACGCCGCCGGACGGAACAGCCAGCAGCGGCGGAAGGAACCCCCTCCCCCCACGCGCGTCCCCCCCCTCTCCTCCATGTCTCCCTCCTCTCTTCTCCCAGATTTGAGTCATCTACATCCGGGGTTCCTCTTTTCAGATCCGCAAGTGGCAGACGATGGAGGTGGCGCTGCAACGACCTGGCCACGTCCTCGGCCCGGCGGCTTGCCGCACTGACCCCATGCCAGCCCGCCTGATCCTGCCCGCCGTTGATTGGTACATCCCCCTCCCTCTGTCCCCGAATCCCCTAATCGATTCATTCGAGTTCGATCTGTGAAGCCTTACCCTAGGTGTTATTTGATCTGTTTATGGTTGGATGTACTCGAAATCAGAATTTGCACATAGATACTTGTTCACTACCATGTTGATCAGATAACGCATTCCATACTTCCGTGCAATTTTATACCGCCTTTTGGCTCTATCTGTATAGAACTGAAAGAATCCCTAATTTGAGTCCAAATCCTTGTGTTTCTGACCAGGATTGTCTTCTAGTCACAAATGTGTTTCTATCTGTTAATAGCTTAACTTCCGCAAGTGATAAAACAATGTGTAAACTCAATACTTAGTTTCATATTATTAAGATGCATCAGCTTCAGCTTGCACATAGCCTGCAGTCGATGAGTGCATTTGTATATTTTCACAAAAAAGTGATGGCATGAGCTTCTAAGGAAGCAATTGCTAACATCATCTCTATATTATCAAGGTTGTTAATTTTGAAAGATTCCTGTGGAATGCGTGAACGCCGACTTGTGGAGTACTGGAAGCAATGTTTTCCAAGCAACATATCTGTATCAACTAATAAGGAACTTGCTTATGCCCTGGCTTCACTTCCACCTTTTCAAGTACCATTTCCAGATGTTACAGTTGCGCATCTTCATTGTGAGGTCAGTGATCTTTCCTGCTGCTTCTTTTTATTCACATTTTTCAGATTTCAACCTAAAGTTTGAATGAAATGACATGTTTATCCTCTTGCCTTTCCTTCCTATGATAAAATGCCCAAGATTTAACGCACCTGAAACACAACATTTTCATACAGTCTTATAAATTATTTCAACTCATAAACAAAGTTTCAAACAAATGATTATAGACTAGAGATGTAAATACATAAAAGTTTATCCCTTCTATAGAATATTGACCTTGCTGCTACATGCTCTTGCGATCAGTTTTATGTGTTACCAGTTGGTCATTGACAAAAATTGCATTATCATTTATCAACCCCTTGGATTTGCATAATCAAACATCTACCATAGAATTCTCTGTGATTGTAAAGTAAGGCATAAAGTGTGTTAGTAGAATTCTCTGTGATTCTCTGTGCATAATCAAACCCCATGCTAGTACTACTTCAGTGTGCTTTTGTTTGTCCCCAACTGAATTAACCAATACCTGACACTATAAGGAATCCATGCCTTCAGTTTAAGCCATGCCAAATTTCATATTCAGGTATGCATATTGTCGGTGATATTATCTTCGGCAGTCTTCCACGGGGTAGCCCACGGAAGTGATTTGTATTGCAGGGAAGATCGCAAAGATCGGAAGCAAGATGGTTAGGATGGACAGACACGGGGGTTTATACAGGCTCGGGCCGTCGACTCGACGTAATACCCTACGTCCTGTTTTGGTGTGTTGTATTGCGTGGATTGTGTGTTTAGAGATTTCGTGGTCTTTGGAGGGGGTCCCTGCCCGCCTTATATATCGGGGGGCAGGGTTACAAGTCGGTTTGTAGCCGATCCTATCTCTAAGGATCCTTTCCTTCTTTACAATAATTCCTATTCCAACTAGAACTCAACCTTCCAGATCCTTCCTTCGTGCGCCGACTTGTCCCGCACGTCATCAGGTCCAGAACGGTGGGCTGGGCCGCCCCCTTTTGGTGGGCTGTCAGGCTTGCTCGTGAGGTACCCGGGTACTATATCCCCCACAGTAGCCCCCGAGCACTTCTTGGCCGATCGTTGACTGTAATTGATCTGTCTTTTCTTGCATGATCCGAGTGCTCTCAAGTTGTTTAAGATCTCATCCGAGTGGTTTCGAAGAAGATCCGAGTGGTTTCGAAGAAGATCCGAGTGCTTGCTCAAACGTTCTGAAAACGATTCTTCAATTGTAGCCATAGTGAGGGGAAGAAGTGCTCTTTTTCACGACGCGACAGCGAAGTGAATACACTTAGCCCCCGAGCTTTGGGCAATTTTAGTATGAAATTGGCCAAAGGCCTTCAACTTTTCTCCATCGATATCTTGATCTTCAATGGTGTGCACCTCCAGGTGCACCCATTGGGTGTAGCCCCCGAGCCTTGAGCAGAATAGAATATTCTGGTCGAGGGTCAAAAATAAAATATTATGAATCTCTTTTTGAACTTAGTCCATCAATGGTGTGCACCTCCAGGTGCACCCATTGGGTGTAGCCCCCGAGTCTTGATTCGACTCGGCACGATCGTGTCAAGACTCTAAAAGCCATGGATCCTGACTGAACTTTTCAGCCCCCATGCCTCTGGGCATGGATTTCGGATAATCTTCTCCTTCTGGGGCTTTTTTGTTTCCCCTTCTTAAGGATTCTGTTCTCAAGTTCTTTGAACTCGGCGTGACTCTCAGATCGTGTCCCACGACCCAACTTGACCATATGGTAAGCCACCTTCTCACAAGATTTATACTTGTCAGCACTTGACCCAGACTTCTGAGCGAATTTAGCGATAGTATCGCATGCCTTACGTAAAAATCAATTGCAAGGTTGCAATATTAATTGCAAAAGCAAGTCTGGCCATCGACTAATTTTAGCCTCACGACCGAGTGGTTTCTGCCCCTGAACACTAGCTCAGGAACCCACATATTTGTTAATGTAACAGAACCGAAAGGTCGTGCCATATTTCAGCCCATTTTGGCCCACCAATCCCGTAAAGTCCGTTGTTTCCTAGGGAAACTAACGGTTGCCTTATTGAAGCCAGAATATCGCGAGATATCGCGACTCCATACCGCATCTTTGAATTCAAAGCGACGGGACGTGCCTGCGTCGGTTGAGTTCCCGAGACACGCATCGCACCGCGCGCGGGAGGAACGGTTCATTCCATTATAAGCCATCCCCGCCAGCAATCTTCTTCCTTTCCTCGCCATTTGCCTTCTCAGTGCCCAAGTTCTCCTCCACGCTCGAGCGCAAACCCTAGATCCATTTTCGCAACCTCCATCCTCAATCCTCAGCCCCCGCTTGCACCCATGGCGCCGAAGAGGAAGGAAGCCCCGAAGCGGAAGGAGAGGTCGCCAGGAAGGGCTCGGTCGGTCAGAGCCAAGGCCGCCGTCGACGTCGCCGTGGATCGCGCCGCCGAGTGGAGGGAGTCCATCACCACCACCAGGTGCCTCGAGCAGCACGTCATCGACGGCATCCTTCCAGACCAGCAAACCGCCGAGTGGCGCGCAGCCTCCGGTGATTCTTTCCCCACCCCAAACTCCTCTGATTTGGTGGTGTTTGAATCTTTTCTTCTACGCGGCTTTGGTGTGCCCGCGCACCCTTTTCTCCGCGGGCCGCTGCATTTCTATGGGATCAGTCTCTGCGCACTGAATCCCAATTTCATTCTTCATATCGCCATCTTCATCAACCTCTGTGAGGCCTATCTTGGGATAGAGCCTCACTTCAATCTTTTTCTTCACCTTTTTCTGTTGAAACCTTACCCTGGAACCGAGTGCCCGCGAGTAGTCGGAGGCGCCAGGATTCCAACTCCGTGAGGGTCGAACCCAGGAGTATTTTGATATTCCTTTTCCTACCTCCAACAAAGGGTGGCAGTCCGAGTGGTTTTACGTAGGAAACCACTTGCCTGCCATCTCTCCTGAAATCGATTCGCGTCCTGTTCCCTCCCAGT
Source organism: Urochloa ruziziensis (assembly GCA_015476505.1). Taxonomy (NCBI): domain Eukaryota; kingdom Viridiplantae; phylum Streptophyta; class Magnoliopsida; order Poales; family Poaceae; genus Urochloa; species Urochloa ruziziensis. Next base: position 28,202,151 of record CM027124.1, read on the forward strand.
CCTGGACTTCTCTTCCCAAAGAGAGTGAGATGGACGAGGTTCGGGAATTGCTGGGTTTCATAGCCCAGCTGAAGGATAGAGGGTTGACTGCCATTGGAGTGGCAGCCAACTTCGTGCTGCGCCGGATTCAGCCCCTCAAGCAGCGGGCTCATCCGGCGTATGAATACTACGCCGAGGGGGACAACACGCGTGAAGCCCCCGAGCGTGTTGACAAGGGCCAAGCCGCAGCTCGGCTTGGCAAATTCTTTGTGTCAGGGACTTCCCTGCGGACTACTGATTGTCCTCCGGCGTACAACTTATCGAATCCACGCCCTGAGGTACTGAACCAATCTGTTGCTGTTTTATGTTTTCAATTCCACCCATTGGGTGTAATCTCAGTAAAGAACTGAACCCAACTTTTGCAGGGTCGAGCTGCTTTTGTGTCTATCCCTCCTTTGCCTGAGATGCCGAAGGGAGTGGATCAGCCGGCTCCGCGCAGAGCCGGTGCTGTTGAAGAAGCAGTCGAAGGAAGCGAGAGTGACCTTCATGACTCAGATATCAGTCTGTCGTCCTCGCCTTCTCCAGACGTGCTATCTCCGAGTGGTGGGAGGCTGCCCCTGTCCCGAAGAAGCGGAAGATTTCTGTTTCAACGGGGATTGTGATTGGGGATGCGCCGAGCCGTCGCCAACTCCTCCTCTCCGAGTCATCTGACTTGGATGATGACGAAGCTGATGATGCCGGGTCTTCAATCCCGCCCCCAATTATCAGCTCGGAGCAGTCGCCCCTTGCCATAGTACCTTTGAGTACTGCAAGTTCGAGGGACCTTCCTTCCCCCACTCGGAGAGGAAAGCGCCCAAGAATGCGCGTATCTACTCTGTAAGTAACAATGTCAACCTTTGATTTGACCTTTATGTTTTTCTGTGATTAATCCTTATGTGCTTTATCCTGCAGCACGCCGTCTGAGATCCCATTTGCGGGTCCTGCGCCGCAGTCGGTCGGCGAGACAGAGATCCCAACAATCCAAGTGCCAGAGGTGTCGTCCCACTCGGCTGATCTTCTTAGCGATCAGCCTGTGGGGCCGCCACCAGAGTCGCTGTTGGTATTTCTTATGACCTACAGATAAATCCGCAAGCGTACGGATACCGATGTAGCTTTCACCCGGGAGTATTCCAGGGATCGATTTCCACGGGGAACGAGAAGTGTACTAATCCTTTAATTAATTCGTCCGAAAGGGTAATATGGGGGATATGGATGACAACAAAAAGAAAAGAAGAGATAAAAAGGCTGAGGGTAGAGAGGGTACTTGTGTAGCAATACTGGATATTTCGATAAATCAAGCAAGTCAGACTTGTCAAGAGAGTTCACTTCGGGCGCCTGAGACACCACCACTCACAGAAAGGGATGAGAAGGGGAGTGGTACCGCCTACCCCTAAGTCCTACAGACCAGAACTAACGTGGTGGATTACATCGGCCCGACAGGGCTATCACCACCTGCCGGCTACCACAACTATTCCGTTGAATTGGGTGCAAACCAAGGTAACGACTAGTCTAGGCACCACGCCTATACTAATAATTACTACTTCACTTGAATTCAGAGCAAAGCACCCACTACTAAGTAGTGAACGAGGAACCAGAGAACAAGCTAGCAAGACTGAATGCTTAATAAATCAGAAGGAAGCCAGAGTTACCAGACAAGACCCGGATGTTTCTCGAAGTTGAGCCGCATCCGCCGAGGTACAAAGTGGAAGAGAAGCCGACAGCTCCGCCTTCTCTCCCGGACTCTCACCTCACCTCTCTCCCTATTTTCTAAGTATGGAAGTGGTAGCACTTCTCCTCTATTTTGTTGTGTCTTGAGTGGGGGTGAAGGGCGCCTTTTATAGCCTCCCAAGCATGGAAGCCAGCGTAGATGTTAAGCCACATGCTTGCTTAGCTTCCACGCGAAAGGGGAGGCGTAACGGCCACAAAAGTAGGCCGACCGGCCTGATCTAGGCCGTTCGGCCTGGGTCTGTCGCCATCTGGCACCGTCTTTCTTGTCGACGCTCCTGATGATGTCCTGATGACGGTTGTGGTGGCGTTCACCTCAAGCTTGACAGTTGGGGGCCGGCCGGCCTAGGGGAGGCCGTTCGGCCTGGCACTGGCCCCTCTCGGCCCTCCGTTGCACCGACTCGCTCACCAACGGTTGCATGTTGTCCTTTGAGGCGGTTTTGGTTGCGTTGAGTTGAAGTTGTCCGAGAAACCTAGGTAGGTGGACCTTCCAATCCATGGCCTAGGCCTTTCGGTCTTAACTTCATTTATTCTTGTCAATTCTTGATTGGGGGTCCATTGGTGACTCCCTAGGGTCCTTGTGCAAAGTTTGGAGCATTTTGGGGACCATTGTAGGCCGGCCGGCCTTGTCCAGGCCGACCGGCCTGGCAGGTTTCGCCGACGATTTTCCCGGAGGCGTAACTTTCTCGTCCGGACTCCGAATTGGGTCATCCAAATATCCATTTCGATCATCTCGACAAGGCCTTCGCAATGGTGCATTCCAATGGTGCCACTTTTATATGTAGTTTGCATGTTCTTATCATTGTATCCAGATGTGGCCTCCTGAAATCAACAATTCACCAAAGCTAGTGGAAATAGTTAGAATTTAACCCCTATGTCTAGTTTGGTGTTTGTTTCATGCCAGGGTTGACTGGCCAATAATGGCATATAACGGCCGTCAACACACCCCCACACTTAGACCCTTGCTCGTCCTCGAGCGAGGAGTAGGGACTAAGACGAGACATGATATCCAAGGAAATGGAACAAGCATACGAAATATTCCAAGCCATACCTTGTACTTGTGAATTTTTTAGTGTCTATCATGCCATCTTGAGTAGTTGAGGAATGGAACGGTCGTGAATCAAATCACTTTAACTCCATGTTTCAAGTAGCTTGGGATTTTTCAATAAGTTTTCAAAAACAAACCTTTGCATTGCTCCTCTTTTGATTCTCTCGGATCTCTCAATGTGTATATATCCTCACCAAGGCATTAACTTGCCTTTCTCATCCTACTTCTAAAGATGGCTATATGTGGAGCTCAAGGTAGGGTATGAAGATGAGGCATACTTGCATCACATGTATTGCAAAGTCAAAGAGTGGATCCAAGAAGAAATCAAATCATACAATCGGATCAAGATGTGCACCTGTATGGGTATGATGGGTGGTGGATGGAATAAACAACTCCTTTGTGTGTGGTCTCTCTCCTTTAAATAAAATCTTTTGAGAACATGGCTATCAGAATTTTTTTTCTTTCTTGGACCTTCATGTGTCCAACTTTTTTTGCTTTTTTTCCTTTATTTTCCTTTTTTTTGCGTGGACCTTCATGTGTCCATATATATTTTTTTCTTCGATAGCCATGTCTCTTTTGTAACAATACTGAGGCAGTGAGATTTGCACATACATGATGGAGCATTTATTTTGTGGAATGGATGGATGAATGATACAATGCTAACTTCTAGTGTAGAAGTATAGCAAGGGGGATAAACGTGTACGTGATCTTGATCATGAAAGCATGAAAAGAATTCTCATAAGGGTCACAACAATTTGACAAAGCTCAATGCAATGACAAGTAGCATATGTGTACATGGTTTTCAAGATAACTCAACATATGGCTTTGGTAGGACTTTGGCATATCAAAGAGGGGCTTTGCAAAGGGTTTTCAAATTTTCAAATAAATTTCCCAAGCACTCAAACATTAAGAGTGAAGATCATATCCTCAAACCATATCTCAAACATCAACTACTTAGATGAACATGGTTCCCTAAAAATATTTATTCACAAGTGGCAAGATGAAGCGAGGAATAAAACATATGCAAGCCAAACATGGGAGCATGTAGGGTAGGCATAGCAGGGTGAATTATTTTATCTTGAGATTGATTTTAATGATAGGGATTGAAATTCAATCAAACTCATGAATTAAGGAGCAAGAGGTGGAGTGCACATACCATCGCCCTTTTTTTTCTTGTCATGTTAGCGCAGTCGATGTTGTGCGACACCTTCAGTGGGGAACCTCGAATGTGTACGTCGATGATGAGCTTGAGAGATCTCCCCCACACTTGTACTTGTGCTGGTATTGGGATACTCGCATGCCTCCCCCACACTTGGAATTTGCATTGTTGTGCAACACAACCCATGTGTGTGGAGTTCAAGTTTTCTTTCGTAATCATTCTCTCAATAAAACTTACAACGGTATTGTAGTTGATGTAGCTCTCATGTTCTAAGGTGTTCATCGTTCTTCTTGATCTTCGCCTGAAATGGTTAGAGAGCAAAAATACCCGAAGGACAACTTTATCATAGAGACATGATCTTGCTTTTTATTCAAAAGGGAAATAAATACTAATTATCCGGGCTATCTCCCGACAGTGCTTTGTTTATGGTCATAAGCTTGACCTTGGGAACATTCTCTTGCAGCTACCATCGATGATGTCGTTCCCGTCTCATCACCAAGTATCGATGTGTCATGAAGCTTTTAGCTGCAAGGTTAGGGCAACAGAGCAACCACGAAATTTGCAATGCTTATGGTAAACATATGCATCTACAACCAACCTTCTAAATGCTTTGTAGAAGAGGACCTTGAGGTGGTTGTAGTCCTCGTGTGTGCTCGGGGCACCGGACGTGGCTAACTTTGGAGAGGCAGTGAACGAGCATGGTCTATGTATGACTTCAAGAATAAAACTTCCATGCTCATCCAAGAGATTATTTTCCTTGGACTCCAAAGTTAGTGCTTTACAATCTTCCATGGCCCACGGGTTCACTATCTCAAGAGATTCATCGTGGAAGCTTGATGTTGCTTTTCAATCATGGTCGGAAACAACATAGTAAGGGCCAGTGGGAAGAGGCTCAAACTTGTTCGAGGGTGATGATGATCGTTCCTCTTCACAAAAGTGAAGGGTCTCTTCCGACTCGTAATATTTGAGAGCAGAGACCGCAACCTCAAAGAGAACAGGCTCGGATGATGTGAACGGAGATCCATGCATCATACTCTCGAACGGGTTTAGCTTAGGAAGAGGCTTCGCCATAGGTTTTGCTAGACAACTGGTAGTGGTGGCGAAGGCAGCTTCCCTAAGCTTTTCATCTAGGCTCCCTCGAGGTTTATCAAGGAGTTCTCGAACTGGGCAGCCTAGGAGTAGATCAAGATCAAGTATATCAAAAATGTGAAAGTCTAGGCTCACCTTGATCTTGTCTATCATGAGTGGCATGGCACATGCAACCCCCCGACATTCAAGGATGTGTCCAAAGGGACAACTAGTGAGGAGTTTGTCGGACGGCCTTAGCGAGACATTGCCCAAAAGAGTGTACGCTAAGTGCCATGTCATCACATTAATCTCCATGATGGGGTTAAGATGGGCTTCTACGGTTATTCCCCTTATAGAACAAGGAAGGATCGTAGAGGGAGAACTAATCCAAATTTCTTCGGAATAGCATCTCGCTCCACACAACCACTCCTGATTCATAGCCTCCTTAAGGGATGTTTCATTAGGAGGATCGGGAGGAAAAGGAGGTATCGTAGGCCTATGAAAAGGATCTGTCAGAGAATTTTTAGAGTGATGGATTTGGACAGAATAGAGCTCCTCTCGAGAATGCTGGTCAATGTAGTCGGTGGCTTGGACCTTAGTAATTGTGTGCCTTTCAACTACGGGAAGTTTTGAGCTGTCCCTGTACTCCAGGAATAGCTTGTCGTGGAAATCGTAGGGGAAGGCACAACGAGAATCATGTAGGTCCAGATCATTTTCTGGGGTTGGTTCAGGGAGAGTATTGGAGAGATGTGCTACGACTGGTGTGGATTCTTGTGATGCTCTCACATCTTCCGACGCGGATGTCTCTTCTATGGGCTCCTCAGGAATTTCTTCCGGGAATTCATCATAGATCCCAGTGTAAGGGGTGTTCTCTAGAATTTTGTCTAGAATGGCCCTCCCCTCACTAGGTGTCAAATGAGTGAAAGATCCTCCTGAGGACGAATCTAGGAATTTGGCTGATTCGATTTCGAGACCTCTTCTAAAATGTATTAGAAGGATGGGTTCAGAGATCCCTAGATCAGGACCAGAGGCCTAGAAGATAGGTAATCGAGCCCAAGCAGCCCCTAGTGATTCTCCTTCCCTTTGTTTGAAGGTAAGGATCTCGATTCGAAGGTCAGTGACCCGAGATTCAGGGAAAAAGGTTAGACAGAATTTGCTCGTAGTGTCTCCCAATTTCCCTTCACTCTCCCACGATAGCGATCACACCATATCTTCGCTCGACCCATCAAAGAGAAGGGAAACACCTTCCATTTTAGAGTTTGTTGGGCCATCCTCGTAATCACGAGACATGAGCAAATTTGCTCAAATTCCTGTAAGTGAACATAAGGATTCTCCCCTTCAGCTCCAGAAAATGGATTCTCTCTGATCTTGGCTATGAATTTTGTGTGTATTCCATAGCCAGAGCTTTTTATGGGGTGAGACGATGGTGGTGGCTCCAGATCTTCAGCTTTTGGAGCTGAGAATTGATATAAGGTAGGAGCGGAATTCATGATGGTTGGTGGATGATATGTGGACGAACTTGGTTCGGGATAAGAACAGCTACCGTTCCCCGGCAACGGCGCCAGAAAGCTTGTTGGTATTTCTTATGACCTACAGATAAATCCGCAAGCGTACGGATACCGATGTAGCTTTCACCCGGGAGTATTCCAGGGATCGATTTCCACGGGGAACGAGAAGTGTACTAATCCTTTAATTAATTCGTCCGAAAGGGTAATATGGGGGATATGGATGACAACAAAAAGAAAAGAAGAGATAAAAAGGCTGAGGGTAGAGAGGGTACTTGTGTAGCAATACTGGATATTTCGATAAATCAAGCAAGTCAGACTTGTTCAAGAGAGTTCACTTCGGGCGCCTGAGACACCACCACTCACAGAAAGGGATGAGAAGGGGAGTGGTACCGCCTACCCCTAAGTCCTACAGACCAGAACTAACGTGGTGGATTACGTCGGCCCGACAGGGCTGTCACCACCTGCCGGCTACCACAACTATTCCGTTGAATTGGGTGCAAACCAAGGTAACGACTAGTCTAGGCACCACACCTATACTAATAATTACTACTTCACTTGAATTCAGAGCAAAGCACCCACTACTAAGTAGTGAACGAGGAACCAGAGAACAAGCTAGCAAGACTGAATGCTTAATAAATCAGAAGGAAGCCAGAGTTACCAGACAAGACCCGGATGTTACTCGAAGTTGAGCCGCATCCGCCGATGTACAAAGTGGAAGAGAAGCCGACAGCTCCGGCTTCTCTCCCGGACTCTCACCTCACCTCTCTCCCTATTTTCTAAGTATGGAAGTGGTAGCACTTCTCCTCTATTTTGTTGTGTCTTGAGTGGGGGTGAAGGGCGCCTTTTATAGCCTCCCAAGCATGGAAGCCAGCGTAGATGTTAAGCCACATGCTTGCTTAGCTTCCACGCGAAAGGGGAGGCGTAACGGCCACAAAAGTAGGCCGGCCGGCCTGATCTAGGCCGTTCGGCCTGGGTCTGTCGCCATCTGGCACCGTCTTTCTTGTCGACGCTCCTGATGATGTCCTGATGACGGTTGTGGTGGCGTTCACCTCAAGCTTGACAGTTGGGGGCCGGCCGGCCTAGGGGAGGTCGTTCGGCCTGGCACTGGCCCCTCTCGGCCCTCCGTTGCACCGACTCGCTCACCAACGGTTGCATGTTGTCCTTTGAGGCGGTTTTGGTTGCGTTGAGTTGAAGTTGTCTGAGAAACCTAGGTAGATGGACCTTCCAATCCATGGCCTAGGCCTTTCAGTCTTAACTTCATTTATTCTTGTCAATTCTTGCTTGGGGGTCCATTGGTGACTCCCTAGGGTCCTTGTGCAAAGTTTGGAGCATTTTGGGGACCATTGTAGGCCGGCCGGCCTTGTCCAGGCCGATCGGCCTAAGTCAGGCCGACCGGCCTGGCAGGTTTCGCCGACGATTTTCCCGGAGGCGTAACTTTCTCGTCCGGACTCCGAATTGGGTCATCCAAATATCCATTTCGATCATCTCGTCAAGGCCTTCGCAATGGTGCATTCCAATGGTGCCACTTTTATATGTATTTTGCATGTTCTTATCATTGTATCCAGATGTGGCCTCCTTGAAATCAACAATTCACCAAAGCTAGTGGAAATAGTTAGAATTTAACCCCTATGTCTAGTTTGGTGTTTGTTTCATGCCAGGGTTGACGGCCAATAATGGCATATAACGGCCGTCAACAGTCGCTGCGAGCACCAACCCCACCTCCGCCGAGTCCTGCACCAGTGTCGCCAGCCACACTGCCAGTTCCTGCAGGGCAGCCCCTAGCCTGCTCCTGTGGTTGAACAGACTGCTGCGATGGAGGAGCCCCAGGCTGCAGGGGTCGAAGTCGCTCCTGCGGCGGTCGTGGCTCCGGGTGGTGGTGCTCCTATGACTCCACTGGTAGAGTTCATGTCCGCTCCATCGCCGTATGGGCCAAATAGCCGAGGTATTTCCTGAGCCACTTTGCTTGTTTAGATTGAGTACCGAGTGGTACACTTATTTGGTGTGTCATCTGACTATCTTTTGAAGGACTTAGCTGCTGATGCCAAGGCAAAATCCTCGGCGATTCAAGAGCTTTCTTCTGCGGCCGCTATGGCCGACTCCTTGGTGGCCCGAGTGGCTGAACTCGAAGCTGCTGCGACCCAACACCAGGCCGAGTTGGAGGAAGCCCAGCGCACCAATCGCGATCTTCGCGGAGAGGTGGAGCAGGGTAAACTTAACGAAGCCCAGGCTGTGCATGAGATTAGAGGTATGTTATTCTCTGTTTGTTTCTCTGTCAGACGTGAATATATTATCCAGATCTAACTTTTTGTAGATTACCGGTATCGGATTATGGCCCAATTTGCAGAGCTCACTGCCAAGGTGGCTCGGCTGCAGGGCGAGGCGGAGGCACTGCGCGCCGAGAAGAGCGCGCTGGAAGATGCTGTCCGAGTGGTGGCGGAGGAGATCGAGCCGGAGGCAGCATCATCTTCGGCTTCTATCCTTGACCGCGTTCGGGCGCTTCCACGCTTCTTCCGACGACAGCTTTGCTCCATCAGCCAAGCCAGCTGCGGGCATGTCCTGGCGGTCCTCAAGTCTCTGTTCCCAACATCGGATCTGGAGCCACTCGGCCGCGGATACGCTGCTGGTACCTCCGAAGATGATGTGAGCAGACTGCTCCTTGAAGTCGAGCCGATCGCCAATGTCCTGTCCAAGGACGTTGTTGACGACTCTGATGATGCGGCCCCCTCTGGTGTTGGTGACCCTGCAGTATAATTTTCATAGAATATTTGTAGTATCTGGTAGAAGTAATACTTTTGAACAATGTTTAAGCTTTTGTTATTGTACATAAGTTTTTATGGGACTACTACTCCCTTTCTTTCTGCGCTGGCCTTAATTTCTGAGTGGTTGACCTGTTACGGAGTAGATTAGCCTCGTTGGTCTCAGTCTCATGCCGCAGAGTCTTTGTCGTACGTTTAGAGCTTTGACTTGGCGAGTACTTTCCCCCTCGATTTAAAGTTTGTGCCACTCGTACTTTATGTGCGTGACGCGAAAGAGGAAATTCCAGTAGTAGATATAGATGGGAGATGTAATCAACTTTATTGATAACTCATATTATAGAACTGCCGAGTCATGACTGGGGATGATTACCCTCCAAAATCACTCGAAAAAACAAATATTAACAAAAAAGATGAATACATAACTGAATCAGGCGTAGAAACGCTGTAGGTGCTCGATGTTCCATGGATTTGGGATGTCTACGCCGTCTTCCGTCATGAGGCGATATGAGCCTGGGCGACTCACTGACTTGATGATGTATGGCCCCTCCCAAGGGGACGCAAGCTTGTGCGCGCCCTTAGTGTCTTGCTTCCTCCTCAGAACCAAGTCGCCTGCTTCAAAGGATCTCTGCTTAACTGTTCGATCATGATACCGTCGCAGGACCTGAGCGTAACGCGCGGCTTGGATCTGGGCAGCCAATCTCTTCTCCTCGATGCTGTCGAGGTCTTCAATGCGCGCCACTTGCGCGTCGTATTCATCATAGAACTCCACTCGGGGAGAGCCGTATGCGAGGTCCGTTGGTAGGATAGCTTCCGAGCCGTAAACCAGAAAGAACGGGGTTTGCTTCGTGGCACGACTCGGCTGGGTCCGCAGCCCCCAGACTACAGCTGGTAACTCCTTGATCCATCGTCCATCGTACTGCTTCAGCTGCTTGAATATCTGGGCCATGAGCGCCTTGATTATTTCCCCATTGGCTCTTTCAACCTGGCCATTGGCCCTTGGGTGCGCCACGGATGCAGGGCATAGCTTGATGCTCCTCTCGCTGCACCAGTCTTTAAACTCCTGCGCCACGAAGTTCATGCCATTATCTGTAATGATACGATTTGGGACTCCGAAGCGGTGGGTGATGTCGGTGAAGAACTCGATGGTCTTGGCTGCCGTGTGCTTTCTGACTGGTTTCACCTCAATCCACTTGGTGAACTTGTCGAAAGCCACTAGAACATGGTCAAAACCACCAGGAGCCTTCTTGAATGGACCAATCATGTCCAAGCACCAACAAGCGAAGGGCCAGGACATTGGTATAGTCTGCAGCTATTGTGCAGGTGCGTGTATTTGCCTTGCAAAATACTGACACCCTTTGCAGTGTCGCATAATGTTTTCTGCGTCTGCTACAGCAGTCGGCCAGTAGAAACCAGACCAGAAGGCTTTACCAACGATGGTTCTAGCCCCGGCATGATTACCACAGATTCCTTTATGTATATCAGTCAAGAGCTCAACACCCTCTGCGCGACTCACGCACTTTTGGAGAATTTGAGAAGCTCCAGATCGACGATACAACTTGTCTCCGATGATGACGTAACTTTTACTGCGCCGCACGATTTGTTCGTGGAGCGAATTCAGATCCTTATCATCTGCGACCTCTGTGGGCAATATGCCGCTGTCAAGATAGTCGATGATTTGGGTCCTCCAGTCCAACGCTTCGTCTACCACTAATGTGGCTGACTCCAGGGATTCTCCGACTTGTTGTTCCCCGACAGTGCCATCCGGGTTTATCTTGATAGACGGTTTGACAAGATCTTGTATAAAGACTCCGGGTGGGACGCCTTCACGGGTGGACCCCATCTTAGCAAGCTCATCAGCTGCCTTGTTATGGTCGCGCACCACGTGATGGAACTCTAAGCCATAGAATTTCCCTTCTAGTTTCCTGATTTCTTCGCAGTAAGCGTCCATCTTCTCGTTGGTCCTGGACCAGTCCTTGTTTACCTGGTTTATGACCAGGGCAGAGTCCCCGCGTACCATCAGGCGTTTGATACCCAAAGATACTGCGATGCGAAGACCGTGCAAGGCTGCTTCGTACTCGGCTGCATTGTTGGATACTGGGAACATGATTTGAAGGACGTATTTTAATTCCTGTCCACTTGGAGAGATCAGGAGTACGCCTGCGTCGCCTCCTTTGATCTGGAGGGAGCCATCAAAGTACATCTCCCAGTACTCAACTATCTCGTCGTCAGCCGGGGCTTGGTTCTCTGTCCAGTCTACTACGAAGTCGGCCAAGACCTGAGACTTGATAGCAGTACGTGGAACGAAGGTTATGTGGTGGGCGGCCAATTCTATTGACCACTTGACGATTCGGCCGCTGGCGTCTCGGTTATGGAGAATTTCCCCTAAAGGATTTTCGCTCACAACCGAGATTGGATGGGCCTCAAAGTAATGTTTCAGCTTTCTTGCTGAGATAAGAACTCCGTAGAGTAACTTCTGCACATGGGGATAGCGTACCTTGGATACGGTCAAGACCTCGCTGACGAAGTAGACTGGTCGCTGAACTCCATATGCGTGTCCTTCTTCAGGACGCTCGACCACTAGTACCGTGCTAACCACTCGGGGAGTAGCAGAGATGTAGAGGTAGAGCTGTTCTCTTGGTTGAGGTGGGACGAGGATGGGCGGACTCTGCAGGTAGTCTTTAAGTTCCTGAAAAGATTGCTTCGCCTCGTCATCCCACACGAACTTATCCTGCTTCTTGAGCAGCTTGAAAAACGGCAATCCGCGAACGCCGAGTCATGATATGAAACGACCGAGCGCTGCCATGCATCCAGTAAGCTTCTGCACATCCTTCTGACAGGTTGGTGGTAGCATCTTGGTGATGGCCGTGATCTTCTCGCGATTCGCCTCGATGCCGCGGTTGCTGACCATGAAGCCGAGTAGTTTACCTGAGGGTACTCCGAAGACACACTTTTCCGGGTTGAGCTTCCACCGGAATATACGTAGGCGTTCGAAGACCTTTGTCAGATTCCCTATCATGTCCTCGGGGTTCATGATCTTGACCACGATGTCGTCGATGTAGGCTTCTACTATGTCTGGAATCAATTGATCCAGACATGCTTGGATTGTCCTCTGATAAGTTGCGCCTGCGTTCTTCAGACCGAAGGCCATTGTATTGTAACAAAAGGCACCAAACGGCGTGATGAACGCGGTCTTTATCTGATCTTCCAATTTTAGGCCTATCTGGTGATAGCCTGAATAGCAATCAAGAAAGCAGAGCAGGGCGGAGCCTGCCGTGGAGTCAACGACTTGATCGATGCGGGGGGGAACGAAGGGGTCTTTAGGGCAAGCTTTGTTGAGATCTGTGTAATCGACGCACATTCTCCAATCATTATTATTCTTTTTTCTTACAAGAACTGGGTTAGCTAACCAGTCGGGGTGGAACACCTCCTGAATAAAACCAGCAGCTAGCAGCTTTGTAATCTCTGCCCTAATCGCCTCCTTGCGGTCCTGCGCGAATCGACGAAGCCTCTGCTTGATCGGTTTGGCAGTCGGATTGACCTTCAAGGAGTGCTCAGCAAGTTCCCTTGGGACACCTGGCATATCGGATGGTTTCCACGCGAATATGTCGGCGTTTTCCCTTAGGAATTTGACGAGCACTTCTTCCTATTTGGGGTCCAACTCTGCCCCGATGATGGCCGTCTTCTTCGGGTCATCCAGGTCCAGCGAGATCCTCTTCAGCTCCGTCTCCTTGCTTGGCGTGATGGCTTCTCTTGCTGGCCTCTTGGCAGGGATCTCCAGAGAGTCCTTGTCCACCTCCTGTGATGCAGCCCGTACTTGCTCCATGCGCTTGGACATGTCCAGGGCCGCTGCCGCGTTGAGGGTCTCCTGTTCGCATGTGTAAGCAACTCGGATGTCCCCCAAGACGGTGATTACGCCTTTGGGTCCTAGCATCTTGACCTGCAAGTAGACGTAGTGAGGGATCGCCATGAATTTGGCGAGTGCCGGCCTCCCGAGGATGGCGTGATATGCAGTCTCAAAGTTTGCCACCGTGAACTGCATATGCTCGGTCCGGTAGTTGTTCCGGTCTCTGAAGGTAACTGGGCAATGTGATGTGCCCGAGTGGTTATGCCCCCTCTCCCAGTATCAAACCGTAGAACGCGGATTGGGGGGGACGCAGGTCGAGAGTAGTTAAGCCGAGCTCCTTCAATGTGTTAGCAAAGAGGATGTTCAGGCCACTGCCACCGTCGACTAGCACCTTGGTGAGCTGAACGTTGCGGATCGTCGGAGCTACTACCAAGGCGTGGGATCCGGGCTTCGGTATGAAGCTCGGGTGATCCTCCCGGGTGAAGGTGATCGGAACTTCCGACCACTTGAGGTACTCAGGTACCGGTAGCTCCCTCGCGTGCATGACTTGGCGGTGGGTGAGCTTCCTGGAAGTCGTCACCGGGCTCGTCGGTCCGCCTGTCGTCTCGTGGGGAACCATCAGTTCCTCTTTCTGTAGGGAGGGCCTCTGTTGCCCCCAGTGAAGGCTCGCTTGAGCCCGTAGCACTCTCGTGCCGAATGCTTGTGCTTATGGTATGGACATTGCTCATCGAGCATGCGCTGGAAATCCTCTGGAGTTACCCGGCCTCTAGGCCGGTCCAGAGTGGCGACCATATCTCCCTCGCTCTTCTTCTTGCGAGGGTGACTGTCGCTGCGTCGATGGTCGTCGTGTCGGTCTTCATCTTCGCGGCGGTCGCGCTTGCGGGTTGTCTTGTTTTCTTCTTCCCAGCGATTCTTGAGCTCGCTGAGCTGTTCCTTCTCCGCAATCTCCGCGTCCGCCCACGTGCTAGCGACCCGGAACATGTCATTGACAGTCGCGGGTGGCTTCTGAGTCCACTTGTGAATCAGTCTTCCATCGGAGATGCCGTTTTGGAAGGCTGTCATAACCTCCTGATCCGTCACGTCCGTAATGGAGTTGCGCTTCTCTGAGAACCTGCGCACGAAGTCGTGTAGGGTCTCATTATTGCGCTGTCTTATCTGGCCGAGTAGCCGCTTGCTCCCGGGCCTCTCCCAGGTACCGAGATAGTTACCGACAAAGAGCGCGGTAAGCTGATCCCAGTTGTCGATGGCGTCCTGCGGGAGTCCTGCCAGCCAGTTGCGGCAGTCCTTGGTGAGCATGATGGGAAGGTAATTCGCCATCACGTCCTCATCGCCGCCGGCCGCTTGTACGGCGGTGTAGTAGATCTGAAGCAATTGAGATGGATCAGACTTTCCGTCGTACTTGTCGATATCCGACAGCTTGAAGCCTCTGGGCCATGTCACGCTCCTCAAGCGCTCGGTGAACGACTGGAATCCGCCGATCCGACCTCTAGGGCGGGAACTACTCGGACCCGAGCCGTCTGTTGTTCTTGGGGGAGTGCTCTCCCTCCTGCGATCCCGATCCCTGGGTGGGGAACGGGTCCTCCGATAGTTCCGAGTCCTGGGTGGAGTTCGGTCCCATCGGTAAGTTCTGCTGCGCGGTGGAGTTTGCTCCCTTGGCGGGGTCGACCGCCTGCGTGGGGGAACCGCTCGTCCTCGTGGCGGAGTGCGACCGCCGTCGTTGCCGCGCCTTGGGCTACCGGAGGGGTCAGAGTAGTCTGACTCCGTCGAGTAGCCGCTCCTGTTGGAGTTACGACGGGGATTTCCATGATCCCGATCGTATTCTTCGCGCCGTCAGATTTCCTCGCGATGGCGCTCCTCGGTGCTGTTGCGGATGACGTCCCTTGCGTCTCGATCTCTGTTGATCGTGGTGCGAAGGTCTTCGTCACGATCCGATCCACCGCTGGCCCGGCGTCGAGACGGACCGGGCTCAGAAGCGACCGTGTTTGCTCTGCCCTGCATCTGGTGGACCTGGACGGAGGCGGCCTGCACGAAAGCCCTTACCTTTTCCAGGCCTGGAGTGCTGGGTGGTAGCCGACTGATTTCCTCGTCGATGGTGACGAGGTTCTGGACCGGCGTCTCGTAGACGTCGTATCCGTTGTACTCGAACATGCCGTCGCGCATCAGGTTCCGGCTGCTCCTCCTGTCGTGCCGATCCCGATGACGACGGTGATCTTCGGAGCGTGGTTCCTGGAGTCGAGTGGTTCCAGATCCTGATGCGGTGGCTCCGTGTGGTCGTGCGGCTCTGCGAGTCGCCCGACTAGCATTGCGTCCTCGACGCTGGTCCCTGGCTTCAGTCGTCTCTTCAACCGGAGTGACCTCGTCTTCTGACACAGGGTTAGGTGGTGTCGCTGGCGCCACCATGTAGCAGTACGACCCGGCTCCTTCTTGCGCGAGGTAATCTTCCTCGGACTCGGAGAAGTCGGATGTGGGCGTGTAACGCTCCAAGCTGCTCGGAGTTAACTCTCCGGGTGATCCTAGCAGTTCCGGCTCCGTAGAGGCGTCGGACATTGTGTAACCTTCCTGCAGGTCGTCCAGGATTGAGGGTCCCCGTGGGTTTGACTCGTAGGAGTCGCTCCCAGAGAGGGAATCATCCGCCTGGACGATGTCCTTCATCTTCTGCTTCTGAGCAAGCGCGCAAAAGCCTGGGGTCTGGACGGTGATGACCTCAGGGCTCGGGATTCGCGTCGGTTGAGCGTTTACGCTCTGAGATGACTCGGCGACGCGACTCTCAGGAGCCGGATCGGAACCGAGTGGTTGTAGATCTGTTCCCGACTGGTTGGGCCTCGCGTTTTGCGATGGACTCAGCGGGGTAGAGCCGGCACGATCAGATGCGATCGGACCGGATTGGGTCGTGATGGCCGAAGTCGGCGCCAGAGAGGAAACCTCCGTGGCGATCGTAGCTCCTGCCGCCAGGGTATCCAAGGCGACGGCGGTGATGTTCCCGAACTGGATCTCGAATCCGTCGACGTCCGGGAGATTGCAGCTGTCCAAGATCTTGACGCGATCCATCAAGCTTACCAGATTGATCTCGGTGATATCCCCTACCTGGCGCGCCACTGTCGGTGATATTATCTCCGGCAGTCTTCCACGGGGTAGCCCACGGAAGTGATTTGTATTGCAGGGAAGATCGCAAAGATCGGAAGCAAGATGGTTAGGATGGACAGACACGGGGGTTTATACAGGTTCGGGCCGTCGACTCGACGTAATACCCTACGTCCTGTTTTGGTGTGTTGTATTGCGTGGATTGTGTGTTGAGAGATTTCGTGGTCTTTGGAGGGGGTCCCTGCCCGCCTTATATATCGCGGGGCAGGGTTACAAGTCGGTTTGTAGCCGATCCTATCTCTAAGGATCCTTTCCTTCTTTACAATAATTCCTGTTCCAACTAGAACTCAACCTTCCAGATCCTTCCTTCGTGCGCCGACTTGTCCCGCACGTCATCAGGTCCAGAACGGTGGGCTGGGCCGCCCCCTTTTGGTGGGCTGTCAGGCTTGCTCGTGAGGTACCCGGGTACTATATCCCCCACACATATGAAGTACAGTAGTTAACGCCAATGGATATTTTTGGTTGGCAGGCCAGAGATCAACATAAAGCCATGGGATGCCCTACAGGAAGACTTGAAGGTTGGTAGCTGTTAATTTTTCATGGTAATTATTTTCCAGGAAGTGCTGAGCACTATTAGCTAGCTATCACTGAATTGGTCACAGCTACCATCCACTCCATTAGTGAGTCCTTCCCGAGAGAAGTCAGTTGTTATCCTGCAGTCCTGCTGCCTCCTCTGCCCCGCTTTCGTTCCAGTGCTCTTCCTTCACATCAGCTCATAGGTGCAGAGGTATCTCTTCTCTCCCCTTCTCTGCTCTTCCTTCACCTTCCTCTGCTCTTAATCTGTGACCTATATTGCGCTTATGCATGCTTGGACTTGGATATACTATGGTAATGCCATATGCTAGTTATGCTTGTGCTTGCCTCTATTTACTTCGTGCTAAACATAGCTGTGCTTCGTGCTAGTACATACATGGTGTGTCTATTTACTTCCGTGGCACTTGTCGCATTGTCCATCTGCGCCGGTTCTGCATGCACATCCAGATTGGGTAAAGTAGGAGACTGTGTTCCTAAAGTAGGAGGCATAACATCTGCATATCCTGTACATAGCTAAAGAGCTTATTATTTATGTTCCTAAATTCTGGGACTAGATTATGCTTTTTTTTTGCAGATTTGATGTCTAAAGTTGTTTCCTCTGTTTTCTTTTCAGCTATGATTTTTCAGGCTACGGTGCTTCTACAAGAAAAGTAAGTTTCTAAAAGAGCTGCAGTGTGGTTCTCTTGTTGCTAATGTTGTGTAGCCTAATAGCTTGGAGGGTTGGAGGTGAACAACTTGATATATCTATTCTAGCACTTTGACATGGTGTAGATTTTAGGGCATGTGTGATTCTGAATTTGGGGATTTCTGGGCCTGTGTGATTGCTATAGATCCCACATGTTGGGTCTGTGCCATCCTACTGTAGTGTGAGTCACTCCAAATTATTGTAATGCCTGTAGTGTGAGTCACTCCAAGTCATGGTGTTTCACATGCTGTATTGTTTCATGTTCTATTTCAGATATAAAAGAATACCATCTTCAGGATTATAGCTCCTGGTTTTTGTCAAACAGGCATCTACTGTTTCTTTCTTGGACAAATTGTGTTTTCTGCTATGTAGGTTTAACTAGATGTAGTGTTGCGCGAGAAGCTTCTCAAGTTCCTCCTGAAGTGCGCCCAGGTTCTTCCCCTGTTACCACTGACTTGATGTGCTCTGTTGGGGTCTCTCTATTCTGAGAGGAATAATGATTGCACTCGATGTTTATGATACTAGTACATAGGCTAGTTGCCTTATTCTTCACTGTTTTGTAGTTAAGTTAGCTCAATTAGCAATGATTGATGTGTTACACATGGCTTGTTATAGTGGATAAAAATCTGTATATTTGTAAGCATATAAAGAATGAATCAGTATATTTGTGATGTATACATGTGAAGCATATAAAAAATAGGTCATGAATTGTCACACCCGGTTCTACAAAACAAAACCGAGTGCACACCGTATGTGTGCCAGGATCAAGTTTCACACATACGGCGAACAAAAAGTGAATAACAGAGACAGTATCACGAATAAAACAATAAAAAATAACTAAAATACTATCAGAGTATTACACAGCTTAATCCTGGAAACGGAGGCTCCAACTCCACAAGCAGTCGACCGGGGGTTGCGTACGCCTAGCCTCATCTTCAACAGCTTCACACATTTTTCTTCTGAGCAACAATTTAGCAAGGGTGAGTACACTTATGGTTGGTACTCAGCAAGGCCACAAAGATTAACCAGAGGTGATTTATTATAATCTTCAAGTAAATTACTCATGTGGAGGTCCAGGCCACTCGTGACCGTGAGCACGGCTGTTATAACAGTTTTACACTCTGCAGAGGTTGTACACTTTCACCATGAGTCGCGTAAACCCAACCACGCTGTGCTAGCTAGGCACGTATCACACTACCGAGGTGTGACCGCATAGGGACGCAACGAGGCCTTTACAAAGATTCCCTAACAAGTGATAGTCCGCTAAGGTTCCAAGACGAAGCGGGCATAACCCTCTCTAATGGGCACACCTTAGCAAAGGCTTCCTCCCAAAAGGGGCCGGGCTATACACCGTCAACGCTTCCCCTCTTGCCCAGTACAGGTAAGACTACCCCAAGCTAGAGTTTCTAATTAATTAGCCAAGACCAGAGCCCATTAGTCTCACGGTTGTACTGTAAGTCCTGGGTGGTTTCCCATGTTCCGATTAAAGTATAATATTCTTATAAAAGCATAGGTAGAAGGATGGTTAGGATCACTTGCCTTTCTCCAGCGAAAAGCTACTCTTACGGTCGTCTGCTCTTGCTCACTTGAACTCTTACTCTTCAAGCTTCCGAACAGCAACACTTCTACTCGAAGCAAACATCGGGCACAAACATACTAGCAAATAAACAAGAGCAACTAAGAACAATACACCATTCAAAAGAAAAGTTTTAAAAGAACGTTCTAAACAAAGGAGCTCGTTGCCACAAATGCAAAGACGCAAGGAATGCTGAAAACGGAACTGTGATTATAAATAAACTATCGAAAGATTTCAATTATCCAGACAAGAGTTAGGTGTTTCATTTATTTTAATTAAGAAAAGATAATGTAAATGATATTTCAGAGAAATACCCTAGGTTAAGATTAATCAAAATTACATTTATGTTTGAAAAGCGCTATAAGACCTAGTCATATTTTATTTATAAATGTTCGAGTTTATATTAGTTCAATTAAACGGTTTACTTTAGAAAAGGAAGACATATGAAGCATCTAAAATAATAAATTTATCAATCGTGTTCCACTAATCGTATTATTATCATAAATAAATTATAATAGCATTAACCATATTAACTTTCTTATAAAAGCCGAGGTATAAGCCTAATCAAGTTTTATTTAGAAAAGGCATGTAAAGTAAACATTAACCACATTAACATTTAATTTGTAAAGCCGAGATATTGCCTAATTAAATTTTATTCAGAAAAGATAATTCCATAAACTTTAATCAAATTAAACTTTATTATGAAACACGCATTGTAGAGCTATATAGATTTTAATTGCAAAAATATGCCTATAAGCAATTAATCAAATTAATAAGTAAAATTAATTTAGAAAAACACAACTATCATGAACAACATCACTAACACATAATTTAAGTGATTACAAGTCTAACGAAACGAAAACGGATCGAAACGGATTTAAAACGTGGAAGTTATACCTAAAAGAAGGTTGCAGGGACCTTGACGTAAATAACCGTAGACTTCAGGGGCTAGCTGATAAGATTCCATAGACTCAGCGAATAGTCGCCGAGAATAGGCAAAACTTCGAGGTTAGATCTGCAAAAGGACAGGGCTTGGATTAGATTGAAAGGATCTATTAGATCCAGGGTGTTTCATGGAAGATCAGCAAGACTGGCGGGGAACGTGCGGCTCGACGTCGCGGACCTCCTGGTGGTGAACGGCGGCACCCGGCGCGGCGGACCAAGGCGGCGGCGCTTGACCCAGGGCGACGGCGGCGCTTGGGCTTGGCCGGCCGGTGCAGGTGGCGGCGCTATGCGAGGCGGAGGGAGGGCGGCGGCGCAGCAGCAACAGGGACGCGCGGAACCCTAGGTCGGGGTTCTTATAGGCGCGCGGGGCACGAGGATGGCCGGGCGCGGAAGCCGGGGAAGGCCGGCGGCGGCGGCCTGCTGAGCGAGGCGGCCAGGCCCAGATGGGCTGTGGCGGGCCGGGGCGGGCCTCGCTGGCTCGGCCCGTGGAGGTAGCGGGGCGGATTGGTGAAGCGGGTCGGGTCGGGTTCAAATGAATCCGGCCTGATCCGATAGAATTAGGTTTTAGATTTATTCCCGGAGATATAATTTTCAGTGCTGAAACAATTCCGAAAAAGTTCAGAAAACGTTTTTAATGCACGAAAAATACCCAGAAAATCCCAAAAATTCTAGGAAAAATCCTAGAGATAGATTGGGACACGAGGAGTCCAAATAAAATATCAGGAGCTCGTGAAAAGGATTTTAGAGCCTTCTATTAAATAGATTTAGCTCTCAAAGGATGAGAATAAATTCCAGAAAAGTCTGAAAAATTCTCGAAAAAACCTAGACGTTTAAAGAACGCATTTTTGAAATCTTAGCACTCATGAAACAACAAGATGTAACACGGCATGAATGCAACTCGCAGAGAGCAATTAATTTATTTTTAGAAACACACAATTAATTTTCTTTCTAGCTAAATTCTCTGTAAAATAAATAAATGTTCGAAAAATTTTAAAATTGAGACAAAATCGTCGTTTAATTTTTCTTAAAATTCATATCCTGAAATTGAAGAATTTCAGGGTGTGACAAAACTACCCCCCTTAAAAGGAATCTCGACCCGAGATTCGAAGAAAGAAGAAACAAGGAGGAGACAGATAAACAAGATTATCGTCGAGCGAGACAAAATCTTGAGTCTTCATCTTTTGTTGTTTTCTTCAATTTGCTTCCATCCAGTCGGTGATGACGATGATGATCTCTATTTGTCGACATTGGGATTGCCTTCAGCTTTCTTCCCCATGATCTCCATCGAAACAACAGATAGAAAGGAGAAAGACAAGGAGTGGGAAGGTAAAAGAAGAACCCAACTAGGCAACTGATGTTATTGTAAGTATAAGACCCACAGTACACCAACAATCAATACAAAGAATCAAATCAAACATGATCCTAAAACAAACATCATCATTCAAGCATGGGAATCCACCACTCAGCACAACAAGAGCGATCTAAACGTTGTTAGTAAGGGAGAAAGGGTTATCCTAAGCATGAGGTTTCTCTTTAGGAAAAGTTGAATAAATGAGGAAGCAAGGAAATAAAGAGTGAAATAGAAATTTAAATGAGTAAAAGAATGATTAAGATTAAGAATAAAAGAGAGGCATTATATAAATTGGATTCAGGATGACAATCATGGCAGATTCAGACTTTTGGAAAGACAGGAACATAGCTCTCTGTCTGAAAGTCCAAAAATCGTGAAAAATTACCAGAAAGTAGCCCATCAAAATCTGAATCCAGAAAAATTGGTTTCACCTCAAACCGATACCTGTAGCTCCATAATTAATTCAAAGAGTACAATAAGGTCAGACGGTGGCGCGAACAGATTTGAGAATGGTAAAATCATTGACACGGGAATGAATGGGAGAGATTAAAGCAGATAGATAAGAATTAAAATTTTAAGACAAGAAAAGGTAATAAACATCAAGGGTTACGTTTATGAATTAAATTATCAGGGATTAGACAAGTAGACAAGGAGAAGGTCAAGGATTGGATACGGACAAGTTTCGTAGTGAAATAGACCTTAGAAAATGACCATTGCTATCTAGGCTTACGTCCTACGGTCGATACAGCTCTGATACCACTTTGTCACTCCCGGTTCTGCAAAACAAAAGGAAAAATAGCCAAAGTAGTCCCTAAACTTTACACAAGAGGTCAGATTCGTCCTTAAACTTTCAGAAAGGTCAATCTAGTCCCTCAACTCTCGTTTTTGGGTAAAAACGTCCATGCAGGCATGAGACAAAGGTAAAATGTCATTTTTGCCCCTGAGGAGTTTCTTGTGATCCTCATCTTCTCTTCCTCGTGCAAGCCGGCGCCCGACCCCTCCGAGTTGCTGCTCGGCCAGCTCCCACTGCTCTCCGTCCTGCAGCATCAGTGCGGTGCCAAGCACGGAGCGCGCTCTCTAGCCTCCCAGCGGCCAGCCAGCCAGCGCCCAGCTTGTGGCCGGCGCGCGTGTACACAGTGCAACTGAGTGAGCTAGTGTAGGCGAACTAATTACAAAAGCACAGCTACATTGCCTCAAATAACCAATCCATAATTCCACGTCCACGGCCTAACCAATTACAAAAGTAAAGCTACATTGTCTCAAATGATCAATTCATAATTCCATATCAACGGACTAGAACGCTCGTGTAGCTCACTACTTGCTCTGGCTGGTCGAAGGTTTCGTCAAAACAGGTTTCATCCCTAAGGCGAAGTGGAGGAGTTGCTGGGGCATCAGTGGGGCCGGCGAACAACAACTCGGAGAGGTCGGCTGCCAAAGTCCACGAGGAAGAAGATGAGAAGCACAAAAAAACTCGTTGTACCAAGGGCAAAAATGACATTTCACCTTCATCTCATGCCTGCCACACCAGCACAGGGACGTTTTTGACCCAAAATGAATAGTTGAGGGACTAGATCGACCCTTTTGAAAGTTCGGGGACGAAACTAACCCCTTGTGCAAAGTTCAAGGGCTACTTTGGCTATTTTGCCAAAACAAAACTGAGTGCACACCGTATGTGTGTCAGGATCAAGTTTCAGACATACGGCGAACAAAAAGTGAATAATAGAGACAGTATCACGAATAAAACAATAAAAACAACTAAAATACTATCAGAGTATTACACAGCTTAATCCTGGAAACGGAGGCTCTGTTGGCACTCCTTAGCCTAACTAAAATCCGCAAGCGCACGGAGTCCGATGTAGCCTTTCACCAGGGGAGTAAGAACCTGGATATCAAATCCAAGGAACGGTAGACGCGACTAGCCTAGAACTTTTCCAACCGGACCCACCAAGGAGCAAAAGGATAAATGGGTAGAGAGCTTGACTTTAGTTAGCTACTCGTTACCCCAAACAAACTATCTATATCTAACCTGAACTGCTTCGACGGCTAGAACGGGAAGAACTCAGAACGGGATGAGAGAGGGGTTCTTCCGGGCTCAGCACTACTGTTATGAGTACACCCGAACATGGTGGAGTACAAAGGACGGACAGGGCTGTCACACCTGCCGCCTACCACTGCAGTTCCGTGGGGTGCAACACAACCTGAGGTGACTAGCCAGCACAGGCACCACGCCTAAGCTTTCAGTCACTGACCTCCACCCAACGCGAAGGGCTATAGAGGAAACCCCAAACAAGAGTCGCTGTCACTCGCGTAGACTCAGGTACCCGCAGATCAAGATAAATACGATAACTTGCTGAAAGTAAGTTGTAAACTAGCGAGGTACTAAAGGCAAGAGACCGAGGACTTACTGAAGATAACTCTTGAATATATTCCTCGGGGGCGGAAATGTTGAGACGAGACCGAGGGAGAAATCCCGGACTCTCTCTACAGAGCTCGGCTGTCACCCGAGCAACTCACCCACTCTCTCCCTACTCTAACTCTAAAGATGAGAGCAAAAACCACTAAGCTACTCTTCTCTCCTTTGGATGGTGTCTTGGAATGGAGAGGGGGTGGCCTTTATAGCCTTCCAAGGTCGGTAGCCAGCTTAACCGTCACACCAACCACCTGCTTAACCTCCACGCTTAAGCTGGTAGCGTGGATCCGCAGCAGGAGGCCGATCGGCCTATACCTGGCGCCTCTGGCCACCGCCTTCGTCTTGAACGCTCCTGATTGCCTCCTGAGGTCGGTAACGGTTGCGTTCAGTTGAGGCTGTCCAAGAATCCGAGGTTGTGGGCCCTCTAATCCATGTGTCTTGTACTCTAGGCCTTTCGGGTTCTTGGATCAAACCGACATTGATCGCACGTCTCAGGATCATTAGTGATATGTTTGTGATCTCCTGGACCAGGGACGTGGCAAGGGGACACAGGAGGGGGCCGGTCGGCCTAGCATAGGCCGGCCGGCCTGGCTTTGTGCCCAATGTGGCTCATCTTTTGCTTGGTTGCTCCTGCACTCACAAATTATACAAAACTTGTGGAACTCATTAGAAATAATCAATTTCACTTTGTTATGAGCAGGATGAGCCTGAAATGTGACGGAATGTTGGTGGTGAAACCGTATCGTAACGACCACCAACACGCCCCCCTACCTGAACTTTGCTAGTCCCTTAGCAAAGAATGAATTAAATCACCGGGACTTTAGCAAGATCAGGGTCATGAGCTCAAGGTATACACAAGTCATATCTCTGAGTTTTCTTTCATACCTTGGATTCTGGTGGCTAACACCCTCATCTTCATCAATTGAGTCTTAGAACCACTCATTGATTGGTCGAGCACTTCTTCCTCTTGGCATTTGGAGTTTTTGATAATTTTATAAAGAAAACGAGGCATTCCCTTGTTATTTCTCAACATCTCTCGATCACTCATAGTGTTTGGATCCTCCCCTGGGCTTAGAATCAAGCCTCTCTATGTTGTAAGGTGGAGCTTTTGATATGTTGCTCACTCTTCTTTATTTATTTTGCAAGATCGAAGAACTTGTCTAATCATTCCTACTACTCATACATCTTGGCCAAGTGCATTTGTACTTTGATGTTTGAGTCCTTGTTCAAGCATCTTTCATCTTTCCCCTTTCTCTCTTTTTTTTTCTTCTGAAGACAAGGAGTGTATCATTCCTTTCTTCATGTTTTTTTTCAGGGGATGAAGAGCTTTCGACAATTTGGACTTTATTGATGCTCGTGTATCTGGATGGCCATGATGAACAAGATAGCACGAACGTGAAGGCAAGTAATTCGAGAAAGCTCAAAATTTAGAAGGTAGCTATGTAGAAGTTTCAACTTGAATTTGTTATATGGCTTTGGATAGGACACTTCAAGTTGATGATAACTAGGGTTGCCTTAAGTTTTATTTTCAAGAACAATCTCCAAAACCTCGAATCGGAAGGCTCAACTTCTCAAATCATCATATCATAAGCATCAATTAACGAGAATCAGGCAATCCTATTAAAAGTTCCAAGGAGATGAAACATTTTCTCATGAAATATCACAGGTATATCCAAGGTGCCATGCGCAGGGGTTCACTTTCATGAGTTTTGATCAAGTTTTAAAATTATTTAGCTAGGAATTTTAGATCAAAATCATGAAAAGATCAAATGTAGGGGTTGCAAACAGTGTCCTGGAGTTGAGTCGACGACGACGGCCACAGGCCCAGGCCGATCGGCCCAGTACAGGCCGGCCGGCCTGGCCTTGTAGCCAGGCGTTCCGATTCAGGTTCCTCGTTTATGTGATTCGCGAGATTACGCAGTGGGCACGGGATCTCCTCGAGCGGCTGCAGTAGGGGGCCGGCCGGCCTGGCCTAGGCCGGCCGGCCTGGCATTGTGCCAGGTCGAGTCTTGCCTTGGCCAGCGACCAGTACACCTCCTGTACATCAGTGTTTCTGCGTTCTTCACTGAAATATCAGTCCGAGGGGTTGGTTGGCACACAAGTGTCCACCAACCATTCACTTTTTTCTTTTTCTTTTTTTTATGAGTCACTTCATTCAAATAAATTTATTTTATTCAATTGAAAGGGAATAAACATGGGGTGCTCATTACAAAAGGGAAATTTGAAGGAAATAAATCAAAGGAAAGTTAAACTAGGCACCCAAAACTAAACTAAACTATTCCTAGCCTAAACTACTCCTCCTTCGGGCCGTTAAGATGCTCGTTGCCGGTCGCCTTTGCGAGGCGCTTGACCTTAGAGGCCATTGCCTTGCGAAGGATCTCAATCTTGTCGTCGGCCTCCATCTGCCCGATCACCGCCTCCGCCACGCGCTCGTCCATGTTATTGACCTTGAGCTGTAGTGCGGCGAGCTTCCTCCTCAGCTCCTCCACGTCCTCCTCCTCCTCTTCCTCGGACCACTCCATCTGCCCGGGAGGTCCTTGGATCGGAGGGGGCATCATGAAGCGCTTCCTCCCCTCGTCGGGCTTCTTAGGGGCTAAGAAGAGCCCCTTCCCGATGCCTGGCCCTTCCCGGCGTGGAGGGCTAGGACTTCCCGGAGTGTACTGCGGTGAGTACTCCGGCGAGGTGGAGATGAACAGCGGCACGATCTCCTTCTTGAACGGAGAGGCGACGAGGCACTTCCCGATGGCCTTCTTTGGGGACAAAAGTCCCGTAGTTGGCCTTCGGGGTGTCTTCGGCAGTGAACTCCCCTGACCCTCCTCCTTAGGATCACGGAGGGAGGCTCTACCCAAAGGCGAGCCAGAGAGGCGGCGAGGGGAGGCCGGCCGGCCTGCCACAGGCCGATCGGCCTGGGAAGAGGGCCACCGGGCCTCCGGCTGCGCGACGACGGCTTCGACGAACGCCGCCCTCTCGATGATCCTGACGCTGCTGGTGTTGGAGGAGCTGGGAGTCCCTTTCAAGGACTTGGATGGGGAGTGGCTGTCATGGGAGACCGAATTGGAGTCTTGGCGGCTGGACTGAGAGGCCATGGCGTGGATTTCTCAAAGAGGGAGTGTTTCTGGAGAAGAGAGGCTCGAGAGTTCTGAGGGAGAAGAAGAGAGGGGGTCTTTCAATTTAAAACGGCGCTTCTCTTTTTGAAATCCCACAGATTCTCGAAAAGGATAACGGGGTGACCAATTCAAACAAGGAGCGTCCCGAGACGAGCCCGGGCTGGGCCGATCGGCCTGGGTGAGGCCGGCCGGCCTGGCTCTGTCTCAGGGGCCCCTGAAATTTTTCATGTGTGCCCCCTTTGCTCTTCTACCAGAAATTCTTTAGGATTTGGCTAGAAAAAGTTTAAGGGAAAGAAAATGAAAATAGAAAAGGGAAATCTATCCTAGATAAGGGCCATTTTTAGGTCCTGCCCGGACCTGGACTAGGTATCTCGGCTAGCTCGTAGACGTCCATCTCTTTGAGCTCCGGCATTTCGGATTCGAGAAATATTTTCAATCTTTGGCCATTGGCCTTGAAAGTATTTCTGTCATCATCCTGGAGGGTTATCGCGCCATGATCAGCGGCATCTAAGACTTTAAAAGGACCTTCCCACTTACTTCTAAGCTTACCATGACCAAACAAGCGAACACGGGAGTTAAAGAGTAATACCTGATCTCCTGCTTTGAAATGCTTGATCTTGATGCGCTTGTCATGCCATCTCTTTGTTCTTTCTTTATATAGCTTGGCGTTGTGGTAGGCCTTTTCCCTCCATTCATCCAGTTCAGCCAATTGCATTCTTCTTTTGAGTCCGGCTGTCTGGAGATCCATATTCCACCTCTTGATCGCCCTAATGGGACTTGAATTCTAGCTCAACCGGTAAGTGGCATGTCTTGCCATATACCAGTTGGTAGGGAGTCATCCCTATCGGTGTTTTGAATGCTGTTCTATATGCCCAAAGTGCTTCCGGTAGCTTTCGCTTCCACCCCGTCCCCATTGCATTGACCGTCTTTTGCAGAATGTTCTTGATTTGTTTGTTTGATGTTTCTGCTTGCCCGCTGGTCTGGGGGTGATAAGGTGTAGCCACTCGGTGGTCCACTCCTAAGTCGCTTAGGCACTTCCGGAACGTCTTGTCGATGAAGTGTGATCCTCCATCACTGATCACGACTCGGGGTACTCCAAAACGGGGAAAGATGATCTCTTCGAACATCTTCCTTGAATTCTTCGAGTCGGCTGCCGTGCACGGAAGTGCCTCCACCCATTTGGAAACATAGTCGACTGCCACCAGGATATATTCACACTGCTCGGATGCAGGGAAAGGACCCATAAAGTCTATTCCCCACACGTCGAAAATCTCCAACTGGAGGTTATTTTGCAGTGGCATAGCATCACGGGCGTTGATATTCCCGTGTTTCTGACACCTGGCACATCTCCGTACGAATTCCTTAGCGTCTCCATACATGGTCGGCCAGAAGAATCCACTCTGCCAGACCTTTGCATGGGTTCGGAAAATTCCGTAGTGTCCTCCGTACGGTGATGAATGGCAACGATCAAGGATCTTGTGTGTTTCCTCGTGAGGGATGCATCGTCGGAGTAATCCGTCAGCACAAACCTTGAACAGATAGGGGTCATCCCAAAGGTGAAATCTGCTGAGGTAGATTAACTTCTTCTTGTCTTCTCCTGGAGGCACATACCCAGTCACCATGAAGTTTACCAAATTTGCGTACCATGGACTGGATGTGGTGACCTTGAGGAGAGTATCAGTCTCTGAGATAGTCATTGATCGGAAGATCCGACCCTTGAACCTGCATTCTTGAGAGATGATCCGCCACACAATTATCTGTCCCCTTCTTGTCTCGTATTTCTAAATCAAACACTTGAAGGAGCAGAATCCAACGGATGAGTCGTGGCTTGGCATCTTTCTTGGTCAAGAGGTACTTTAGTGCAGCATGGTCTGTGTATACTATCACTTTGGCACCAACCAAGTAAGATCTGAACTTGTCCATGGCAAACACCACTGCCAGGATTTCCTTCTCCGTTGTCGCATAGTTTAACTGAGCTCCGGTCAATGTCTTGCTTGCATAAGATATAGCGTAATGCTGTTTATCCTTGCATTGACCGAGCACTGCCCCGACTGCATAGTCGCTAGCGTCGCACATGATCTCGAATGGAAGATTCCAATCGGGCGGTTGTATGATGGGAGCTGAGATAAGTGCCTTCTTGAGGGTGTAGAAGGCGAGAAGGCAATCATCGTCGAAGTTGAAGGGTGCTTCTTTAGCCAGAAGGCTTGTAAGAGGTCTGGCTACCCGAGAGAAATCTTTGATGAATCTTCGGTAAAAGCCAGCATGACCCAGAAAACTTCGCACACCCTTGACATTCGTCGGGGGTGGTAGTTGCTCAATAACTTCTATTTTTGCCTTATCAACTTCTATTCCTCTTTCTGACACCTTGTGTCCCAGCACAATTCCTTCTCTGACCATGAAGTGGCACTTTTCCCAATTTAGGATAAGGTGATGCTCTTCGCACCTCTCGAGGACTCTTTCCAAGTGCTCGAGACAGTTGTCGAAGGTTTTACCATAGACGGTAAAGTCATCCATGAATACTTCCATGATCTTTTCGATCAAGTCAGAGAATATCGCCATCATACACCGCTGAAATGAAGCAGGTGCATTGCATAGGCCGAAAGACATCCGCCGGTAAGCGAACGTTCCGTAGGGGCAGGTGAAGGTAGTCTTGCTCTGGTCATCGGGATGAATAGGAATTTGATGATAACCAGAGTATCCATCAAGGAAGCAGAAAAATGAGTGGTTTGCCAACCGCTCAAGCATCTCGTCGATGAAGGGGAGAGGAAAGTGATCTTTACGGGTAGCTTTGTTAAGCTTCCTGTAATCGATGCACATCCTCCATCCAGTAACGGTCCTCTGAGGGATAAGTTCGTTCTTCTCGTTCTGGATAACTGTCATTCCACCCTTCTTCGGCACAACTTGAACTGGGCTGACCCATTCACTGTCTTGCACGGGGTAGATTATACCCGCGTGCAGAAGCTTCAACACTTCTTTCTTGACTACCTCCCTCATCGCATCATTCAGCCGTCTTTGATGTTCTCTAGACGGCGTATGGTCCGGCTCCATAGGTATGCGATGGGTGCATAAGCTGGGGTTGATCCCCTTCAAGTCCTGTAGAGAATACCCGAAGACAGACCGGTGTTTCTCTAGGACTGTGATAAGCTGCCGAGTCTCATTCTCTGTCAGTTTGTCACTGATGACGACTGGCGAGCGTCGGTCATTGTGGAGGAAAGCGTATCTAAGTCCAGGAGGCAGCGGCTTCAACTCAGGAGGGGGGTGTTGTGGCTTTTCTTCCTCGTCGAGTTTTATAAAACCGTCCGTTTCTGCCTCTTGGATGAAATGGTTAGCCTCTTCAGCCTGTGAGGACTGAGCTTGCTCTTCTTGAGCAGAGCTAACTGCTTTTTCCACTGGGTCTGTCTCGGATCGGGCCTCTGCGATAGTGTTCACTGACCGCACAAGGCTGACCGGGATGATCTCTTTACCAACCTTGAACTGTATCGTTGCTCGATCATGGTTCGGGTTGGCAAGGTGCTCTATTGGCTGTCCGATCAGGAAGAAGTTGTCGCCTCTAGGGATATCGAAAATGTGGAAGTCTAGGAAAATCCTGTTGCGTCCCATGTGTACGGGCACAACACGGATGATTCCTCTGCATTCCATCATTTGGCCGTCGATCCACTTGAGGTGCTTACGGGAGAAGGACCGGGGTTCGTCTGGTTGCACTCGTGATGCGAGTGCACTTGATATGATATTACTCCCGACCTTCGGGTCGTAGGCAACTTCCTGAGAGTCAGTTCCCTCAATAGCGCAATGGAGTACTCTGAAGTTGCGGGTGGTTCGGATGATGTCTTCGCAACTTTCAATTTCCTCCGTCCATTCCTTGCTCATGATCGCAGATAAACCCTCGATCTGCGGTACGGCTTCTGGAATGAACGCCTTAGACCTTGAACTTGCGCACACTTGTTCCATGGGCATACGTGATGTATTGCCGATCTCCAAGTACTCTTCTTCTGTAAAGAGCTCGGGAATGAAGTGCGGCAGATCGTCAAGAATATTTTCTTGGTCTGAGGACTTGGGGTGTTCGAGCACTTCCTCTATGATCGGAGGAGGCGGATCGAATGTGAGGGCGAGGAGTGGCTGTTTGTCTGTGGGGGTTGTTGGTGGTGTTGGTGGGTCGTCGAAAACACCAGTGTACTCGGTAGAGTTGAGAACTTTTTCCAAGATCTCTCGTACCTCATCCACTGTCTTGTATAGCACTGACCCTGCGGAGGTGATGTTCAAGAACTGTGCACTCTCCGGCTTCAATGCACCAACAAAATGCTGCATAAGCATTTCCTCTGGAATGTTATGCGGTGGCCCTGAGTTGGCCAATTTTATGAACCGCTCCCACGTGGCTCCAAGTGACTCATCGCCTTGCTGATATGTCATCAACTCAACTCTGAGCTTCAAGATCTTGGAGACAGGGTAAAAGAACAGACAAAACTCGTCTTTCAACTTGATCCAATCTCCGCTAAATCCCCTTGCAGTCCGGTCGTACCAAGATTTTGCATTTCCCATCAGAGAAAATGGGAAAAGTTTCCATCGTATAGTGTCTTGGTTTACGCCGGGTATAATAAGAAGAGAGCAATTCTCTTCAAAAACCTGCAAGTGAGCATAGGGACTTTCGTCCTTCGTTCCACCGAAAGACTGTGCACGAACCATGGCAACGAGACTGGGACGGATCTCGAAGCCATGAGGTGGTATGGGGTGGCAAGATGAAGGCGGTTCCAAATACTCGCTAGATGGAACCGTCGGGTAACTAGGAGAAAACTCCATGTGGTAGATGGTTATGGGGGTAAAGGTGTACGGCTAAAAAGATCCTACACTAGTGTTGCTACCGTTCCCCGGCAACGGCGCCAGAAAAGCTTGTTGGCACTCCTTAGCCTAACTAAAATCCGCAAGCGCACGGAGTCCGATGTAGCCTTTCACCAGGGGAGTAAGAACCTGGATATCAAATCCAAGGAACGGTAGACGCGACTAGCCTAGAACTTTTCCAACCGGACCCACCAAGGAGCAAAAGGATAAATGGGTAGAGAGCTTGACTTTAGTTAGCTACTCGTTACCCCAGACAAACTATCTATATCTAACCTGAACTGCTTCGACGGCTAGAACGGGAAGAACTCAGAACGGGATGAGAGAGGGGTTCTTCCGGGCTCAGCACTACTGTTATGAGTACACCCGAACGTGGTGGAGTACAAAGGACGGACAGGGCTGTCACCACCTGCCGCCTACCACTGCAGTTCCGTGGGGTGCAACACAACCTGAGGTGACTAGCCAGCACAGGCACCACGCCTAAGCTTTCAGTCACTGACCTCCACCCAACGCGAAGGGCTATAGAGGAAACCCCAAACAAGAGTCGCTGTCACTCGCGCAGACTCAGGTACCCGCAGATCAAGATAAATACGATAACTTGCTGAAAGTAAGTTGTAAACTAGCGAGGTACTAAAGGCAAGAGACCGAGGACTTACTGAAGATAACTCTTGAATATATTCCTCGGGGGCGGAAATGTTGAGACGAGACCGAGGGAGAAATCCCGGACTCTCTCTACAGAGCTCGGCTGTCACCCGAGCAACTCACCCACTCTCTCCCTACTCTAACTCTAAAGATGAGAGCAAAAACCACTAAGCTACTCTTCTCTCCTTTGGATGGTGTCTTGGAATGGAGAGGGGGTGGCCTTTTATAGCCTTCCAAGGTCGGTAGCCAGCTTAACCGTCACGCCAACCACCTGCTTAACCTCCACGCTGAAGCTGGTAGCGTGGAGCTGCAGCAGGAGGCCGGCCGGCCTGGTGTAGGCCGATCGGCCTACACCTGGCGCCTCTGGCCACCGCCTTCGTCTTGAACGCTCCTGATTGCCTCCTGAGGTCGGTAACGGTTGCGTTCAGTTGAGGCTGTCCAAGAATCCGAGGTTGTGGGCCCTCTAATCCATGTGTCTTGTACTCTAGGCCTTTCGGGTCCTTGGATCAAACCGACGTTGATCGCACGTCTCAGGATCATTAGTGATATGTTTGTGATCTCCTGGACCAGGGACGTGGCAAGGGGACACAGGAGGGGGCCGGTCGGCCTAGCATAGGTCGGCCGGCCTGGCTTTGTGCCCAATGTGGCTCATCTTTTGCTTGGTTGCTCCTGCACTCACAAATTATACAAAACTTGTGGAACTCATTAGAAATAATCAATTTCACTTTGTTATGAGCAGGATGAGCCTGAAATGTGACGGAATGTTGGTGGTGAAACCGTATCGTAACGACCACCAACAGGCTCCAACTCCACAAGCAGTCGACGGGGGGTTGCGTACGCCTAGCATCATCTTCAACAGCTTCACACATTTTTCTTCTGAGCAGCAATTTAGCAAGGGTGAGTACACTTATGGTTGGTACTCAGCAAGGCCGCAAAGATTAACCAGAGGTGATTTATTATAATCTTCAAGTAAATTACTCATGTGGAGGTCCAGGCCACTCGTGACCGTGAGCACGGCTGTTATAACAGTTTTACACTCTGCAGAGATTGTACACTTTCACCATGAGTCGCGTAAACCCAACCACGCCGTGCTAGCTAGGCACGTATCACACTACCGAGGTGTGACCGCATAGGGACGCAATGAGGCCTTTACAAAGATTCCCTAACAAGTGATAGTCCGCTAAGGTTCCAAGACGAAGCAGGCATAACCCTCTCTAATGGGCACACCTTAGCAAAGTCTTCCTCCGAAAATGGGCCGGGCTATACACCGTCAACGCTTCCCCTCTTGCCCAGTACAGGTAAGACTACCCCAAGCTAGAGTTTCTAATTAAGTAGCCAAGACCAGAGCCCATTAGTCTCACGGTTGTACTGTAAGTCCTGGGTGGTTTCCCATGTTCCGATTAAAGTATAATATTCTTATAAAAGCATAGGTAGAAGGATGGTTAGGGTCACTTGCCTTTCTCCAGCTAAAAGCTACTCTTACGGTCGTCTGCTCTTGCTCACTTGAACTCTTACTCTTCAAGCTTCCGAACAGCAACACTTCTACTCGAAGCAAACATCGGGCACAAACATACTAGCAAATAAACAAGAGCAACTAAGAACAATACACCATTCAAAAGAAAAGTTTTGAAAGAACATTCTAAACAAAGGAGCTCGTTGCTACAAACGCAAAGACGCAAGGAACGCTGAAAACGGAACTATGATTATAAATAAACTATCGAAAGATTTCAATTATCTAGACAAGAGCTAGGTGTTTCATTTATTTTAATTAAGAAAAGACAATGTAAATGATATTTCAGAGAAATACCCTAGGTTAAGATTAATCAAAATTACATTTATGTTTGAAAAACGCTATAAGACCTAGTCATATTTTATTTATAAATATTTGAGTTTATATTAGTTCAATTAAACGGTTTACTTTAGAAAAGGAAGACATATGAAGCATCTAAAATAATAAATTTATCAATCATGTTCCACTAATCATATTATTATCATAAATAAATTATAATAGCATTAACCATATTAACTTTCTTATAAAAGCCGAGGTATAAGCCTAATCAAGTTTTATTTAGAAAAGGCATGTAAAGTAAACATTAACCACATTAACATTTAATTTGTAAAGCCGAGATATTGCCTAATTAAATTTTATTCAGAAAAGATAATTCCATAAACTTTAATCAAATTAAACTTTATTATGAAACATGCATTGTAGAGCTATATAGATTTTAATTGCAAAAATATGCCTATAAGCAATTAATCAAATTAATAAGTAAAATTAATTTAGAAAAACACAACTATCATGAACAACATCACTAACACGTAATTTAAGTGATTACAAGTCTAACGAAACGAAAACGGATCGAAACGGATTTAAAACGTGGAAGTTATACCTAAAAGAAGGCTGCAGGGACCTTGACGTAAATAACCGTAGACTTCAAGGGCTAGCTGATAAGATTCCATAGACTCAGCGAATAGTCGCCGAGAATAGGCAAAACTTCGAGGTTAGATCTGCAAAAGGACAGGGCTTGGATTAGATTGAAAGGATCTATTAGATCCAGGGTGTTTCATGGAAGATCAGCAAGACACATAAGTTGTTGGAATAATTACTGAATTTCCAAAGGACCAAAGTGTAAAAGCTTCAGAGCTTCTTCTTCCTCTGGACGGCACGTCCGGCGGCGGCTCTGCCGGATGAAATTGCCGGCGACACAGGCGGCGCCGGGCTCGATTGAGGGAGAGAATCGGAGGAGGACGACGAGGGGACCACGTATGTGTGCTCGCTGGCGGCTGCGGTCGACGGGAGCGGCGGTAACCGGCCGGCGGCGGACGGGGGTGCGGCCGGCTCGGTGCTTCACGCGCGGGCGGCGCTCCAGCTGCGAAAAAACGGCGATGACTGGCGGGGAACGTGCGGCTCGACGTCGCGGACCTCCTGGTGGTGAACGGCGGCACCCGGCGCGGCGGACCAAGGCGGCGGCGCTTGACCCAGGGCGACGGCGGCGCTTGGGCTTGGCCGGCCGGTGCGGCGGCGGCGCTATGCGAGGCGGAGGGAGGGCGGCGGCGCAGCAGCAACAGGGACGCGCGGAACCCTAGGTCGGGGTTCTTATAGGCGCGCGGGGCACGAGGATGGCCGGGCGCGGAAGCCGGGGAAGGCCGGCGGCGGCGGCCTGCTGAGCGAGGCGGCCAGGCCCAGATGGGCTTTGGCGGGCCAGGGCGGGCCTCGCTGGCTCGGCCCGTGGAGGTAGCGGGGCGGATTGGTGAAGCGGGTCGGGTCGGGTTCAAATGAATCCGGCCCGATCCGATAGAATTAGGTTTTAGATTTATTCCCGGAGATATAATTTTCAGTGCTGAAACAATTCCGGAAAAGTTTAGAAAACGTTTTTAATGCACGAAAATATACCCAGAAAATCCCAAAAATTCTAGGAAAAATCCTAGAGATAGATTGGGACACGAGGAGTCCAAATAAAATATCAGGAGCTCGTGAAAAGGATTTTAGAGCCTTCTATTAAATAGATTTAGCTCTCAAAGGATGAGAATAAATTCTAGAAAAGTCTGGAAAATTCTCGAAAAAACCTAGACGTTTAAAGAACGCATTTTTGAAATCTTAGCACTCATGAAACACCAAGATGCAACTCGGCATGAATGCAACTCGCAGAGAGCAATTAATTTATTTTTAGAAACACACAATTAATTTTCTTTCTAGCTAAATCTCTGTAAAATAAATAAATGTTGGAAAAATTTTAAAATTGAGAGAAAATCGTCGTTTAATTTTTCTTAAAATTCACATCCTGAAATTGAAGAATTTCAGGGTGTGACATGAATCATGTATTCATGACCTTTTTTTCTTATTTTTTGATTTTTAAATTCATTATGGGAGACGCGGGTTGACAATCCGCGTCTCCTATAACAGGGGTTATAGGAGACGCGGATTGTCAACCCGCGCTCCCATAAGGTGGGTTATGGGAGACGCGGATTGCTAAAAACGCGTCTCCTATAACTCCTGTTATGGGAGACGCGGAAAATCCGCGTCTCCCACGTCATGTAAAAGGAGACGTAAATTTGGAGACGCGGAAAAACCGTATCTCCTATGGATCTTAACCCGCGTCTCCCTAGGAAGCGCCTTACATAGTGATAGAGACATGCTCACTAAAGTTTTACAAGATTACGATACTGCAAGTTTGTGCAAATATCCCCAGACCCATAGATGAAGTTTGTGCAACAAAGCCACAAGATTACGATACTGCAAGTTTGTGCAACAAAGCCACAAGGAGATCATAGATGAAGTTTTTAGGGTACGGATTCTGTGAAAAGATGTCATATGATGTGCAAAACTTCTTTTTTTTAGTGGGCTGTAACAAATAATATGCTAGAATCTAAAATGCAATAAAAGATGTTCAGCAGGGTCAGGACTCAGGAATTACTTTACAATTGCCCATATCATTGGCAAATAACATCATAGCACAAATTATATGCCAATACCTTGAGTCGTTTAGAATCACGGTCTGCTTTTTCCCTCCAATATGATGATGATCCCTGAATAAAACATGTCGGTTTAAATCTGAAATGGCCAATTATACTAAAAAGAGAACCTGAAGAGGTTAGTGTGTAACCAAAGAATCATTTTACCTTCAGACAAGCAAAAGCTTTGACGAAGGAAGTGTTTGGGATGTGCGGACCACGGCATAGGTCAACTAAAAGGCCACATCTATATACTGTAATAGTCTTGTCATCGGGCAACTCATTGATGATTTCAACCTAAACATGTGGTTCAAATATTTTTATAAATGAATGGAGGCTACAAAGATTTGACATAAGCACCACAAAGATAAGAATGAAACAAACAAGACAGGAGCAAGGAAGGTTGCCTTGAATTTATTTTCAGCGAACATTTCAAGAGCTTCTGCCCTGCTGACCTCAATGCGTTCAAATGGTTGCTTTTCCTGCAGCAAGTTCTATAGTTTAGAAAGACAATGTTTCCTTCACTTATGCCAAAAAAAACAATGCAAGGTTGAGGACTCGGTGTGTCTGAGGACCGGTGGATGGTCGCTTCCTGGTGTGATGAGTGATTGACAACGTGGTGTGGATTGACGTTTCCCTTGGCTCAAGTATTGCAGGTGTAGAATGCGGCTTGGTTGCATTGGTGCAGGTGAAGAACAGGCGCGAAAGGTCTTAGCCATGGCGGCCTCCGAGGAGCGGAGAGACAAGTAGGCGTGGTTCGAGGGACCCGGTGGCCGGTGGATCAAGTGCGGTTCACATGCTGGCAAGAACGAGCAAGGGGACGTGGTTCCGGTGCGAGGTAGCAGCTCACAACCGAAGCTCGTACGCGGACGAGAAGCCGGCGCAAGGTGGCGGCTAACAACCAAAGTTTGCACGCGGGGTTTGGTGATTTGGCCACAAAATCATCGGTGGACGGTTTCCCTTGGTTTGGGCCTCAAAACCAAGGACCGAGGACTCGACGTGGCGAAGATGGGCCACTGGGCTGTGGCATCAGCCAGGGGCGGTTTAACCGCCCCCCCAGGGGCGGTTTAACCGCCTCCCCCTGGGCCGGCCCAAAACTCGGCGTCGAGGAGCTTCGATCCGGAGGACACGCGGCGTGACTGCAAGGCTTGCGTCGGAGGGAAGCTAGCTTGCAGTGGAAGGTGCCCGAGCCGGAAAATATCTGAGAATCAAATGTCAAATTGCGCCTGAGGGGTATGTATCACTTAGGGGTAGTTTAGTCTTTCGAGCACCACCATTTGGACTATATAATAGACCCCCTAGGGGTGGTGGCTGTTATCTCTCTAGTTATTTTCATTTGGCTTGTTTAGTTTTCCCCTTCCCTTCATCCTCTCCACCTAGAACTACTTCGAATCTTTCTTAGTTTTGTATAGGTGAATTCATGGTTATGTGATGGAGTTTGTGCTGCTCATCTTTGTGCCATGATTTGATTTCCCGAGCTCCTTCTTCCTTTTCTATTTTCGTGGGCATTTTCGGAGCTATTTTTGGGGGATTTTCGTTCTTCTCTTTCTAGGGCGTTTTCTCTCGGATTTCTTTGGGGGATTCATGTATGAGTGCCTTGTGCCTCTTTTGCTGGTGATCCTTTGCCCCCAAGTGCCGAGAATCGCTTTGGATTTGAGATTTTCGGGATGAACTTGATGTCATGGTGTTCATCACGAGATCTGAGATTCCGGGAGTTGTACTGAGTTAGAGGCCGAGATCTTTTGGGAAAACACTCCACTGGAGGTCTAGATCATCTGACCAAAATCTCGCCTCAAGAGCTCAAGCCGTTTGGGAGATCCATCCAGCGAGTTGACTTTCGGGCTGGGCTATTTGCATGTACTAGGCAGTGCCGAGTTTTGAAACCCGGCAGTGCCGAGTACATACACTCGAGGGCTGCATGTACTAGGCAGTGCCGAGTTTGAAACCCGGCAGTGCCGAGTACATACGCTCGAGGGCTGCATGTACTAGGCAGTGCCGAGTTTGGTAACCCGGCAGTGCCGAGTACATACACCCAGTGACAGATTTGTCAAGTTTTTGGATCGAGGATTCTTTCTGTGTTTCCGCTGCATGTTTCTTGTTCCTAGGGTCAGTAGCATCTCAGTTGCTATGTGATCTTGGCAAGATCGTGTTACGAAGTCCGGAAGTGATTTTGGGGTGAAAGCCGGATTTGGTTAAGAAAGTTTTATCGGCTCCCATTCACTCCCCCCCTCTCTGGTCGCCTGATCGGTCATTCAATTGGTATCAGAGCTGGTTACGGGTCTTTGCGACTCTAACCAGTCTAAGATCCAAAGATGGCGTACCAAGATCGGGGTTCCGGGCCTCCGCACTTCGATGGGAAGAACTACCCGAACTGGGTCGCGCGTATGGGCGCTTTCTTGCGAGGCAAAGGAAAGTTGCTGTGGGATGTGACGAAAGATGAAAACTATGTCAATCCCACCAACTTAGATGCCCAGGATGCAAAGGATAAGTTTGAGGCGAATGCTAGAGCTGTTGACTACTTGTTCCGTGCTTTGTCTGCCGAGGAGTTTGAGCGTGTTTTGGGCGAGGACCTAGCTAGCCAGATCTGGCAGAAGCTCAAGGTAGCCCACGGTGGTGATAGCCATGTCAAGGCTAGGCTTTTCTCAATGTATCGCAGAGAATATGAGAATTTTGCTCATTTGCCTAGGAGAGTCTGTTGATGCTTTGTTTCAGCGTTTCACTTCCATTGTCAACAACATGAAAGCCAACATTACCGTACTCCCATACTCGGATCATGACCGAGCTATCAAGCTCCTGCAAGCACTTGATAGATCCGTGTGGGGTGCCAAGGTTGAGGCGATCATGGAGTCGGCAAACTATGAAACTTTGTCTGTCGATGAGCTTTTCTCGAAGTTGAATGTCTTCTGAGGTTGACAGACAGCTGCTTGCCAAGGCTAAGAGTCCGACTGATTCCCATAGTCTGGCTCTAGTCGGTGGCTCTGGATATGGACATGCTAACACTCCTAGACACTTTGCTTTGTCTTCTCTTGTGTCTCTTCCAGATGAAGAATATGAGGTGCTGAGCGAGGAGGATCTCGCGTTGCTCACGAGGAGGTTCGAGCGGATGTACCAGAACCGGAAGGGTTCGAGGCGTGCCGGGAGTACGTGCTACAGATGCGGGAAGATGGGCCACTTCATCGCTGAGTGCCCCGAGGAGATCAAGAACGACTACAACCGCAAGGCACCACCCGCGAGACGACCACAAGCACCGTCCCAAGGACGAGTACTGCTCCAAGCACAAGAACAAGGATGAGAGAAGGTCGAAGAACAAGCACGGTGGACACAAGAAGCACAGATCTCGAGCGATGGTGGCAGATGCAAGCGACATCGACACAAGTTCCACCAACACGTCGTCAAGCTCAAGCAGTGAAGATGAAGACCGCGGCCACCGCAAGGAGAAGAAGAGCTTGAACCACAACTTCAACGGCATCTCCTTCGCCGCCGTCGACTACTGCACCATGGCGCACGACTCCGTGAAGAGCAAGGACGACTCCGACTCCGACTCCGAGGATGAGGTATTGACCGATCCCACCTCTTTGCGTCAGGAGATTGCTAGATTAGAGCAGTTGGTCGATAACCGCGATGACGTGCTTAGAAAGACCAACAAGGAAAAGAGGGAGTTTAGGTCTTTGCTAGGAGAGTCTAAGGATAGAGTGGCTGAGCTTGAGACCTTGCTTTCTGAGACTGGAAAGAAGGCTATGGAGTTTGAGTCTTTGCTTTGCGAGTCTAGGGAGAGAGTAGCTAAGCTTGAGTCTGAGATTGCTATGTTGAAAGATGCTCCTCTTGTGTCTGATGAAGTTGAATGCTCGTTCTGTGATGTGCATATTGCTGATTTGGTTGTGCTTAAGGAGAAACACATGACTTGCTTGGATGAACTAGAGGGTGCTAGGGTTGAGCTTGCTGAGTTGAAGTCTAGATCATCTTTGCTAGGTGCTTGTACTTCTTGTCCTGCTTTGCATGCTCAGTTGCTTGAATCACGCACCATGATTAGTTCACTTGAAGCACAACTGAAATCTCCCATTGCAAATTCATGTTCTGCTTGTGATGTTGTTGCATTGAAGAATGTTTAGTTAGAGCAGTGTGTGAATCGCTTGCAAGATGAGAATGATGAGCTGAGACAGTGTTTGGGTTGGCTGTCGGGTCACGAGCCTCAGCTCAAGATGTTGATTGCTGGTTTTAAGAGAGCTGATGGTCGTGGTCTTGGTTCTGAGAAGGTTGGTGAGACTAGTGGTGAGAGAGAGAGAACCTGAGAGTTCCACCGCAAACATTCCCACAAATCCACCAAAAACCATTCTCAAGAACACTTTCACACCCAAACCCAACCACCTGCTAAACAAGCTTGACACCACTCCAGATCCTCCCAAGTTTCCACCGAAGACAGATAACTTTCAGAGGAGATTGACTTTTGTGAGGAGTGGGGTTTACCAGCCGAGAGAGAAGGCACAGCTGTGAGAAACCCCAAAGCCAAAGCCAGTCCGCTTCCATTGTGAGCATTGTGGAAGGGATGGACACCTTGAGGAGTTCTGTCGGAGGAAGAAGAGGGAGGTGAGAAGAGAGAAGGAGGTGGGGAACAGGGACAGGTACTACTCTTCCCGTAGTGTGCCTGTGCCTCGTTCACCCTGGCCGAGAGGCGATGCCCTTGTGCGCACAGTTCCTGTGGTTGCCAGTCGTGGTGTTTCAGCTGTTCGTGAGTTTGCTAGGCGGTCTCCGTTTCGTGGTCAGTTTGGTTCAGGGAGGTTCGACTGTAGCTTTGAGGCTAGGAGAGAGTCTAGGCCACGTTTTCCCCCGCGTGGTGCTAGAGGTCCGATGGTGAGAGACGAGAGGGTTTCACGCGGTAGAATTGATTTTGCTAACCCCTCTTTTGAGCAGATGGCCCGACACTGGTTTGACTCGTTTTGTGCTAACCCCAGTGTCGAGTCATTCGCTCATTTTCGTTCTCGTTTCTGATTGTGCAGGTGGGAGGCTTGCAGAACTTTTGGTTGATGGATTCTGGCTGCTCTAGACACATGACAGGTAATGGGAAGTGGTTCTCCAGTCTCACCCCGGTGGTGTCCAGGCAGTACATCACTTTCGGGGAAAGGTTAGAGGTAGAGTGTTGTCTGAGGGTGCTATTCAGGTTAGTGACAATTTCATGTTGAAGCGGGTTGCTCTTGTCAAGAATCTTGGTTTCAATTTGCTCTCAGTTTCTCAGCTTCTTGATGAGGGTTATGAGGTTCAATTTAAGTGTGGTGATTCTAAAATTCTTGATTCTCGAGGTGACCTTGTGTGTATGATCATTCCCGAGGGACAGATTTTTCGTGCTGATTTTTCTCGATCTTTTGGTCCTTCACGGTGTTTGATCGCTGGTACTTCTTCTGAGCTTTGGAAGTGGCATAGGAGATTGGGTCATGTGAGCTTTGATCTACTCACACGCTTGAGTGCTCTTGACCTTATCCGAGGATTGCCCAAGCTCAAGTTCGAGAAAGATTTGGTTTGTGCACCTTGTAGGCATGGTAAAATGGTTGCTGCTTTCCATCCACCTTTGACAGATGTTATGACTGAGCGTTCAGGGGAGCTTTTGCACATGGACTTGGTTGGCCCTGCTCGCGTTCGTTCAGTTGGTGGGAAGTGGTATGTTCTTGTGATTGTGGATGACTTTTCTCGATATGCTTGGGTGTTCTTTCTGGCGTCGAAGGATGAGACATTTGAGTTTGTTCAAGATCTGATTTTGAGGTTGAAAAACGAGAGTAATGGTGGTGCCATGAGAGCTATACGTAGCGACAATGGTACGGAATTTAAGAACACTCGTTTTGATGCCTTCTGTCGTGATCTTGGTCTCGAACATCAATACTCTTCGCCATATGTTGCTTGTCAGAATGGTGTTGTTGAGAGGAAAAATCGAACACTTTGTGAAATGGCTAGGACGATGCTAGATGAGCATAGGACTCCTAGGAAGTATTGGGCAGAAGCGGTAAACACAGCTTGCTATGTTTCAAATCGGATTTTCCTTCGTGCTTTCAAGAAGAAAACTTGCTATGAACTTTTCCATGGTCGTTCCCCCGTGTGAGTCACTTTCGGGTCTTTGGTTGCAAGTGTTTCATCTTGAAGAAAGGAAATTTGGACAAGTTTGAGTCTCGTTCGATGGATGGAATTTTTCTTGGTTATGCTAATCATTCTCGAGCATATCGTGTGCTCAATCTTGAGACTAACCAAATCATGGAGACTTGCGAAGTCACCTTTCGATGAGACCATTCCGTGTAGCTCTTCTGCTTTTGAGTGTGCATGTGATGATGATTTGGGACAGCCCATCTTTGAGGAAGAACAGCCTGATGATGAAGAAGATGAAGAGTTTCATGCACCGTGTGGAGATCGTGTACCTTCTACTTCCACTACTACCACGACGTTCGACGATGGCCCCTCTGCTACACCTTCGTCGAGTCGCGCTCCAGATCGAGTTCAAGTGGAAGCTGATGTTGAGGGGGAGGCAATCTCGAGGCGAGAAGCTCCCCGGCTGGTACAGAGGGATCATCCACCTTCGAAGATCATCGGGAACCTGGATGAATGCACTACACGGTCGAGGTCACAGAACATCTCTCATTATGCTCATTCTGCTTTTGTCGCGTCTTTTAAGCCCAAAAATGTTGGACATGCTTTATCTGATTCTGATTGGGTCAATGTCATGCATGAAGAGCTTGAAAACTTTGAGAGAAATCAGGTGTGGAAGTTAGTAGAACCACCTCCAAATTGCCATCCCATAGGAACCAAGTGGGTGTTCAAGAACAAGAGGGATGAGAGTGGTGAGATTGTGAGAAACAAAGCGAGGCTGGTTGCTCAGGGGTTTTCGCAGCAGGAGGGGATAGATTATGAGGAGACATTTGCTCCTGTTGCCCGTTTGGAGGCAATTCGGATCCTTCTAGCATTTGCAGTTGCTAAAGGGTTCAAATTGTACCAAATGGACGTGAAGAGTGCCTTCTTGAATGGGGTGATCGAGGAAGAAGTGTATGTGAGGCAGCCCCCGGGTTTTGAGAGTGAGAAATACCCACACCGAGTGTACAAACTCCACCGAGCTTTATATGGCCTAAAGCAAGCACCCAGAGCGTGGTATGGCAGGTTGAGAGGGTTCTTGCTTAGCAAGGGGTTTGTGATGGGGAAGGTTGATAAAACGCTCTTCTTGTTGAGAAATGGCAATGATCTTTTAATCGTTCAGATTTACGTGGATGATATCATTTTTGGTAGCTCTTCTCATGATCTTGTTGCCAAGTTTGCAGACGATATGAGCAGGGAATTTGAGATGTCGATGATGGGAGAGTTGCAGTTCTTTCTCGGGCTGCAGATCAAGCAAACCAAGGATGGGACATTCGTGCACCAAAGCAAGTACACCAAGGACATTCTCAAGAAATTCGACATGAGCGACTCCAAGCCGATGACTACGCCGATGAGTACGACTACAGCTTTGGATGCGGATGAGGACGGAGAACCAGTGGACCAGAAGGAGTACCGGAGCATGATCGGCTCCCTCCTCTACTTGACGGCGACGAGGCCAGACATACAGTTCAGCGTGTGTCTGTGCGCTCGTTTTCAGGCTTCACCGAGGACTTCACATCGT
The DNA here is from genome assembly GCA_015476505.1 of Urochloa ruziziensis. NCBI lineage: Eukaryota > Viridiplantae > Streptophyta > Magnoliopsida > Poales > Poaceae > Urochloa > Urochloa ruziziensis. Next base: position 28,246,574 of record CM027124.1, read on the forward strand.
CAGGCCGTCAAGCGGATTTTCAGGTATCTCAAGTTTACTCCTGAGCTGGGTCTTTGGTATTCTGCCGATTCCACTCTTGCACTTCATGGTTTTTCTGATGCGGATTTTGCTGGATGTCGTGTTGATCGCAAGTCTACTTCTGGTCAGTGTCAGTTTCTTGGTTCGTCTCTTGTGTCTTGGTCTTCTCGCAAGCAGTCTAGTGTAGCCCAATCCACCACTGAAGCCGAGTATGTTGCTGCTGCTAGCTAGTTGTTCCCAGTTGCTTTGGATCACCTACACCTTGAGAGATTTTGGCTTAGACATGTCCCATGTTCCACTTCTTTGTGACAGCACCAGTGCCATAAGCGTAGCCAAAAATCCCGTGCTTCATTCCAAAACCAAACACATAGAAGTGAGGTACCACTTTCTGAGAGATCATGTGGAGAAAGGAGATATTGAGTTTACCCATGTTTCTACCCAAAACCAGCTTGCAGACATTTTCACTAAGCCACTTGACCAAGTTACTTTCACCCGCTTGCGAGGAGAACTTGGTGTGTGTGAGGTTTTCTGAGCTGAGTTTTGGAGGCTTCTCTTGTAGCATATGTATACTATTGTACCATCTTTGTATCTTGATGTACATTTTTCTTGCTTTTGTATCTTGATTTCATCTTTTGTATCATATCTTAGGATGAGCTTCTCCTATATGCAGTGATTGGTACAACTTGCTACATTTTAGAGTTTAGGCAGGCTGGCTAGGGATTGATTGTATGGATGGCTATGCTCTTGATGGTTTTGATATATATTCTATTGAGATAGTCTCTTTTTGAATTAAAATGACAAACTGAACTTAAATCCTTCACCCATGAGTAAATGCCTTTGCATGTCTTGTTTGAGCCGAAATGGCTATATCTTGCTTAAAATCATGCTGGGTGTGATATTCTTTTCAATTGGGTCAAAGACCTTTGTCATTGTAAATGTTTAGCCCATGCTTTACCTTGTGGAGGAGCATAAGCTTCTTTCTGTCGCAAAGACATTTCATGTACCATGCTTAATTTGAAAAACTTGAAAAATGAGATGTCTATGCATGAAAGAAGAAAGTTGAGAAAAAGATATATTTGCAGAAAATTATGCTCATGTCTCTATGCTTTCACCATTGCACACACTTGCACACATGGGTGCTAAGCGGTTGCATGTTGTTTGCCGGAGAAGTCTCCCATGAGAAGTGAACACATGGCTCCGTGCTTTGACATGACATGAGGTAGAACTTGGGCGTTTATGATGATCTTTTGTCAAGAATGCGTGTCCTTCCATGTTTTTGATGAGATGAAGTTCATTTTTGCTTTAACAATCCATGGTTAGGACTTTGCTCATGTGGTGACATTTTTGATAAAACTACACAACTTGCTCATGGCTTTGTCAATTTGATATATGTCTTCACCTTCTTGATGGCAATGCCCGTGTGACACGATGAACTATCTTGTTTGCCTCTTCTCTAACCTGTAGCACTTTGTATTGCTCATTGTATATTTGAGAAGCTTGTAGTTGCATTTTTGCATTTTTGCTGTGCTGCCTGTGCATACTCGGCAGTGCCGACTGGAGCAACTCGGCGGTGCCGGTTTTTGCGCTTGTAGTTGCATTTTTGCATTTTTGCTGTGCTGCCTGTGCATACTCGGCAGTGCCGGTTTGTGCAACTCGGCAGTGCCGACTTGTGCAACTCGGCAGCGTCGGTTTTTGCATTTTGGGTTTTTCTTACCTTGATTCATGCATTGTCAACAAGGGGGAGAATTTCTGGAGCATTTCTAAAAGAAGAGGGAGAATTTCTGAAATTTTTCTGGAAAGATTTTGAAAGTTTGTGCAAGATTGCATTTTCTAAAAGAGAAGCACATGTGTTGTGGATTTGAGCCATTTTCTACACATTTTCGCACGCACAAGTTCATTTGTTCAGGGGGAGTTTGCATCAATGCAGGGGGAGTGCTTTGAGTGTTCTGAAAAGTGAGTTGGAGGTTTTGAAGTTTGTGATTTGTGCTTTGTGCTTTTGCTCTTTTGCCGATGGTGTTGAGTCCTTTCGCTTCTTCTTGAAGGGTCGGCGTTTCTGGAGCTTTCTCTTGCAGAGTGACTTTGTTCTCAGCTTGTTCTTGCTTTTAGTCACTTGCTTGAGTCTTGTTTTCAATTTCTTTTATATTTTCTTTATCTCAATGGTTACTATGTGTGTGTTGTCAATGCACTCATCAAGGGGGAGATTGAGGACCCGGTGTGTCCGAGGACCGGTGGATGGTCGCTTCCTGGTGTGATGAGTGATTGACAACGTGGTGTGGATTGACGTTTCCCTTGGCTCAAGTATTGCAGGTGTAGAATGCGGCTTGGTTGCATTGGTGCAGGTGAAGAACAGGCGCGAAAGGTCTTAGCCATGGCGGCCTCCGAGGAGCGGAGAGACAAGTAGGCTTGGTTCGAGGGACCCGGTGGCCGGTGGATCAAGTGCGGTTCACATGCTGGCAAGAACGAGCAAGGGGACGTGGTTCCGGTGCGAGGTAGCGGCTCACAACCGAAGCTCGTACGCGGACGAGAAGCCGGCGCAAGGTGGCGGCAGACAACCGAAGTTTGCGCGCGGGGTTTGGTGATTTGGCCACAAATTCATCGGTGGACGGTTTCCCTTGGTTTGGGCCTCAAAACCAAGGACCGAGGACTCGACGTGGCGAAGATGGGCCACTGGGCTGTGGCATCAGCCAGGGGCGGTTTAACCGCCTCCCCCTGGGCCGGCCCAAAACTCGGCGTCGAGGAGCTTCGATCCGGAGGACACGCGGCGTGACTGCAAGGCTTGCGTCGGAGGGAAGCTAGCTTGCAGTGGAAGGTGCCCGAGCCGGAAAATATCTGAGAATCAAATGTCAAATTTGCCCCTGAGGGGTATGTATCACTTAGGGGTAGTTTAGTCTTTCGAGCACCACCATTTGGACTATATAATAGACCCCCTAGGGGGGTGGCTGTTATCTCTCTAGTTATTTTCATTTGGCTTGTTTAGTTTTCCCCTTCCCTTCATCCTCTCCACCTAGAACTATTTCGAATCTTTCTTAGTTTTGTATAGGTGAATTCATGGTTATGTGATGGAGTTTGTGCTGCTCATCTTTGTGCCATGATTTGATTTCCCGAGCTCCTTCTTCCTTTTCTATTTTTCGTGGGCATTTTCGGAGCTATTTTTGGGGGATTTTCGTTCTTCTCTTTCTAGGGCGTTTTCTCTCGGATTTCTTTGGGGGATTCACGTATGAGTGCCTTGTGCCTCTTTTGCTGGTGATCCTTTGCCCCCAAGTGCCGAGAATCGCTTTGGATTTGAGATTTTCGGGATGAACTTGATGTCATGGTGTTCATCACGAGATCTGAGATTCCGGGAGTTGTACTGAGTTAGAGGCCGAGATCTTTTGGGAAAACACTCCACTGGAGGTCTAGATCATCTGACCAAAATCTCGCCTCAAGAGCTCAAGCCGTTTGGGAGATCCATCCACGAGTTGACTTTCGGGCTGGGCTGTTTGCATGTACTAGGCAGTGCCGAGTTTTGAAACCCGGCAGTGCCGAGTACATACACTCGAGGGCTGCATGTACTAGGCAGTGCTGAGTTTGAAACCCGGCAGTGCCGAGTACATACGCTCGAGGGCTGCATGTACTAGGCAGTGCCGAGTTTGGTAACCCGGCAGTGCCGAGTACATACACCCAGTGACAGATTTGTCAAGTTTTTGGATCGAGGATTCTTTCTGTGTTTCCGCTGCATGTTTCTTGTTCCTAGGGTCAATAGCATCTCAGTTGCTGCGTGATCTTGGCAAGATCGTGTTACGAAGTCCGAAAGTGATTTTGGGGTGAAAGCCGGATTTGGTTAAGAAAGTTTTATCGGCTCCCATTCACTCCCCCCCTCTCTGGTCGCTTGATCGGTCCTTCAAAGGTATTGATACATCATTACCAATTCCAAAATTTGGTATCAAATTGATACAACATTACATTAGCAATTTCAAATTTTGAATCATGGTACTTTAGATCCACAGATGGTGCATTCAAATAAGCCATCCAGGCTAGTGCCCACAAAACAAGTTAAACCTAAACTTAAATGAATTGAGTAAAGTTCATAGCATACTGCAACCGCTTTTTGAGCTTCGTTTTCAATGATACCAAAGTGCTCCTCATTCAATGTCAGATCATTGTAGTAAGCATCATAATAGAAACCCTTAACATGTTAAGGAGACATTAGAAAATAGTTTAACCACTAAAAAGTTGGCTTAGCTAATTCGGCTGATTTATCCTCAGATCATTTTCATACCTCTCCTCTTGTAGTGCAAGGCCCAATACACAGCTTGCAGCCATATGCTCTCTCAAGAGACTGCAAATGTTACATCTGTGGTTAGTGATAATTGAATTAAAATTAAACTGTCACGTGCAAATAGTGAAACTCATTCGACGAATGAAATAGCATACAAAATGACCGTTAGTAAATTATAAAAAAAAAGCCCTAAGAGCAACTCCAAGAGACGCTCGAAATTCTTCCTAATTGCTAGTTTTAGAGATTTTGATTAAAAGGGTGCCTTCCAACAGCCTCTCTATTTGGTTATTCATACATAGTCACTCTCTATTCCGGATTTCTCGCTAGCTAAATATAGAAAAGAGAATAGCTCTCTAGAGTCCATGCAAGATATAGAAAAGCTGTTGGAAAACAGGAAGATATAGAAAACAATTTTTATGTAAATGACTCTCTAACTGATGATTTAGAGAGTGAGTTTTAGAGGGACTCTTGGAGATGCTCTAAGACATCAATTTGCAAAATAGTAAACACCAACCCACCTCTCCAAGAATATGAGCACTTGAGTGCCAGAAGGTGTCACGGCCTTCATTGCTATCAAACTTGAACAATTGCAATTTACAGTCACCTTCCAGTGGCCTCCCCATATCCCAGAGTGCTTCGTCCACTTTAGCTATCAAACAACTAGCAGCCAATCCACTTGATATGTCCTTAGCAATATCCATTGGGATTGTTATCCACTTCCTCCCTTCCTTGATAGCGCCATCAGGTAGAGTTACCCTGAAGGACAACCATAAACAATGCTTCAAAAGTGAAAATCCATTAACTTAAAAAAAAGTGAAAATCCAGCACAATATCAAAGAAGCGAACAACAGGCACTCAGGCAGTTCATGTTCCTAGTGACATATGAATTCCCAAAGCTAAACTAATGTAGGAGTTATGCTTCAACTGCATGGCTCTAATTCGACAACAACCACGCGAGCAGATCGTGGGGGCACTCACTTGATAAGCTCGCCGCCTATACTGAGCCGCTCGACGGCCTGCCTTGTCTAGATCTCTTCGAACATGCGGATCCTATTCTGTGTGACGACCTCCAAGTAGGCATCGTCGCGCGGGACGACCAGGGCTGAAGCGGCGGCCGGGGCCTTGACCTCCCCCTTCCCCTTCGCGTCCTTTCCGGGAGCGGAGCCCTCACCCATCCAATCCGCGGCGGAGAGGTGGTGGAGGAAGAGGCGAGCGGGACGAAGAGGCGGCGAGGGGAGGAAGCGGGGTGTGTGCTGCCGGACGAGCGAGAGGCCTCGCCAGAGGCACACTAGCATAAAGTGGATTTGAACGGAGGCTGGCGGCGTCGACCTGGTGGTAGTCGGGAGATGAAGCAGGAGAGGGAGGAGGAGGGGTAGGGTTTACGTATGTAGGAAGGCTGAGGTGCAAGCCCATTATCTTGCGGGCCTACAAGAGATGTTTGATTTCTAGTCCGGTTCTAATTTAGGACAAATACTTTCCAAAAATTTGAACTCTCCTAGTTTAGGACAGATGCTTTACAAAGATTTGGTTTTTTAAATAAGGAATATATATATTAAGACTCCAGCCGCTGCATCATTAATGTATAACGTTGTTCTTTATTATAAGCTTATACCGTTTATAAGCCATGGAATTAAAAAAAACGGTAATGCACGGAGTCGCGCGTCCGATACGTCGGACACCGACTCCCAAGCTTCCGACTCCCAGGACAGACTCCCAGGCTTCCGACTCCCAGGCTCTAGTAAATGACCTCCGCAGGCTGCAGCCCCGACGCCATCGTGGTTTGCGCTGTCCGTGCCAGCCTCGCCTCCTGCTAGCCGTCGTCGATGTCACGCCGCCGTCCACGACACAAGCAGGCCTCTTCCTAACAGCCAGCGGCCATCTTCCTCTTCCCCCGGCCTGTCGCAGCTCCCCTCCCTCTCCTCCCTCACATGAAAAACGGAGCGAGGTCATCTTTCTCATAGAGACAGCGAGCTCCTCTCCCTTCTTCCATGGTCGGCGCCGTGAACTCCGTCTTCCCCATGGACGATGGCGAGATCCTCTTCCTCTCACCATGGTCGAGGCGCCGCGAGCTCCCTCTCCCGCATGGCTGGCGGCAAGCGCTCCTCTCCCTCTTCCTCCATGGCTGGGGTCGAGCTCCCCCTCGCCATGGCTGGGGTCGAGCTCCCCTCCTCCCCATAGCGCGGCAAGACCCATGGTGTTGCAATAAAACTTTTTTAATGTTGCAGTTATATGACAGTGATGTTGCAATAGCTTTGTTTCGATGTTGCATGAAACATAGCTCCGATGTTGTGACGGAAATTTTTTACTCCCCCGTATCCAGATGTTTCACTATGTTTCAGTAGAACTTTTTCAACGTTGCAGTTGTATGATGGTGATATTGCAATAGGATTGTTTCAATGTTGCACAAATTATGTTTCATCTTCGTTCTGTAATGTTGCAACCGCAATTTTGATTGGGATGATTTCGAGATGTTTCATGCATCGACAGTTGAATTTTAGATGTTGCAAGGATTGATTTTGTATGTTGCAGATGTCATTTTTTGATGTTTCACTCATACGCGCTCAAACTCGACTGCTATTTTGCATCAGAATATTGCATGAAACAAGTACTCGATGTTGCAGCGGGATTTTTCCTCCGGAATAGATAGAACTATTTTTCAAATATTTCATCGATGTTGCAAGTATAAATTTTTGATGTTTCAGAAGCAGTATTTTCGATGTTTCCCATCAGACGTCCGGGCGCTAGCAGTGCCGTTAAAGAAAACAAAGATTTGGTTAGGTTGATGGAGTTCCTTACCAAGTTTATGGTAAGCTTCCTTTACATATCCTTCGATATTTGTTTTTTGCAAATCATATAGACGCAGACGTTTATAAACATGCACACACTCGTCCCTACAAACATACGTACGCAACTCTACTTCTATGAGCACCTTTAAATGAATGAGCCGGCAAATCTTCAAGATTAACGAAGTGGCCTGGCTGTCAACGAGCACATCATCTACCACTAAAAGAATAACGTCAGTTAAATTTCGGAATAAATCCAGAAAAATGCAGCATCAGCGTCAAATCGAGGATTTAAACCCTGGTGGACAGATTCCACCACAATAATCTTTACGAGCTAAGTTATGTTCAGTCCCCCTCATATTTATGACATGGGATCGAGCAAAAAAGGATACACTAATTGTAAGGAAGAAAAATGTTTCTTTTATTTAACATAAAAGAAATAATAGACCGCTATTTTGTGAAGCTGATGCGCAAGTAGCAAAACAAATTGAACCCACCGTAATTGAGCTACCAATACGGGTGCGAGGGTGCCCCATGTAATTAATAATAAAGAAGGTACATGACAACTTCGATATGGGTGGACACACAAGCAAACTTGAGGAGGGCGAAAAGGAACGGCTGAGCCATCTGGTTCAATTATATTGACCCACCGACAAAACCATAAAGTGAATTGAGAGAAGAAAAACATATTCTAGCATATTGATTTTTCTTTCCCTTTTCCCTCTTTCCTCTTCCTTCTCCCGTTTCTTTTCTCAAACCACTCCTCTCCCTTTCATTCCTGTCCTCTCCAACTTGATGCCTCCATCCTGGCTGCTCGATGTCCGTTGCCCCTCCAAAAAACGTGGTTGTTGGCTTCTGCCCGACAGCGAAGAAGAGCCTGACCACCTAGAGGTTACAGACTTCGTCGCTGACGATATTCTTGACCTTGACGCCAGCCAAGGGTCCACCGTCCACGCCGCCGTAGGCCTCAATGACTTCGGAGTCCCAAACGACCTGGATCTTGGGCTCCCCTACGCGGACCCGTCGTAGATGCCATAGACGGAGAAGCCCGCGCGCTGCTCCCCTGCCGCATTGCACATGTTGACGTTTCTTAGCGTCGCCAGTAGTGTGCCCGATAATGGCGCCAAGAAATGTCATGTGTGATATGTCTACATGTTTATAGAAAGGATCCGCAAGCGCTCAGATATACCGTTGTAACATTTCATCCGGAAGTAATCGGTTATGTGCTCATAACAAATATAACGAAGGGATGAACCCTATGCTAGTATAGGGGTAAGATAACACAGAGATGAAGTATATGATATATATGATAAGGGTTATATTGACACACACGAGCCACTCTCATAAAGATAACAAATAAACCTAAGGTTAGTGGAACATAGACATGAGGGGTCCTAAGGTTATACTTATGTAGGAGAAGCTATACGACACATATGATTAGGGCTCAGAGCTATGTTGCGAGACTATTGAGGAGAATACCGATCCCAAGTATGTTGGGGAGCAATATCTTTCAAAACTCTTATGTTGTACCCAAACTTGGGGGACTTTGGGCCAAACGAACGCCATCACCACCAGTAGACTTCTACCCCTGCGATTCGTGGAGTATACACGTACTTGATGGACCCAACATACCTGGGCACCATGCCCGCGTACATGGAATCTATCCTAGCCTCCCTGGGTCTCCAACCCTTCGGATGGACAAGTAAAAGACTAGGATCTACCCGAAAGCACATCGAGCCAATGCTCCTCTCCTTTGCGTGGGAAGGCCAACCGCCTTTGGCCTGGGCCATTTGAGCCTGGGGGCAGTTCGGCCGACCTAGGGGGTCGGTCGATCCCCTGTTGGTCCATCTGGCCACCGTCTTTGGCTGGTGGGCTGTCCCGTGGACTTGGGCCTTGGTCCTTGGTGCTTGGCCTGGTTTGTAGTCGGTTTGGGCATGACAGGTGGGTCCAGGATCGTCTATGCAGTGTAGCATGTAGTCCTGTGTGGGTTTGTTGCGTATTTGCGTTCAATTTGTACTTGGCACCTGGAAATCATAGAAGCACCAAAACTAGTGGAGAAGATTAGTTATTAACATCTATTACGTTGGTTTTTTCACTTTACTATGTACATTGTTGACGGTCTAGAATGGCCTCTAGAGACTGTCAACAACTTTCCCCAGGCTACCCCCTTGCTCGTCCTCGAGCAAGAGAGAAACTTTAGGTTGTTGATCAAGAGTTGCTTCGATGTTGCATTCCTAGAGTATACCATGCACGTAACAAAATGTTCTACCTTGCTTCTCATGAGTCAGCATGATTCTCTTCTTTTACCCTACTCTTGTGGGACTTGTATTAATCTCGTTGTCTTTGGCGGTTTAGAGACAGTTTCATAGAGTACCATTCACTCATCTTTTGTTTAGCAATCAATGTAGAGGGTTTTCTAGAAGTTTTTCCAAAAGAAAACAAAGTTCCACGAATGATCTCTCAAGTCTCTCAGAGTGTTGAGACCTCACAATGGCAAAGTGTTGCCTTATTTTCAAACCTAATTCTAAAGGCCTTTTCTGGAGTTATAGGTTGGGAAAGATGGAGGCATACTTGTTTCTCATATTTTGCTAAGCCAAAGACCAGATCTAATGGAGAAGCAAGTCATGCCCATTAATCAAGATGTGCATGTGTACGGATATTTTTGGTGGAAAGTGAATTCCCAGATTGAAGGGTCAAAGGAGGCTTGCTTGAAGGGAGTCATATTGGTTTCGATGTTTATTAACTCTGTGGGATCTGGATCTCCCATTGGGCCCAAACAAATCAATCATGGTTGATCTTCTAAAGCAATAGTAATTTTGTTCATCAAGTTCTACAGGAAAAGAAAGCAAAGCTCGGTTCAGCGGGCCATGGCGGAGAAAGAAGAGGGGAAAAGAATGCAATTCTTACCTCAGGGATGTGAGATGATGTCGCCATTGCTTGAGAAGCTTAATGAGTCTTCTTGCAGCGGAAGTTTGATCTTTCTCTCGGGTTTTTCGCAGATCTATTCTTGAGGAGAGAGGGGAAGTTGTGGTCGTAAGCGAGCAGAGGAAGGAGATGATGAATGCGGTCGGTTGGGTTGTATATTTTGGGGGCCTTGAGGGCAAAGAAGTCATTTCTGACAGTTGTTTGCGTGAAGTATGAGAAGAAGTTGTGCTATTGGTGCACGTGTTTCGAGAAAGAAGAAGAAATCTTAGAAGACTTTTAAAACAAGAATTTCAGAACAAACTCATTTTTTTATTCTGAAACTGCGAGGCATGTGTTGACACCGATTTTTGACTATTGTTAGATCAACTGGTGGAACAGAGTGGACGGATATGTGTGACCGGTGAATGGTTCAGTCGATGCTAATAGAAGGGGTCGATATTGAAGTCCAGCCGATATTGATGGAAGCCAGCCGATGTTGAAAGATTTCGGCTGATGTTGGTCAGATCAAGAAGACGCTTATCCAGGAGATCATACTAGAGAAGTTTTCGATGGGCGCCACAGCTGATTGCGAAATTGAGGCTGAATCATGATGTCAGAATAGTTGAGTCCGAGTCCTTTTAGAGCCATTTTAAATTAGGGAGTCGTAAGTTTTTCTTTTCGTTTAAGTCAAGTTAGAAATAAGTCATGATCGACCAGGAGTTTGTGTAATATGCATTAAAAAAATAGGCCCCATGGCTTTGTAAGGAACTAACGTACACACAACAACAAACCCCTTTCCTTCTCAGTACAATCTACTTTTCCGTGAGTATTTACATTTCGCCCTAAGAATTTAGGTGCTCCTTTTCGGTGAGTTCTTCCTTGTCAAGCAGGGCTGCATCAGATTGATCTCTGACTTGTAAGTAAGCATTTCCCAATTAAAACTTTTACCATGTTTACATAGGGGGTTTTTCGAGGGTCCGACCGCATTGCTGTCACTTGCTATATATTGCCTAAGAGTTATCATATCGTCTGATCTATAAGCTTTTGGGTTGTTGGCGTTTCTTAACGTCACTATGAAATGCCAGTCACGGTGGTGACGCCAGAAGACCAGATGACAAAGGATAACGATCACGAAAGAATCTGCAAGCGCACGGATGTCCTCAAAGCTCTCCCCTAAGAGTATTCCAAGGGTATCGAATCCAAAGAACGTGTGTGCACACTACCTACGCTAGGGGATCCCAAGGATAACCAACCAAGAAGATGAGAAGAGAGGATATTCTATGATCCTAGCAAAGAGTAGCAAGGCGTCTCTACTTCCTACTTGCTTCGGGCACCAGCTTACACTGCATCCACAGTGACTCCAGCTAACGGCTCTACGACTTAACCGAACGTGGAGGATTTCGAAGGGTCCGATGGGGATATCACCACCCGCGGCCTACCCCGACCAAACCGTGGGTTAAGATGCGCAAACGAAGTGTAATCTACGACTCAGGCACCACGCCCACTCCATGGATTACTACTGTGGTCCACAAACACTTTCGGCATGTAAACTCGCCACAGCACTCCACAAGATGTAAAGCCACGTACCCACAAGTGGGAGCCTAAACTTGCTACTACTGATAATACTGAATCATAGAAGATCAAAGAGACTTACGCGACACTTACTCTGATCAAAACAACGGAAGCATCTTCAGGAATTACATGGTGGATTAGAGTGTTCATGATGAACATCAACACCTCTCCAACTCACTCTCTTTCTCTCTCTATCTCTCTACCCCTAGGCTGAACTAGCCTAAGCTATTCTCCTACATAGAAGCCTCCTCTTGAAGTGAAGGGAGAAGGTGAAGTGTTGGAGAGTGCTTGGATGATTGTTGCCTCATTATCACCCCTCCTCTAATATTTATAGGCAGGTGGAGGTCGGTAACGCTGAGATCTTCATGCAATATTCCTCCAAACCGCCTCTGAATAGGACACATGGCAACCAGAGATGAAGGGGGCCACCCCTGGTTCAGACCCTGTGTGGGCCCTACTCATAACCGCCTTTGGACATGAGGCTGGCAGGTGGGTCCTGAGGTGTGTCTGGGTATGTATGGGGTAGACTTGCTCTCGTAGCTCTCGGTTATGGGCCCTTCAATCCATGTACTTGCACGTGATTGGTCAGAGGCATGCTTCCTTGCTCTTGTGGGCCCATGGATCCGTGGGAAGCTTAGGTGGCAGCCCTTGGTTGGCTGGATTTTAGTACTTGAGCCACTTTAGCTTATATCCACTTCATTTCCATGGTTAGGTGACCTGCATACACATATTCACCAATACTAGTGGAACTCATTAGAAATAAGTCCTATCTCTAAGGTTGATGTTAACATTTGCATCATTTATGCAGGAGTTGACAGTCTAAATATGGTGTTTAATAGTCGTCAACACGGGTGTATCATTGTCTCTGGTATTTGCACCAATTTATTACTACTTTGTATGGGTAGATTCTCACCAATTTATCGATCGTGCTTAGTACATGTTCAAGCTAGTCATTTTAGGCTTTCTTGTTTTGTTTCTACTTACGATCACAATTTATCGATATTGGCTAGATCTTCCTAATTTATTCACGAATCTTGTTAGTTTTGGCTTTTATCACCATCTATCCGATCTAGATTCAATCTCATCGGCCAAAGTTTGCATCTATAAAACTATCTTCACAAGGTGGTTTCGTGGCTGATTTTGAGACTTGGACCTAGATTCAACCGATTTTGCCATCTTGTGCTTTTCAACCGATACACAGTTACGAGACTGTTTGTGCTTCCCAGCCGACCAGTTGCTTATCTAATGTGTGCTTTGTCCCTTGTTTATTATAGAGCAAATTGACTGGCACGCCAGCACGCACCACACATGCGCCAAGGTACAGGCTCTGCATCGGAGGCGAAGCAAATCTCTAAGGCCTATCGGCGTTGCATTGCAAATCATCGTCGTACGACTATTTGCGTCAACAACATGACAACCACCTGGAGAAAGCACACCTCAAGAGAGGTCAGCTATGTAACGTCTCGCCTCACCGAGGGCGGGCTCGCTTACAACTGGCAGCTTTCTAGGACCTCCAAAATTCTTTCATAGATCAACACACATCTTTTCTGTGCACTTTGTCCTCACTCATACGCGCCCGAGAATGACTTCCTAGTCGGTCACCCATCCCTAAATTGCTTTGGGCTAAGCATGCTTAACCCCAGAGTTTTCTCGAGATCATCTTCCGAAAAAGAAGTTGTAACTTTTTTTGACCGAACAGTAGGAGAGCCCCCTACTGGATTTTTATAAATTTTCTAAAGCATAATATGTACATTGTACAAGGCCCTAGGCCTAAAGAGAGATCCTAACAAATGAGGGCAAAATTATAGGTTATTACAGATCCATCTATCTAATTCCTACTTCAGAGATGGCTTTGCCCGATGCATAATCTTGGTTAGTTCATCCCTGAAGAAAAGCTTCGATCTTGCAAAAGATAGAACACCCCCATTGGAGATAATAGAGTTTTTTGTGTACCCATATGCTCCAACAAGAAACCATCGCAATTTCTCTGAAGAATTTCCTCCCAAAAGACTACAGGACCAAGCTGATCATGTCTGTAACAAGCAAAGATGGAACCCAGGTGATGCCTAAGTATTGCCAGCATTGCATACTAAAAGGGCATATGAAGAATAAATGGAATAGAGTTTCTTCAACATGACCGGAGCAAAGAACACAAGAATAATCCTGCAGCACCATGTTTTTCCTCCTTAAAAGTCCTCTTGTGTTCAGTCGATCTTTAAGCATTACCATAAAAAGAACTTATGTTTCCCTTGAACACAAGACTTCCACATCCACTTAAAAACTAGGGATACTAAGGTAGTGCCCTTTAGTGCAACATAAGCTCTATTGGAAAAGAATTCATGTGAATTCCAGATGTAAGACCATGTATCAAAGGATGATCCATCCACTACTAGATTCTGAATGTGAGCACTGAGTTCTTGCAACTAACCCGAAGCAATAACAGATAGTGGCGTATGAAAGTTCTGGTATGCATCTTGACTTAAGAATTGAGCAACCGAGATATTTTTGTTCCTCACAAAAGAATAAAGTTGTGGAAATTGCCATTGCAACACACCTAGGTCCCAAAGATCTCTCCAAAACATGACAATCAACCAATCACTAACCTTGCAAGATGCAATCATAAGAAAATGTTCGGAGAGAGCCATAATATCCCTCCACCAAAAAGAACCTGATGGTGTCTTAACATGAGGTACAATTGGTCTTCTATATAGGCATTGCCAAGTAAGCTTCACCCATGGCAGGTCAACTCTATTGTAGAACTTATGAATATATTTCAGCAGCAGTGCTGTGTTTTGTGTTCTGGGGTCAATAATTCCCAAGCCACTGTGCTCCTTGGACAAGCAAGCGTTTTTCCAAGCCACAAGACATCCACCTTTTCTGTATACATCACCCTTGTCCCAAAGATAATGTTTCTTGTACTTGTCAATCTTTTCAATCACCCAAACTGGGAATTTTAAAGTGTATAGGTAGAAAGTGGGCAAGCCTAGCAACTTATGATAATAAGAACAAAAGCACAATTCATTAATATCATGACAAGGACAAACAATATATGAAGAAGATATATCACTGAAGTAGATCAAAGTCATCCTAAAACTAGGAGATACAAGAGCCATACCCTACTCCAAGATCAGCTGTAATCTGAATAGAGCTACTCTAGCCTAACTCCACTGAGCCCAGAGCCTAAAGGAAGAGAGTGATTGCCCAAGTTGTGTATCTCATTTAGGAGCCCCTCCACTCATATTTATAGGCTCCAAGTAGCAGCTTCTCGAGAGAATATTCCAGGTGTCCACCACTGAACCGACCTTGCGAAAGCACTAGGAGATGACACGTGGAAGTAGGAGATCGGAGGGCTCAATGACGGTTCAGCCAAACCAAGGGTTCGACCGACCCCCATGTGGGTCCTCTAGGGCTGTGCTTCTTCAGTTTGTCTGATGTGTGGGCCCTTACGACGGTTACAAGTGTCCATGACAGTTTGAGGCAGCTTGGACCCGTGTGGGCCCTTTAATCCACGTGTTGCAAGCATGACAGACTCTAATTCGTCGAGTATGTGTCACTTGGATCAGTGAGGGTGGATTCTCCTTTATTTCTGCAACAAATCACATATACCTAAATATTCTTCAAGGACATGTGGAACTACATTATTCGAAAGGGAAAATGCATGTAAGAAATGTCAATCATTCTCTTTATTCGAGAATATTGATGGTCATTTTTGGTACTTAACAACCGTCAGCATGGGCCAACCCTAAGGTGGCACACAAGGGACCGCCAACTTGTGGAACAAGATTGATGACGACGTGACCCGCAAGATGCACAGCCCAGCAGGCAGATTGCGCCCAGATATCTCAGAGATCATGTTGTAACTGACTCAAATTAGTTTTTTGTTGTAAACCGGTAGGATTAGATCCCAACCAACTTGTAACCCTAGGTCGTCGGCCTATATAAGGCGGCCTAGGTCAACCTCTGAGGGTGATACATTTGTGCGCCCCATTGTACCTCCAAACCTGCCATTGCACCCCAAGCTATGTCGAGAAGATAACAAAGACACCACAGAGCACTTGATGTAGGCTTTTGTACCTCTGGTCGTCTGAACCTGTATAAATCCTTGCATCTATGTGTTACCTCGGGCTCCCTAGCCCGCGATCACCTCTATTGATAAATCAACAACTAGGATACCCCCTAGTGGATTGTCGGTCTGTTGGTCCAACACGTGATCCACTGTGTTGTGGACCATTTGCATGGACTCATGGACCACCTGGAGGATGAGAGGGTATGCATGGAGGGTCAAGGGGGTGACGGGGTGCTTGTGTTGCGTGGGTGCGCAGTTGGTGGGTGGGCCGATGTTAATGTGGCTGCCACGCCAGAGCACAACACATGATTGGGCACTAGAGGATAGGGGTGCGGCAGAGGACTCTTCGAAGTCCTCACCGTTGTCCGCTACAGTGTGACGTTTGCGGTAGGACTAGGTCTAGGGGCTCATGACAACACGACAGAGAGGATGTAGTGGTGATAGTAGTGGTACAATTAGAGGAGGAGCGCAGGTTGGAGGGAGTTCTGGGTCTTGACAAGAATGCGTCCGTGTTTAGGGCGATGAGATGTATGTGTGGGTGGGCTTCAACGAGCTGGTGGAGCGCCAAAGTAGTGTCGATGACTCGCTAGAGTTGGGCAGCATAATGGTTTGGCCGGGAAGGCAGCTGGAAGGGGCAGAGAGCTGGGATAGGGCTAGGACAACATCAAGGCCTCACTTGCAAAGCTCAGGCGAGCAGCATGACGACTGTGAAAGGGCTGGTGGGGAGCAGCAACGATGTGATGGAGCTGGACCAAGTGGAGGTGGTGCCCACGTTAGGATTGCAGACGTGGCCTTGTAGCAATGGGGCAACACATCGATGGCCGACGATGCCATGTCGTGCGTGTGCGGGCGGGAAGAGGGGCAATGAGAGCACTTTGGCGTGGGGTTAAGGGTCAAAGTCAAGCTGCTTGACGTGGCGCGTCCAGTGCGCGTCGCAGTGCAACAGGACGGACAGGGCAGGTGGATTAGGGCGGCAACCAATGTGGTCATGCCATGACGTGCACACACAAACGAGGGGCAGGGCAAAGCTGTGAGAGGATGGGGGAGGGTGCACTGACGTGGGGATGGGTAGAGGGTGCGCATGGGCACAGAGGTGGCTTGCATGCGACAACGATCATGTCGGGGGGGGAGGAGGGGATGGCTGCGCAAGGAAGTGGAGAAGGAAGGAAGACATCGCGCGAGCACGCCGAACCACATTGGTGGGCTGAGCGGCTATGGGCACGCAAGGCAAGCCAGGCAAGCTGTTGGCACTCCTTAGCCTAACGAATCCGCAAGAGCACGGAGACCGCTGTAGCCTTTCACCAGGGGAGTAAAAACCTGGATGTCAAATCCAAGGAACGGTAGACGCGATCAGCCTAGAACTTTCTTAACCGGACCCACCAGGGGAGAAAAGGGTAAAGGGTGTAGAGAGCTTAACCTTAGTTAGCCACTCGTTACCCCAGACAACCTATCTTAACCTAACATGATATGCTTCGACGGCTAGAACGGGAAGAACTCAGAACGGGGTGAGAGAGGGGTTCTTCCGGGCTCAGCACTACTGTTATGAGTACACCCGAACGTGGTGGAGTACAAAGGACGGACAGGGCTGTCACCACCTGCCGCCTACCACTGCAGTTCTGCGGGGTGCAACACAACCTGAGGTGACTAGCCAGCACAGGCACCACGCCTAAGCTTTCAGCCACTGACCTCCACCCAACGCGAAGGGCTAGAGAGGAAACCCCAAACAAGAGTCGCTGTCACTCGCGCAGACTCAGGTACCCGCAGATCATAGATAGACAAGATAAATTGCTGAAAGTAAAGAGTAAACTAGCGAGGTACTAAGGCAAGAGACCGATGAATTTACTGAAGATATCTCTGAAGCTTTATTCCTCGGGGGCGGAACAATGTTGAGGGAAGGCCGAGATGACTCCCGAACTCCCTCTACACGCTTGGCTGCCACCCAAGCACTCACCCACTGCTCTCTCTACTCTACTCTAAGATAATAGTGGACTAAATCTTGAGCCTTCTCTTCTCTCCAATGGATGGTGTGTCTTGAGTGAGGGTGAAGGGTGCCTTTTATAGCCCTCCAAGGGTGAAGGCCTGTGTAACTGTCACGCCACCTGCCTGCTTAGGCTTCACGCGAAAGATCAAGCGTAGAGGCCACGCTTCCAGGCCAGCCGGCCTGAAGGAGGTCGTTCGGCCTGTGATTTCTACCATCTGGTGCAATCTTTCTTTTGGACGCTCCTGATGATGCCCTGAGGTCGGTAGGTGCTGGATTGGTGACGGTTACGGCAGTTGGAGGCTGGCCGGCCTAGGGGAGGCCGCTCGGCCTGGCCCTGGCCCCTCTCAACCTCCGTTGCACTGACTCACTCATCAACGGTTGCATGTTGTCCCTTGAGGCGGTTTTGGTTGCGTTGAGTTGAGGTTGTCCGAGAATCCAAGGTAGGTGGACCCTCCAATCCATGGCTAGGCCTTTCGGGTCCTTGGATCAAACCGACATCAAACTCACGGCTCATGATCATCTTTGGTGTGTTAGATAGCTTGTGGATCAAAACCATGGCCAGAAGAGGCAGAAGGGGGCCGGTCGGTCTAGGCTAGGCCGGCCGGCCTGGTCCTGTGCCATTCTGGCCTCCTCTTTTTCTTGTTTGCCCCTTTGCTCACAAATTGTACAAAACTTGTGGAACTCATTAGTATAAATGATATTAGCATGATTATCACTATATGAGCATAGAATTAGGAGAAATGTTGGCGGTAAAAATCATGGATATCGACCGCCAACATGGAATTCGGAGGACTTGGAGTCTTGCGGGTCTCATCACATGGTGGTTGTAGCGGTGGAGAAAACCAGTACGATAGAAATCCCTTAGGTGGAATCTGGTAGGGTGAATGAATTTCTTCTCTCTAAGGGTGTAAATCCAAATATGTAAAATGACCCTTGAGAGAGTATCATCTCATATGATTATTCTTATATCCTTGGAGATGATATGCCACTCATTTCCTTGCTCTCTTCCTTTTGTTTCTTGATTTGTGAATTCTTGAAGGAGCAAAAATCCAACGGATAAGTTGTGGCTTGTCATCCTTCTTGGTCAGGTGATATGTTGGTGTAGCATGGTCCATGTGCTATCACTTTGACATCGACCAAGTAGGATTTGAATTTGTCATGGGTGAATACCACTACACACAGTTCCTTCTCCGTTATTTGTCGAACTCTGGTCAATGCTTCTGATAATGATGCTTTCGTGCATTGATCCAGCTCTGCCCCAATTGTATGGTTACTAGCGTTGCACATGATCTTGATAGGAAGAATCCAATCAGGAGGTTGTAATGATGGGGGCCTTCCCAGTTGACACTTCTCCCAATTGGGACAAGGTGGAGCCTTTGTGATTCTCACGAACTCTATCCATATCCGCGAGGCATAAACCAGAGGTAGTCCATGGACTGAGAAATCATCAAGGAATTCCTCCATGATGTTCTCGACAAGGACAGAGGATGTCCTTGATAATGGGAGAGAAGGCTGATATCATACACCTCTGTTGGTGCATTGCATAGACCAAACAATAAAGACAGGTGGAGGTAGATGAAAATTGGCTAGTGCTTCACCACTTGAAGTGGGTGCTTACATGGGGTAAATAATACCCACATGCAGGTGTGACTACCTCCCTCATCGCATCATTCAGCCAAAAGGCTGTTTGTCCGGTTCAAGCGATACGATGGGTGTTGGGGTTGATCCCCGTCTAGTCTATAGAGAATACCTAAAAATGGACCGATACTTCTCTAAGACTGTTGCAGCCTACCGAGCCTCTTTCTCTGTCAGTTTATCACTAATGATGACTGGCGTGCTGCGATTGTCGTGAAGAGGTAAATATCTCTATTCCAAGGGGAAGAGAAACATGTCTCAATCCAAGTGGCAGCAATCACGAACTCTAGTGGAGGAGGCTGTGGTTCTCCACCATGTCGAGCTTGACTAGCAGGTTCTGCCCCTGGGATTGAGTGAGCATCTGGAAAATATGCCCACTGATTCTTCACGGGGTCTGTCTAGCCCTTTGCGATAATGATCGTGCAAGGCTGAACTCACTGATCGTGCAAGGTCGATCAGGATGTTTTCTTTGTCAACTCTGAGCTATAGCTCGATCGTGATTAAGTTGACAAGATGCTCTATTGGCTGATCCAACAAGAAGATTATGTCACCTTCGAGGATATCGAAGATGTGGAAATCTAGGATCATCTGCTGCGCCCCTCAGACACAACTCGAATAATTCCTTTGTTTTCCAACATCTGGCCGTTGATCCCTTTCAGGTGCTTACGAAAGATCATGGACAACTTCTTGTGTGTCAGTCCCCTCAATAGGTGGAGGGCATTAAAGCTAGGGTCGACTAACTTTTGCTTCCTCCATCATTCCTTGCTCGTAACCGCAAAGAGACCCTTGGTCCGCGGTCGTGACTTCCGGAATGAATTACTCAGACCTTGAGCATGCAGCACCTAATGTGGAAGATCCTTAAGGGTATTCTCTTGGTCTGGGGGCCTTTGTTCGCTCACGTCCACTGTTCGCCTAAACGGCTGTTTAGCCCGTTTACATGCCGTTTAAACGCTACACAGTGCCTAACTGTGTCTGTTTAATCATCCGTTTAGCCCGTTTAATGGCCGTTTAATTCATTTAATTGGCCGTTTAGTCCGTATAATGAGCTAAACGGTGGGTGACCGACTGTTTACTGTTTAGCGTTTAGGATAACACTGCTCACGTCGTATGGTTGGAGGCGGTGGATCTAATGAAAGAGTGAGGATTTGCTGTTTGGTTCATGGGAAGTCGGTGGGAGAATCAAAAAAACTGATGCTGAGGATGAGCACTATGTCTCAATCTACCAACGAATCATTGTATGAGCACCATACCAAACTTCTCCCAGGTTGCTCCAAGTAACTCATCACCTTGTTGATAAATCGTCAACACAGCTCTGAGCTTTGGCGATGGGATAGACAAACAGACAAACTTCAATCTTCACTTCGATCCAACCTCCTCCAACTCCTCTTGCACTCCGATTGTACCAAAACTTTGCTTCCCCCGTCAGAGAAAAACAGGAAGAGTTCTGTCTTGGTTCATTCCGGGAATGTTAGGAAAGAAGTTCTCCTCATCTATTGCAAGGAGTGTGAACAAACGATGGCAACGAGATTGGGGCGGATCACGAAGCCATCAGATAGCGGGGTGAAAGGATGGTGGCAGTTCCAAACACTCGCGAAATGGAACCGCCGGATAACTAGGAGAAAACTCCATATGGTAGATGATTATGGGGGTAAAGTGTACGGCTAAAAAGATCCTACACTAGTGTTGCTACCGTTCCCCGGCAACGGCGCCAGAAATGCTTGTTGGCACTCCTTAGCCTAACGAATCCGCAAGCGCACGGAGACTGCTGTAGCCTTTCACCAGGGGAGTAAAAACCTGGATGTCAAATCCAAGGAACGGTAGACGCGACCAGCCTAGAACTTTCTTAACCGGACCCACCAGGAGAGAAAAGGCTAAAGGGTGTAGAGAGCTTAACCTTAGTTAGCCACTCGTTACCCCAGACAACTTATTTTAACCTAACATGATCTGCTTCGACGGCTAGAACGGGAAGAACTCAGAACGGGGTGAGAGAGGGGTTCTTCCGGGCTCAGCACTACTGTTATGAGTACCCCCGAACGTGGTGGAGTACAAAGGACGGACAGCGCTGTCACCACCTGCCGCCTACCACTGCAGTTCCGTGGGGTGCAACACAACCTGAGGTGACTAGCCAGCACAGGCACCACGCCTAAACTTTCAGCCACTGACCTCCACCCAACGCGAAGGGCTATAGAGGAAACCCTAAACAAGAGTCGTTGTCACTCGCGCAGACTCAGGTACCCGCAGATCATAGATAGACAAGATAAATTGCTGAAAGTAAAGAGTAAACTAGCGAGGTACTAAGGCAAGAGACCGAGGAACTTACTGAAGATATCTCTGATATTCCTCGGGGGCGGAACAATGTTGAGGGAAGGCCAAGATGACTCCCGAACTCCCTCTACACGCTTGGCTGCCACCCAAGTACTCACCCACTACTCTCTCTACTCTACTCTAAGATAATAGTGGACTACATCTTGAGCCTTCTCTTCTCTCCAATGGATGGTGTGTCTTGAGTGAGGATGAAGGGTGCCTTTTATAGCCCTCCAAGGGTGAAGGCCTGTGTAACTGTCACGCCACCTGCCTGCTTAGGCTTCACAGCGAAAGATCAAGCGTAGAGGCCACGCTTCTAGGCCGACCGGCCTGAAGGAGGCCGTTCGGCCTGTGATTTCTACCATCTGGCGCAATCTTTCTTTTGGACGCTCCTGATGATGCCTTGAGGTCGGTAGTTGCTGGATTGGCGACGGTTACGACAGTTGGAGGCCGGCCGGCCTAGGGGAGGCCGTTCGGCCTGGCCCTGGCCCCTCTCAGCCCTCCGTTGCACCGACTCACTCATCAATGGTTGCATGTTGTCCCTTGAGGCGGTTTTGGTTGCGTTGAGTTGAGGTTGTCCGATAATCCAAGGTAGGTGGACCCTCCAATCCATGGCTAGGCCTTTCGGGTCCTTGGATCAAACCGACATCAAACTCACGACTCATGATCATCTTTGGTGTGTTAGATAGCTTGTGGATCAAAACCATGGCCAGAAGAGGCAGAAGGGGGCCGGTCGGCCTAGGCTAGGCCGGCCGGCCTGGCCCTGTGCCATTCTGGCCTCCTCTTTTCCTTGTTTGCTCCTTTGCTCACAAATTGTACAAAATTTGTGGAACTCATTAGTATAAATGATATTAGCATGATTATCACTATATGAGCATAGAATTCGGAGAAATGTTGGCGGTAAAAATCATGGATATCGACCGCCAACACAAGCCGAGCTGGTTGAGCCAAACGGAAAAGAAAGGGAGTTGGGGGTGGATGGAAATAATGGTGTTTGCCTTTTGTTTAAAAGTGTTTTTGGTTTGTTTTGAATTCAAAGGGTGAGTTTGAGAGCTTTGGATCATTTTAAATTCCTAGAGCGCTCAAATGCAGTCATATGCATAGTGGAAATATTCAAAATAGTTTTGAATATTAGTGAAAAAGAGAGTAAATTTTATGTTTGGTCTAAACATTTTGAAAAGCCCCTATTTAAATGCTTTCTTCCGTTCCAAATTATAAGTTGTTTTGTGTTTTTAGATTCATAGATTTTGCTATAAATTTAAACATTACATTTATCTAGGTGCATAAAAAGATTATAAACCTAAAAGAGACATATAATTTAAAACGAAGGCAATATTTTTTAAATTTTGGGACGTTACAATATGCTAGCCAAAACGAGCAGCTTATATGCATTTTTTTTTCGCAAAATCTATTTGGAGGAGGGCCTCCGCTTAGGCTTAGCGGGAGGCCCCTTCCCCCTTCTCCTACCTCCAGCCTCCTCGGGAGGGGAAGTAAGTTCGGCGGCCGGAGGAAGTAACAAAGGTCCAGTGACGAGCTCGGGTGGGTTGCGGGCGGCGGCAGGAGGAGGGGGACCTTTAGGTCCTGGGGTTGTCAGGGGGGGGGGGACGGCGAGATCCATCACCGCCGCCTTAGAGGAGGGCGTCGTGGGCGGCGGCCGACCGACGACGGTGGCGGGAGAGACGGCGTCGAGCGGAGGCGGCGCGGGAGTGCCGCCGGAGCAGGGCGGCGTGGGGACCCTCGGTGGCGATGGAGGAGGCGGTGGAGCTTGTCGGCGTCGAGGGCAGGGGAGCTCGTCGTTGTCGTCTAGGCAGCGACGGATCTAGGGTTAGGGGTGGTGGGGGGCGCGACGACGGATCTAGGGTTATGGTTGGGGGAGGGTGGCGGGCGGCGCGGCCGGCGGGCCGGAGGAAGGCCGGCGGGGGAGGAAGGCTGGCGGGGTTCGCGTCGTCGTTGTCGGCGGCGCGCGGGGGAGGGCACGACGTGGGGTTAGGGTGGGGAGGGGAAAGTGCGGCGGCGGCCGCGGTCGTCGAAACTGGGAGGCGGCGGCGCGCGAGGGTGAGGCGCCTGCGCGGAGGGAGTAGGATGGGAGGCGCGTGCGCGGGGAGGAGGAGAGGAAGAAGAAGAGAGACCGGGAGGAGGGGTGGGAGGTGATTAAAAAGGTAGGTTTACTAAAATAAAATGCCTAGAAATGGAACCTTTCCGTCTTAAAAAAGGGCCTCCTCTAAGACTAAACGGAAGAGACCTCCCTTTAGTAAGTCTTTTTTTTTCCTGGTTTATTTAACGAGCCGAGCTGAGCAAGCTGGATAACGGGCTACAGCGAGCCGAGCCGAGTAGAGCCGAGCTGGCTCCCTCGCCCATCCGTAAATCCCCCTCCCTGCCGGACCGCAGCCAAAGCCGCTTTATCCGTCCGTGCTCCAGCTCTTCCTCCGACGATTCGTGTTTGTCCAACTCTGGCGGGTGGTGGTAGACGGCCGGCGACGAGGTGGGTCCTCTCTCTCCTCCTCCTGCTGCTCCTCATTGCTCTCTCGGATTGAGGCATAGTGGTGGCTGGGTTAGGGTTTCCTGTTCCGGGTCGTCGGGGGAGGGCTCATGGCCGGCAGGCTTAGAGGAGCGTCTGGCGGCGGCAGTAGGGACCGCTGCGGTGGCGGATCAGGGTTGGCGAGGTGAGGCGGCGCGGGCGGTGGACGTCAATCGGCGGGAAGGGCCGACGGTGGGGCCGAGCGGCTTCCTCACTTAGCGAATGACGGGGTGGATGGCCGCTTGGGGTGGCGCGGCCGCCGGCGCCGTTGTCGGCGGTGGCAGGGGCAGTATGATTCAATGAAATGGACTGTGCATGCGGTTGCCCCCAAATCTTGCATGCGCAGGCGTCAGTAAAGACGGTGATTTATTTCCGTGTGGAAGCTGCGCATCAAGGCTGGCACGCCCTTCTTCACCTTTTTGTCATATGCTTATTTTTTTGGAAATAGGAATTAACTGATTCATTTTTCAAATTGAACGGTTTGGTTCTTTTAGCTCTTGGATCCTGGAATTTATGAATTATATTATGGCATTAAAGACTTTGCTACCTGTTTATAGGAGGTATCATCTTCAATCTTTAAACTTCAATTTATTAATCCTTTGTACTATTATTTGTGTAATGTCAATGAGAATGCATGGCATGTGTGCACAATCTTTTTTACTACGAGTTTTGTCACTCATGTTCACCCACCTAAAATTTGGAGTGTGCTCCACCACTGTTTGATATTTTTACTTCAATCGTCTAGAAGTGTTAAATTCGACAAATGATTGTGGTGTCATGTTGCGCAAAGTTCTATAAGCCTTGTACCTGTTTATTGAAAGGGATAAAATTTACTTTCCTGATTTGGTCACCTAATAGTTGGTGGATAGGATATTCCTTTTCTTATCTACTTTATTTTTATGTCTTTTGATTTATTTTCCAGCTGAAAAAAATCCTGGCAAAATCCAATAATGGCTATGACCGATGAGCCTTTGTACCCAATTGCTGTACTGATTGATGAACTGAAAAATGAAGATATTCAGTTACGCTTGAACTCAATCAGAAAACTTTCTACAATTGCCCGGGCACTGGGTGAAGAAAGAACAAGGAAAGAACTGATTCCATTCCTTAGTGAAAACAATGATGATGAAGATGAGGTGCTTCTTGCAATGGCGGAAGAGTTGGGTGTGTTTATTCCTTATGTTGGAGGTGTAGATCATGCACATGTTTTGCTTCCACCACTCGAAACATTGTGTACTGTGGAAGAAACCTGCGTTAGGGACAAGGCTGTGGAATCGCTCTGCCGGATTGGAGCACAGATGAAGGAAAGTGATATCGTGGACTGGTTCATCCCTGTTGTAAAGGTATGAGTATGTTTAGTGTTAATATATTTCCATCTTTTCTTGTACATTGTGATGTAAATGGCACAAGAAAAGAAGCATTCACATTGATTTTCCTTGTGCTTCTATCATTTTTTTAATTCTAATATCATTGCAGGTGCTTCATATATGCAGATGCTTATCGAACGTCTTCATGCATTTATAACTTTACGTTCTCATTTAACAAGTTAATAATGACTTGAATTGGCAAAATGCATTGCGAGTATATTCCACTCCCACAGGATCATCAAGCCTATTGCGTTTGTTGTTTGAGCAGAGTCTATTTGATTGTTAATTAACTATTTTTTCACTTAATATGCCCATTGTATTAAGACAACGTACTTTTCTTACCTTCTTTTGAACAGTAATCATCATCATGTGTTTGTAGTGTTGGGGGGGTATGGTTTACAGTAATCATTTAGCCGATTCCATTAGTTGAAATTGAGGTTAAAATCAAGTTGTCTCAGTACTGACTAGGATGACTAATCATGACTGATTGCAATAAGTCAGACGACTTGAAAAAAACTTAAAAACTATTATGAAATCTACATGTGCATGGTTTTCAGTTAGAAATTAGTTTTCTACATGTGCATAGTTTTCAGTTACGCGTTTAAAGTAGTTTTAGTTGGCAAAAGCATACAAAAAGACTTCATTCAAATTATGTCTTTCATCTCCCTTGATTCATTTGTTACAAACACAAAGAGCACTTGTGTGCAATGGGCAACTGCAATTATGTTACAATGTTCTATTTCTATTTTTTTATCATGGTACTGAACATACTTGCTCAATCCAGAGATTAGCGGCGGGTGAGTGGTTCACAGCTCGAGTGTCATCCTGTGGCCTTTTTCATATCGCCTATCCTAGCGCATCTGAACCACTGAAGGCAGAATTAAGGACTGTTTATGGTCAGTTATGCCAAGATGATATGCCTATGGTGAGAAGAGCTGCTGCATCCAATCTTGGAAAGTTTGCGGCAACAGTTGAACAAAATCATTTGAAGATAGAAATCATGTCAATATTTGATGATCTAACACAAGATGGTACATACTGCGGACCTTTTACCGCTCGTTTGTTTTTTACTGTATAATGTTATTTAGTTTTGTTCTCAACATGTTAATAAGCATTCAGCATTGAATTACTTCTGTTGTTTGATGTCTATCTTTTGACCTGGTAATTTACTAACTTGACGATAATTGATTCCAACATACGTTCTGGCCTTTTGGGTTACTGTGAAATCTTTAATATCTCTGTAGCAGTTATGGTGTGCCTATTATCTTGCTGCATGATTCTCCCATTTCCATAAAAAAAGATCTAGGTGTAGAAGACTGGAGTTTTTATTGCCTTAGCTGTAAGCTTAACACTATTAAGGGTAAAATAAGAAATATAGATTTTTTTATATATTGGGGCATAATTTTTATTTTTGTTCTTATGGTACTAAACACTATTGTTAAACTGCTATATATATGTGTGTGTTTATGGGTCTTGTGCCTGGCTGTTTAGCCGGCCAACCCTTGTACGTGGGCCTGAGCCTGGCTCATTAGCCGGCCACCCCCTGTTGGTATTGTAGAGATATGATAGGTTAGAGTCCTAGGAGATCTTGTTTATGGGTTTCCTTTAGCCCCAAGTTCTCCTCTCCCTATATATGTAACCTCTATGTATCTCTCAATAATCAATACAGTATTTCCACACAAATCCAATCTCTTTCATGGTATCACGAGTTTAGGTTACCCTTTTCTCTTCCGCTGCAGGCGCCGCTCCACGCGCGCCGCCCTCTCGCTGCCCTGTTTCCGACGCCGGTGCTGCTCCAAGCGCATCCGTTGGCCTGGGCTAGGCGCTGCTCCTTAGCGCGCCCCATCCCCCTGCGCTGCCCGCCGTTGCTGCTCCCAGCGCAACCGCCGGCCCTGCGCCATGACGGGCTCCGCCGTTCTCGACGGCGATCTTAACAAGGAAGATGCCGACGGACGCCGCCGCTCGCGCCACTCGGGAGGCTCGCGATGCCGCCCTATTGCGCGCTGAGGAGGCCGATCGGGAGGCTGCTGCCGCTCAGGAACAGATTGACGCCGCTCTTGCGCGTCTCCGCGCTGCCCAGGAGCGCGCGGCTCGCGAGCGCGCCGCGGCTCACCCCCCCTCCACCGAGGACACCACCGATGGCTCCGGCGGCTCCGGCAGCGCCCCTGGTGGTGCTGATGGCGGCACTGGCGGCGCCCCTGGAGGTGCTGATGGCGGCACTGATGGCGATGCCCTGCTTCACCACGTCCTGCTTCAACAGGAGGCCTCTGTTCTCCTCAATCTTCATGCACAAGCGGTAGCTGTCCAGAACATCCGTTCTCTGGTGCCGCTCCTCCTCGACGTGAACTCCACCTTCTACGGACGGTGGAAGCAGTCCTTCCTCGACATCCTCGGCAAGTACTCCTTGGAAGGCCATGTCCTTCTCGATGACGTCGCTCCCAACTCTCCTTCTTGGGTGCGGATGAACTGCGTCGTCCGCACATGGCTGCTTGGTGCCATCTCCGACGACCTCGCCGACACCGTCTCCGAGCGTGGCGCTACTGCTCGTATCATCTGGCTTGCCCTTGAGTCCCAGTTTCTTGGCAATCGCACGACGCGCGCTCTCTACGCCGACCAAGCCTTCCGAGCTTTCTCCCAGGGTGATTTGTCCATCACAGAGTACTGCCGCCGTTTCAAACGCATGGCTGAAGACCTTCGGGATCTTGGTCAGACCATCACTGAAGACACCCTTGTCCTCAACATCATTCGTGGGTTGAATGAACGCTTCAGCGCCATTGGCTTGCATCTCCGGCGTACCACTCCTCTTCCCAAATTTCATCAAGTTCGGGACGACCTACGGCTCGAGGAGCTCACCATGGCACAGGCACCTCCGGCTGCAGCACTCGCTGCCCTCTCTGGTGGCAACTCCGGCGCGACTGGGAGCAGTTCCGGCGGCTCGAAACCGCCGGCCAAGCCTTCTCCTCCACCGCAGCCCAAGTCACAGCAGCAGCAGCAGATCGCCCCCTCTTCTGGCTCCGGGGGCGGCTTCCAGCAGCGCGGTAAACGCGGCGGTCGGCGCTACAACAACAAGGACGGCGGCAACAACTCTCATGCTGGTCCTCAGGGGACCTCTGGCGGGTCGTCTTCTGCCACTCCTCCCGCTGGCGTGAGCTACTACCACCCCTGGTCTGGCGCCATCTATATGTGGCCAGGACAGCGGGCGCCATCGCCCTCTCCGCCGCCTCGTCCTCCCACGTTTCAGCAGCAGCCGCAGCAGGCCTACTTCGCCGGTCCTCCTGGCCAATGGGCAGGCCAGTGGGGCGTTCCACCGCCCAGTGGCCATGTCATCCACCCTTCTCTGGCGCAAGGATGGGATCAACAGCACCTCGCCACCAACTTCCAGACCATGACGCTTCAGCCACCACCTCAGCATGAGTGGCAATTTGATTCTGGTGCTTCCACCCATATGGCTTCCGATGCTGGTATACTCTCGGCTACCTCTGCTCCCTCTGGTCATTCTCCCTCTACCATTATTGTTGGTAACGGGAATCTCCTCCCCGTCACTGCTATTGGCATAGCTACTCTTCCACATAAGCTTCATCTTAATAATGTTCTGGTTTCTCCTGATCTTATTAAGAATCTTATTTCCGTTCGCCAATTCACCACCGATAATAACTGTTCTGTGGAATTTGACCCTTTTGGTTGTTCTGTGAAGGATCTTCCCACTCGGAGCGAGATCGTCAGATGTGACAGTTCCGGTCCCCTTTACCCCCTGCGGCTCCCAGCATCTGCCCTTGTTGCGTCCACTTCTTCGCTTTGGCATCAGCGTCTTGGTCATCCTGGTCATGAAGCTTTAGCTCGCTTAGCGCAATCTTCAGCTATTCATTGTAATAAACACACTAGTAAATCTCTTTGCCACGCTTGTCAGCTTGGTCGTCATGTGCGTCTTCCCTTTCACACATCAACTTCCCGCGCTTCACGCCCTTTTGAGTTGATACATTGTGATCTTTGGACGTCTCCTGTCACTAGTGTCTCTGGTTATAAATACTACCTAGTGGTTCTTGATGATTTTTCGCACTATCTATGGACCTTCCCTTTGCGCCTCAAGTCTGACACGTTTTCCACCTTGTCTGACTTTTTTGCTTACGTGCGCACACAGTTTGGTGTCACTGTGCAGGGTATCCAGTGCGACAATGGCAGAGAGTTTGACAACTCCAGCTCCCGCGTCTTCCTTCTTGCTAATGGCGTCCATCTGCGCATGTCCTGCCCCTATACCTCGCCCCAGAACGGTAAAGCTGAACGAATTATTCGCACCATTAATAATGTTGTTCGCTCCCTTCTGTTCCAGGCCAGCGTTCCTCCTCGCTTTTGGGCTGCTGCGCTCAACACCGCCACATATTTGCTAAATCGCCTTCCTACTCAGACGCTCAACCTTGCCACACCGCACTTCGCTCTCTTTGGGACTCATCCTTCCTATGATCGCCTGCGTGTCTTTGGGTGTAAGTGTTATCCCAACCTCTCTGCCACTGCCACCAACAAGCTTTCTCCCTGCTCTACCCTTTGTGTTTTTCTTGGCTATTCCTCTCATCACAAAGGGTATCTTTGTCTTGACCGACACACCAATAAAATCATCATCTCCCGCCATGTTGTTTTTGAGGAGTCCTCTTTTCCCTTCGCTGAAGGTTCCACTCCTCCATCCCCGGTGGACTTTGATTTTTTGGGAGAAGTAACTAACCCGGTGGCTCTCACTTTTTCGCCTACCAGCAGTTTGCCTCATGCAGGTTCTTCGGTGCCACCAGTTGTTCCATTGGCCGGTGCACCCTGCGCGGCTCCTGCGCCATCACCACACACGATTCCAGTGTGGTCTCCCGCCGCGCCTTGCGCGGCCACGCCTCGACCAGCCGCGTCGCCACGCGCGGTATCGACTCCATCAGCCGCTGCGCCACGCGCGGCCTCGCCATCGCCATCACCAGCCGCTGCGCCACGCGCGGCCTCGTCATCACCAGCTGCTGCGCCACGCGCGGCTTCATCATCGCCAGCCGCTGCGCCACGCGCGGCCTCGTCTTCACCAGCTGCTGCGCCACGCATGGCCTCGTCACCGCCTCTAGGTCCTCGGTTTGGCCGAGCCGTGTACTCTCGGCGCCCGAAAGCCCCGTCGCTTCCTGACACGGCCCTGGCGTCAGCCTCTGTTCCTGATCGGCTCCCTACTGGAGCAGTCCGAATCGAGCCCACAGTCAACCAGCATGACATGGTCACCAGGGCTAAACGCGGCATTCGTCTACCAGCGCTCTACGAGGCCACGGTCTTGTCCCCAGTTCCTCGGACCTACCGCGCGGCTCTAGCAGATCCCAATTGGCGTGCTGCAATGGAGGCTGAATATGCTGCGCTTGTGTCTAACCACACTTGGGATCTTGTTCCTCGACCTGCAGGTAGCAATGTGGTTACTGGTAAATGGGTGTTCAAGCACAAATTCAAGTCTGATGGGTCTCTTGAACGTTACAAGGCTCGCTGGGTTCTTCGAGGTTTCACACAGCGACCCGGTGTTGACTTCGCAGAAACTTTCAGTCCTGTTGTGAAGCCTGCCACAATTCGCACTGTATTGTCCCTTGCACTCTCTCGCTCATGGCCCATTCACCAGCTGGACGTGAATAATGCTTTCTTGCAAGGCCACCTGTCCGAGACTGTCTATTGTGCTCAGCCGTCTGGTTTTGAGGATTCAGGCCACCCAGATTTTGTTTGCAGACTTAATCGATCTCTCTATGGTCTTAAACAGGCACCCCGGGCTTGGTTCAGTCGATTTGCTTCTCATCTTCTGCAGCTCGGGTTTGTTGAGGCAAAGTCAGATACTTCGCTATTTGTCTATCATCATGGCACGGATGTTGTCTATCTCCTGCTCTATGTGGATGATATTGTCTTGACAGCTTCATCTACTGGTCTTCTGCGTCGCATGATTGCTGCACTTCATCAGGAATTCTCTTTGAAGGACCTTGGGCCCCTTCATCACTTCCTCGGTGTGCAAGTTCAGCAGAGTGGCTCCGGTCTTTTTCTTTCGCAACGCCAGTATATGATTGAGCTCCTTGAGCGTGCTGGGATGGTTGATTGCAAGCCATGCACGACACCCGTGGATCTGAATCCTAAGCTATCTGCTGATGTTGGTGCCCCTGTTTCAGACCCGACGGATTTTCGTAGCCTTGCAGGTGCTCTCCAGTGGCTTACATTTACTCGACCGGACATCTCTTATGCTGTTCAGCAAGTATGCCTCCATATGCATGATCCCCGAGAACCACATCTAGCTGCTCTCAAGCGCATTTTGCGCTATGTTCGTGGCACTTTGGATTTTGGGCTCCTACTGCAGCCATGTGCACAGACTGACTTGGTGGTTTACTCTGATGCTGATTGGGCTGGTTGTCCGGATACTCGCCGCTCCACTTCTGGTTATGCTGTGTTCCTTGGCGACAACCTTGTTTCCTGGTCTTCTAAGCGCCAGAACACTGTTTCTCGCTCCAGTGCTGAGGCCGAGTATCGAGCTGTTGCCAACGCTGTTGCAGAGGTCTCTTGGTTGCGTCAACTTTTGTCTGAGCTGCACTCTCCATTGCGCAAGACAACCCTGGTGTACTGTGATAACATCAGTGCAGTTTACATGTCTTCTAATCCCGTCCAGCATCAGCGCACCAAGCATGTGGAGATTGATCTTCACTTTGTCCGGGAGCGCGTTGCTCTTGGCGATGTCCGCGTTCTTCATGTGCCGACTACGTCGCAGTTCGCTGACATTTTCACCAAGGGGCTGCCTGCGTCAGTCTTCACGGATTTTAGATCCAGTCTAAACATTCGTTCACTAGATGTTTCGACTGCGGGGGCGTGTTAAACTGCTATATATATGTGTGTGTTTATGGGTCTTGTGCCTGGCTGTTTAGCCGGCCAACCCTTGTACGTGGGCCTGAGCCTGGCTCATTAGCCGGCCACCCCCTGTTGGTATCGTAGAGATATGATAGGTTAGAGTCCTAGGAGATCTTGTTTATGGGTTTCCTTTAGCCCCAAGTTCTCCTCTCCATATATATGTAACCTCTATGTATCTCTCAATAATCAATACAGTATTTCCACACAAATCCAATCTCTTTCAACTATTAAGGATGGAGATATATTGGGGCATAACACTATTAAGGAAGGAGATATTGATGAAGATGTTAGGCATAGAATTTCAGTTGGTTGGCTGAAATGGCGTCAAGCTTCTGGCGTCCTAGGTGCTGAATGTTGGCCTACAAAAAGGCGACATGTCCAACAATTGAGTGTAGCAGAAATGCGTATGTTACGTTGGTCTTGTGGGCACACAAGAAGGGATAGAGTTTGGAAGGAAGATGTTCGGGATAGGGTCGACGTAGCACCAATCGAGGAGAAACTGATGCAACATCGGTTGAGATGGTTTGGACATGTCCAACGGAGGCCTCCTGAGGCGCCAGTGCGTAGTGGGGTTTTAGAAAGGATAGATAATGTAAGGAGGGGTAGAGGTCGACCTAAACTGACTTGGGACGAGTTGATCAAGAGAGATCTTAGAGAGTGGAATATCTCCAAAGGATTAGCTATAGATAGAAGCGCTTGGAGACTAGCAATCAACGTGCCTGAACCGTGATCTTTGTTTCTTCTTTTGTTTACCCCTAACCTTACCTCTAGTCTTGTGCCGTTCTATGTTTTTCTTATCCTTGTTTCTTTTTTGGGTTTCATCTCTAGCCTATCCCAACTTGCTTGGGACAAAAGGCTATGTTGTTGTTGTTGTACTAAACAGACATGTTATCCTGAATCTGCTAACAGTCATGCAAAATCATACCATCATAGTTTTTATATATTGGGTAAAATTAAGAAATAGAGATTTTTTATATATTGGGACATAATTTTTATTTTTGTTCGTATGATACTAAACAGACATGTTATCCTGAATCTGCTAACAGTCTTGCAAAATCCTTCACTTATAATGATGGTTATGAAAGCAATAGAGATTGCAGGGAAATAATAGATTGACTATCGAGATCTAAGTCTCGTACATATATAGGCAAAGATGGCCTAGGGTTTGGTAAACATGCCAACTGAAGGAGATCCTTGCCTAATTCAATATCCATCTATACATCCCCTAAGGGGTGAGCCACACGGCCAATGGGGCCGGCGTGGCCTGCTACCCATGGCCCATAGGACCTGCCTAATGCACTCGCTAACATGTTGAAGTGTCATTTCTATTGAACTTACTTTTACAAACTTGTATGATGGTATGATTGTCATAATTCCTGAGGATTGACAATGCTTGAACTATGCTCTATTACTTCTATTTTCATCATTTTTTTATTGAGGATAAATTCTTAATAGCCTGGAATGATAAAAGGCTTGTGTTATCAGAAATTGGTTTATGCAAACCCATCTGTTCTTCTAACAACATGCTGTTTCTAACATCTCAGACCAAGATTCAGTGCGACTACTGGCAGTTGAGGGTTGTGCTGCTCTTGGGAATTTGTTGGAGCCCCAAGATTGTGCAGCACATATTCTTCCAGTTATTGTAAATTTCTCTCAGGTATAATTTCCACGCTTGTGGCAGCTTGTAAAATTTATCAATGTTCGTTCTTATAGAATTACTGGATTATAAGATTATCCTAAGTTTCAGGGGCTAACCTGCACGGGTTGGGTTGCTTATATTTTTCTTAAAATTCTTGTCAGGATAAATCTTGGCGTGTGCGCTACATGGTGGCCAACCAATTATATGAACTCTGTGAAGCTGTTGGTCCTGAGCCCACAAGGTATTATGTGAATATTTCATGATTCCAGAAATGGTGCATTGGCATAAATTTGTTATCCCTTTGTATGTGAAAGGGTTAAGCAACATAATACTGAACTCCTTAACATCAAGACCATTGCCTTTTGTAATAGGGCTGATCTGGTACCAGCATATGTTCGCCTCCTCCGTGACAACGAGGCTGAAGTGAGGATTGCGGCTGCTGGAAAAGTTACAAAATTCTGCAAGATATTGAGCCCAGAAACTGCAATCCAACATATTCTTCCATGTGTCAAGGTGTTTTTCAATTGTCACGCACAAGCTAGTTGAGTTCTGTACCATTATTTTTCAGTAGGCTTACTTGTGCATGTTGTTCCTGCAGGAATTATCATCAGATTCATCTCAGCATGTTCGTTCAGCTTTGGCTTCAGTTATTATGGGAATGGCTCCTGTATTGGGGAAGGTGTGAAAGCTATATGGGTGAATGCATACATTGCTTTTATAGAGAATCGTACTTCAATTGTCACTCGAATTTATCATTTGTTTTGTCAAATAGTTTCAAATTAGCTTATATGGTTTTGTGGAAGAAACATAACAAAGATATGTGCCCCATGGTTGTGTAATGGTCTTTGTTGGTACTCCTGAGATGATGTATTTTGGAATATGCTATTCTACTTTTACATCTGAAATCCATGCATTTTGTAGGAACTTTATGCTTTTATCTATTGGTTTCTGTTGCTTTTCTTTTCTTCATTCAATTTCATATCCAGCTTCCTTAATAAATAAGACTAATTTTAAACAAATCATTCTCTCTCTTAATGGTCTGATGAGTGTTAGATGTGGACCCGTCCATTTCATTAGGATATTTGTTCTGAATTCTAGTAGTACTACTAATTATCTGTTGGTATTTGTTACTGTACAACATTATTGCTAATCATTTTTTGCACAGCTAATCTGTTTGTTCTCCAATAGTACTGACCGTTCAAGCTTTTGACCTTTTGTAGGAAGCCACTATTGAACAACTTCTTCCCATTTTTCTTTCTTTGCTGAAGGATGAGTTCCCTGATGTTCGACTCAACATAATAAGCAAACTTGATCAAGTTAACCAGGTCAGTGACTTGCTACCCTGCCAAGCTTATGTAACTATAAACACAGTTTTTTCTTCTTCGTCCACAAGCAGCAGCACTTGCAAGGTAGGTAGTTGTGCAGTTGGCATGGCCTTACTCATCCATCAAGTTCACTTGCACATAGTTCCTTTGTAAGTTCTGTTTATTTACTTATATCCTATTGTTGTTCCTTTAAGTTCCAGTTTGTTTCGTAGGATCTAGTCAAGTCATTACTACAAAAGGGATATCAATATATCAATTTTGAATCAAGCAAGAGCAGAAACTAGTCTATTCTCAATCCAATGTCCTGTCATCCTATATTCCTATCATATAGCCTATCTTCTACGCCGAATACCTTGATCCACTTATGCAACCATTTGGCCATCCTATGTTAGTTACCCATTGCGTATACTAACGCTCATAACATCTCTATTCCTTCGTTTTGCCACGTGCCATATCTTTTCTATTGTACCTTTGGTACATTATGAGTTGAAATTTAGAATTACAGTTTTTTCTAGATTTTTTTATTGCTCTCTCACCACTCTTATCCAAGGTGGGGGAGTTGGTTTTGTAATTGGATCTTTTTCCTCCTTAATACAATGATACACAGCTCTCCTGCGTATTCAAGAAAAAAAAAGAATTAAGTCTAAATTTAATCTATGCTGTTCCTATTCTTCTACATGTTAAATGTGTTGATAATATTAGGCATGTATAGCCGGTTTGTATATCTTCCTTGTATAGGAGATTGTATTTCTTGTATACCAAGCCATCTTGGCTATATATATGAAAGGTCACCCCCCCCAATTGGGCGTGAGGTGTTTTCCCAAACCAATCTCTCTACATGGTATAGAGCCTAAACCGATCCCCTTCTTTCCGCTGCCCTCCCCCTGGCGATCGCCAGATTGTCGCCCCCCTCCTTCCCCTGTTTTTCACGCCGTCGGCCCTAACCAGCGCCGCTCCTCCCCTCCCTCGCCATGTCAGAGACCTCAGGCTTCTCCAACAACTCCTCTGCGCCGGCCCTGGGCATGCCTACGTCCCTGGCAACGATCACAGAGTCGCTTCCTCTCTCCTCCAGCGCGCCATCCGCCCCTGCCCTTGGCGCACACCCCCTGCCGGCCAATATTGGAGCTTTCCAGC
Source organism: Urochloa ruziziensis (assembly GCA_015476505.1). Classification (NCBI taxonomy): domain Eukaryota; kingdom Viridiplantae; phylum Streptophyta; class Magnoliopsida; order Poales; family Poaceae; genus Urochloa; species Urochloa ruziziensis. Next base: position 28,282,954 of record CM027124.1, read on the forward strand.
AACTTGTGGTGCCGTCCTACGCCACCGTCTCGGTGCAGTCCCATGTGCCCACCAGGCTGGAGCTGAAGGCCTCGAACTACTCCCGCTGGGCCTTCTTCTTCAAATCGATGTGCGGCAAATTCCTTCTGCGCCATCACATCGACGGCTCCGCTCCTCCACGCCCGCAAGATCCCATCTCGGACCAAGCAGATTGCTGCGTTCGCAGCTGGATCTTCGGCTCCGTCGACGACTCCGTCCTGAGTCTCGTCGTTGACGGGGACGACCAGACCGCCCGCACCCTTTGGGTCGCGATCGAAGGCCTCTTCCGCGCCAACAAGGCCCCGCGGGCGATCTACCACCTCCACGACTTCCACTCCATGAGCCAGGGTGACTCCACCATCGACGACTACGGCGAGAGGATGAAGAAGAAGGCGGCTGATCTCCGAGACGTCGGCTATCCGGTCGAGGACTCGCAGATTGTAAAGTCCTAATCTTTGTGCCAAAATCCCATAGATTTGATCTGAGTCTCGACTCTTGATCATGGTTCAAGAAGGCGTTATTCCACGGCCTCCTGGGCGCGCCTCTGCGCTAGGCGGAGGGTTACCGCCTTGCCTAGGGGGGTGGCGGTACCCTAGGCGGCGCCAGCCCCGTTTGGTGGCAGTATGGGCGCCGATGGAGGTGGAGGAGCGTCGGGCGGAGGTCTCCTGCGGGGGAGGAGCATCGGGCGGTGGCGGGCCACAGCGAAGGAGACGGTGGCAGGCAGAGGAGAAAGACGGGGCGAGCGGGTGGAGGAGAAAGACAGGGCGAGCGGCGGCGGCGGAGGAGGCAGGGGCGTGTGGGTGTTGGCGCCGGCGGTGGGCGACAGGTGGATGAGCAGAGGTGTCGAGGGGTGGATAAGGAGAGAGATGAGGCGTTGGGTGGGGGGATGAGGAGAGGAGTTGAGGCGTCAGAAGGGATGAGGGGGTCAAGTTGGACCTGGAGACTCAGATTGGGCTGCTTTCATGGGCCTTTTGTCTAACTTTAGGCCCACTAACTCTATATTTTTCTTTTTATCTATGTGTATGACACAATATATGTACACGTACAGTACTGCCTTGAAACGCTTAGGCGCAGCCTAGACACGCCTAGGCTCTAGGCGGCAGGTCAGCGCCTAGAGAGCGCCTAGCGCCTTCTTGAACATTGCTCTTCATCAACATTACCTTTTCTTGGTTAATGACAACTATACACCCTGTGCTTCTAGCAGTGAAAATAATTTGAACCAAGAGTTAAAAGACTGTTTTTGGAACATATAGCAGGTATTCGGGTTAATATTGACAAGAAAACAGTAGTTCGCATGGTTTTACTACACCAGAATAGGCCTTTTAACTTGTTATGCTAAAGTTGCTTCTTGGTTCATTCAAATTCCAATTGAAAGTTGCACTTGTAAGATCTCCCCTGTATTTTATTTTCAGGTTATTGGAATGGACTTGCTGTCACAATCACTTCTACCTGCCATTGTAGAGCTTGCTGAAGATAGGCATTGGAGGGTTCGGCTTGCCATTATCGAGTACATACCTTTGTTGGCAAGTCAGTTAGGTGTTGGATTTTTTGATGACAAGTTGGGGACACTTTGCATGCAATGGTTAGAAGATAAGGTACAATGACAATTTCCTGAACGTTTGAATGATTTTATGTAATGTGATAATGATTAAAAAAATCCTAAACATTTGATTTCAGGTTTTCTCCATCAGAGATGCTGCCGCCAACAATTTAAAGCGTTTGGCAGAGGAATTTGGCCCTGAGTGGGCAATGCAGCATATAATTCCTCAGGTTAACCTTACTACTACTAAAAAGTAAAAACACATAATACATTTGCTATTATGGTAATTTGCTTACTCCTTGACCTTAGAATGATACGTTTTACAATTACAAGTGTGGTTGCAAACTTACTAAATTAGCTGATGTGCATGATCGCGCAAGACTCAGGAAATTAGTTCCAGGAGGTTACTAATAAAAAATATTCAGAAAGTGTTAGGTGATAGATGAGTGGCTGGGTGCCACATAGCGCGTAGTGCCTAAACTTGGCATTGGCTGCGTAGGGGGTCTGTGCGCCTGTCCATTGGAACCATGATAAATAATAACCCCAGATTCAAAGTCTAAGCTCACAACATGAATTGTTGCACGGACCAAGTAAATTATTAATAACGTTGTGTTGGACCTTGTGCCCCAACCACTATGGCATGCAGCTTGTAAATAATTTTTGTACCATCAATGCTGTGTAGAGAGGAAGTGTCTCAATAACCTCAATGTCATTCTATTGCACATTGTAGACCTTTATATTCTCCTTTTGTACTACAGGTTTTGGAAAAGATAAATAACCCACACTATCTGTATCGAATGACCACTTTGCAAGTTATTTCTTTGCTTGCTCCTGTCATGGGTGCTGACATCACATGCCAACAGTTGCTTCCTGTTGTCATCGCGTCCTCAAAGGACAGGTGAGTCTTAATTAGCTTTACATGTTACATCCATAATCTCTGCAAGAGGCCTCGCTGATATGGTCTTTAATTGCTAGGGTGCCAAACATGAAATTCAATGTCGCCAAAGTACTGCAGTCACTCGTGACCATCCTTGATCAATCTGTATGTTGGAGCCTCCAAACTGCCTCCAAGCACTTACTGTGGTCCTATTTTCTTCACCATTAGGCTCTTTTTTTAACTCCATCAAATACTTGTTTGCAGGTTGTGGAGAAGACAGTGAAACCATGCCTCGTTGAGCTCAGTGAGGACCCAGATGTAGATGTAAGGTACTACGCAAACCAGGCCCTCCAGGCATGTGACCAAATGGTGATGTCAAACTAACTAGCTTTCGCTGGTGTTTAGTAAATGATGATATTCCCTTTAGTCCATTTTTTTTTTTTGAAATACTTTAGAAGTGTTCTGTAGTCTTGATAAATTATCCTACCACCAATGACCTTGATGCCTGTAATAGACTATTAAATGTGTATGTTTTTGTTTAGTTCTTAGATTTAATCGTCCTTTGGTGAAGTAGGCGGACACTGGATAGTTGTGATTGAGCTATGTATGTCTTATCTTGTTAATTTCTAGGTCAATTGCTAAATTGTAATTTGGCTAGCACGCTGCCACATTTCACTGAGCGCTTTGCCTTGATGATCGTGCGATGTTCGCTGGTTATTTATTTCTTTCAGACTTAGAACAATGCTTGTTTGCAAAATTTGGCAGTAAAATTATTAACAGGCCGTCAGCAAGACAGGTTGTGTTAGAAGTAGGGGTCTTAATGGGCCATGGCCTTTATGTCTTGTTCACGATCCAATTCGGCCCTAATCATTTGTAGGTCAAATTTGTATATAATTTTGTTCTGATTCGTTTAAGCCCCGATCCTTAAATTTGCTAGTATAAAAAGTTGGCCCGTTACCATCCATAGTTAGAAGGTGTCTTGTTCGCTGAGTCAATTTGCAAGTGACAGATCTAGACAAGTAATTGCTTGAGAACTACGGAGGGCCTGTATTTGATCTGGAGCTGCCTTTGTCGCTTGTCTCGGCAGAAGGCTTGTGGTTGGCAATCTCATAAATTTTATGCCCTACTGTAAATCTGTAATGAACATCTTGTATCTCCTGTAGGTTTTAATGAAAAAAGCAAGGCTATGCGTAGCACCCAAAGCTAATCCTTCTCTATAGACTATACTAGTTATCACGTGATGTAAATATCGCGCTTCTTGCTGAGTTAAAAAATTGCCAAGCCTGAAATTACTGTAGATGCGTGGCATTTTTTGGATTGTTACTCTCAAATACTATAGAGGCTAGAAAATGGGGTTTCTCCTGTTTCGAAGGAAATTAGCAAGAACGTTTTCATCAAGTCTTTGATTTATGACACTTCCAGCTGACGGACGACAGCAAGTTTCTCTTGTATCGACTAGCGAGTACAAAAGACAATAATCACATAGGAGTATGCAAGACCACTTTACAATCTGAAGAAGCAAAGCCACCACATGCCAAGGCCCCCTTTGCACCATTGCAACTTTTTCATGCAAGGCATGTGACTCCAAAAGCTTAAACTTGGACAGACTGAAAGCAAAACGATAGAGTGCTAAACTCCATGATGCCTTATAGTATCACATATAAACACACTCCAATTCCATTGAGCACTATCATTACAAAATGATCACCACAACCCAAAAAACAATCCAAAGAGCTAACATCACACACCGCTAAGCTTTCCTTCTTTTTTGTTTTCCCTTTTTCCTCTGAGAATCCAGCAATAAGTATATAAATAAAGTAAAATGGCCCTTCTTATTTTCTGCACCAACAAGGGACAGGAATTGGACAAAGAAAAGAAGAGGGTTCCAATAAGTTAAAAAGTTCATATCAGCGCACACCTTAGGCCGCCAACGCCATCGCGACCGTAGCCGTCGCAACCGCGGTGACCCACCAGGCAAGCAAGGATGGCGCGGCGCCGGCCTTGTCCGCGGCGTCGTCAGCTGAGGCGTCGGCAGCCGGGCCGTCCGCGGCCTCGTCGTCTGAGGGCGCCTCGGCCCCCGAGGTGCTGCCGGGCTTCTTTTTGGTTTTCTTCTTCTTGGGCCCCTCCGGCGCGGGCGCTGGCGCCAGGTCCTCGGGTTTTTTGGACTTGAACAGCTCCTTGGGCTGCAGGAACTTGGAGATGGCGTAGATGGCGAGAGGGTCGTCGTCCCTGACGGTGGCCTGGATGGTGGAGGTCGTCACCAGTGGTGTCGAGCGTGACGGTGTCTGCCTCTGTCTGCGCTTCGTAGGTATAGTCCTTCTTGGCGACGCTGGTTGTGGCGAGCGTATTCACCTTCCCTTTGTTGGACTTGAGGAACTGCATGGAGTAGTAGTCCGGCACGGCGTGGTAGAGCAGGATGGCCGTCTTGGCCTTGGCCGTCAGGTTCTTGAACTTGGGCATGAAGGCGTCCACGGCAGCATCGACGGGGCAGAAGAGCGTGAGCGCGGTGTCCTTGGTTCCGTTGATGACGTCGAAGGCCTTGGCGTCGGCGGCGAGGAGGCCGGCGAAGCTCTTGCAGTACTTCTTGGAGAGGAGCTCGGTGAGGTTCACCGGAGCCGGCGGGGCCACGGGCGCCTCAGCCTCCGGGGAGGACAGCACACTGCTGACCTGGAGCACAGAGTAATCGTAGCGGTGGCTCTCGATCTGCTTGACAAAGGTGACCGGCTTCACGGAGTCGGCGGCGTCATCGACGATGAACGTCACCTTGCCGCCTCGGTGCTGCGTTATGTTGACGTACCCTGCCATGCCGGGGGCAAACCCGGATCGCTGCACATTGATGATGAGCATCGGTTAGTACTAATAGCAGTGAACTTCTTTGCAAATTTGTATGGATGGATGATGGAGAACAATCCAATCTTGCACGGTCCAATTCAGGTCACCTACTTCATGCCATATATTCATGGAATATCATTCAATCCAAACATCATGCCGCTCACTTATGTTTGAGCGGCCTGCCAGCTAATTGAAATCCCACAGTACATTTCCCTAATTTAGATGCATATAAAGTTCTATAAAACACATATTGCATGGTTTGGTTCCCACTACTAAAATTTAGCACCTATCACATCAAAACAGAGTACATATGCATGAAGTATTAAATATAAATAAAAAATAATTAATTATACAATTTGTGACTATTTTACGAGACATTTTTAAGCCTAATTAGCCTATGATTTGACAATGTGGTGCAACAATAAACATGGGCTAATGACGGATTAATTATATTTGATTAATTTGTCTTGTGGATTACTCATAGAATCTGTAATTTATTTTTTTATTGGTAGCTAAAAATCATGTCTGACATGCTTTTACATTTCGATATGACACCTACTAAAATTTAGCATCCGAATCCAAACAGTGTTGACTCTCCATTGTATGCAAGTTCTAACACAGGTTGCATAAAAAATTCCCACACAAAATCGTTAGATCTTGGGAATTTCAGCTGGCCCGACAATCCAAGGATTCGAGGGTGAAAAATAATGTGGCTGCAGAGACCGCTAACTTATTGCTTCTGGAACCTTGTGGCAAGATAGGCCAACATGTGCATGTGCGTGGGCATCACTTCAAAAGCGACTTGTATACAAAATTGGAAGTAGTGAGTAAATGGATTTGGAGCATTATTTAGATTCCACAAGAATGTATCGATGAGATTTGAAAAGGGCCTCTTTTCTTCAAAACAATTACTGGAGCCCCAAAATAATCCGATTAGAATACTGGCATGGTCTAACTCTTGCACCAGCAATATCTACCAGAACATATTATCTTAAATACAAAGAGCTATATATTTTGTATAAAAATATATTTCATCATGAAGCTAATAATACTAATCTGCATATAAAATCATGAACGTTTACAGTCAAAGTTAGAAAAAAGTGACTCTTGACAAACATTGATGAATGAGAGAGATAACATTATTGCAACCCAAATTTCTCGCTTTACTGTTCTAGGCAGAATTATTCTCAGAGGGCCAAAGTTTGAGAAAACTCTTCCATATTAAAGCCCCTTTTGGCAGATACGAAAAAAAAGAGGGTCAAAATTTTAAAGCCAAAAACAGTAGGACAGCCTCTGAAGCTATCCGATGAGGTGGAAATGATTACAAAATGCCTTTGGAGAGAGAAAATTTGCTATCATCAGTAATATTTTTCTTTTTCAAGAATGGTTGATGCAAAACAATTGAAGCAAAGCAAACTAAAGCCCCAAACAGCCTAATGACGCTGCAGATCTAGCAACAAATTAACTGAAAGCGAGAGTGGAGAACACACACGCAGCTGTTGCTTTACCTGGAAAAGGGTGGACGCGGCGGTGGCGCCGTGCGACAGCTGCTTGAGCTTCTTCTCATCGTAGTAGTCGGCAACGACGTGCAGCTCGAGGATGTGCCGGATGGTCCCGAGCGAGTAGTGGCCGCCGGTGAGGTGGCCCATGTCGCCGTTGGCGACGGCGAGCACGGTGATAGTGCGGTCCCTGTTGATGTCGCCGGCGAGGTGCGTCTCATTGAGCAGCTTGCAGAACTGCGAGAACTCGTCGTGCTTCCCCAGGATCTGTAGGATGTCGAACCCCTCCGCCGCCGCGGCGCAAACGGCCAGCACCGCCGCCGCCACGGCCAGCCGCCGCAGGTCCATCACTCCGGGCTCTGGCTCGCTAAGCTAGCTAGTAGTTGTTCCCGTCGGCGGCGGGCTGTGGCCCTTTCCTAGCTAGGGGAAGGGAAGCTAGCTAAGGGATTGAGTGGAGAGCAGCAGAGCACTAATGGAGTGACGGTGCTGGAGCAGGTGGACGGTGTGGGGTAATGTAATGCCTGGCCGTGTGCAGCCAGCCAGCCAGCGAGATCTGGCGGGCGTGTTCGAAGTGCCCTTGGAGTCTGCGGATAATCGCCGGAATGCCACCGTGGTTTTGTCTGACTGGTTGGTTTGTTTCGCTCCGGTCGCGAATCTAGAGGAGTGCTGGGGGAGAAGCAAGGGACAAATCCGGGTAGAAAAGAAGGGCAGCATCGTCAGCGGGCCGGCCGGACTTTTGGTGTGGCGTGCCTTGCCGGACTTTCGGGTAAGCTGGCTGGTGCTGCAGCCTGCACGCAGCAGAAGCAGGTAGTGTCGGTGTGATTCGTTTAGGAAGGCGTTGCTTACCGTTTGCGCAGATACAATAATGCCGATGTTAACGTCGATCTTTAGGCCTCCTCCAACGGCCGACTGGCTAGCTCTAAAAATATTTTTTCATATTTTAATAAAAGAGAGAAGCTGTCTCTTAATTAAGAGATAATCTTATACACGCACTTCGATATTGTGTGTGAATGACGTGAGGAGTCATTCATATTATAAGTTATGAGCTAAGAGATGGATCATTGAAAAGGTTGTCTCTTCGTGTGCTTAGAGCTAGATGCTAGCTCATACCATTGGAGGAGGCCTTAGCGTGTGCCCGTTCCGATCTAGTCCCTGACGTAGCCAGTCTTTTCGATCGTTATCGTTTTGGGACACGTCTGGGTCTGGAAAACGAGACGCAACATGGTCATGAGGAGCTAGGCACGCACCATATCTTCTTCATTCTTAGGGCTCGTTTGGTTGGTGCCCACGCACGCCCTGCCAACCGTTGGCTAGCCAAATTATTGGCGAAGCAATCGTCCGCCACCGTTTCGCCCTTGCATTGGCGCAGAAATGAACTAGGCACTGGTGCAGCAACATGGGTGCGCCAAAAATTGGTCACAGTCCAAACACACTCGCATAGATCAGTCAACGTCCAAAAAATTAGTAAGGCCAGCATTGGCAGTCATCCAAACGTGCCCTCAGTGTCCCGCCACAAATGTGCACGCGCGCCGAGTGTTATGGTTGCACTGCGCATGGGCCATTCGTAAGTGACCGTATGGAACTGATGGTCGCCAATTTTGCGTCTGTGTTTAGTTTGTACTAGCAAGGTCGAGAGAAGAAGGGGCCGACATGGTGTTAGCGGAACGTGGTCTGACTCAACTATGGATGTTTGCTCGGGCTCCTCCAGGTGTGGACGGACACTGGGCAAGCCTCGTTGGAGCGCGCAAGCCGGGGGAGTGGGGAAAGAAAAAAAAATGGAAAACAACCGTGTGGCGCCGTGCAAGCAAGCGTTTGCAGTCTGGGTAGATCGGGACGCCGCGAGTCCCACTCCCCCCCGGCTTGCGCGCTCCAATGAGGCGCCAGACGGACTGCGCTCCGCTCACCCTTGCACGCCTCGCTTTCGTTTCGTTCCGACCATGCAAAAGTGAACGCTAGAGGCTCCCGTTCCGCTTCCACCGACACCCGTCTTTCGCCCGCTGTCGCGAGCCCACCCGATTGCTCGATCCGGGCGCAGCATCGCCGTGCGATCGAGACGAACGCCCGGGATGGGATCCTCCCTTGGACCGCGCCGGCCCCGCCGGTCAGGGCGGTGAGACGTCGCCGTTTTGGAGCCTTCCGCGTTGGTCTCTTGGGCTGGATTCTATATGTGGCGGGGGACAGCGAGGCACGGCGGAAATTGGGGATTGGGGCGGCCGACGATGATTGATGGATCGGATCATTGTAGATGATGGTAGGTTGCGCGTAGGCGTCACTGATTGTGCCGCGCTAATCCGGGTTTGCGTCACTGAACTCTCGTGCAAAAACGGAGCGGCGTCCAGCTGATTAGCCAGGCAGATAGCTGCAACCACCGAGCCCATATGGAACGAACGTTAAGCACTTAAGCTGTCGCTTTTGTAGTTCAGTTAAGCTGTGGCTTTTGTAGTTCAGTTATTCTTTCGTTTCCATGTTATGACATATTGAAGGGACCCTAATACGGGTAAATTAAGATTCTATAAAAACTGAAGATTTAAAAAAATATATTTTAATTTCTATCTAAATGTGCACTAGATTTTTTATGTGTTGCTATCTTTACCGTAAAAAGTTTTGCACCTTGGTTTCGATCCTAACAACTACACAACACAATTATAGAATTCCTGCAACACATAAAAAAGTAGCAAAGGATAATACAAAAAGTAAAGGATAGATAATACAAACACACGACACGACGATTTTTACCGAGATATCGGAAAGCAACGCTTTCCACCAGTCCTTATTGTTGGAGCCCCTCTCAAAGGGTATGCCCGCGCAAGAGCGTATACTCCCGATTGAGTCATTCCATTGGATAGCCGATGGGCCTTCCCCACACGTGATTGGGTCTCCGTCTAGCCTATCCCGGATGCCCCTCGCCGCTCTCCACTTGGTAGAGCTTCGGCAAACCGCCTAGGGCCTTCTTGACCGCTCATAAGCGTGCCAATTGTAAACCGCAAGTGTACGGATCATCGTAGCCTTTCGCTTAGAGTATTTATCTAAGGTTTATCAAGCTGTGGATTGATAATGAACAAACTAGGGTTTTCTATCTAATCTAACATGAAGTGTACTCCCCATCCTAACATGAAGTGTTGATTGCACATGATGGGTAAACCTAAAGATATGATTGAAGTATAGGTTTGATCTAACCCATAAGTATAGGCAAAGGTAAAGCTTAGCCAAAAGGGGTAACTAGGCCTATCGTCTTCTAGTTGTAGTTCTAGCCAACGAGCAAACAAATCATTCATCTCATCCAAAGCATCTTTAAACTTTTAAAATTACCTCTGGTCAACCTCCTGAGAACGCCACCTTACACGGGATCATACCCTATAACGGTGCTCCCTATCGGCATGGTTAGTTACGAGGGCACGCCCACAAGTGGACGTGTCTAGAAATCATTATTGACGACTGTTAAACCCCATCTTTTAGCCGGCATTTCATGCATAAAGGATGCAACTATCAACATCAACCTTAATGATAAGACTTATTTCTAATGAGTTCCACTAGTGTTGGTGAATATTTATATGCATGTCACCTAACCAAGAAAATACACCTCCGACCAATCAGAGCAAAGCACACGGATTGAAGGGCCCACATCACGGAGTAAAATACCAAGACTCAACCAAGGCACCTCAGTACCCAGACCAGGACTCAATTTCAAAGGCGGTTGGGAGTGGTGCCCATAGGGAGTCGACCGAAATCCTGGTTAGGCCGAACCACACCTGGCCCCTCTCGTCCCTAGCCGCCACGTGTCCTATCCTAAGGTGGTTACAAGGAATATTCTGTGGTGATCTGCTCAGTTACCGACCTGCAGTAGCATATAAATATGAGTGGAGGGGGTGTAAATGAGGTACAACCATTCCAAGCACTCTCCAACACTTCACCTTCTCCCTTTACTTTAAGAGGAGGCTTCTATGGAGGAGAATAGTGTCGATGTTTCGTACCACCGGCTAGTAAATTTTATCTGTTTGCGCGTGGGGATCCTGATGGTTAGCGAGTCAAGTACAAGGATGTATATTGGTTCGGGCAAATTGCCCTACGTTCAGTGGGGTGGTCTGCTCGCGTTGCTCGCTCTTGTTTGCAGTAGGGGTTACAAACGGGTGAGGGAGAGAAGAGATCTTAAGCCTCTGGAGAGTACGTGAGAAGTGTATGTAGAGTGTTCGAGAGAGAGAGAAGGGGCTCTGGCCTCCCCTTTTATACTCCAAGGGAGGCCATTTTACAGGAGGTCGGATGGAAAAAGGACAAATCCCCCAAGGGGTTTAAAGAAAAGTGACCTAAACCTGGCCTAAGGTCTAATCTCGTAGGTTACGCGTGCTCCTGTTTGCCGTCAGAGGGGCGGCCGTCCCTCTGTCATGTCTGTCATCAGTCTGCCGTCCTGTGGGGACCATACAATAAGAAGTCCCTTGATCACCTGTATCAGGCCCTGGATCGGTCACTGATACGGATCTCATCACAGATTAGTATCAGAAGCAGTGAATAACGTATAAACTACATAATTATTCACCGTTTTAAACTAGCAGAGAGCGGGCGGGCACTCATTCCTCCACCGGAGTGAGCTGCAGCACCTCATCGCCCTGGAGTCCTAAACATGTACGACAACGAAAGCAAGAGTGAGTATTTGGATTGAATACCCAGCAAGTCCCACAAATTCAATAATATAAATATATACATTAAATAAATGTAAAGGTTGGTCCAGGAGGGGCATTTCCTCCCTGACAGTCCCGATATCTAGTCCAAAACCTAGCCAACGGCACTTCTGCCATCCAGGTTCTCCATGCAAGAAAGAAATCTAATCAATAGGGACTTTGACTAAATGGACTCTATGCCGAGAGTCGCGGCTATCCAGATAGGTTTTACACTCTACAGAGATTGTACTTATATACCACACATTCGGTCAGCCCCTACCTTCGTCAAGGCAGGTACCGACCTACGAGACTCGTTCCCACTAGCATGTATCTCTAGACAACCAATCACTAGCTCTGTCCACGGTTGTTGCTGGGGCCTAAGCAGGGATCGCATATCCGCCCATAAAAGAACATCAACCCGGGTATGGATGCATCATAAAAATATAGAAGGGCATGCACCGCCCATGGGCCCTACTAGCCCTGTCACATGCGACCTGTGCCGACCAGTCCCAGCCCTCTGTCTTGGGTTGTCTCCAGCATACCCGTTACCCGCCGTGGCCCCTTGGGACAGTTTACTAGTGCTAGCTAGTGGGTGTGAGTCAAGGCCTCACATAAATAGGTATTCCCGAAGGCCATACCTTTTTGGCATGCAGAATTGTATGGCGCATTAGAAAGATTCTCCCATGAACCGATCCTTAGCTGGATCAGAGTGGCACTTAGGATAGGATCCCCTGATAAGGCTATCCTTCTACTCCCAATCTTAAAGCAAGATAACACCCTATCTCTACAGCGATCCTGGGCATATACTTAGTTTATGCCCGAGATAACTTATGCTGCAAAAATGGTAAGGTTTAGTAATTGGGTGATATTATTGGTAAGACTTGCCTTCATTGTCGGTCCTTAGACGTTCCTTACGCGGGCGTATATCGTATGTTGACCGGGCTGGGCTTCAGGCCTTCTGGAGCCTTGGTGTCTCGTCGGAGCCCGGTCATGCTATCGATAAAACATGGAAAATAACGTAAGGGAAAATAACAGTACATCAATCAATTCGTAAAAAGGAAAAGAGGAACGTAAGGGAGGCGGAAATTCGAAGGATTCTCCAAGGGTTAAAGAATAGTGGCTAGAGATTGGATTAATAATCCATTAATTATATAAAATAACTAATGGATTAAAGGATGGAGATTTTAAAGAGAATTATTAAGTAATTCCCTGGAAGATGGCTGGAACGGTGATTATCAGTATTCCGGGAATTATATAGATTTCTAAAAAATAATTCCCGAGTATGGATTTCTAGAAAGTCCTTATACGACTCCGGGCAGCATGACGACTAAGTTTTCATTGGTATCTAGGGGTTTATGGACGGTCAGTACGACGACTAGGGTTTTGACGGGGTTAGGGTTTATACGGGTGGCGTATCGATCGGGTTTCCTAATATTCTGGGCATTGAACATGCATTAAAATGATTAGGCTAGGCTTAGGATATAAATATTACGGAAGTAAGCATATGGAAATACTTAGAATAATCTCTAATATTTATGGGAATTTCCTATGAATTTATTGGGCTAGTGAAGCGTCCCCACATAAGCAGAGACTAAATGTGATACAAATATCAGTCCCAGGAGGCTGATACACATTTATTCCACAGATGGTTCAGTCATCGTGCGACCTCAAAGGGGCACGGCACTCGATACAAACGATAATAGTAACCAAAATTACAACAATAAATAACCAGAGAAAAACTAAAACTGGATCTAGCCCTATCTCGGCGAGGAACAGCGGAAGCATCTTGGAAGGGACCACACCACAGGCAACGTCGGGTGCGGACACGACCTCTACTCGAACTCCTCAGGGACAAAGTCCGGATCCTTCTCTGTTGCAACAAAATAGGGGGTGAGTACAAAAGTACTCAACAAGTCCAACCACGTCCACGGAGGGGGATATAAAGATTATGCACAGGATAATTCAAGGATACGGCTAAGGTTTAATTTGCGTAAAAGCTAGATTTTATGCAAGGGTTTATTTTAAACAGGTTTTCGTAAAAGCGGTTTTTAATATCAAGTGGGTTGATCCTCCACAAAGGATCCACATTTTATGCTACCGGACTCCCCGTCCGCCGTAGCTCACGGCACACCTGCCGGACACTTTCCAAAGCACTCACACCAAAAGATCCCACCATTTCCCAACACTAGTTTCAGGCCCAAGCCGTGACTCATCCAATACCGTGGATACGGCTATTCGAATAGATTTTAACTCTGTAGAGGCTGTACACTTAACCCACCCCAACGGTTTCCGCAACACGAACACCGAAATGCCGGCGGGACCTGTCAAAGCCATTACCACACCGTAGCTAAGCCGGACTAGCCAATATGGAAGCAACCAAGGGGTCCATGTCCTCCCAACGAGGCATGACCGGGACGTAACTCACATAGATCGTACTCCTGCTCCTTGTTCTCCCATTGCTCACAGCTCACCCATTGGCTAACCAACCAACTAGTGGGATTTATGCTAAGCCGTTGCCACATACAACGGTAGGGCGGTAGCACTAAACTGGGCCAGGCTAGATGACAATCAACTCGGTCCTTAAAATAATGACAAGATGGATATCTCCACACCCCGCTCAGCCACACAGGCACGAGCTCACCAATTTGGTGTTTCACACAGAACACACCATCCATCCCATCGGGTTCACCATTATTCCATTTTCACCAAAAGCCACCCTTTTCTTTTAAACACTCACACCATTCTTTATTTTAAAACACATGAGTATTTGCAATATGATAGTGGTAAGAGTAACAGGTCCTAAGCGTCTCTAGCACGGCTATCATCCAAACAGAGCAAGTCATATTTAATGATAACCTAGGTGATCAAGGAATATTCATAGCAATCAAGGGTGGCTATCCAACCGAGTCTTGCAATAAAACAATGCATTTTATAAATAGGCCAATAGGTTGTGTTTGTAAAACATAGGATAAATATGCATCAAAGGACGGGATTGAACTTGCCGTCTTCGAAGTCGTCCGGAAGTGCCGGCTCGCGGTACGGGTCTTCGGGCTCCGGCTCGCGGTACTCTCCTGCGTACTCCGGCTCGCGGTACTGGCCTCCGAAATCGTCGGCGGGGTGTTCCTCGGTCGCTTCGTGGTCTACGGCAACGACGTCACACATAACGATCAAACAAATACGAACAATAAAATAGAATGCTCAATGGAAATGAGAATGATGGAAATAAATAGAGTATGGCTTTGAAGGAATTTAGGAAAAAGAATTATCAGGATTGAAATTCAGATGGTTGAGATATGTATTTGTAAAGGTTGACTGCTAATTAAATCCAAAAATGGATTAGCGAAATGGGATTGGTGTTTCACAGGCTTTAATCTGAAGGGATGGACACGTGGGCTTTTTCAGTTGGGCTACTGTCTTCGTGGGCTAGCGGGAGCAGTAGTGTACAAAGGGTAGCAAGGCCCAGGAGTTTTGCTCCTGCTCACGGGAAAAAGGAACAGAGGGAGACGACGAGTCCCGACGGCGGCGGCGCCATGAGCAGCAGCTGGAGCTTCGCCGCCTGGCGATTCCGGCCTCCGTTCTCAAATCCAAGGGCATGGGGAGGGTGAGGAAGACGAGGGGAAGCTCAACATGGGCTCACCTCGGTCGAGGGCAGCGTGGAGAGGGAGATCGAGGCAGCGCCCAGTTTGTGTGTGGAGGAGCAGAGAAGGGGAGCGGGGAGGAGGGCTGGCGGAGCGGCGCGGCACGGCTCGGCGAGCTCGGGATGGTTTAGGAGGAGCTGATGGTGGTGCTATTTATAGGCCGGAAAGGGGTGGTTGGACGGCGAGCTCGGCACCTTGGCTTCAATGGCGGCACTGCAGGTGAGCGTCGGTTTGCGGGCGTCGTCTCGCGACGCGGTGGCGCTGAGGCGACGGCGCGTGCAGGCGGAGTTATGGTGCGGCAGAGGTGGGCGGTGGCGCGTAGTGGGGGTGGAGGTGCACGGCGACGTGCGTGCCTGCTGCAGCGGGCGTCGGCTTGCCGCGGCAGTGGGGCAGGTGGCGGCGCTGCGTGACGGTCGCCGGCGCTGTGCGCGGCGTGCAGCACGGGTGGGGTCGGCGGCAGCGCGACGTGCGGCGCCGGGCCGGGGTCGCCGCGGTCCTGTGCGCTCATCGCCGAGCACAGGCGTGCGCGTGCAGGCGGATGCTCTGTCGTCCCACTGTGTGTGCTTTGTGAGTGCTCAAGCTAGAAGAAACGAGGATGACAGGCTTTGCACTCGAGGCTTCCTGCTGTGACTTGCTTGTATGCGTGTGAAGTTAGAAGAAGTCGGGAGCCATGATGAGTTGCTTGCACATGGTGCCTGTGTTGGTCGTGCTGTACATGGGGACTTGAAAATGTTGGAGTGCTTGCTATGTACAGGCTCAAGCTGGAAGAAGACGTTAGCATGCATGAGTGCGAAAACATAGGAGGAAGTGATTAGCAGGTTACTGGCTTAGGGAGAAAAGAACGTGATTGAAGAGAAGGGACACGCGGAGATAAGCAAGGGTGAAAGAGATTAGCAGGTTGCTTTGGGAGAAAGAGTGAAGGGATGCACGGATGTAAACAAAGGTGAATCAAGGAGATGGTCTTGAGATGGATTTTAGATGAAAGGAAATTTGAGCTCAAGAATTATTTTGCAAAGTTTTGAAAAAGATCTTTTAACGCGTGATTTAATTGGATGAATTTTTGGGATGTTACAAACCTACCCCACTTAAAATGAATCTCGTCCTCGAGATTCGGCTGAATCCTTAAAGAGATGGGGGAATTCTTTCTTCAACGCATCTTCGCGTTCCCATGTGGCCTCTTTCTCGCCATGTCTGCTCCACTGAACTCGGCACATCCGTACCGTGGAATTTCTTGTGTGCTTGGTGACAGTATCCAAGATTTTGATGGGTACTTCCTGGTATGTGAGGTCCTTCTGCAAATCTATTGTTTCCACTGGTATATGTTCTTCCTCGGGTACTCTTAAACATTTTCTGAGCTGGGAAACATGAAACACTGGATGGATGTCTGACAATTCATTGGGAAGTTGAATGCGGTATGCTACGGCTCCAACCCTTTCAAGCACCTGGTACGGTCCAATGTATCGAGGGGCTAACTTTCCCTGAATTTGGAACCTGCGGGTCCCTCTAATCGGGGAAACCTTGAGATAAACATAATCTCCCACTTCAAAACTTAATTCCCTTCTGTGTTTGTCTGAGTAACTCTTCTGACGGGACTGAGCAGCCTTTAGCTTCTCTCTGATTTCGGCTACCTTATCTTCTGCTTCTTTTATAAAGTCTGGTCCGACCAAGGTACGCTCCCCTACTTCTGACCACATCAAAGGGG
Organism: Urochloa ruziziensis; assembly: GCA_015476505.1. NCBI lineage: Eukaryota > Viridiplantae > Streptophyta > Magnoliopsida > Poales > Poaceae > Urochloa > Urochloa ruziziensis. The sequence goes on from CM027124.1 coordinate 28,299,712, forward strand.
TTCTGCACTTCCTTCCATAGAGAGCTTCAAACGGCGACATGCCTAAGCTGGCTTGATAACTGTTGTTGTAAGAAAATTCTGCATAGGGCAAACTCCGTTCCCAGTCCTTCCCATAGGTCAGGGCACAAGCCCGTAACATATCTTCCATAATCTGGTTTACTCTTTCCGTCTGGCCGTCTGTCTGTGGGTGATAAGCTGAGCTAAAATCTAACTTGGTTCCCATGGCTTTTTGTAAACCTTTCCAAAACTTGGAGGTGAACTGAGTCCCTCTGTCTGAGACAATTCTGCTCGGTACTCCGTGTAGCTTTACTATGTTCTCCACATAGAGTTTTGCTAACTTTTTGCCTCCATAGTTGGTCCGTACGGGTAAATAATGGGCCACTTTGGTGAGTCGGTCCACTATTACCCATATAGAGTCATTCCCCTTTTTAGTCTTGGGCAATCCAACCACAAAATCCATACCAATCTCATCCCATTTCCAAACCGGGATAGGCAATGGTTGCAACAAACCTGCTGGTTTCTGGTGCTCGGCTTTGACTCGCTGGCAAATGTCGCATCGGGCGACGAACTGGGCGATCTCTGCCTTCATCCCATTCCACCAGTATTTCTGTTTCAAATCCATATACATTTTGGTGGCTCCAGGGTGAATAGAGTAAGGTGAGTTGTGGGCTTCATCCATGATGGTCTGCCGGAAATTCCCTTGCTTTGGCACACAAATTCTATCCTTGTACCATAGGGTTCCCTTTGCATCCACTCTAAAATCTGGAGCTTTATTTTCTCCCGTGTGGTTACGAATTTTTACCAAGTCTAGGTCTGATCCCTGGGCCTTCCTGATGTCTTCTTCTAAGGTGGGCTGCACTGTTAGCTGCGGGCAAGACTTAGGAGATACAATGTGCACATTAAGCCGAGCCATTTCTTCTTGTAGATGGGCATTCTTGGGTGCATAGGTCTTTCTGCTTAGGGCATCTGCCACAACATTGGCCTTGCCGGGGTGGTAATGAATTTCCAGATTGTAATCCTTCATAAGCTCTAACCATCTTCTCTGTCTTAAATTCAGATCTGGCTGGGTGAATATATACTTCAAGCTCTTGTGATCCGTGTAGATCTCACACTTATTTCCAATTAAGTAGTGTCTCCAAATCTTCAGGGCATGAACCACGGCTGCTAATTTCAAGTCATGGGTGGGATAATTCTGCTCATGGGGCTTAAGCTGGTGGGAGGCATATGCTACTACCTTCCCATCTTGCATAAGTACACATCCTAACCCATTTCGGGAAGCGTCACAGTATATGACAAAGTCCCGCTGAATATCTGGCAAGGTCAGTATCGGGGCTGAGGTCAGTCTCTTCTTTAGTTCTTGAAAGCTTCTTTCACATGACTCAGTCCAGACGAAGTTCTTTTCTTTCTTGAGCAGCTCGGTCATGGGTCTTGCTATCTTGGAAAATCCTTCTATAAACCTTCGATAATATCCGGCCAATCCCAGGAAACTTCTTATCTCGCTCACATTAGTGGGTTGTTGCTAGTTTGACACTGCTTCTACCTTCTCGGGATCAACAGCTACTCCTTCTGCTGTTAGTATGTGGCCAAGAAAGGCTACCTTCTCAAGCCAAAATTCACATTTGCTAAACTTGGCATACAGCTTGTGTACTCTCAGCTTTTCTAAGATCACTCTCAGGTGATGCTCGTGCTCTTGGGCACTCTTGGAATAGATGAGTATGTCATCAATGAAAACGACAACAAACTTATCCAATTCTTCCATAAACACTTTGTTCATGAGGTTCATGAAGTATGCCGGGGCATTAGTCAGTCCAAAAGACATCACTGTAAACTCGTACTGCCCGTATCTTGTTACAAATGCTGTCTTGGGGGTGTCACTTTCTCTGATCTTAAGCTGATAATATCCTGATCTTAAATCAATCTTGGAGAAATACTTGGCTCCTTTCAGCTGATCAAACAGGTCATCTATTCTGGGCAGTGGATACTTGTTCTTGATGGTTACCTCATTTAAGGACCTATAATCCACACACATCCTCATACTTCCGTCCTTCTTCTTCACAAAAAGAACGGGTGATCCCCACGGGGATGAGCTAGGTCTGATGAATCCTTTCTCCTGAAGGTCTCTCAACTGTTCTTTCAACTCTGCTAATTCTGCTGCGGCCATTCGGTATGGTCTCTTGGCTATAGGAGATGTTCCTGGGACAAGGTCAATAATGAACTCTATGTCCCTATCTGGCGGCATTCCGGGGAGTTCTTCTAGGAACACATCTGGGTATTCACACACTACTGAAACTTCTGCTATGGTTTTGGCCTCCAAAGTATAAACCATTGGGTCTGATCTTGTTTCTCGGGTGTGGCAAGTTACTTGGACTCCCTCAGGGCTGGTTAAGCGTATGGTTCTAGCGGCACATCCTATAAGGCCATCATGCTGGGTTAGCCAGTCCATTCCAAGTATTACATCTATCCCCTTGGACTTGAGTACTACCAAATCAGCTAGAAACTCTACCCCACTTAAAATAATCCTTACCCTAGAACAACCTAACTGACACTTGATGTCGGCTCCAGGTGTTCGGGTTAACAGGGGTAACTTTAGTAGTACTGTAGGTATATTGTGCTTATCCACAAAACTTGATGATATGAAGGAATGTGATGCTCCAGAATCAAATAGAACTGTGGCAAGTACTGAGCTGACTAAAAACTCACCAAGTACTACGCCCTGAGCTCCTTGAGCCTCCTGCGCGTTGATGTGGTTGACGCGGGCTCAGTCCATAGGACTGCTGGGGCTGCCTCATCTGCTGGTTGTTGGTGTTGTTGCCGGGATTGTTGCTGCGGACGGGCACACGGTTGGCACCTGACAGAGCTGGCTTCGGTCCATTCACCGAGTTGGAGTACATTGGGGCTGCTGGCTTGTTACTGGCATAGGGGCAGTTGGCCACATAATGCCCGGTCTCACGGCAGTTGAAACAAGCCCTGTTGTTGCTGGCCTGGCTCGCACTACCCTGTGGGGCTTTGGCACTCTGGCTTCTGAAGGTGGGATTGGTGACCTGTGAGCCTGAGGCTCGGGACTGAGTGCGGTACTGCATCAGCGTCTGAGATCTGGGTGGTGGGGGGTTATAGCTCTTGATCCTCTGGAAGCGGTCCTGCTGGCGAGCCTTGTTCTCTAGGAACTTGCGCTTGAGATCTTTCTTTTCATCCGCCTTGGCCCTTTCAGTGAGAATGGCCCTGTTCATCAGTGTGTTGAAGTCTGGGTAAATCTGGGGGGTGAGCAGAGTCCTGAGCTCTGGGTCCAGGCCTTTCATGAACATCTCCTGTTTCTTCTCATCCCTGTCCACTTCTTCTGGTGCATAGCGGGCTAACTCCATGAACCGGTAGGTGTACTCTTCCACAGTCTTGTTGCCTTGCTGCAGTGCCCGGAACTCGTCTGCCTTGCGCTTCATGGTGGCTGCGGGGATATGGTAACGATGGAACTCATCCACAAAATCCCTCCAGGTGATGACAGTGGCATCCGGGGCGGCTGCACAGTAGTTCTCCCACCACGCGAGAGCATTCCCAACGAGTTGATGGGTGGCCAGGAGTACTTTGTCACGATCCTCACAGTGAAGTGGTTCCAATTTCCTCTGAATCACCCTCAGCCAATCATCTGCATCCAGTGGGTTGGTGGACCCGCCAAAAGTAGGTGGCTTAGTCCTGATGAACTCTGACAGTTTCTCATTCATACTCTGCCCACGGGGCCTCTGGTTGGCGATGGCCTTGACCACAACTTCCATTATCAGGTTCTGATTGTTCACCACCTGCAGCCAATCAGCGGCACGTGGCAGTGGCGCTTGCTCTGACCTAGCCTGACTTTCCTCCCTCCTTTCCTGGTTCACTTTATCCTGGTGCTCACCATGGGGTGCACTCTGCACGTTGTTGCTAGCAGCCGGGACTCGGCTCCGGGAAGCCCTGGGTTCACGCGTGTTGACCATCTGCAGATTTAGAGGACATATAAGAGACTAGGATTTGGAATTTTAGTGATGTTTAAGTTATTTAATTCGTACACACAGAAAGGCAGAATCCTCCTCCGGCCAACAAGCACAGAGTCTAGCAATACAACAAGCACAAACGATTTTATTTCTTTGAAGGGGGGTACATGTCGGGACCCCGTATCCTGAGGTTCCCTAATTACCTGTATCAGGTCCTGGATCGGTCGCTGATACAGATCTTGTCACAGATTAGTATCAGAAAGGTAAATAGCGTATATTTGAAATAGATTTTTACACCGTTTAATAACGGAGAGCGGGCAGGCACTTCATTCCTCCGTCGGAATGGGCGGAAGCGCCTTCTCGCCCTGGAAGCCTAAACCTATAAGACAATGAAAGCAAGGGTGAGTATTCTTGAAAAGAATACCCAGCAAATCCCACAAATTCAATAATATATCAAATTAAATTAATGTTAAAGGTTGGTCTTGGAGGGGCATTTCCTCCCTGCCAGTCCCAGTATACAAACCCTGAACCTGACCAACGGTACCTTCGCCGTCTCAGGTTCCCCGTACAGAAATAGTAAAACTAATCATCGGGGGCTTTGACTAAGTGGACTCTTGCCGGAGTCGCGGCTATCCAGATAGATTCTACACTCTGCAGAGGTCGTACTTATCTACCTCGCATTCGGTCGGCTCGTGCCAGGTACCTCGGCGGAGCCGACCTACGAGACTCGTACCCACCGGTGACCATCGCTGGTCAGCATTCCCTAGGTCCAGCCACGTGCATACTGGGGGCTAAACAGGGGCTACTAATCATCCGCCTCGCGGATATCAACCCGGGTTTTCTGATGAGCTCATCGGGCCTCTGGCCCTCAGGGTCTTTGACCCTGTATCCTAGTCAACCCGTGCCGCCCAGTCCGAGCCCTCTGTCTGGGGCTGTCTCCAGTATGCCCGTTTCCCGACTTGGCGGGTGCTCGACCCGGCACCGGGCGGTTCCAGTTCGCCGGTCAGTACTCTGCGCCAATCATACGGCTTCCTTGGGATGGATTACTAGGTTCAGCTGGTGGGGTGTGAGTCAAGGCCTCACATAAATAGGCATTCCCGAAGGCTATGCCTTTTTGGCATGCGAGGTTGTACTGGGCACTAGAAAGACTCTCCCGTGAACCGGTCCTTAGCTGGGATCAGAGTGGCTCAGAATCCCCTTCCTTGGGATTTCCTTCCACTCCCAATCAGCATCCTAAGCCTACAGCGATGCAGGGCATACTCTCCGGTCATGCCCCCCCTGTAGCTTATGCTGCACATAAAGTAAAGTTTAGTGATTAAGGTGATATTATTGGTGAGACTTGCCTTCATTGTCGTTCTTAGACGATTCTTACACGAGTGTATTCCGTAGGTTGACCGGGCTTGGGCTTCGGGTTTTCTGGAGCTTCGACGTCCCGTCGTCTCGTCGGGCCCGGTCATGCTATCGATAAAACACATAAAATAACAATCAGTATAACAGTACATCAATCAATTTGTAAAAGGAAAAGAAGAAAGGAAAGGGAGGCCGGGATTAAAGGATTTGCCTAAGGGCTGATGACTAGAGATTTGGATTAATAGTCCATTAATTATATAAAATAATTAATGGATTAAAGAATAGGGATTTTGAAGAGAATTATTAAATAATTCCCGAATGATCAATATGGATTTCTAGAAGACCCTTAGGTGTTTATGGGTAGCATGTCGGCTAGGGTTTTACCGAAACTCCGGGGTTTTGATCGGACGGCGAAACGACGTCCGTGGAGCTTAGACGGGGTTTTGGCGGGGCGTTGGAAGTGTGCGACCGGGTTTTGGAGTCAGGGGGTGGATACCAGGGTAATAAGCATATGAAAATGTTTAGAATAATCCCTAGTATTTGTGGAAATTCCTGGGGATTTTATGGAGCTAAGATATGGAAAGGGGAATTTCCGGGGTACACTAATGGCGGCTCCTTATTGGCTTAGAACTAACCTAATGGGATTTAGACTCTAATGAGGTGCTAAAAAGGATTGGATGGCACTAATAGGCTTAGGAATATTCCTAGGAATTTTGGGTATTTTTGGGGAATTTTTGGATTGGAGGAAGGGCTCTAAATAAATATTTGTGTGTACTCATCGGGGTGCGTGTAGCATTTTTCAGGCGGCCTGACGCGGCAGGGTGGGGCCCGCCGCGGCTACTGTTTGGTGGGCCGCTTTCGTGGGCCTTCGTGGACCGGGCGGCCTCCTCACGGTCCACATGGACCGCGTCTACGCGGGGTGCGCGTAGCGGGAGCCCATGGGCCGGCCGTGGTCCGGCGCGCGGCTGGGTCTGTGGTCTTGGTGGACCAAGACCATACGTCCGGGGGATGGGGCTGGGCCCGCCTGTCAGCTTCACGGCGCGGGGAAAAGGAAGGCCACCAGAGGTGGTCGTCTCCTTCCTCTCGCCTGGCCGCCATGGACAGGGGGGGGGGGGGGAGCTCGAGCTCCGCCCGATCTCCGGCCTCCGGTCACCGCGGCCTGTGGGGAGGGCACGGGCGCGAGGAGGGGGATGAGGAGGCCCCATTTCGGGTGCTAGCCCGAAGGCAAAGGGGAGGTGGAGGGGTGGCCACGGGAGCATGCCGGAGCTTGGCTCGGCTTGTGTTGCGCCGGGGAAAGGAAGGGGGTATGCCCCTCTATTTATAGGCGGCGGGAGGGGTCGCGGCGCTTGCCACGTCGCGGCGGGGAGGACGCGCGGCGGCCGGAGGAGGCTCAAGCTCTGCCAATGGAGCTCGGCCGGCCGGCGGGAAGAGGGGGGCTCGGCGCCATAGTTTTCCCCCATCTCAGCCGTAGGAGCGATATCGCGCGGTGGTGGTGCGCCCCTGGGTGCGTACGGAGTGCCGCGGAGGGAAGGCGGCGTGCACGGCATGGGCACGCCGTCGCCATTAATGGCGCGGCGGCGGGGGCCTTCGTGGCAGCAAGGGAAGGGGTAGGAGAGGGGGCACGTGGCGGTCGGTGGCGTGCCGCGGTTGGCGCACTCGCAGGGTGGCGGGGCCACGCTAGGGTGCGGCAGGGCTCGGCCAGCGACGACCAGACGCGGCGGCGGCGCACGTGGAAACGGCGGCGGCGGTGGCGCTGGGGTAGGGAGGAGGAGGGGGACGGCTGCGGGGCCAGTGTGGGCCGTGGCTAGCGGCCTGCCGGGCCGAGGCACGCACGGCCCACGGGAAGGTCAGCGCGCGCGGGTGGCCCGTGGCGGCCAGCGGCTTGCTGTGCTGGGCCGAAGGGCGTGCGCGCGCGGGGGCGTGGGCAGAAGGCGGCCTGGTAGGGTGGCGTGGCCCGCGGCTTGCTGGGCCAAGCGGGGGAAGGCGGGGACGCGAGGCGCGGGTGGGCCTCATGGGCCGGGAGGCGGTGAGCTGGGCCGTGGGGTGGGGACGGGCCGGCGGAAGAGGAGGGAGGGAGAGCGAGCGAGACAGAAGGTTGGGGGAGATTACCCGGACTTCCGCAAAGGGTTTGCTGGGCTAAAAACGAGGTTCCGGCCCATTTAACGTTTAACCAGTTTTCTATTTATTTTGAAAGGGTTTTTGAAAGGAATTTGTATTCAAATCTAAACCAAACCTTTTCTAATTTGATTCTAGAGTTTTAAATATCAAGTTTAGCATTCAAGTTAAAAACATCCCTTTATTTTCCCCTTAATTATCTATAGTTTATTATTTAAATTTACTCCTTTAATTCCATAATTATTCCGATAAATCTTACAGATTAATCTAAATAAATCCTAATTAATTTCTACTTAATTTTTGAGGGTGTCACAGATCTAGCCCACTTAAAGAAATCTCGTCCCGAGATTTTCGGCTAGAAAGAAAGTCTAGGGTTTTCTCCTAGCATTCTTCTAATTTAGAGCGTCGACGAGGATTTCCAATACTTATTAAAAGGAATTCCTTCTCCCTTTTAAATTTTTGAATTCTTCTCTTCGCGATATACCTGTCTCTTATTTCCATGTGTGGGAGTATTATTATTGATGTTTATTTCCTTTACTCCCGAAAATATCCAATTAATTTCGGCTGTATCTGGGTGACTTAATGAAATACTTTTCCTGAGTTGTTTTAATCCTCAAGTTCTTGAGGTCAAGAACCTTTTCCTTTGTTTGGGTTACTACCCCATTTAAAAGGATTAACTCAGGATTTCCTTCGATTCTAATCCGAGATTCTCTTTCCAAATATATTTATTCAAACTTTCTTTTGAATTGAAAATCTCAGATTTCCATGTCTTCTTCAGGGTTTTTGTCCAAATTTTCTATCCAAGTCTTCCTTTACTTGGATGTGCTTATGCTTGGTTTTTACTTACCTCTTCGAATGTCCTATTCTTGGTCACTCCACTGTTTTTGTCGTGGCTCTCCTTCTGGGTAATCTTGCTCCATCTGAGGTGGTTAGGTTCGGGAAAGGTTATAGCTATGGTTACAAGGAATCTGGTAATTGGTTCGGGTTACCGGATGGGAAAAGGAAATCTAGGGTAAGAGACTTGGGTGACTACTTCTCATCCGGAAATTTGGTATGGTGATTCTTCTGGATTGAGAAGTGTCTCCTCTTGGAACGGGTAGGTAGTTTGGGATTTTGGATCGGTAGGTTTACTAACCATTCTTAGTGGTATTCAGTTTCCAAATCTTTATATGGTGATTCTTCTGCCAAATCACCCAGTTATTCCACTAAGATTCCTTCCTTATGTTTCCTCTATCGAAGGCGGGTTATCTTAAATTTTCCTAGGGGTGTAGCTAAGGCTAAGTGGTTTATGGCTGGGATATTTGGTTAGAATGGTTGTTTCAGGGGACGAGCCTGGGTTAGCCATTCCTTAGATAGGGTGTGACGGGATGGTTCTACTGAAGATTTGTCTCTGGGAAAGAGACGATGGTCATGGCTAATCTTATGAAAGTTTATTCGGCCATGACTTCAAGTAGTGGTGGTGGCTAAGAAGGGACGGTTGGATGGTGGCGATTGATGGGATTATTCTCAAGGGTGGTTAAGGATTCTTGGTTATGAAAGAAGGAGAATATGACTGAGGAGCATTTTTCTTAAAGAAACTTGCATGCCTCAGTGATCTATGAGAGCGAAGGTAGCTCTTCTAATAGGAAGGGGATTTGCTTGGTTTGGAGTGGGTGTTTAAAGGAATGATCTTGATTGACTATCTCGTTGGATGGTTTCATGGAGTGATTGAGGATGTGTCTTTAGAAGGCGGGGATGGTCGGTTATCCCATCCTTGGTGACAGGGAGGGAAATGATCGAACGATGACGGTTGGACGGGGTTGTGATGGAGCAGTATTCTCAGGTTAGTCCTGAGGTTTTCGTGGACGAATGACGGGAGAGGGCAGACTGAGAGAAGCTTGCATGCTTCAATGACCTGCCAGGAAGTAAGATGATTTTTCTATTAAGGAAAGGTTGCGGGTTCTTGCGGTGGCTGAGGTGTTTTGGGTAGAGTATCGGTTTGGCTGCGGGTAGGTTTCCGGGGTATTTTAGAAGCGAGTGCAGGGAATGGGGTGGAAGGTCGAGGTGATGGATATACGAGGTTTCTTTTAGGTTTTCGGGAGAATGGACCGGGTTAGGGATTATTGGGGGTTGACTTTTGTAGATTTCTGTTGGAGGATTGATGGTATATTGGAGGGAATGATGAATTGGAAGGAAAATGTTTACTAGAGAGAGAAATGTTGTCGTATCACTTTCACTAGTACTTGTGTGGTAAGGAATGGTCGGGGTTTTCTGGTTTCTCCGGAAAGTTATACGGTGTAGTTTGATTAGAATAGATTTGTTGACGTATTTGATGCGTTGATATTGGCGAAGAAATGAGTCTAGCTAGTTTTCGAGAAAAAGGAGATTGGATTTCTAGAGAGGATTATCGAGGAATTAATAAAAGTGAGTGGTGGTTAAAAAGGGCCTGGTTTCATCAAGAATTTGATTATCTTGATAGATAGGCAGAGGTTTTGTTATTTCCGTGAGAATTTTCACGGGAGTTGACTTGATGGAGGTGGTATTGAGATAGTGGTGATGAACAGGATTTTCTGAAAGCTGGGGAGGAAATCAAAAGAGAGAGATGCCAGGAATGACAAGGATTTCGGAGTTATGGATATTGTCAGTCCTGATTCAAGAAAGGATGTCAGTCAATCCAGAAATACTTATGGTGGATGGAGTTGACCTTGGGGCGGATAGGGGTGGATGTTTATTTCTTGGCTGAGGGTTCACGGGTTATGGAACCTATGGCTTAGGGTTTCTAACGGAGATCCTTATATCTTCTTATTGGTTTCCTCAGCTTTCACAGGTTTCTTGTTCCAAGGGTTATTCAGGAGTTCAACTTGGTCACACTCATAGTATAGACTTGTCTTATACTATTCCTGTGATTATTCCGTATTTTCCTGAGATCTGTAAAGCACGAGTTCTCCTTGATTGATCCTTAAAGTTTTTTTTTTTCCGAGTAACATATCTTGATCACTTCGGAACCTACCCCACTTAAGAGGATTAGATCCCGTATTCCCCATCAGGCATGTAGAATTGTTTTTCAGAAACTTTCTTATTTCTGAACTCTGGCTTGAACTGATGACGTTAGAAGGACAAGGCTATGGATAATCCTTAGGGTTTAAAGGAAAGAGTGAATCTATTCACGCATTTCTACAATCAACTACCAATCAAATCCATATCTATTATATGGAAAGGGGGAAAACTATTATCCGGGGCTTCATCAAACATTACATAATCAAAAGTACGTTGCTATGAAGTCATAGGCTTATTTTCCAATAGAACATTCTATAACTAGATCTCTAGTTACTCCGGCAGCATTTGCTTTTCGGCAAATCTTCATCTCATAATCTCCGTATTGTGGATCATCTTCTGAACCTCATTCTCATGATCCATACCTGTCAGAGTAACAATTGGAGTTAAGCAAGAAATAAAGGGAGTTCAGGGGCATGGACAAAGGATTTTTCGAGAAATTTCGAAAAATAGGAGCAGAACACAGGGTTTATGGCTTCCTAATGCCTATGGGCTGTCTTATATGGTATTAAAGATTTATTTAAGGCTCTGATACCAACCCTGTCGGGACCCCGTATCCCGAGGTTCCCTAATTACCTGTATCAGGTCCTGGATCGGTCGCTGATACAGATCTTGTCACAGATTAGTATCAGAAAGGTAAATAGCGTATATTTGAAATAGATTCTTACACCGTTTAATAACGGAGAGCGGGCAGGCACTTCATTCCTCCGTCGGAATGGGCGGAAGCGCCTTCTCGCCCTGGAAGCCTAAACCTGTAAGACAATGAAAGCAAGGGTGAGTATTCTTGAAAAGAATACCCAGCAAATCTCACAAATTCAATAATATATCAAATTAAATTAATGTTAAAGGTTGGTCCTGGAGGGGCATTTCCTCCCTGCCAGTCCCAGTATACAAACCCTGAACCTGACCAACGGTACCTTCGCCGTCTCAGGTTTCCCGTACAGAAATAGTAAAACTAATCATCGGGGGCTTTGACTAAGTGGACTCTTGCCGGAGTCGCGGCTATCCAGATAGATTCTACACTCTGCAGAGGTCGTACTTATCTACCTCGCATTCGGTCGGCCTGTGCCAGGTACCTCGGCGGAGCCGACCTACGAGACTCGTACCCACCGGTGACCATCGCTGGTCAGCATTCCCTAGGTCCAGCCACGTGCATACTGGGGGCTAAATAGGGGCTACTAATCATCCGCCTCGCGGATATCAACCCGGGTTTTCTGATGAGCTCATCGGGCCTCTGGCCCTCAGGGTCTTTGACCCTGTATCCTAGTCAACCCGTGCCGCCCAGTCCCAGCCCTCTGTCTGGGGCTGTCTCCAGTATGCCCGTTTCCCGACTTGGCGGGTGCTCGACCCGGCACCGGGCGGTCCCAGTTCGCCGGTCAGTACTCTGCGCCAATCATACGGCTTCCTTGGGATGGATTACTAGGTTCAGCTGGTGGGGTGTGAGTCAAGGCCTCACATAAATAGGCATTCCCGAAGGCTATGCCTTTTTGGCATGCGAGGTTGTACTGGGCACTAGAAAGACTCTCCCGTGAACTGGTCCTTAGCTGGGATCAGAGTGGCTCAGAATCCCCTTCCTTGGGATTTCCTTCCACTCCCAATCAGCATCCTAAGCCTACAGCGATGCGGGGCATACTCTCCGGTCATGCCCCCCCTGTAGCTTATGCTGCACATAAAGTAAAGTTTAGTGATTAAGGTGATATTATTGGTGAGACTTGCCTTCATTGTCGTTCTTAGACGATTCTTACGCGAGCGTATTCCGTAGGTTGACCGGGCTTGGGCTTCGGGTTTTCTGGAGCTTCGACGTCCCGTCGTCTCGTCGGGCCCGGTCATGCTATCGATAAAACACATAAAATAACAATCAGTATAACAATACATCAATCAATTCGTAAAAGGAAAAGAAGAAAGGAAAGGGAGGCCGGGATTAAAGGATTTGCCTAAGGGCTGATGACTAGAGATTTGGATTAATAGTCCATTAATTATATAAAATAATTAATGGATTAAAGAATAGGGATTTTGAAGAGAATTATTAAATAATTCCCAAATGATCAATATGGATTTCTAGAAGAGCCTTAGGTGTTTATGGGTAGCATGTCGGCTAGGGTTTTACCAAAACTCCGGGGTTTTGATCGGACGGCGAAACGACGTCCGTGGAGCTTAGACGGGGTTTTGGCGGGGCGTTGGAAGTGTGCGACCGGGTTTTGGAGTCAGGGGGTGGATACCAGGGTAATAAGCATATGAAAATGTTTAGAATAATCCCTAGTATTTGTGGAAATTCCTGGGGATTTTATGGAGCTAAGATATGGAAAGGGGAATTTCCGGGGTACACTAATGGCGGCTCCTTATTGGTTTAGAACTTAACCTAATGGGATTTAGACTCTAATGAGGTGCTAAAAAGGATTGGATGGCACTAATAGGCTTAGGAATATTCCTAGGAATTTTGGGTATTTTTGGTGAATTTTTGGATTGGAGGAAGGGATCTAAATAAATATTTGTGTGTACTCACCGGGGTGCGTGTAGCATTTTTCAGGCGGCTGACGCGGCAGGGTGGGGCCCGCCGCGGCTACTGTTTGGTGGGCCGCTTTCGTGGGCCTTCGTGGACCGGGCGGCCTCCTCACGGTCCACATGGACCGCGTCTACGCGGGGTGCGCGTAGCGGGAGCCCATGGGCCGGCCGTGGTCCGGCGCGCGGCTGGGTCTGTGGTCTTGGTGGACCAAGACCATACGGCCGGGGGATGGGGCTGGGCCCGCCTGTCAGCTTCACGGCGCGGGGAAAAGGAGGGCCACCAGAGGTGGTCGTCTCCTTCCTCTCGCCTGGCCGCCATGGACAGGGGGGGGGGGGGGAAGCTCGAGCTCCGCCCGATCTCCAGCCTCTGGTCACCGCGGCCCGTGGGGAGGGCACGGGCGCGAGGAGGGGGACGAGGAGGCCCCGTTTCGGGTGCTAGCCCGAAGGCAAAGGGGAGGTGGAGGGGTGGCCACGGGAGCATGCCGGAGCTTGGCTCGGCTTGTGTTGCGCCGGGGAAAGGAAGGGGGTATGCCCCTCTATTTATAGGCGGCGGGAGGGGTCGCGGCGCTTGCCACGTCGTGCGGGGAGGATGAGGACGGCCGGCGGGGAGGACGCGCGGCGGCCGGAGGAGGCTCGAGCTCTGCCAATGGAGCTCGGCCGGCGGCGGGAAGAGGGGGGCTCGGCGCCGTAGTTTTCCCCCCATCTCAGCCGTAGGAGCGATATCGCGCGGTGGTGGTGTGCCCCTGGGTGCGTACGGAGTGCCGCGGAGGGAAGGCGGCGTGCACGGCATGGGCACGCCGTCGCCATTAATGGCGCGGCGGTGGGGGCCTTCGTGGCAGCAAGGGAAGGGGTGGGAGAGGGGGCACGTGGCGGTCGGTGGCGTGCCGCGGTTGGCGCACTCGCAGGGTGGCGGGGCCGCGCTAGGGTGCGGCGGGGCTCGGCCGGCGACGACCAGACGCGGCGGCGGCGCACGTGGAAACGGCGGCGGCGGCGGCGCTGGGGTAGAGAGGAGGAGGGGGACGGCTGCGGGGCCGTGTGGGCCGTGGCTAGCGGCCTGCCGGGCCGAGGCACGCACGGCCCACGGGAAGGTCAGCGCGCGCGGGTGGCCCGTGGCGGCCAGCGGCTTGCTGTGCTAGGCCGAAGGGCGTGCGCGCGCGGGGGCGTGGGCAGAAGGCGGCCTGGTGGGGTGGCGTGGCCCGCGGCTTGCTGGTCCAAGCGGGGGAAGGCGGGGACGCGAGGCGCGGGTGGGCCGCATGGGCCGGGAGGCGGTGAGCTGGGCCGCGGGGTGGGGACGGGCCGGCGGAAGAGGAGGGAGGGAGAGCGAGTGAGACAGAAGGTTGGGGGAGATTACCCGGACTTCCGCAAAGGGTTTGCTGGGCTAAAAACGAGGTTCCGGCCCATTTAACGTTTAACCAGTTTTCTATTTATTTTGAAAGGGTTTTTGAAAGGAATTTGTATTCAAATCTAAACCAAACCTTTTCTAATTTGATTCTAGAGTTTTAAATATCAAGTTTAGCATTCAAGTTAAAAACATCCCTTTATTTTCCCCTTAATTATCTATAGTTTATTATTTAATTTACTCCATTAATTCCATAATTATTCCGATAAATCTTACAGATTAATCTAAATAAATCCTAATTAATTTCTACTTAATTTTTGAGGGTGTCACAGTACAACACTTGGACAAGCCAAAACACGAACTACATGACCGGGGTACAACGACACAACTGGGATACAACTACACAACTGGGGTACAACTCTAGACTTCGGACCGGGACGGCTTCAATCCTTGGGGTGACTGGGTGCACACTACTCGCGGGGCGATCCTTCTTCCGGGGCGGAGTGTTCTTCCAGAGGAATGAGCAGTTCGTCGTCTTCTAGGATCCCATTTTCCTGGGGCTGTGCAGGGGCTCCTTCTTCGGCGGGTGCTGCTGGTTCCCCGGCACCTCCGGGTGTGCTTGGCGAGGTTCTACTAGGTCCTCCCCATCTTGCAATGGGGGTCCCAAGTAGGATCCGGGCTTCTCCGACTACCGGGACGGGCGTCCCGCTTCTGGCCCAATCTTGCATGCTCCGGTCCTGAGCCTGTCTGAGACTCTCATGCGCGACAGCTTCACTGCTTATGGCTGCCACGGTCCTTGCTTCGGCTTGCGCCACCCGGACTTGGTACATCCTCACTGCGAGTTCAGCTTGCTCGGCTCGGCCAATTTGTTCCCTTAGGAACCCAGCTTGCTCGTTGAAAAGCCTATCCAAGGAGACGAGATAGGCGACCACGTGGTACAATAGGTCATCTTGATGGCGGCGACGTTCCAGGTTCCTCATGCGGGCCTGCCAGACTGGAGTCCTGACAGCCGGGGGAAAGAGTCTCATCGGTGTGGAGATGAGGTGCTCTTCAAAGATCCGACACAGGTAGCGGAGGGCCTTCCTGATAGCCAAAGGGTAGGTATCCTGATGTCGAAATCCCGTAGCGGTCACCCTCCATGGCTCAATGAGGACCCAGTGTGTCCGAGGACCGGTGGATGGTCGCTTCCTGGTGTGATGAGTGATTGACAACGTGGTGTGGATTGACGTTTCCCTTGGCTCAAGTATTGCAGGTGTAGAATGCGGCTTGGTTGCATTGGTGCAGGTGAAGAATAGGCGCGAAAGGTCTTAGCCATGGCGGCCTCCGAGGAGCGGAGAGACAAGTAGGCTTGGTTCGAAGGACCCGATGGCCGGTGGATCAAGTGCGGTTCACATGCTGGCAAGAACGAGCAAGGGGACGTGGTTCCGGTGCGAGGTAGCGGCTCACAACCGAAGCTCGTACGCGGACGAGAAGCCGGCGCAAGGTGGCGGCTAACAACCGAAGTTTGCGCGCGGGGTTTGGTGATTTGGCCACAAAATCATCGGTGGACGGTTTCCCTTGGTTTGGGCCTCAAAACCAAGGACCGAGGACTCGACGAGGCGGACTTGGGCAGCTGGGCCTGTGTGGGCTGACAGGGGCGGTTTAACCGCCCCCCAGGGCCGGTTTAACCGCCCCCCCTGGGCTGGCCCAAAAACGGCGTCGAGGAGCTTCGATCCGGAGGACACGCGGCGTGACTGCAAGGCTTGCGTCGGAGGGAAGCTAGCTTGCAGTGGAAGGTGCCCGAGCCGGAAAATATCTGAAGACCAAATGTCAAATTTGCCCCTGAGGGGTATGTATCACTTAGGGGTAGTTTAGTCTTTAGAGCAGCACCACTTGGACTATATAATAGACCCCCTAGGGGTTGGTGGCTGTTATGTAAGTAGTCTAGTTTTATTTCCCTTGCACTTGAACTATTTTCCTTTAGTTTTTCTTTCTAGTTTTCCTTAGGCTAGCCAAGTGCTTCACCGGAGAAATCTTTGAGAGGGTTGGATGAAGGGAGGATAGCTAGCCTCTTTGTAAAGAAGTTGACCTCGTGATGTATGGAAGATTTGGCTTTCTTGTATCCCTCTTTGTGTGATTTCGTTGTTCATCCTGTGGCTCTTTTTGGCCCCTTTGCGAGATTTTCGATTCCTTGTGTTTGAGGTCGTTTCCTTGCGTGTTTGTTTGGGGGATTCACACATGAGGTCGTGGACACTCTTTTCCTGGTGATTTGCCCCCTCAAAACGCAAAGAATCGCTTCGGATTTGGGGATTTTTGGATGAACTCGGGTTGAAAGTGTTCTTCACGAGATCTGAGATTCCGAGAGTTCTAGTGTGTTTGAGGCCGAGATTTTTGGGGAATATACTCCACTGAAGGTGTACATCATCTCCCCAAAGTTTCGTCTCAAGAGCTCAAGCCGTTTGGGAGATCGACTCACGAGTTGACTTTTTCCCGAGAGCTCCCAGTTTGACCGCCCCCAGGAGGTTAAACCGCCCCCCCTAGGCGGTTAAACCGCCCCTAGGGAGGTTAAACCGCCCCTGGCTGGGTAGAGAAGGTTTTGCCTCGTTTCGGGTCGTTTTGGTGTTCGTTTCGATTGGTTCGAGTTCCGCTGCTCGTTTCTTGTTCCTAGGGTCAGTAGCTTGACAGTGGCTACGTGATCTTGGCAAGATTGCTCTCGGAGGTTTCGGAGTTGTTTTGGGAGAATAGCCGGATTGTTTGGAAAGAATTTTTATCGGCTCCCATTCACTCCCCCCCTCTCTGGTCGCCGTTTCGGTCCTTCAATTGGTATCAGAGCCGGTTACGGGTCTTTGCGACTCTAACCAGTCTAAGATCCAAAGATGGCGTACCAAGATCGGGGTTCCGGGCCTCCGCACTTCGATGGGAAGAACTACCCGAACTGGGTTGCGCGTATGGGCGCTTTCTTGCGAGGCAAAGGAAAGTTGCTGTGGGATGTGACGAAAGATGAAAACTATGTCAATCCCACCAACTTAGATGCCCAGGATGCAAAGGATAGATTTGAGGCGAATGCCCGAGCTGTTGACTACTTGTTCCGTGCTTTGTCCGCGGAGGAGTTTGAGCGTGTTTTGGGCGAGGACCTGGCTTGCCAGATCTGGCAGAAGCTCAAGGTAGCCCACGGTGGTGATAGCCATGTCAAGGCTAGGCTCTTCTCGATGTATCGCAGAGAATATGAAAATTTTGCTCATTTGCCAGGAGAGTCGGTTGATGCTTTGTTTCAGCGTTTCACTTCGATTGTCAACAACATGAAAGCCAACATTACCGTGCTCCCATACTCGGATCATGACCGAGCTATCAAGCTCTTGCAAGCACTTGATAGACCCGTATGGGGTGCCAATGTTGAGGCGATCATGGAGTCGGCAAACTATGAGACTCTTTCTGTTGATGAGCTTTTCTCGAAGTTGAAATCTTCCGAGGTGGACAGACAGTTGCTTGCCAAGGCTAAGAGTCCGACTGATCCCCATAGTCTGGCTCTAGTCGGTGGCTCTGGATATGGACATGCTAACACTCCTAGACACTTTGCTTTGTCTTCTCTTGTGTCCCTTCCAGATGAAGAGTATGATGTGCTGAGCGAGGAGGATCTCGCGTTGCTCACGAGGAGGTTCGAGCGGATGTACCAGAACCGCAAGGGTTCGAGGCGT